>CM017443.1:25313867-25913867 GCA_007726485.1 Eragrostis curvula
TTAAATATGGAATGTCATTGACACCTCAGATGGTACCATCAATCTTGATATGAAGTTAGTTACTATCCCAATTGTTCCGAAACTGATATTTATAAATGTATTTTTTAAAAACTGTGGTAAAATGATCCCTGCAAAGTACAAAGTGTTACCTGTAATTTGACGATGCTATTGATCTGTTCTCTCTCGAGAGGCTTGAAAACAATATACTCATCTATGCGATTCATGAATTCTGGGCGGAATACATTTCTTGCAGCATCCATCACCCTCCTCTTTATGTTCTCATAGGCTGAATCAGATGATCCACCTTCTTCATCCATGTTCAATATGTACTGTGACCCAACATTCGATGTCATGATAATGATGGTATTGGTGAAGCTCACTTTCCGGCCCTGTGAGTCAGTAACCCTACCGTCATCCAATATTTGAAGGAAAACATTGAAGACATCCGAATGAGCTTTCTCAATCTCATCAAACAAGACAACAGAATAAGGTCTCCGACGAACAGCCTCTGTTAGCTGACCACCCTCTTCATACCCAACATAACCTGGCGGAGCACCAATCAATCTTGAGACTGAATGCTTCTCCATGTACTCGCTCATGTCAATCCTAACAACAGCTTCCTCAGTGTTGAACATAAAAGAAGCAAGCGCTTTTGCTAACTCTGTTTTACCAACTCCAGTAGGTCCCATGAACATGAAGCTAGCAATGGGACGATTTGGGTCAGACAGACCAGCTCTGGATCTCTGAATGGCCTCTGCAACTGCTTTTACTGCAGGATCCTGTCCAACAACACGCTTGTGCAGCTCTTCCTCCAGATAGAGCAACTTTTCTCTGTCAGATTGCTTTAGTTTAGAAACTGGAATGCCTGTCCACCTGCTCACTATTTCAGCAATATCATCTTGGGTCACCTCTTCTCTAAGCATAGATTTCCCAGAACTCTGATATTCATCTAGCTCCTTCTCTGTTGCTTGAAGCTGGCGCTGCAAGGCATTCAGACTGCCATACTTCAATTCAGCAGCACGATTGAGATCATACTCACGCTCTGCCTGCTGAATCTCCACATTTACCCTGTCAATCTGTTGCAACAGGTACATGTAAGTAAGTTGTCTAACAAAACCAACTCTGTTGGTCTATAATGTAGCATTTCATAGTAAAAAAATCATACAGTACCTCTTCTTTGATAGATTGAATTTTTGTCATCACTGATTTCTCGTGATCCCACTGCTCAGTCAATTCACGTTGTTTATCCTTCAAAAGCGACAGTTCTGCTTCAATGCGGGATAGTCTGTCTCTTGATGCTTTGTCAGTATCATTTGTTAGTGAAAGTCGCTCCATTTCAAGCTTCAGTACAGCACGATCGATCTCATCTAGAGCTGTCGGCTTTGATGTTATCTCCATTTTCAACTTGGCAGCTGACTCATCAACCAAATCAATTGCTGCAATAAATCATAACCACTTGTTAGAATATGACAAAAGATCTTGAAACAAATGCTGTGATAGTTTGACACTCTCAGCAGTTGAAGTAACAATGATAATGAGTCAAATAAATCACCTTTGTCAGGCAAGAATCGTCCACTGATATAGCGGTCTGAAAGAACAGCTGCAGCTACAAGGGCACTGTCAGATATGCGTACCCCGTGGTGCAACTCATATCTTTCTCGGAGTCCTCGGAGTATAGAGATTGTATCTTCAACAGTAGGCTGGTCAACATAAACTTGTTGGAAGCGCCGCTCCAACGCTGGATCTTTCTCAATGTACTTGCGGTACTCATCAAGGGTTGTTGCACCTATACAACGTAGCTCTCCTCTCCCAAGCATTGGTTTCAGAAGATTGCCAGCATCCATTGCACCATTCGTAGCACCTGGACGAGGGAAACATTCATAAATGCCCTATATGGCTATATGTTGATCGTAGCAAAATCAAGAAAATCTTCACATGCAGTTTCATTTTAACATCCAACACTTTAAACCATTGGGTCGGGACTTTAAATCATTGGATCAAGAAAACTGCACCATTCCCTCCAATGACCTCTTATTCAAAACTAAACGGTGAATTAATTGTTTGTTTGGGAGCATCTACTTTCCCTCGCATCATAAATAATAAAGACAAACAGGGATAATGCATTTATGGGTGGTTATGTTTCACAATTTTGCACTGCATATTCTTTTCTTCCCACAGTACTATTTAATACAAAGAATCCAAATATACATCAATATAATCCTGAAAATATCCAGACAAATATAGGTAGATTGACCCAACAAAGTTAAGATTAGCATGGTGGAACAAATGCCAGCACAGGTGTGTTGGTGCAGAGTTCAGTAGGTAGTGCGAGATAAAAGTGAGCTTATGCAAACAAGATGGCAACAGCCCCCAGCCCCGCTAAAAGCTACCAAGTGGTATCAACTATGCCGTGTCATTTTGATAGGGGAAAAAGGTATAACGAAATAAAATAATTTGAAGCGAGTTTAATTACTGGTACAGGCAGAAAACAAATCTAGTAGACAACGAATCAAGAAAACATAAGGCATATGTTACCTGCTCCAACGACAGTGTGAATTTCATCAATGAAAAGAATCGTCTGTCCATCAGAATCTGTGACTTCTTTGAGAACAGCCTTCAGCCTATCCTCGAATTCACCACGATATTTTGCACCAGCAATCAGAGCACCCATATCAAGGGCAATTAGCTGTTTTAAGAGAATAAAAAATTAACCAAAGGTTAGAATATTACGGTGGTTTAATGCCTAAAAATACCTTACAATATTTTTAGACGGTGCTCTCAATCCAAAAATTAAAAATTTCCCTAAACTAGCAACAGGCATACGATTCAATACTTTTGAAACTGGCTAAAGCATTTCAAGATACATTGCCAAAAGTTTCGCACGGAACAGCCAAGTAATTTAAAGACTCCAGAACTGTATTGGAAAACATGAGATGTGGCCTCGTGGGAAACAACATAGTCATGCTTCCATGAATAAATAATATCCATATGACCCTGAAGAAACATACTCCCTCCGTATAAAAAAGAATGACATTCTAGTTTTGTCCTAAGTCAAACAATTTCAATTTTGACTTAAGCTGAAAATAGTTTGACTTAGGAAAAATCTAGAATGTCATTCTTTTTGGGACAGAGGTAGTGAAAATTAGAATATCGTACCTGACGATTTGTCAGAGCTTGAGGAACATCTCCTTGTACAATCCTCTGAGCAAGCCTAAACAAGATATGAAAATCAAATTAGAGGAACTTGTTTAATACTTTGTAAGGAAAAATGATGTGTGTGTGTCTTTTCTTCCTACCCTTCAGCTATAGCTGTTTTCCCGACACCAGGTTCACCAATCAAAACAGGATTGTTCTTTGTTCTTCGAGATAAAATCTGTATGCATCTGCGAATTTCATCATCTCTCCCGATAACTGGATCAAGCTTCCCTTGACGTGCCATAGCTGTCAGGTCTTTTCCATACTTTTCCAAAGCTTCGTACTTGCCCTCGGGATCTATTGAAAAAAAGTTTATCAGTTTAGTAATGTGATAAAACCACTAGTGAGTCGGGTCCAAAAGGTTACAGGTGAAAAAACATATCTACTGCGTCGTGCATTCTTATTTTTTGCTTACACGACAATTTAAGTGCTTATATACAAAATAGGCATTAAGGAGCATGGAGACAAGTAATTATTTTAGAAAGACTAGATACAGATGGCTAACTTTGTATTGTCACCGCAAAGCATGCTGGCAACTTACAACCAAATAAAAAGCATGTTAACGTATCAAAGTTTACTCATAGACAGGAAAATAAGTGACATCATGCAAAGTTATCAGGGCATAAACATGCGAAAGTATATGAGCACCAAACATGTTAACGTCAGGGTTGCTTACTGTAGTTTCAGAAATTAAGGTAAACAAAGGGCGTTCATACCTTGATCAACTACATTTTGCTTCCCTCTTATCGATTCGATGGCTGATTTCAAGGCCTTTACATTAATTTGAAAATCCTTGAACAGTTGTTTCCCAAATCGCTTATCCTCAGCAAAGCCGAGGACTAGATGTTCAACTGAGACAAATGAGTCGCCATACTCTTCTTAAAGTCTCGCGCTCTTTGTATCAGAGCTTCTAAGTCACGTCCCAACATGGATCCAGGATCTTCACCTAGTACCTGAATCAACAAACAGAACTTCAGAAAAGTTGTCCCACCGAAAATGTTTTCAATCTGGAAATTAAGCAAATACTAATAGAGGATGGCAGTTTATGTTCGTATATGATGACATCCTAGTACTTCTTCATACCAAGTAGAAAAATATTATCTGCACGAGCTCAGGTAAGAGATGTATTTTAATCTGTGACATCCTAGTGCTACTTCAGTAAAACAAGGATACTATCTGTATATTCTGCGGTTATCCAAATCAGAGTGTGTTTGGGATAAACCACCTTGGGCTGCCTCTGGATAAACTTATCAGTAGCATCGAGAAGCTTTGTATTGTCAACTCCGGCCTTAGAAAAGATGCGGCGGGCAAGTCCATTCCTCTGCTCCAGCAAGGATTTCATCAGGTGTTCGGTCTCCACAATCTGATGCTTACTCTCCTTCGCCACCTCGGGTGAGGAGACAATCGCTTGCCATGCCATCTCAGTGAATTCTTGTTGTGTAATCTGTTACCAACATAAAGAATCGATCAGTGGTGAGCAGAGCTACTGCATACGGAGAATGCCGGAATCAAATCCGCCGGCACTATCTATGAACTACGGGGTCCAAAACGAATCAAGTGAGGCGAGGAAACATGTCCGTCCGTACCCTTCCGTCCCGGCTGCTGGCGTCGCACCTCACGGAGAGTGGCGCCCGGCGCCTCCTCCCGGCCACCGACGCCACCGGGCCTCCCGTCCTCATCATCCTGAGCTGCGTCGCCTTGCACCTCACCGACCCCGCCCTCGCCGCACCCCACGCCGCGGCGACGACCGGCGTCGGCGCAACGGCGGCGGCGGGGCAGGGGGACTGGAGAACCATGTCGGCGGCGAGCGGTGGCGCGGCGGCCATGGGTGGAACCGGGCGGCTGCAACACACTCCCGAGTGCCAAATCGATCGTGCGCAGGGTTTAGAGGCTTGAAGCGATAAGAGCCCGGAGCAATGGGAGCGAACACGATAAGATATGGTGCTAGTATCCTACTATGGAATTGCGCGCCGCGGCGGCGCGGAGGGTGTTATAGATAGATAGATCAGTGGCGCGTCGCGGCGTGGAGGCGGAGGAGGTTCTGGGAGCTTCAGGTGGGAACCAGGAGGCTGTGGAAGGAGGAAGATGGGGGGTGGTGGCGATAGGGAAGGCAAGGGAAGGGGTGGGGCGCGTGCTTCGCTGGCGCAGCGCCGTCGGATCTCGCGCCGGGCGGCCGGGATCTGCGCGGATGGGCTTGGTCCCAAGGCACGCGTGTGGCTTGTTTCGGTTGTTCGAGTTCTAGGCGCCACTGACGTTTTCCTGACCGTGGAAAGAAAAGTTGCGTGTGGCTTGTTTCGGTTGTTCGAGTTCTAGGCGCCACTGACGTTTTCCTGACCGTGGAAAGAAAAGTTTGTAAATATGCAGCTGTCCCAGGATGGCTCAATTCATGAGCTATAAACCATCGTCATGAAAAAAGCTGGTAATAAGCTTGTTGTTATCTGGAACTGCTAGTGTTATTACTCTCTAAGACTATACTGTCGTATGCTGAGTTTTTTTTTTTAACCATGGATGCTTTGAAAGACTAGTTCACATTGTTCATACAAAGTTTCGAATATGAAATCAAATTCGGAAGTCTCTCGATGGTTCCCATTCAATTCGTATGCCTTAAAAAAGTTGTCATCACTTAGTTAGGCTTTTTTGCGTCATCTAACAATGAGTAATTTTCATTTTCAACTTAACGTTGGAGTGACGAATTGTTCCTCTTCCCGAATGAAAGGCACCCCATCCACAAACAAAAAGAGGTCATCTAAATGGAGCAAAAGGTACTGTGCCGGCACAAGATCGAAGGCTCGCTTGGCGTGACAAGCGCTAGGCATGCAGGTTGAAAACATTCTTTCGACACCGCCTAGCATCTCAAATGGGGCTAAGGACGCAGATGTGCCGGTAACGAATCAATGGACACGGGACAGGGGAGGAGGTTGCGGTGAGTTCATGCTAAGGGGTAAGGATGAGCACTTCCATAATCTTCATCGGCAACATTCTATTCCACACTTGAGAACGTGCAAGAGAGAGGGCAATTTAAGATGAAGGGAATGTTGCCGTGGGCGGAGCTAGAGTAATTCAAAGGTGTTCAAGTGAACACCCATGATTTTTCTTTTTTAAAAGAAACAAGAATTGTAAAAGGTATCTAACATATATACATTCACAAAGTGTATTGTTTAAAAGCATTAATCTTTAATGCAAATGATTTTTTAAACGCTACGATTTTTTTAAAAGCATGAATCTTTGATGCAAATTTTGTTTTTATATAACTAAGAACTAATTTGTGTTTTCCTAATTGCTATTGCAAGTATTTCTCTTTTATTACTTAAAGAATAATGCTTTAATGCAGGGGGGCTTGAGCCCCATGCCCCTCCCCACTACTAGAAACGACTAAGTTCCCTACCAAAATTTTCTTTCCCTACTAGCCAGCTACCCCACCGAAGGGAAAGTTAGTTTCCCTACTAATCGCCGCAACTATCGTAGGGAAAGAGAGCATTCCCAACACTTTTCAGATTTCGTTGGGAACGTTTGGTGAGCGCGAGGCCAAGCAGCCGTAGATTCACGCCACGCTGGACATAAAAAAGGGCTCTGGCTCCTTTTTTCCTGCCCCGCACCTGCCACGTTGGCACAAAAGTTCGCCTGCCTCCATTTCTCCCCGCCTAAAACCAACTTGCGCGCGCAGCAAGTCTTTTTCCCTCGCTCAGACTTCACCAAAATCGTGATCGTCGTCGCCATCGGAGCACCACCGCCGTCCCAATACGCCGCCGCCCCAGTCCTTCACCACGCCCTCTTCTCCCATCCTTCACCACTCTCTCTTTCCTCATCCAGCACCACACCCTCTTCCACCATTAACCTGCTGTCAAGAAATCCTCCAAACGCAAGCTGCTTGCTGCCCGAAAGTTCTCGAGTTAAATGGACCTGATTTTGATTGGCTTCACTCTCCGGTGGATGCAAGAGCCCTATATGAATGCTCTTGTGGCAGACCTCATGGAAAATGGGCTACCTTCAATGGAGCTGTAAATGGTACAGAGGCCCTTGCTGAGATTAGGAGTGATCGTGACTCCTTAAGAGCAGCAAAACGTCAGCGCGAAGAACAGGGTGATCGTGAAAAAAGAAGGCAAGCGCATGATGCTCGTGTTGCAAGGGAATATGCAGAAACTGTGTTAGAGTGGGGTAAAGGTATAGAGCAGCGTGACAACAGCGTGCAAAAGTTCATGGAGGTACAATCCATAATACATTTTTTGTGGATATTATAATGGGATAACTAGATTTCTTCTAAATTTATGCATCTTAAATATGCAGACTGTGGCACGGCAGCTTGGAATGCCTACCAGTGCAGTTCCACCTCCGCTACCACCATTGCCACCTGCTCCTGTATTTTATGCTTCGGCTTCTTCAAATCCACCACCTTCATCGCCATTGGCTAATGCAAATGGTGCTTCAGCCTCCAATGCAGATGTTGCTTCACCCCCTGCTCATGCTTCTCTAGATAATGTATGCATTCTATATTGTCCTTGCTGACGAGTTGTTTTGCATGTAGCTATATCAGTTTTTATTTTCTTGGATATTTTGTTCCTATAAATTGAAGTAGGGGGCTCGAAAGTTTAACCTTGATTTCCCTTGATTATGTAGGATGATACTTTTGGCTCAGCTATCGGAATGGATAATCCTGTGGAAACACTTCAAAGGATTGCTCGAGGAGTTTTCGGTGGATATGGAAATGGAGTTGCATGTGGTGGGGGAAGCTTGGACCTTAATTTAGATGAACTTGCTCCTTATTGATATCATGCGTCACACTTGTGCTGAGAGCTTTTGTCACACGTGCACTATTTCTTTTGTTGGACAACTTCTGTCTGTTCAAAGATGGCATTAGATTGCAGAGGTTAGCTGGTTAGAAATGGGGCTGGACTTATGCAGATTGCATGGTTGATTCTGTAATGTACCTTGAGAAGATGCACTCTTGAATTCGTTAAGATTGTGATGTCGGAGACATATTTGAATTATTAATGCAATCTGGCTTTGTATTAGCATTGGATAATTTCTTGAATGTTGCTTGATTAGAAAAAGCTCAATTATGGGAGCCCTGGTTGTGCATAAATATTTGTAGGGAAACCTGATGACATGGCATGAATAAGTTGTAGGAAAAAACGCTTTACAGGTCAGCAGAGATATACATGTGGACAGCAGGTTCCCTACGAAAAGCCTAGCGTTGGGAAAGAGACTTTCCCAACGAAGTTGAAGAAAACCCGTTGGGCACACTGTCTTTCCCCACAACATTTTCCTAACGATTCGTTCCCTACAATATTTCGTAGGGAAACACTTTCCCTACGTTTTTTCGCCTTTCCCCTACGGTTTTCAACCGTAAGGAATATGGTCATTTCTAGTAGTGCCCTCTTGGTTGATCAGCTACTACTTTCGTGTCATATAACGGAGCTTCAAACATCCGTCGTTTAAATTTTAGCTCCGCCACTGAATTAATGTTGCCAATAAAAATCTGATGATCAATGTAGTACTTAATTTGGTGAGATACTTCTCACTTTGATGTCTCTAAACATGTGTTTGCCTTAGTCAAACAGTGTAGTAGTAGTCACTTATGTTGTTCCTATTTCTATCATGGAGCTTATGATGACCACAAACGATGAGAAATATGGCATAGGGCCCTTCGTGTGTATTAAATGAGGTACATGTCTAGTGATAGCCGGATAAAAGTTGGAGACTTCAAAAATCCATAAAAAAGCATGATATATTAGAGGGGTGTTCGAAAAGTTCTAAAACATTTTATCATCTGTAGTTGATGCAATTATGTTGCTCTTACAATTGCAACCACAAAATCAACATCGTTTGCAAGATCCCAAATCTTAAGATGGTTAAGTAGGTCTTTGTTGATACATATAATAAATTGATCTTTCTCAGTTGGTATATTACCTCCGGTTGAAAATTATTGACTGTCAGACAAGGAATTAGATCCATGTGCTAACGACATTATTTCACAACCGGAGGGTATAGGAGTATATAACAGGAGTGTGTGATTCCCACAAACCGGATGATGTATACAGTTACACGAAAAACCGCAAAAGGCAATGCTAATGGATGGAAAGATCAACTAAGCGGTGGCAAATTGACCAAGCACACTCTACAAAGAAAATAACCGTGCATCCTTGCTAAACGAACATAGTAGGCATTGCTAGTACGGAGGAGTATCTACCATGTTGCTCCGTCAAGACGATCGTACCCCCGCGGCGGCCGAGACCAGCAGCCGCCACGGAACAACCGCGGGATGAATCCACAGAGCCGCCTGAACCTCCTCCGCTTGCGCAAGTAGCCGCCGTACCTCCTCACCTCGTCCACCAGCCGCTCCCTGTCGCCGTCGTCGACGAGGCAGCAGTCGAGCGCGCGGGCGAGCACGGCGCGGGCCCGGTCTGCGCGGCCGAGGCGGAGCTCCGCCTTGGCGTACCTGGCGTGCACGGCCGGGTCGCGCGGGCACGCCGCGACGGCGAGCTCCGCCACGGCCCGCGCGCGCGCCGCGCCACCGTTGGCCAGCTCGAACGCGATGTAGCGGCACCAGAAGCCGCCGGCGTCGTCGTCGCCGTCGTGGCCGTCGAGCCGGGCGCGCCACTCCTCGAAGAGCGCCCGCGCGGCGGCGGCGTCGCCCGCGTGGTCCGCCTCCATGGCGGTCCACGCCCGGTACACGGTCGGGTGGTGCACGCCGCAGGCCAGCGCGGCGCGGAGGAGGAGCCGCGCCTCCCGCATGTCCCCGTCGCTCCGGAGCATGCCCAGCGCCGACTCGCACCACCGCACCGCCCGCCCGCGCGCCGGGTTGGCCGCGTCCAGCAGCGCGTACACGCGCCGCCGCCGCTCGGCCGCGGCGTTGGGAACGGGCGCCCGCGCGTCGCCAGCGGCCGTCGTCGAGCCGGAGCGGGAGAGGGAGATGTAGACGCGCGGCTTCACTCTCCAGCGCCTCCGTCGCGACTCCATGTCGTCTTCGTGTGTGTGTCGGCGTCGTGTTGTTTGGGGGGTGGACTTCTCACTCATGATCTCATCTCCGATGGTCTCGCAGTGGATCAGCAGGCAGGGTGCTCTGTTTTGCATTGAGCATGCTCATGCTGCATGACAGAATCTTCTCCACATTGTTTACAGTCAGCATTGCAACTTGATAATGCGAAATGTCAGAAGGGAACGTTACACAATGGGTGAAGGAATCATGCCGTACACGCCCTTGCAGTAATGCATTGTACTAAGTCAACGGCTAGAACGAAAGTACACATGTGAGTCGCGCATATATAAGCTGCATCATTTCTAATAAATTGATAAGCTGCATGATCTACATGGTACCGTATATAAAGGAAACTCAAGTTTTTCACTGCATTATCAATTGGAAATTAGGCCCTTCAGGAACGAAGGGAATTTACTAAATCACTTTAACTTTTATATGATTCAGGGAGAGGAAAAACAAATCTCAAGTTCCAAACAATGCCACTATGTATTATATTTATCTAAAAAGAATAATTTTCTATGTGCCTGGTAAATGACTTGATCCCATATTTACCAGTGGCATAGGTGGACCCCATCCGTCATTAACACACCAATGGGAAATATGGTATTAAAAACACCACGGAAATTTTAAAAGAATTAACTTGTTTCCATGAAATAGACTTAAATAAAATACCATATAACAGACTTATGAATTTAAACGTCCGAGCATTACCCCCGCCTTCCACAAATATAAGGCTTTCTAGAGCCTCTAGGATAGAATGATAGATCATGGTTGAAGTCAAAATACCCAGCTGGCTCTTCAGTGCTAGTGTCGGGGATGTATGAAGAGCGGCGGGATCCATAGGCTAACCATAAAGGAAGCACCCAAGCACAACATGGTGGCACTACAGTAAAAATGAAAGGACAATAAGATGAGAGTGCAACTTAGACATGTAACCTCGCCCCGTGAGGTTATACAATAAGAAAAGAAGACAATGATATCTCATTGTTAAAACTGAGATGGAGGTCCTTCATAGTGTCAATCTGCGAAACCCAACAAATGAAGTGTCAAATACGGGAGAAAGAACTTAGAGGCGCGTTTGGCAACCGAGAGGGAAAAGGGAATTGGAGGAGGGACTTTTAATCCCTGTCTCTTGATTGGCTTGCTACAAGAGTTAGAGGAAATTCAGCAACTATTCATATTTCACTGTTTGTTTCATGGGTTTATAAATGAGGAATTGAGTTTTAAGTTATAATGATCGGTGGAGATTAATCTTCATCCCTTGGAGAATAGACGGGAGATAGTTCCCATTTTTCATCCATAAACTCCCTTTCACATGATACAAACGCAAGAATTTTACTCCCCTCTTTCTAAACTCCTGTTCCCTCTCGTCCATTAACCCCAACCAAGCACTGATCCAAACAGCCTCCGAAACAGCTCCCACCTAAACCCTTAGCTCGCACCCCGACGGCGGCGTGGGCTGAGCCCGGCGAAGGCGGCACGAGCGGGGGACGGGTGCTCCCTGCGGCGGAGGACGCGGCTAGTCTCGTGGTCTCGCGGCAGGTCGAGGGCGCGCCGCGGGTAGAGGCTTGAGGGTGGGGGGCACGAGGTTGCTCGGCTGTTCGGGGTCGCTCCTCCCTCGATTCTGACCCGTTGGCCTAGAATTGGTAACAATCCTCTCTTTCTCGGAACGACTTTCTAAGTGCTGGTATCGTTCCTAGTCAAATCGAACTTTCCTCTAGTTTTCTTGTTCCCTCTACCTGTGGACTCGTGTACTGCTTGCTGCCCTGCTAATCCAATCAGTGCTTGTTTGGATTCTTCTCTTCTGCGTCAGGTCCCAAAGTTGGATCAGCCGAGGTGCGGAGGCGGTAACTTTCTCAAGAAATTTTGTCGGCCCCTGCCCTGCAGCAGCGATGAAGATGTTAGTGCCCCTCTCTCACCAACCAATGACATTTTTTCTCCATTGACTGTTACTCAAATGCTATGCTCAGCTGTAAATCATTAACCTGCACATTTTTGTCCATTGTGTGAAGTCTTGAAAATTGGAATCTACGACACACCCTCAGATGTGAGCTATTAATTCGCTAGTTTAGACGGGTTTAGAAGAAATCTCCTTGAATGATGAACTTTCTGTAGTTTCTGCTAGATTTTCTATATGCAGTTCAGTGGTAGATGGTTAATAACGTACCTGACGGTAAATGGGCAGTAAAGGTTTGCGATAAGCATTCTCTTAGACATTTGATACTCTGCTTCACATCTATTCCAAACGGTCACGTGGCATCTTGTTGTGAGCTCCAAATGAATAACGTGAAGGGACGAGTGTGGAAGCGTGGATCATGGGTCTCGAATGTCTTTGGGTGCTTATTATGGGTTTAAAGGTCAAAATAACCAGCGTCCATTATTGTTCTGTAGAGAGAAAGCAAATGCTGGGGTCCTTACAAACTTTGAAGTTCTTGACTTCTTGCGATCAAGAGGAGCCAAAACAGACCCCATGGGATGTTTGGGAGCTGTTTCTGCCTCAGAATGTAAGGTGATTACTTGCTTCTTTGCTGCTGTTAGTTTTACCTAATATAATTTTATCCTCTCTTTTTTTTTCGGTATTGCTCATATTTTGACTAATGGGGATAACAGTCATTATTGTATATCACTTAGGTGTATGAGTACCTCTTGAAAACCCCTGCTTGCAACCAGACAAGGGAATCAATATATGAATTTGTGAAGAGGAGTGAAGGTTTCCGGCTTGCTGAGGCTGATAAGCTAAATGTGATCAACTGGAGACCATCCTCAGCTGCTGATGCTTATGCGGTACTGTCAAATTATATCGCTGATTATGGGAATGGTTTAATCAAATTCTTTGTTTTACTTGTTTGATGAAAACTAAGATATTGCTTAATGCATAGTGATATGTTATCTCATATTGTAAGAATCTACTGTATGACTATAATACTTGTTTCCTGTCCTTTAGTACTTCAATTTGTACATAAGTTGGATTTTTATCCATGAATGTATCTCAAGGGTTTTTTAATTTTCCTGGCCACTATAGATCAGTTGTCAATTATGCATATACAAAATGTGGATTTAGGATCTTTTGTACTCTTGTGTCATGTACTCCTATTAGGTGGTAATGGTTCTTTCCAAGAACTTCTTACTGCACTTGTAATATGTCATCAGGGAATCAAACTGATTGGCCTGTACATATAATTTGATTGTTGTCACTATCTATTACATTAGAATAACCTGTTTTCTGATAGCGCAGAATTCTGCTCAATTGTTGATCGTCTTGCTAATGTTTTCCTGTTGATCTGTTTGATTCCATCCTCAACTGCAGATGATAGAAGAATGTGGGAGGCGATTTTCCAGGGACGAGCGAGGAGAAGCATGTGATGAAGATGAACGGATCCAGGAGCTTTTAGATTTGGTGGAGGAGGTTTTGCCACTACCGCCAAAGGCAGAGGCGATGCAGGAGTGATTGGGTGGTGTAAACTAACATGTTTGAGTCAGATTATCACCGTTAAATATAAAAGCTAAATCATGTCTGTAGTTGATGCGCGTACACATGTACTAGCGTAACAGCTCTTAGAAATTTGGTAGAAGACCATCTTGCTTGAAAATTAAGATATCCATGCCAAAATGCAATAGTCTAACAATGTAAACTCTTATTCACGTGTCGCTTCATTAATTGCTATCTTGTGAATTTTCTTTTATTGGTTATTGAGATTATCAACATTTTGTTAACATTGCGCTGCCGTATGCCTGAATTTTGCTTAAATCAGAAGATCATCATTTTAGCTGGTGTTTTTGTAGGCTGTTCAAATGCCAAATTAAAACCCGATCATTCTGCAGTGAATTATCATGAAAATTGATTCAGCGTTGTAGATTCTGCAGTGAATCAACTTCTGCCGATGCCGTCTTCCATGAACACAATGTACAACGGTTCACTGATATTCTACTATGTACAAATAATCTGTTCCATAACATGACGCAAGGAACATCAGAGTGGCCAAATACGAAGAAAAGGTTGACACAAAGAAGAAACGGAAAATGGCTTCTCTTCGTAACAGCTACATTATAGGACTCGGTCAATGGAAGAGCGCGAAAGTGACGACAATGCGAAAGCCACCTGGATGTTTCACTGACAAATGAGCCTTGTATATTACCTGAGCGGCTCACTTGGAGGTTAGATTTTCTTGGGGAGTCTTTGATGCCCGTGCCCTGCCCTGGGAGCCTTCTCCAGCAGCAGTAGCAACCCCACATTGTTGCCGCGCTGGCCGATCGGGTACCTGGAAGTCATAGGTGGAGAACAAGTGTAAATAGATAAATAAAAAATAGATAAGATTAGCAGACGGATGGGCAATATAAAGAAGATGAACTCACTTGACAGGAGACGATTTCTTTCGCCACCAGATGATGGATGTGACCCACTGGAAGGGAATGAAAGCAAATGCTATAAACTTCTATTTTCAAGAAATTCAGGTATGAAGTAACCTTAAAATATGATAACTAGAACTTAAATTTCAGCCGTTATCTTTTTCTTCTTTTTTTTTTTCACGCAATCGGTCCTCCATACGACATAGCGAAATAAATAAATGTTCAGAGGTGCTAGCAGTTTTAACTGAAAACTGAACTTGCTGAGTTACAGAAAGTCTATTCTATGACGATTTTAGTCAATGCGAACATGTCAGTAACATTGCTGGGCATAACGTACCAGCAACCAGCATTGACCAAAGCAGTAGTCTTTATTAACCAAAAACATAGCAGTATCAAAAGATTCGAATTCAGATTATAAGAAATTATGCTTATTCAGAAAACTTTTCCTGCTCACTGCGCACATTTGCTGCATGTATATATGATGATGAAACCTTTGCTTTTTAGCAGTCCTAGGATGGAAGGAGATTACCTTGACCACTGCAGCAAGGAACGAGGTCCCACCGTATGGCTGCCTCTTCACCACCGTCCTCTGCATGATCACCGGCGCCTGCCGCGGCGGCCTCACAGTGACGGTCATGGCCGGCTGCGCGTTCCCCGCCTTGTAGTAGCTGTGCTGCGCCACGGGCACCGGCGGCGCGGCCGAGGCCTCCTTGCAGAGCTTCTGCGCGATCTCCTTGAGCAGCATGACCTGCGCCTTCTCGGCGCCCATGTTGATGATGGCCTGGCGCATGGACTCCCTGTCCGCCTCCAGCGACTGCAGCCGCGAGCTGAGGCGGCGCACGTCCTCGTCCTCCGCCGGCCATCCGCCGCGGCCGCCGCCGCAGCAGTCGCTGCCCACCGGCGTGCTGCCGCCGTAGCAGGAGCCCTCGGGCACGGCCAGCGGCGGCGCGCCGTGGACGGCGTCGACGGTGTAGACCCGGTCGCTGGCGCCGCAGTCGGCGTCGACGTCGTCCGGGAAGAAGCCGCCGTTGTCGTTGCAGAAGTCGAGGCTGTCGTCGTCGGAGTAGGCGCGCGCGTGGTGGCGCGGGAAGAAGGCGGTCGAGCCCGGCGCGACGCGGATGATGGGCGTGGTGGTGGCCGCCGAGGGCGTGGCGCCGCGCTCCAGGAGGTGGACGCGGTGGGCGAGGCGGTTCAGCTGCTCGCGCGGCGTCTGCTGCTGCTGCGCGTCGAGCGCGTCGGCCTCGGACGCCGTGGGCGGGTGGTCGATGCAGCACCGCAGCGCCGGGTAGTAGCCGGACGCCGCGGGGGACGGCGACGCGGGCGGGCGCGGCGTGGCGGCGCCGCAGGGCCGCTGCTGCCGCGGGGTGGACGCCCCCGACGGCGCGTGGTGGCGGGGCGTCTGTTGCTGCTGCTGGACGGCGGCGGCGGCGCGCAGCAGAGCGGCGTCGCGCTTGGCGAGCGCCTCCTCGAGGGCGGCGAGCTCGGCGGCGTCGTGGGACATCTTCTCCTCGGCGTAGCGCCGGAACTGGCGCGCCTCCATCATGGCCTCCGCCTTCTCCCGCTGCAGGCGGAGGATCATCGTCATGGCCTCGCTGGCGGCGCCGGCAGCCGCGCCGCGCTCCGCGTCGAGCTCGGCCTGCACGTCCGCCAGCGCCGCCTGATGCCGCGTCAGCGCCTCCCGCAGCGCCGCGGCCTCGTCGCCGATCTCCACCCGCACCACCGCGGGGGGCGCCTCCGGTGGGCCGGGCCTCCGCTTCAGCGGCGGCCTCGCCAGGCCCGAAAACACCGGCGGCGAGGTGGAGGCGGTCGCGGCCTGGGTGGGGTGGCCGCAGAGCGGGCAGAGCGGGGGAGGAGGGTCGCCGGCGTCGGCCATGGCGGGGGACGGCACGCGCACATCCGCGGCGGGGAAGGGGCGCGCACGTGCGCCGCGAGGTATAGAAATGGGCCCAGGGAAGGGAAGGAGGGCGCGGGAGAGGTTAATTTTTGGATTTCTCCATCGGTTTTGGACGGTTGGCTCCTGTTTTTAGAAGGGGGCAGTTTTTGGTCTGCTTGGCTGGAGGATCTAAAATTTTGCGTCACTGGGTGATAATGGGTATCATTCTTGTATACCGATTCAATCGTAGAGTATAGATGACGCAGTGAAAAATAGATTATAACACTGAAAAAATAAACCGTACTAGATGCCTCAAAAAAAAAAAAAAACCCGTACTAGACCCGAACTTTTGAATGTCACCACAATAAACTTCAAAGATACAAACAGAGTTTAAATTATGGACTCTGTTGTAAACTACTAGACTTATATAGCTTTTATTTTTCAAGTTATAAGTCTAGTAGTTTACAACAGAGTTCATAATTTTAGTTTCACTATCCACACTTTGGCTCTTATTTCAGAAAAAAACGTATGCCAGTGGCGTGTTTCAAATAAGAGCCAATTTGTAATGCACTGGCCTGGTTTCGTGAATTGTAATGGTATATACAAAAGCAACATATTTGCAATGGCATATTTCCAATTAACCTTTTTTTCAACTAAAAAAATTAACCATTTTTTTTGGGTGGAAATGCTATATATACACTAATTCAGTACAGTGTACATATAGCTCCACAACGGCCGTACTAAAGATGCCACTGCTAATGAAACCTGCCAACTGGCATCAATTGTCTTAGTTACCAGGTTGTGCATGTTCTAAACTCAACAATACTGATACCAAACAACTTGAGAAAAATATAATACAAGAACCATATCTAATTTTAACACAATATTTAGTAACACTAGGAGCTATGCAAACATGGCGGCACAGTTATGGGTAGGGTTACTGAAAGATACGTGCTGTTGCATTAGATGTATTTAGAGAGTAACGATGGCCTTCAAACTTTGCACTTGGCACAATTCAAGATTTCGGCAATTTAATTGCTGAGTGTCTTCAAATTTGTACCCGACGCCATTCAAGATTAAGGGCAACTCGACACAGAAAAAGAAAATGGGAGAAACTAAACATAATACAACACTCGCAGGAGCGGAAAAAGGCGAGGAACTTAAATGGCCACATCCAGATGCTACTATCTACAATGCTGTCACATGATGGCACATCCGCACCTAAAATCTTTTGCTTTCTTTGCTGCTCTTTTCTCTGTAACCAGCAGATGGAATACATGTTAGTCTGAGAGATATGCAGTGATGGAAACTAGTTCACATTGCAAAATGTACAACAATTACCAGATTGTTTGCCTGAAGTCGGTGCTCGGACTACGACATGCATTGTTGTCATCCCAGAGAAGTCACATATTGGGCTTTTACATTCTGACAGGGTCTTGTTGTTCTCCAATATCTTCCCAGCATTAATAAGCTTAAGGTCATTCACAGTCCTTGGACCTTTTTCCTTATCTGTTGAGAATGAAATTTGCAAATTGTATTATCAGTTGTTACGAAAAGTAAGAATTCTACAAACAAGTTTAGCAGAATAAGATAGAGGCGTTTGGCCCTGCTTTATTAGATATAGAGAACACAAAAAGTATTGAAGGGAGGTAAAGATGTGGTTTGGTGGTCTACTGCATCGCATCCCTTGATTATATTCAAGTTCATGAGGAAACCATTGGGTTTCACTATGTAGATTATCCCAGAGAAGAAATGAGAAGAAAAAGGAAATGATTCCTATGCTTTTTGTCAAAACATCTATGGGAATTTGCCTTAGGGATTACTAACTGCTCAAGAGCATTCTGGTGGTGTGATCCCTTTATTCTTGACCAATTATTCTGATTGAATCAAGGAGCTTAAAAAAACAATTTTGCTTTTTCCACTACATGCTTACTAATCATGTCCTGTTATCCCTTCCATCTGTGGATGGAAATAAAGTTTTCTTCTGCCACTCCACACTTCCAAAACAGCATATTATTCTGTTTTTACTTCATTATACAGGGTATTGTTCGTCAAAAAGCTTGCTTTTATATACATAATTCATCAAAATATGCACATGAGGTTATCTCAGGCATTTAAAAAAGCAGGGTATCTACTATCTAATTGGCATGCAAAGTAGGATATCAACATCACTAATGACGAATAGAAGTTGTCGAGCAATGGATATGTTTATCTCAACATAACTGTCAATAACCCAGTTCACAACTACCACAGGAAAGAAAAAAGACATACTTTACTAATTAACACTAATCATAAAATTACAGTAAGAGACTTCTGGCAAGTTTTCTGGCAAGGGAAACTAATTCGCAGATAGCTTCCCCTAAATATCTGACTACAGAATAAGCTGGTTTAGCACCATTACTATCGCATGTCAGAGCTGGCCTACAACAGGCTTACAAATAACTGATCATTTGAAAATTCCTGTTATATACTAAGGCGCGCAACATTTAGTGGCTTCAACATACCCAAATGGATCAATTTTAAGCACTTCCACTATTTACACACAAAATTATCCTATTAACTTGATATGTTAACCATATAGAAATAATAATAATAAATGTACATACTAATTCTAGAGAACAGCTAGTCATTTAGCTTTTGTTACTGCTAAATCATAGTTAGTAGATTAGAATGTAACAGCTTTTTTTACTAGGAGAGAATGGTAATCTAATGTTCTTGTTTCTGCAGTTCTAGCTTAGGCATGCCTTAATGGTAATCACTAAATCATGGTTAGTAGACTAGAATGCATCAGCCTTTTTTTTAACTGTGCTTGGAAGCTTCATAAAAGTACTTACACGTTGTTTGTTGTTGCAAATGCGTCCTGGCCTTCCATAAGAAAAGAAGACATTTTGCCATACCAGGACTGATTTACATACATATATGTTATGAACGTATTTGTGGGCATCCATGACCGGTGCAGAAACAAGGGCAGCAAGGCCAAAACCAATGTGGCATAAGGTTAGATGATATGTGTGAGCTTGTTCAACTGCTTGCTGTTAGTTTGCAAACGAAGTATTGTTCCGATTGAGCGAGAGTTTGTTAGCTTCTGGTAGTTGGGCTTGTTTGAAGTTTGTTAGCAATGAGCTGTAAGCTGCTGGCTATATAATGACACATGACAGCAAGATCAATAGAATAAGACAAGCAAGAATTAGACCTAAATAGTATTCAAATCCTTCATTGCGAGGGCGAGTTAGTTTCTGTTTCATCAATAAAAGTTAGTTTCTGCTAGGTTGAGAGTTCATGCTAATCTCAACCTAATCCTTGGTCTAATCAATAAAAATATCTTCAGTTTCTGTCCGACGTATGTAGATGGGGAATTATCAACAATACTTGGTGGTAAGTGCATGGCATCTGTAACATATCTCCCTATTTCCTCATCATGATTATTCCTTCTTAACACCTGGTATAACAGTTAGTCCTTAATCAGCTTTGTCTCCTACCCATCAGAGAATCGGCTCTTTAGTAGTCTCAAGCACTTCTCATTATTGAGCCAAAGAAGTACTAACTGCTAAAACAGGCTATAACTCATGTTTCTTATGAAAAAGTGAGAGCACTTGGACAGAAGTTGCCAGCAATCAAATTGATCAACACTATCCACCTACTCGGTTGACTACTAAGACAACATCCCTAATCCAAATGTGACATTAGGTCAAAATGGTAGATACCTGCTATGAAGGGCATAAAGTCCACAAGACCTCATTTGTGCATGCCCTTTTCGAGTGCTGCAATTTTCACATAACCCTAAATTCATATTAGTCTCAATTAAGTTCTTTATATGAAATTCGCAGCAGCATTTAAAAGATTTTACATCCTTTGGCGTGCCCTTTTCGAGTGCTGCAATTTTCACATCACCCTTAATTTGTAACATTCTTAATGCAAGTTCTTTATATGAACCCCAGCAGCATTCAAACATCCAAACAAAAGCAGGTAGCCACCGTATTATTCCTTTTGGCATATATAGTGCCTAAGGTGCTAGAGAAGAAGGTTGAACCAAGAGACAGAAACAGACAAGAAGAGATGTGCAAAGTTAGGATTTACATCCAAACAAAAGCAGGTACCCAGCGTATTATTCCTTTTGGCATATCTAATGCCTAAGGTGGTAGAGAAGAAGGTTGAACCGAGAGACAGAGAGATACAACAAGATATGTGCAAACGTATACAGAGCTTATCAGTCAACAAGGGTACTAAAACTTAAGGCAAATGCAGCATGAACTAAACATAAAACACCGGTACTTTCTCCACTGCCCCATGCAAGTATCACATACTTCCACTCATATGAATTCCTGTCTTTACATGAACCGCAAGTTTACTTCCTTAATGTCTTTTTGGCTCTAACCATTCTTATCACAGTTTTTCAACAATTAACTTGGATTAATCATATTTTCTGTAACACATCTATTCATTTCCCATAAACTAGAGATTATGGAGTATAAAAATTTCAGCAACCTCAACAGACTAAATTGATAAAAGTAAAATACTGTTGGTTAACTAACACAGTCATCCATTTCTATGGAGACATCCGCCTCAATTATTGGCCCTGGGAACTGAACGATTGGCCTGTGACGGCGACACCAGTGCTGTACACCTCAAGATTCCAAACCAAATGGTGGTCGTTCCAGGGGCAGAATCCAACCCAAGAAAGCGACCACCGCGCCAACACCAATCGCACAGCTCTGGCGTTGCTAAGACCAAATCTTTTAACCGCGGCTACGAACTAAAGGATGAGCAAGAACGTAAGAAAGGGCGTTTGGGGACGGACCGAACCTTTGGGCCACTGGGCGATGATGCTCTCCTTGAGCGTGGCGACGGTGGACGCCGCCGGGTACCGCTTGGGCCCGATGTCGGTGCCGTCCGGCAGCCGGAACTTGATCTCGAACTGCTCCGGGACGCCGGACATCTCCGGGATTAGACCAGCGGCCTGAGCCCCTTGTATGCTGCGAAAGGCCCAACACCTGTAAAGAAGGGTCACTCCTGTCAGTGCTGTAAACAGGGGAGGGAGGGAGGAGGAGACCATGAGGAAGAACCAATTGATTTCTAACCGGGAACGGGAAACGCCGGGCGCCGGACCGGCCGAATCTCTCAGGCACGCGCGGCCGGAGCCTTGGACGAATCTTGGTCGGGGTTAGCCTCCTCGCGCCTAGAACGGATCAAGAAGACAGCGGCGGGCAGCGAGGGCGGATCGAAGGAGTCCACGAACATGTGAGGAGAAGCGAAGTGGGAGGAGAAGGCGATAGATAGTGCGGCGGCCGGGAGGGAGGGAGGGAGATGGGAGCGGGTGGGTCAAAGGGAAGGGCGGGCTGTGGCCAGCCGCACCGGCGCCGCGGGACAGGATGGAAAGCGGGGTCAGAAAGCTCCTCGTCTCGGTTCCCGGGCCTAGACCGCGTTTTGTCCTGGGGTGGGAGACCTGAGCAGCCAGGGCCACGCAAGGTCGCACTGTATATTTGTCCTCTCGTGTAATTTTGCTCGTTTCTAAAGAAAACAATTTTAAAATGTTTTGAATCACAAACCGACGACACGTTAATCTGATTTACAGTACGCAGAAGAAATGTAATGGAGTATTTTTCCGATTCATTTTCTTCTCATTTTAAATCACATACTCTCTCAGAAAATTGCTCAAGTTCTAATGTCCTCCTCGCCCACACCTGGCCCTACCATCTCCCACACCTCTATCCCTTCTTTAGGTGTACCTTCATCTCATCTAGTGACAGATTCAGCATAAATTCAAATGTGCAATAAAATCAAACCACACCGACACATATATTATTATATACCAGAGGAAATATCAGATGCACATAGGGCGTGACTGGTTTCACGCCTAGCCCTGCCTCGCTGGAACAAGTCAACCAGGCCCTCATTGGCCAGGCCCGCTCGGTACAGACACACTTGATTGGTTCTGATGCACCAGACATTGCCGCATGGGGTTCAACCAACTGCCTCCTTGAGTGGTTGCCTGGTTTCTGTATCGATACTCTCTGATTCATGCAGGTCGCACGCTCGTTCTGCACCGCGCCAGCCAGGCTGCCGAGAAACGGATTTCAATCTCGTTTCTGCGCAGCCAGGCCGACGGGCGCCTCGTGCATCTCCCGAGCCAGGCCCAAGGCCTTTCGTAGTCAACCAAACATTGGAAGGCTACATCGTGCGAGCCAGGTTATGCCGTATGCAACAAACCAATCGTCCCCATAGAGTATTTGGTGCACATGTGCACAAACTCATTGGGAACCGTTGCCTATTGCCAAAATAAATAAAAAAACTTATATTATGTCAAGAACACACACGCCCATGCCTATTGCCAGAATTTAACAAAACGAATTGGAGACTAATAGCACTAGGGCTAGGCAAATAGACGAGTTGCACCAGAGCACTATGGCGGCGCCGGTGGCAATTGAATTTGATTGATTGATCAATCTTGGGAGGGAAACATATGAAGAATAATAGTGATTTTGGACTGAGATGGATACAAGCTAGCAGGCTGCCCAAATGTCATAGTTTTCTATGTTGTGGGCCTTTTTTCTTGTAAGTCTTAGTGGCCCATTGGTCCAATACGATAATACCACTTCGTGTCGTCTTCTTGCTCTAGACGCTTATAGTTTTTCTTGATGCTATGGCCACGGTGGACATCAAAGCGCGGCGCTGGCACTCTAGGGGAAGAGGGACAGGGGTTACTAGCCGCCAAGATTAGGTAGGGCGGCTGCCCCACCTAGCCCCATTTGAAGATCCATTTCCTCGTGTCGTACATTGTTTATTTTTATGAGTCAACTTTCCATAAAAGACCACAAAAAACCCACTCCTTCTTCCGCATTGATTAGTCAACTACCAATACAACGGTCATGATATAGACACATATCTAGATTGTAGTATATAAATCCTCTCTAGGGGGCATGAGCCCCCCTATCGGCTCCTCAACGATTTTGTTAGCCATGAACGAGATATTGGAAGAGCTGTAGGTTAAGGACCATAAAATAGACTAGAACTGCAATTTGGGCTCAAGCTTAATGAACTTGGCCCTCTCCACGATGCCATATATGTTGGGCTCCAATCAACCACATTGAGCATGCCCTCTGCATGAACCACGAGTGCCAAGCAAAGGTTCAATGTTTCTATTTCTAAATTCCAGTTGACCAATTGTAGCATGCGATTAAGTATTAGTTTCAACATTTTGTCATAGATCACTAGATTTGAATTAAAATTAATATATTCTCGTGCCTTAAAAATTGCCTAATTTACATGTGAGATATGTTGAAGTTATATTAACGTAATGGATCGTTAACACCCCCCCCCCCCCCCCCCCCCGCGCGCCGCTGACCGTTGCCTCTAGGTTGTAAGAACCCTCTTATTTGGATAAACCAAATAGCCAAAATTTTCTGATGAGACACACTGAGAAATGGCGGCTTTGTCCACAGCACACTAACAAAGTCGAAATTGTCTGCAACACACTACGATTTTGAAAACGCTTGCCTGTGACACACTATTACCATTTTGTAATTGATTTCAACTTTTTTATTTTAATTCATAAGATACATTAGAATTTGAAACTTGGCACCAATGTACATTGTTGCATTGTCTATCATTAAAAAATGGAGCCTGATTTTTTTTTAATTGTTTGCATGATTTGATCGACAAATTAAATATTAAAACAATGAGCACGCGATGCAAACAATGAAAAAAAATGTTTTTCTATTTTTTAATGATAGATAATGCAACAATGTACATTGGTGCTAAGTTTCAAAATCTAATGTATCTTATGAATTGAGATAAAAAAAAGTTGAAAACAATTACAAAATGGTAATAATGTGTCACAGATAAGAGTTTTCAAAATCGTAGTGTGCTGCAGACAAATTTGACTTTGTTGGTGTGTTGCGGACGAAGCCATTGTTTCTCAGTGTGTCTCAGACAATTTTGCCAAGAAAATACCATCTACGCAACGAGCCAAATAGTTTCATCAAATCGGTAAGATGTTTGAAGAGAGAAACTGAATCTAACATGTTCTAGGTGAATCTAGAACCATGCTAAATATGAATATATAGATCCAGACTTTGGTGATCTAAACCAATTCTGTAAAATGCAAATATATTTAGCTTAGGACAAAGAAACAAGTTCAAGTGCTCAAAACGACTTTAAAGACATTGAAGGGAGTACTGAAAGAAGGCCATAATCTTTGGCATATTTACTTTGTTACAAGTGCTTGAAACCTCGTTTGTGTTCAAGCGATCGTTGTGCCGTCTGATCTGTTTCAATCTTCGCGCGCGTGATTGAACCCAACAGCCACAGCGTCCTTTGTTTTTCAGGCCCGTCTTTCCTAATGGACCTGAACCCGAACCCGATAGGTAGTTGTTTGGCTTCCTCTGTTGCTAGTGACTCCTGGATGCAAACAGTTCCGTTCCTCTGTTGCGGCTTGCGAGAGAGGGAGGGAGAGAGGCGGTGAGGTCGGGCCCCCGGAGCAGGCGGCGAGGTCGGGTCGCCGGCGAAGTTGAAGGTTGTACGAGTCTCCGTGGCAGCGGTCTGTCGTCGATTTGTCATAGCCATGGTTGCGCGGCAGCGCGGGTGCGATTTGTTCATTGGCAGTGATTTCGGAGGGGAGCGAGAGCTGGAGCGAGTCCAGGCGAGGCCAGGCTTCTTCTGCTCGGCCACGGGCGAGTTGTCGCCGGGCAGATCCCCGCGCTCGGGCGCGGACTGGTGGAGGAACTCCCGCTCGACGCAGAGCTTGGTGGCGGCGGAGGCGTTGTTGGCTGTAGTCGTAGCGGTTTGAACTGCAACCTCTTCTTCCCCTTTGCAGAATGGCTTTCTCTACCTCGAGATCATTCCCAGCGTCGTCCTCGTGTGCATGGTGAGCCCATCCTTCGTCACTGCTCCTCTGTCCCATTTAGGATCTCGTCGTCATGCTTGCTAGCTGTTCGATGAAATGTGGTTGTCGGTGCTCTGGGTCTGTGTGCAGTGCGTTTACTCTGTTTTGGTTACAGCGACTGGTTGCTTGGCATCTCCTAGTCCTGATATGTCATACGTTGCTGGATGGAGAAGAAGACGTTAGGTTGTTGTTGCCACAGTCTAGTTCTGGTGTGCATCAAGTTGCGTTGTTGCTGGCTAGAAAAACAAAGGGTTGTGGACTTGTTTTACCGTTTGTTAGGATTAGTGAAGAGCACGCTTTAGTTATGTCAGTTCATGCATCTAATTGCTATTGTGTTATTTTGTCTAGCTAGAGATTGTTCCTTCTTGCAGTTACTAGATTCATTTTTTGTTCTCCATCCTAGCAAGGTAGTTTTTTATTTTGGCATTAGTAGTAACATCAACAACATTTCTGTATTGTATTAATTAAGCTTTTGTATTCTTTTGTAACATAATCCATACATCCTAGAGCTATTTGTGCTATGTTCATTCTTCATGGCTCATAGAGCTTCTGGTGCTCTGTGACCATTGTGAGGGTATAATCTATCATTGATTAGGGAATTGCTTATCCCGTAGTGGCAATTCAATCTTTTGTTTTCTATAATGACACTCTTTATTTAGTAATAAATTCTTGATTTAGAATCTGCAATTGTATCCCAGTGTGCCAATTTTTTTTATTTGTCCTTTTGATCAAGTGAGTACCAATGCTCTAGGAATTCACCCTCATTTACTTCATGTTATAGTTTTGCACTTCAGCTCTGCAAAGAAGTCCTTGATGGATGCTACTATTGTTTCTTATGTGAGCTTTGCATCTAATTTCTTAGAGAGGTGGTAAACCGTAATTCAAGCTCCTCAGTTTTCCCTAAACCTCAAACATAATGCAATATGCAGACTGAATAATGATGTGTGTTTTCTTTCTAGTGTGTTTCTGATTATCTGATGTACAGAAGTGTTGACCACTTTGTTGTTGTCTTCCATATTCTTCCATAGAGGCGATCTTGCTATACATTTAGATTAATTTGTGTATGTATTTTTATACATATTTGCTCGTGTGCAGGAGACTGAAATGGCATTCCCTTCAGTCGATGGTTGTACCATTCTATTTGCTCAGTTCCAATGGGTCCGTATTTGTTTTGGATCCACACCATCGAATGGTACAGATGGTGAGTTTGTCTCCTCCTTTTTCTTCTGCGGTGTTACTGAATTCCCTTCCTGCTTGACTTGTGCTTCACATGTGCATCATGTGACAGTGAGCATCTTCATCTGTTTTGTCTTTGAATTATGCTATATCCAATCGTTCTTCCCATAGGATACAGGCTCCTGCTCTATTCTTATATCCTCCATTTCTCACCAGCCTAGGCGAGGTATTGGATGGCATTGACGGAGCCAACATGCTTCTAGTTCAGTTCTTGGAGCAGTGGAAGAGATCAACGGACCAAGCGAATGTAAGGTTGGGCACGAGACCGACGATGAGATTTTCTCACGGACTCCGTCCCTCTCCTTCATTTGCTATATGCCAGGTACACTACCAGCCAGTTTTGGTGTCTGCTCCCAGCCTCATTGTTTAATGCAGATATGCATGTCATTCTATAACTGACCCTAAGCACACTTGTTTCTAGTATTCAGAAGGAAGATACGCATGTCACTGCATTTATATATATATATTGATCTTCTATTTACTTCAAGGCAATCAATGAAAAATTGAGAAAATGCATTTATCCAACGAAGAAATTTCTTAACTTGGTTTATGCAATTTTTACAATGTGATTTTGTAATTGTATATTCAGTTTTTACCTTTTTTTTTTTGCCTTGCATCCATCAGGATTATGTATAAAGCATACTTGTATTTGTGATTTGTCAAGGATCATGTAACGCTCTAATAATTTGATTGTCAGTGCACATCGAAATTTATATTTCTGTTGACTATAGAAGATAATGTTAATTGTATATATGTGTAAAGTTTAATTTGTTATTCCTGAATAATAACACACTTATTCACTTCTTTTGTTTTGTATCCAGAAGCGTAGTAGGCAAAGCTGTCTGTTATCTAGAGTAGTTATGTTGTGAGAATGTGAAGGGTGAACTCATTCATGATGGCAATGATATTTATGTGGTCTCTTGCTCAGCTTTTTCTGTAAACCACGTTAATATCCTTGCTTCTCTGTGTCTTGCAACATACTGTATGGATGTACACATCATATTCTAGCCTTTGACCCATGAGCCTCAGCTACTTGCTCCTTGTCGTATTGTCGCGGTAGTAATATAGAAATTGCACTACAAATCACGTGCAATTGAAACATGGAATAACTACAATTTGAATATGTTCCACTACATATTATCTAATTTTGCATACTTCCTACTTCCTTATTCATTGTGTTTCCGCTTTGTTGGATGATGCTACACTATGAATTGTACGTCGTATTGATGATATGAAGGGGCATCTTATTGGTAACAGATGATATAATTAGTGGTAAAGTTTGTCAAAGACTTGTACTTTGTTCTGAATTGCCGTCCCTGTTATAAATGTCGCAAGTGTAAGACAACATTTTATTTTGTCTGCTATCCCTCCATGGATTCAAATGATTGTTTTTGCTTCTCTTTAGGTAGCATGCACAACATATTTCTTGTCATGGCCCACATAATTGGTATATTAGGTTTAAAGATGATAAATATGATTTGCTATTCTGTTGTTATTTATCCCTATGGATAATAATGTTTGAAATGTTGGTTCCTTCTGTCTCAACTGTGAAAAGAGTAGAAGCATGTGCAAGGGCTGATGCTTGTGTCTAGTATTCATTTGAAGCCTTCATTTTACTGTATCTTGTATTCCTCTATGAATCTGCCTACCCCAAATAAAATTGCAGGATGCTTAAGCTAAAGTTTCAGTTCTAGGTGATTGCAAATTCTGAGAAACCATATTGCAATTTCCATATCTTTGAATTCCTTGTTCGTGTGCAGTTCTGAAGATTGGGTACAAGCTCTGAACTTTGGGTCAACCAGCAGGAAGATTCAGGTTTGCTTGTTCATTGCTTGGAAACCTTCACAGGAAAGGACTCATTTGTGTGCAGGTGGAGCAGCACTTTGATTTGTTTCTGGTGCTTGTCTATGCTCAGAACTTTGGTTTTATTAGGAGATATTTTATTTAGGCAGCAGCAACACTTAGGAAAGCAACACTTAGGAAAGGGATCACCTTCAGTAGCAACCACTTTTGTTCTGCTTTGCTTGTGCTGAACATCTCTGTTTTTAAAGTGTGCGACTTGGTCTGGTCCACATCCTTAGCCGCAAGGATTCAAAGGTTTGTTCAGTTTTCCTGTCTGTCCAGCTTCACATGTTATATTGTTTAAGCTTTATCTTTATTGTAGAGCAACAAGTGAGAAACCATTGTTTTAACTGGATCTTGCTCCTCTAGACTCATGCAAGATTTGACCAGCTGATGAACTTTGCTGCCACAGTGATCTATTTTTGTTTAATTTAAACTCTTATCTAACAGGTTCAAATAAAACTGACCATTCTAGAAACATGCCCTTTTGTTGTAAGGAGTTTTGTTTAGTGAATATGAGCTATTCAGGGTAATGAAGATAGTGAATATGATCACATTTCTGAAATATGAGGTCAGATTTACAAGTAAGATTATTTCACAGTGCGGCTGCCCCTTGTGTTCCTGGATTTGAAGGGATTCCTACTAGAGATTGTGCCTGGTGTTGTGGTTTCTCCTACCCCACTCTCATTGTTAAAATAATATCCCTAAAGCAGAATCATGATAAATGCTAAAATCTAACTGCTAGGAAGAACCCTATTCAACTGTCGCATCTTATATATTTTTGGTGATAAGAGTGCTAGGAACCAACGGTAGAATGAAAGCTCTACTGTCGTGCATGTTTTATTTAAGGATAGCAAATAAATATTTTCATGAATATTGTCGGATAATAACTTGTGTGTTTCAATGCCGTTTCTACGTATCCTTGTGATGGATCCTAGTATTAGTAATTGAGATCTGGCTATTCTCCATGTTCATTAATTCTGTTCAACCAAACAAAGCAGATGGTACTTCTAATTTTTGGGAAATTGATTACCACAAATTGCAAATCATTTGTGTGATAGTTGCACCACTCAATGTATGCACTCTATCCTTAATAATAGTGCAATCAAGTAATTACAATCAGTTTTGAAATTACATAGTTTCCTGCAGCATGCTGATCATGTTTCATTGATCTCCTTTGACCTACAGTGCTAGAGAGCTACAAGAAATGCAAAAAGCACATGGAGCACATGGAACACAGACTGCAAATCAAAGTATTGAGTGCATTGTCTTTGTTTTTTGCGAGGGAGTGCAGCGTCTTTGTTGAAATACTTATTTGTCATTTTTTTTTATTTTGTTAGGAGCTCTCTAGTTACTGCTGTATTTGTATTTGTAGTTTGTCCTGGCTGTGTAATCTGTATTTTTCATTAAACATTGAATTTTGTATTTGTAGGAACTACAGAAAAAATGTTATATTTATTTGTAAGTAATTTGATATTTCTCCATAACAGCAGCAATATTTACTCTGTTTATTTGTCCCATAGAAGGCAGTAAAGAAACAAATCTTTAGAGGTCGAGCTGGCTCGTTAAAGTCCATTAGCCCTTATCGGGTCTGTTTTGATGCTTGGCACGCCCGTTATGTCACTACGTTTCCTTATTGGATCCTTTGGGCTGGCCTGATAAACAACACAACAACAAATAACTGGCAGGTTACGCCTGGGTCGTTAGATCTAAATCTTACGGTTGCGCTCGTCGCTTGAAAGGACCCCTCATTTTCAAACACTTGAAAATTAACAGGGCTCAATCTTTGGCGAGCGCTTCTCTTCTACCATCTTGGCTCTCACAATGATCCTTCCTAGCACAAATAGTCCCCAGGACAGGCGCAAAGAATTCTTCTTTTCTTTTCGTGCTGAAGCTAATTCTTTGAAGCCTTTGAGCTCGTAGGTTCAGTGCAGTTGAGGTCGTAGGGGGTGGGCCTGGGCAAAGAAGCCCGACTTCACAGCCGGGCCACACGGCGGTTCAGTGCAGTTGAGGTGAGGTCGTAGCTTGCCAGGTACGCAGTACGTGGGCTTGCGATTCGTTTTCTCTCTCCTGTCAGTTTGCTAATTTTGCTTGGTCGCATGCAACAGACTTCTCAACCGCACACACAAACCTCCTCTGCTTCTTCCTCTCCTCCCATCTACTGCTACTTTAGCAGCTGCTCTCCGAGCTTCCCCGCAAGCTCGCTCCTTCTCCATGGACCGCTCCTCCAGCTTCACTACTTGACCACTTCTCTTCTCCATCCACCCGCCGGTTCTTGCCGAGTTGCGCTTTCTTGGCTGATCGATCTTGATCGATCTATGCGATCGAGCTTCTTGTGCTTATTGGTTTCTTGATTGATCTTGATCGATCGATCGATCGCGCGCCATGGACGACGTGGTTGTGCTTGGTATCAGCTCGGCTCGGCACAGCTGCAAGGTGTGCGGGAAGGGGTTCCCCTGCGGCCGCTCGCTGGGCGGCCACATGCGCTCGCACTCCCTGGCGGAGGTGGCCATGGCCGACGAGGCCGACGACGACGACGAGGAGGAGGAAAGCGGCACGCGGGGCACCAATGGCGCGGTGGTCGAGTCGGGTTACGGGCTGCGTGAGAACCCCAAGAAGACGCGCCGGCTCTCGGGACTCGACGACGACGACGGCGAAGATGACCATGGTGACCGCGGCGACAAAGAGATGTTCTCCTCGCCCGAACCGACATTAGACGACTACGCCGCCGCCGCCGGTGAGCACGACGGGGCGGCGGCGCGGGACGACGACGAGGAGCACGTGCGGCTGATCCCGACGGAAGCGGCCGCCGTCCTGATGCCGGCGCCGAGGCGTCGGCGGCGCTCGATGCGGGTTCCGGCGCCCGCGCCCGCGCCGCCGCCGCGCGACGCGTTCGACAGGGAGCCGGAGGACGTCGCGCTCTGCCTCATCATGCTGTCGCGCGACACCCCCGCAGGCAACAGCAGGTGGGCCGCCGCCGCGCCGGCGACGGCGGACAGGAGGAAGAGGAACGGCGGCTACTACCACTACCACGACGCCGACTCCGATGACGCCTCCGCCTTCTTCAACGCGTACGCCGGCGACAAGATCAAGCAGAAGCGGAAGGCCGCGGCGTGCGGCGGCGACGAGAGTAAGCAGCGATCAGGCCGGTACGAGTGCCCCGGCTGCGGCAGGGCGTTCCAGTCGTACCAGGCGCTGGGCGGCCACCGCGCCAGCCACAAGCGCATCAACAGCAGCTGCTGCATCACCACCAAGGTCGATCAGCCGGAGCCCAGCGCCGACGACACCACCACCAACACCTCATTCAGCACGGCGTCGGCGCCGGCGTCACCGGAAGTCGACAGAACAAAGGCCAAAAGGATGACCGCCACCGCCAGCAAGTTCGAGTGCCCCATCTGCTTCAAGGTGTTCGGCTCGGGCCAGGCTCTCGGCGGGCACAAGCGGTCGCACTCCATCGCCGGCGAGCTTTACGACCGTGCTGACGCCGCCGGCATTGTTGAGCCGGAGCAGCAGTCGCTGGTCGCTGCCCGGTTTCTTGATCTCAACCTGCCGGCTCCGGGGGCTGAGGATTGAACTGAACCATATGGCTGGTCCAGATTTTTCTTCAGTTTTCACTTGGTATGTACAGATTCAGATTGAATTCCTTCTTTGGTATTTTTTTCAGGTTAGGATGAGTGATCTCGAGAAAAATAAAGTCTGTTAATAATTCTTTTTACTAGTTTCTATTTATTATGTTTCTTTTGGCTTCTTTACATACAGAGAGTAATAAGCATCACATGATCTGAAACTGCTGAACTTGAGCTTATTCACAAAAAACCTTTCACGTTCAGATTAGATCAACACTCTCTTGCTAACTTGAGTTCACTGAATTTTCTCGTTAATCAGCTCGCATTGCTTCTTTTTGTTGCCTCTGTATCTGCCTATCTGAGTTCAACAGTTCACGACTAGTGCTAGCCTTTACTTCTCTTCTCATTGAGCTAGAATTCAGACCAGGCAGTGGCAGCTCATTATACTGGTGGTTGGTCAAATCAGGCAAGATCCAACCAACAAGATCACTGCACTTGACCTTTCTCTTTCCCTCTCATCATTTCTCTCTCTGGAAGAACACATACCTGACCTGACACAAGGAGTGCAGTGAGCCAGTGAGTGAGCAAGCGACCAAGAATGTCACACAAGCAACTGAAACAAAAGGTAAACGGATACTAGCAACAATCAAAAAGCTTCTTGCAAAACCTAGGGGTGAAATGATTGGTTAGTGCAGTGAATCATCCAGCAGCAAGATGTTCAGGCAGAGATTGGTGGCAAAAAAAAAAAAAAAAAAAAAAAAGTGCTTTACCCTTGTGTTTGTGACGGCATGTGGGATATGGAACTATCTATTGAAGTAGGTGTGTTAACTAGAAAACTTGACAAGCCTTTCTCACTCCATATTACTCGCTCTCTTAATCTCTTTCTCTGGTCATGAACTACCTAGAGCTGTAATTTGTAAAGCACATGGATAGCATAATTGTGTCCAAGACAGCCATCAGCTGACGTTCGTGGAGGTAGGACATCACCTTGCTTTCAAGTCCAGCTCCTAAATGTTGCAATTTGCGCAATCTAGCTCCTGTGGTAGGCAACCGTATTGCAGACCAATTAGAGAACTCTTCAAACTGGTGAACTACAGTACATATGAAGGGTACTTCAATTTTTTGCCGAAATATGCGATTGCACGCTCTAAGTTCTCATTGCTCACTAAGTAGCTACTATAGCTTGGAGCCAGACTAAAACCCGGCTAAAGGTTGTTCAGGTCTTCTGAAAACAGCTGGTGGATTCAACTTACGATATCAGTTCCATCACAAAAACTCATCTGTGACAACACTTGGCGGAAGATGGTAGTATAGGTGGAAGTATTCCATTTCGAAATGTCCTTTTTTCTTTTCCTTTTCTTTTATTGAAATGTAGCGGGTTCTACCCAGAGGTTATCTGTTGCCAGTACATATGCTTATGTCGGAATGTACAATCAAGTCCATAGAGCAATTCCAGTTTTGCATGCAGAAATGATCAGATCACTCCGGGTTCTGTTCAATAAAAATCAAAATTTATGAGAATTGAGAGGCGTGCAGGAAACTTCTATTTATGGTTTCAATAGATCTGTGCTCGCAAAAAGAACATATGTCGTCACTCCAGCTGAAGCACTTGCCACTATTTTTGCGCTGATCCAGATCTGCAGCAAATGTGTGTTCAGAAATCAGCTCTCTTCTCACTTTGCCACTTGGACTTTCTGTGTAGCTGAGGCTTGTGACTGGCACACAGAGAGAAAAGTTGGCAACCACAAACTTGCTGACAAAGGATTATAACAAAAAACTAGACTTTCTATGTCATTTTTGGCAATTCCAGTTTACTATTATTAGCTTGGAGGAAAGGAGAGGAGAGCACATATATATGACTTGGTTTTTGAAGCGCAGTTACTGGTATGGTCGATTAGTTAGTGAACAAGAAAAAGCACGATCACATTCCCAACAGCTAAACACATAAAATACATCAAGCTTTTTTTATTATTTATTTCAGAACGAATAAATTGATCAGTTAGTGAACAAGCTTTTTTGATAATAAGAAAGAATAAATTGAAGATTTCAAATTGCCAGCGAGATCAGAGAATTACTTCTCTGGAAGAGAGTTCATGACATTCTGAAACGATGCAAAACAGTTTTAGAGAAGTTATATAGAATGGACAAGTCAACCTTGCGCTTTGTAAAATCAAGCTAACATGAACTGTTCACTTTAGATGGCTTGTAGGCCCTGGACAAGCAAAACAAATAAGCTACTGAAAAAGAGAACTTTTCAACGCAGGGCTTTTGCATGAACATAGTGGTACATACAACAGATTGATTTGGCGAATCATGGGACGACTTCGAATCCACTATGAGAGATCAATTTGCTTCAAATGTACTTTACAGTTTACGAAATCTCGTAAAAGGCTCAAGTATCTGAAGAATGTACAACTCCTTGAGGCCTTTCAATACCATCATTATCAGAAGGATAGCTCGTCCGATGTACAGCTCCATAAGCTATGGCACAGAACGGCTCCTCATTGCAAAATTCAATTCAATCATTGGTTATGTCAGATTCAAACGTCGGTAACTGCATCCACCATACATTAAATTGGTATTAATGCTTTTTTCCATAATAACTTGCTTGACAAGCAATGTAGTTTGTGCAGCTGTGCGCTCCAATATGGTATCTCCGTTGGAGAAAACAGAAGTCCAAATTCTTGTCCTATCAGACTATTCAAGTGCCTTACATCATCTCCAATACAGATGCACCTTGCTCCCCAAGGTTGTTTCGAGCATCATTCAGCCATGAACTGCACACTGAACTCAGATGGGACCATCAATATGGCTCTCAAATGACGTGCACGACATGTTGTAAACATCTTCCACAAGATTCTCTGCACATGAGTTCAAAGGCAACTGTTCGGTAAATATCCGCACTCACCTGCACTATCTACTGCATTCTAATGGAGCGAAGAAACATGGATGTGTTCTCCCTTCAGGTTCATGGACATCCTCTATGGACACAGAATTGTTAGTGAAATGCTCACGTGACGGGGACTCCACTGCAGAATCCTCTTTCTCCTGCTCCGGAGGCTCATCAGGCAATTCGTCGTCGTCACTGTCAACACGCAACAGATCAGATCTGTTCTGTTGGGCCCTCTTCCGGAGCATGAAGACATTAAAATAATAGCTAACAAGCTCTTTGCTACTTTTACCAGGAAAGGCACGAGGAAGGTAATCCCAGAAATTCTTGCCCAATGAAATAGGATTAGAGAAAACTTCTCTTTGAAACTGCTTCTCCTCATCATCAGTCCATCCCTGAGAAACAACCTCCCCCATTTCACAAAGTCCCAAGTCACGAAACTTATCCTGTCCCAAGCTCCTTTTGAGGCTTTCCCTTGCTTCCAAAATATGTTGTCCTACACACCTAACTGAACCCTCGTCACTGCAATCACAATCTATTTTATTGTCTTTAATGCAGTCAAAAGGAAATGTTGACATCGGAATAACAGAGTGCCTGACCCACTTGTCACTCTCACTATCATCATCCGTATGAACATATTCTGAAGAAGAAACAGAACTATATGCCATATCAGCACAAGAACCAGAAGCACCAGGTACGCTCGCAGCGACTCGCGGCCTCCATTCTGGAATGTCAGCCTGGTGCTCAGGACCAATTGGCACATCCTTTCTTGGGAGGTACTCATGAACAGGTGAATCAATATGATTAACAGTGTTACACCCAGCATTTATCCCACAATCTTCAAAATAGCCAGGAAAAGAAGTCGCCCAATCAGGTAGGGTAGGAAAAGAAATCACCCAATCAGGTAGGTGTAAACTTTCTAGTCCAGCCAACTGCCCGCGATTAAGGCAAGGGATGGTTGAACTGTCACTGCAGGTTGTGGTGCCATTATTTGCAGGAACATGTTCTAGCTGTCTGCTCTCAACAAATTCATCACCCATCACTGAAAAGGAAAAAAAAAATAGCAATATGTATAGCTATCTCTCAGAGTAGTTATTGCACTGAACACAAAAGGCAAGTATAGTACAAAACCTGAAGCAGGTATATTGTCCGCATTGCCAAAAGGACGCTCCTCAAAGGAATATAACCCGGTATCGTTGTCTGTTTGCTTTGGACGCTTCCAAGCAATTTGGCATGGTTTGGCATCAGAAAGAGGTCGCTTATCATGATCTACTGTAGAAGATTGACAATTGTCTCCTGGCTTCCCAGGAGAAATTGAAGATGCGTCCTTTAAACTTTTTCCAAAACTGGATTCCTCAGATTTGCCATATATGTTCTCCTTTCCGAGACCTTATAATGGACACAAGTTAGAAACCATCTAATATGATACACTGTTTTACAAAACCATGGGAAAGGGGCTATTAACCTGTAACACGTGAATTTGAATTGGTGTCTCTTAAATCCATTTCAGTACAGGACGAACGTTGGCTGTTAGCCTCTACTCCCCTCAGGTTATCACAGGGAAAAATATTGAACTGGTCAGCATTTGTCTCATGTGTAAACAACATTATCCTGCCAAACGACAAAACAGAAATTTATATTAACATCTCAACAAAAATATTCAATTTCAGAACTCCAATGATATGCATATACTTTCTCTAAATGGATGGGAATACCATCAAAGAGGCCTACAATGCTGATTCCATGCATTCAAAATTTGTAGTCCACTCTGCATCTCCAAACAATAAAAGACAAAAATATAATATACAGACATGGAACAAAATTACATTACCATTTTTTGTTGTGAAACTAATAAAAATGAAAGAAATTTCGAAAAATGTCTCCAAACTATAGTGATTAACTCTTAGTGATTGCTCGTATTCATTATACCCCAGGGAAATTCAAATAAATAGCACGCTATATGGGTTAGATTATCATATAAAATAAATAATTGTGGTTTTAAGCGAAAGCTGCATGTACATTTTCATGCATAGTGGATTGCTACGCTGACATTTAAATCTGCAGCTCACATCATACATGGGATTGTTTATACGTATACAACATTTGAAGATTTCATAGTCCTTTGTCAGAAGTCCATGTAGTACTATCTTTCTCTATTTTCCAGCTTAAAATTTTTCAATAGCACCCGTTGCCACAAGCTACCATATAACAACAAATCTCTTTCTCGATATCCGACGACCGAAAACCAAACGAGGACAGCTAGAATCTAAACAGACGCAATAATACTAACCATACCCTTAGCTCACGAGAACATAAGCTTCGAAGTGAGGCAATTCGCAACAACATAGCAGCTACAGCAACGCAAGTCCTAGCCCTAACCCTAGAATCCGATTAAGACAACGGTGGAAGGGGGTTCTGGTACCTACGGGAAGCCGGCAGCACGGACAGTTCGGATCCGCAGCCAATTTGGGGATCGGGAGCACTAGCAGGATGGAATCTGAACTAGAGAGGGTGGGGAATCGCAAATTTGGGGAAGAATCCGAATTGGCCTCGTGCCCTTTTGCTGTTTTATGGCGCCAGCGCAGCTCGCAGTGCTGGACGACCGAAATTACTCGAACGCCCCTGGCTGCTTCAATTAACTACCGTGTGGGACAAGGGGGTGCAGCAGCAGGCCTTTCGGATGCTTGAGGGGGAAATCGGGAAGAACGATCCCGAATGGGCCCTGCGGTGTCAGGAGGAGAAGGTGCCTCCGCCACGTGTCAGGAGGATTAGCAGGCCTTTTGGTTTATTAGTATTTATGCCTCCGTTTTTTAATACTAATTGTTTTTTACTGTTCTAATTTTGACCATAGTTTTTTCTATTAATACATAATTAAACACTTTGGAGATATATCATGTTGTTAAAATACTATCTACAATACATTCATCAATCATGTGCTTATTTTATGTAATTAAGTATTTTAGAAGTTATTAGGCGATCACTTTATGAACAGTAAAGTCAATGCTGACAATTATTCAAAAACGGAGGAAGTATTCCAAACTTTGTATTGATGTATGTACATATCAGTTATATGAGTGATAACGTAAATGATATATTACGAGGAAATGAGCAATGAAATAGGTCACGAGTATTATTCACTCTTGGTTACTCCTTTCTGTCTGAAATTAAGCTCCTTTTTAAAACATTTGAAATTAAATTTATTTGTACAGTTAGTCTAACTCAAACTAACTTGAGTTTGATTATTTTTAAAAAGAATACAAGTACATTCTACAAACATAAATCATGACAGTGATCATAAGTATCGATGCTCTCTTTTTATAGGTTTAGTCGAACTTAAGTTTGACTTCGATCAACTATAAAAGTAAAGTTATTTTAGAACTAGGTAGCACAACAATGTAGAGAGCAACCCAAACTCAGTTAAGCCTATCATCGTGCATTGGAGCACGCGGCGACAATCGACATGCACAACAGGAAAGCAATAGCAACATGAGGTTCAAATTCAGATAGCAGCAACAAGTCACTCTACACTATTGTTGATAGAGATGAACTTGGATGTCAGAACAAGGTAAATAGCCACATCTTTTTTAAAAAAGATAAAAAAAAATAGTCACATTGTTTTTTTAAAAAAAGATAAAGAATAGCCACATCTTAAGGCCTTAAGGGTGACACAATGTTAAATACTCCACCAGCTAAAGCAACTTAAAAATCTATGACGCATGGTAAAAGCCCTTTAAAAATGCCTTTATCGAAGTGCATAATAAGATGCCTAGATTTCATAGTAAGAGATGGCAAATTCTATGACACATACTAGATGTGGTTTGAAGACTTACCTCACCCGGCATGAGTTAGGGTCTATTTGGATTGAAGTCACAGTTGAACACGCCACGCACATCCTTGCCATGAAGTGTGGGTCGAAAATTCACGCCACAACCGCCACACTTTCTTGCCTTGCTTTGTTACTTCCCTAGACTCTTTTGTTGTGACACTTAGGCTAGCAACCAAATAGTTTTTTTTTTCTGCTATGGCAATCACATTGTGGCATTTGCAGGCCGGCAACCAAGCACTCTCTTAATCCGGCATGCAGGATGGATGAGGTCGTCCATTACTCTTTTGAGGAACGGGTCGGGTCCAGCAATTGGCTTGTGCGAACTACTACACGGGACAGATTGATGACGAACGACGTCGCCCAAACATGGACACAGGTTCAGATACAGGGATCGGATGGTCAAGGGACCATGCTGCGACGCAAACCAAACATGCTAATAATGTTGAACTCCATGCTGATTGCCTTGTCGTCATTAGAACAGGCATGGGCGGATCATTACATGGCGCATCTCCCTCGCAGCCGCCCACCTTAATCCCCACAAGAAGCCAATGTATCATTCCCGTGATGCTTGAATTGAGGCGATGCGCATGATACCAAATTGCAAGAATGAACAATGCCAACTATCAAGAGCTATGGCCCGAGGAAAAAATTAGTCCTGCCAACCAAAGACAAAATTGCCAGACCAAATTCCATGTGCACAAAGCGTGCCAAGGAGTTACTGGCGTTCTATACACATACATAATGTACACAACATTACAATGTAAGGCAAACATGACAAAATCCCTGTGCATGCAGACATTTTCCCGGGCTACATCTGGATAGTTTGCTTGTGGGGGAGAGTTGCGTAGGAAGCAATGCGTTGCGACACGGATATGAGCAGTGACTCATGACAGCCTTAAAGCCACTTCTTGAAGCAGGGCTCTCTTCTGAGAAGCAGTGATTAATTGAGTGGATTCAGCATGTTCAAGCACGTCGGTGACTATAGCAGCAGCATGACCAAGTGGCTCTTCGATCGCTCTCCTCAACATGAAAGCCTGAATATTATGAAAACCAAAAAAAGAAAACTTAGCAGTCTTTTGGTCATAATATGTGTAACTTATTTGCACAGCGTCACACGGATTGCAATAGAAAGAAGGGCATGAACCTGTCCATGATGTGATATTTGGAGTGTGCAGGGCTGCTGGGCCCAGGGTTCACCATCCACTTGAACCGGGAAAGGAGCAAATAATTGTATTTTGATTGATTGACCTTGGGCAATCCTCCGTGCCCGAGAAAGTCCAACCTAAATGCAGCTTTCTTTCATTAGATTTAGACCTCTAGTACTTTTACGATATTTTATTGAACTATACCCACTTACCTGAAGCGTTCCCAGATGCCAAGTTCCTGTAATGCTAACCACTTCAAGCATCTTGTCATGGATTGACTGTGGGTCAAAGTTATCATAGGTCTCATCCTCATTTTGCCACAAGTCAACCCCTCCCATGTAGCTAGGGATGTTTGCGACAAGGACACCTTCCGAGTCCTGAAGAATTTGTAGCCATTAGGATGAGCGTTTATTAAAGATAGTTAGATATGCGTGTGACAGTCACAAAATTCATCTTATACAACCTCTGGTATCTCAATCTCAGTGCCGTCAACCTCTAACCGAACCTGCCAAGGTAAGTCCACAAATGTCCTATCAATGATACTCTTCGCTCCTTCCCTCGCATATAGCACCTTATTTAAGAACTGAAACCCAAGATAAAAAATATCAGCCATTATGGTAAGCATCCACTCAGTGAAAATTGGATGCATCACACTAGAAACACCAAAAACTGTGAAAGTCAACAATGTCAATCAAAGTTCAGTTCAGTCGTTCCACCTATAAGAACTAATATACTCACAAAAAACCTGTAGCTCAGACTAAAAGAAATTGCACGAAAAACTTAGAAATGCATACCACCTCGAGAACAAATTACAACTGATGTTGTTAATTCAACAATACGACACCAAAACTTCAATATTCAATGACAAGCGAAAGAGTATTCATAAAATATCCAGCTCATTAAGATTGAGGTTCCAAAACGTTATAAGTAATAGTCATCTGTTCACGCAGTTGACAGCTAATTTGTGCAGTTTTGTATCCATCCACCTCTTTCTAAATGCGGCTACGTAAATTTATAACCAGTACTTATATTCTGAGTAACACATAGCTTAATTCTGTACAACGCATCATAGGAAAAATCTCCCACACAGTGTAGCAACATTTTGAGTGTGTTTCATTTCGTTGTTCCTTTCTTTTGTTTATCTGTTTACTAGTTTATCTTACGCATGAAAATTTGAAAATAGAGCAATATAAGGATATAATATTCCCCTAAAAAAATATAAGGATATACTAATCACACAAGGTAAGCACGAATGTCCAGGGATCAACTTAAGCCCACTCTTTCGTTACCTGACTGTAGAATTTTTCAGGATTTTCTTCGCGCAGATTATGGATATCAAGTGCAACCTTTGCATCACAACCGATACCTGTTACCATGATAAAGTAAGGTTCTTGTATAATCGGTACTGACAAATAAATCGATGTACCCACCTAGATAGTTGTTCATGTGCTTAACTAGAAGCACATTCTTTGATTTCTTATCTTCTACTGTCACCTTCCATCTATCTAGGATGGTGACGGCTGCATGATCTATGTCATGTAAAACTGTGCAAAGACCGCCTTGCTTCTCAACAGCACCTAGGCCACCTCCCCACGACAATACCCTTGAAAGATCATTGCCAGTGCCAGCTGGAAGAATTGCAACAGGCGGAGGTGATTCATAGTTTTGCCTATCTATCGCATCAAGAACCCACCCAACAGTACCATCACCACCACACACAAGTATTCTGAAATGTGGTACCTTTCTGAACAAAAATAATCCTATTTCTGGCCCTTGTGATGAACTCAATTCGAACACCTAGAAGAATAATATGGCATATTAGCACAAGAGAAATCACAAAGATCAGAACAACATTGGCTAAGGTGGGTTCTAAATTACAGATGAAGACAAAACAAGATCAGCCTAGAATTTCCAAGCACATATTGACAACTGACAAACTAGTTGCTCATTCAGAAGTGTCCACGATTCAAAGATGATCTATTAACTGCCAGGGAGATGAACTTGCCAAGCCGTTGGGTTGGAAAAATGAGTTTTCTTTTACTATACATGTTCTTACAACACTGGAGATGCAGGCATGTGAGGTGATGTTTTTTATATGATTCACTATTTCCAGGTTTTACTACATAAGTATGGCAACTGAGGTGCAACAGATTATGCTAATCGAATTACTACAGTTGAACAAATCAAAGCTTCATGAGCACTCCTCTTAACCAGGCAGTTACTAGCCCAGAGAATATGAAAACCTATTTTTTAAGTGAACGATTACAAGAAATATGAGGATAAGGTGGAGATGTTATTCACATCACGGTTGTTTTGTGGTATGAAGTGATCCAGCAGCATATGCATGAGCTCAAGTCAGTGCATACACAAAAAGCACAATGCATTTAGTACATATGCATATTCTAGCAAACAGCAATGTATCAGTAGCATGGCAAGTTGAATATCATTTTCATGATAAAATAATTAATGGCTAGACGAATGGTAAGAGTTTAGTATGCATGACCTGTACTGGATTCAACAGGAAATGTAGTCTGTGCTTGAGGGAATCTCCACGCTGAGCCCCACTTCTCTTGTTGATAAAAACTAAAAGAGGTCTGGAATCAGCAGGCAAGTCAGACAACATATATTTAAGTTTAGCTCCACCAGGCAAGTTATTCGTACGTCTTCTGGGCTCTGATGTGAACTCTCTACAATCACTTTCGCTGCTACAATGCTCATTCTCATCGCTTCTCTGAGTAGTGCCCCCAGTTGCTTTTATATCTTTTGCCCTCTGGTTAGAGTTCAACGTGGTGTCACTTGATGAATCATCGTTAGTGTCTCCAAAAGCAGAGTTAGGAGGCAATCTGTCGTGATGCTTCTGCTTTTTACTTCGGCTTCTAAGATGTCCCCGCACCGTGGATGCAAATTCATTGGCTCCATGAGTTATTGAACTTAAGATGCCACCAGGTTTGCTCATTGTTCGTACAAAAAGTGGTGAAAGAATGAGGCGTTTGAATGGACCAAGGTCACAAATATCACCAGTTTCAGTAGCCATGGCTGACTGGCAATCAACATGCACTAATCGTTGGCACCACATGCAGCAGTATATAGGAGGACCTCCAAGGAAAGACTCACTACATGGCTCCTCACAGTGGCAACAATACTGACCTTCTTCAGATTGATCGGCTACATCTGTCCAGAGCACAGTCCATTGATGGACCACATGTTTCGACCCAAACATTGAGACACATTTGCAGTCCTTCTGAGAATTTGATGAGCAGATTATGTGTGCAGCTGCACCACAAATATTGCAACGGTGAACCATATTTTCTGATGTCATCATTTGCCCAAGGGGCTGAGCAGGTGAAATAGATTCCAAGCATACACAACACTTAAGCCCTTTTGTACGAATCAAAGATTCTGTACTCCAAACATGTTCAGCAGTAGGAACCTTGTGGTTTCTTTCGAAATTTCTCCTCTTCGATCTGGCAATCATTTTCATCCAACTTAAACTGATTTTTCGCCGCCACAGGGAAAAGAAGTACAACAATGTCCAGAGACCAACCAAAGCAACAGAGAAGCAAGCAGCAGCTGATATCCAGAACTCTCGTGGAGTAGGGGATCTACTGTACCACTGGAGCGGATGCATTTCGAACTGGTCTTGAAACCAGGCCATTCTCACAATCAATGAGTCAAACAATATATAACCTTGAATGATGGAATGCAAGATAATCAAACTACATCCTGATAATCACGACACTGCTCTTGATCAGAACTACAGGGTCAATCGCATGTGCTTGGAAATGCTGAATAACTTCAGGGAATATGTGCTGCAATAAGAAGACATATGAATCAACTAAAAAGCACAGATATATTAGTGACCAACATAATAAAGCAAGTTAATCAGTTATACTGGACAGAAGCCCCTCTATCAATTCGCCATTGCACTTAAGTAGAGTGCGAGCATGCATATTTTCATCAAATTAAGTACCACATGAACCTAGAGGTTAGTAGCAACAAAAAGAAATGCGCCAACAAAGCACTAATGTAAACAGAGGAAGTTCAGCAAAGTACTTTCAGAAAAAATGTAATACATAAGAATTGCAATATGGAGTACAAAAACATGTGGCAACTGAAGCACACCAGGAGACAAATTTTTTTTGGCCGGTTCCCACATCCAGAATGGGGAAAAATACCAAGAACAAAAGCATAACTGAAGGTGATGAGCATAACTTTTTTGATCAAATCATGTTATTTCTTCCTAACTGTGAGCACCAATATTGCAATCTTCTGTTTGCACATATGTATTAGGAATTACACACATATGGAAATAGCAATACTCGTACAAAATCAATAAATCATATGAAACCGAGAAACATGGCACCCCTATCGTTGAAAGTACACAAGTATGAAGGGTTTGAAGCAGTAAAAAGCACAGAAACGTCTCTGGCGTCTCAGAGTACAAGACTAATAATTTCCTACTATTGCGCTGTTAGACAAGAACAATTTTTTAACCTGACACGATTCAATAACACAGAGGCTTCGATGAGACGAGTTAAAACAGCCTACACAAATAAGTTCTCCTCCCGAAACAATTACAATTTTTGGTCAAAAGAAAGTACAGATATTAAACAACAGAAGTTGGTGCTGGGAAAATTAAACATTTTCATGAGCTGACGGGACCTAAACAGAGCAGAACATTCAGTTACAATCCAGACGAAGCTTGGTAGAAGGGAATCAAAGAGGAAACAGAATCAACAGAGAGAGCCTGAAGAGCCTCCTAAAAAATTTAGCACAAAAACAGAAATGGTTCAGGATAAATGAAAATTTGATTTGTGCCACAGGTAGCCGCGGGGCCGATTTCTGCCGTAAAACAGAAGGGACACGGCCCCCAAATCGAGCTCCAAAAATTTAGAGACTATAACGAGCTCCGCTCAGGCGATTAATACAGGAGGAAAATGGTACAAACCTCGACGCCAACCCGCTTCCTCTCCTCGCCGCCGTGCGGTCCGCTCGACGCCTCCGCGCTCCCTACCGTTGATTGTTTCTTCCCGTTGCCGAAAGAAACCGAAAAAGAAGAAGAAGAAATTGCAGCCAAGAGAAGAGAGAGAGGCAGGCGAGGTGTCGCCACGTGGGGCCCGGGAACATATTCCCTTGCCACGGTCGCCGTCGATTCGAAGGTCGCGCGGCTCGGACGGCGCGGATGTGCACGATCATAGCTCAGCTCGGCTCTATATGCTCGCGAGCTAGCTCATTATGACTCAACGAGCTAAGGATAAAAAACACATTTTCAATAGCTTTTTAAAAGGAGAAAACAGCATCATATGGGCAAGTAGCATATATTATCACTCGTACATGTTCATCTATCAAAGGTAACTCAAATATCTTAAACAAGCATTCGAATAAAAACGTAACATGTCCTGATGTTCACACAAATACAATAATTAAATGTCCATTCCGGTATATAAAGAAATAAATAGTAGGGCTTCAACTTCAACTTTAACTATATAGTAAACAATTACACATGCGTGATCAATGTTACACAATAAAAAGATTTAATTAGCAGCCTGCAACTATGGTATTGCAAATCAAACTACACGTCTACACATGCAGATGTAGACGCAACGAATTGTCGCTTGCTCACCAACGTTGCAGTCTTTGCGTGTTTCTTTGCTTATGGCGACCGCGTTGGCGTGCGTTCGCGTAGACATAGGTGGCTCACGGGCGGTGAATCTTCGGGTCAAGGTGGTCATTAGGGAAGAAGATACCCGTCGCTTTCGGTTTAACACTGCACCCCTGATGTTTGTGGTAATTTTTAAGCAAACTTGGCACCCCTGATGTTTGTGGTAATTTTTAAGCAAACTTTTTAGATAATGGGAGGATTGCATTAATCCCGGCCTTGACCTTTTAAGAAGCTACAACCTCATTGGCCTTGACTTCCTAAAAAAGTTACAGCCAAACACAATCGTCGACACGAGTCGGCCTTGATCAGAAGTGCACAAATGCACACTGATTCACATACATGACTAAAAAAAATGATAAACAACTCCGCCCTACAACCCTTATTAACCTTCAAAGCAGCTCTTGAGTAAGGTCTTCTTTGTAAGCACCATCCACCCATCATGGGACGAATCGGGCGCTTAAGCAAGTGCCAATCTGAAGACGAAAACCATCTGTTGATTACGGCAATGACTACCCAAATCCCAGCCGATGTAGAGATAATTGATAGCTGCCAGAAGCAGTCAAGTGTACTCCAATGATGGCTCTCAAGACAATCAACACAAACATGAGCAGAAGTTGCATGTGGAAGAGACTCCAAAACGACGCCTCCATAGAAGCATGACATTAGGTATGCCGCCGTCGTCCGCCCCAAAGATGGGACTAGGTTTTCACCTGGAGATCACTGATCCGACGAGAGTTGGGTTCCACGACAATGCCTTCAAGAAGATAGTAGTGCCTAGGCACCACCATTGTCGGCAATGGCTAACGCCTTGCGAGGCTTTCACCTGGTTTCCAATCTTCAGAACAATCTTTCACTTGCACAACTGCCGGACTAGGCGCCATAGGAGCGCCATGCCGATCAGCCGCCGTTGCCGACCGTGGCCGCTGTCACGCCTGTGCACGACAGCCGCCATCCTGACGATGCCGCGCGCCACTTGGAGGAAGACGAGTGCGAGTGGACGGCGTCACAGCCGCCCCAAGGCGCCAGAGCAGGCCCAAACGAGGTCGCCGTGCCCGCGTCCAGCAGCCCCCGTTGCTGTCGCAGCCGCCGTCGCCGCCACACCCGCGACTCCACCAGCTGCAGCCGATGCCCGCATCTCCCGCTGGCGAGATCAATCGCCATCGAATCCATCACCAGAATCCACCGAGATGAGGTAGGGAAACGGAAAAAACAAAGATGAAAGACCCCGCCGCCGCCGTCATCGCCTTCGTCCGGGTTGTGCCGGCGTTGGGCTCCGGCGACGGCCGGGCGTTGGGAGAGAGAGAGGACTTCTCTGGGTGGCGGCGACGGATCGCCGCCCCTTGAGTCGCAAGGGGCGACTCGGGGCGGCTAGGTTTTTTTTCTAAGCGAACTAGTTGATGATGATGAAAACGAAAATAAGATGCCATTTCTAGAAAAGATGGAGTAATAAATACAACAATGTGAAAAGCGCCCGTGCATTAATCAAGCAGCAAATCCGTTCACAAGAAAAAGATCAACCAGGAAGATGATGCAGGTAGATTAACTAGAGGGGAAACGGGCTTAGCAAGTGCAGTACCTGGCTAATCACAGAAAAAAAAGAAGAAGAGCAGTACCTGGCTGGCCGACGACGATCGATGGCGATGAGTTGACGAGCACCACAAGGCGGGCTGCGTCGACCTTGTAGCTACTTAAACCAGGTGAAAGCAGCAGCGTAAGCACCGTGGGCGGCGGCCGGCCGGCGACGATGGCGTAAACCTTTTTTTTTTTTTTTTTGAACTGTGGCGTAAACCTTTTTGGTTTCGCTGATTCGCTGCACCCAGGCAAGTCCCAGCGCTCGCTCGCGCGCGCGGCGATCGAGTATTCGAGTGATACGCCGCTGCCGCAACAGGTGGTATCGGCTCTCGGCACGCGTCAGGTTGAGGGGCCACGTGGGCCGGTGCTCCCCGGACACGGCGGCTCCTAATCATGCGTCGCGAAGCTCCACGGTGTCGGCACTCGGCAGCAGGTGGGCATGGCCGACGGCCCAAGCCAGGGTGCGGACGTACGCTTCAATCGAGACCACGGCACGTCGGCATATTCTTTTCGGTTCTTTTTTTTTTCCTTGAAACACCTACAAACACATGCATAATAAATATACCCACACAATTTCTACCTCTATGACCGTTTTTGAAAGACTAGACCAGATGATCTTAAAATTAACGAAGTCATCACAAATACCACGTTATCAACTGAGAGAATACGTAAATGTCCAACATTCGTGTGAAGTCCAAACCCAGATGGGTTAGTTTCAGAAAAAAACCTAACCAGATGAGTTAAGTAGCCCTATGCAGTTTGAAAATGTATATTTACCAACTTAAAAATGCATTTTTAATAGTGCACACATACATAATCTTCATCTGCCACGCCACTCTATCTTATCATCCAATAAAATCAAGCCCACTAATATTGTTTACTTATATGAATTTTAAAAAAATAATGTTTAACATCGCAAATGTTTGACTTTGGTCAAAGATGAAAGGACAAATAATTTAAAACAAAATCTGAAAGAAACAACACGACAGTTAGAAAAAAAATCAATGTGACAAAACTCTCATCACCGGCGGGAGGTCTAAACCGGGTTTCATGGACGAGAAAGATAAGGATGGTAATTCGGGGACGGGTACCCGGTACCTGACCCGATAGAACCGGGCATGTGACTTATTTTCTACCCATAGGTGGCGCCCGTACCCGTCCCGACATGAGTCGAGTACGGGGCGGGGATTTATCCTCACTCATGGGTGACCCGACGGGTACCTGAAATTTGAATTGGTTTCTAAATTTGACTCGTTTTATATGATATGTGGGATGTTTCATGTTAATGTGTGCTATCCATAGGCTGTCCAACAACAGTTTTAGTTAATTTTTTTCATGTATTGTTGTTTGTTATGTGAGAGGCTACAAAATTATAAAATTTTATTGAATTTTGAGGCTAGCATGTGTTTATAGTGTTGCATCCGTGAGTTACCCGATACCCGCCTGATACCTGACGGGTACGGGGCCGGGTAGGAATTTTCACCTACGGAGACGGAGCGGGTGAGAATTTTTACCCGCTGCACCTATCGGAGCGGGTATAGATTTGCTCTACCCGCCCCGAACCCGTCCCATTGCCATCCCTAAAAGAAGAGAATAGAGAAACAAAGACACCATTTGTTTCGTTGAAGAAGATGAGATGCTTGATAACTTCTATTTTTCTACTTTTCATAACTATGTGGTTTCACAAGTGATAGTGTCTCTTCGAGAACAAAGCATAATGAAATAATTGTCGCGTTCATTTCATAACATTTTTCTGAAGCGTTCTTTGTATGAATAAATAACATATTTTAAAAAGCAAGATATAATAAAATGAAGTCATGTGATTGCAGGATCCGCTAAGCAAAGGAAACCACGTGTCAAGGGGATCCATGTCCCCTCCACCATACTAGCCTACCTTGGGCTATAATTATCTTTTTCAAAACAAAAAAAAAATACAAAATCACTATTTGGTTTTAGGGGTGAAAACGGTGACGGAAATTCCCGATTTACCGACGATCGTTTCCGAAAATACAAGAAATGGGAAAACGATTACGGGAAACTCGGAAACGAAAGTGAAAACGGGAAAAATTAAACGGAAACGAAAATGGAAACGATAGAGGGTTTTTTCGATCGAATGGCCGGTATACCATATTAACTCGAAAATTCCGTCGAAAATACCGTATTATTACTGCAGGCTGAACGTCAAAAGATTGCCATCGTGTCTTTCCTTACACAACCAGCTCAAGACGGAAACACAACTCCTTCGTATGGAAATAATAGACTAAAGCATGGAAGCAAGGAATCGTTATTTTGGCATGGCACTTATTACTATCCAAATATTGCCTGACTGCCTTGGGCACGGACGCATGATTTCCATCCAGCTGCTAACCTGCTACCAAATGGAGGAGTCCAATCCCAAGACGAGCGACGCCGCTGCCTCGTTGATTCCGGGAGAGACGATGCCGCCGCCGAGAGGTTCCGGTGCCAAGAGGAGTCGTGCCCAAGCAGCTGCCGATCAAGGCCATGCGTCTTTGATTCAAGGTGAGCTATTAAGCATGTCGTATAAATTTCTGTTTGCATGTGCGTGCACACACTTCTGCATACATGGATGATTCAGATCGAGATACTATAGGAGGACCAAATAAATTAATATGATTGCTTGTGCGTCTACGCACTCCTGCACTGCACGTAGTATATGTAAGTAAATTAATATGATTCAATGGATACTGTAGGAGGACCAAGGAACAACAACGAGATGGCATCTGCAGCTGCAACCATAGCAGAAGCACCTTCAATTGAAGGTGGATCAGGGCTCAACGAAGCAGCTGCAGTTCCAACTACTGACAATGGTAACGGCACTGATACTAGAGATGATCATGCTGATGACATAGTGGAGAATGATCAACCTGCTGCAAAGAGGTCAAAGGCATGCACATCTGATGTCTGGAAGCACTTCACTAGGGCCAAAAAAATGGTAGACATTGCTGGTGTGATGGTTGAGCAACGGTGGGCAACATGTAACGTGGAATGGTGCCGATATACTAGCAAATGTGAAGGTACTGATGGCACTACAGGATTTTGGTATCATTTGAAGTCAAAGCATGGGATTGTTAAAGGACAACAGCAACTGCAACTAGAGAAGGATCATGGAAAAGGAAAAGCAACTGTTGAAACTTATAGGTATGATCCACAAGTTAGCTTGAAGAAACTATACTTGGCAATAGTCATGCATGAGTACCCATTTAACATAGTTGAGCATGAATATTTTGTTGAGTTTATCAAGTCATTACGTCCTTGCTTTCCTCTCAAGTGCCGTATTACTGTTAGAAAGGAAATTATGGACTTATATTTGGAACAAAAGAATAAGTTGTATGAGTATTTTAAAACTGTTAAATGCCGCTTTAGTGCCACAATGGATATGTGGACTTCAAATCAGAACAAGTCATATATGTGTATCACCATGCACTGGATTGATGATGATTGGAAAATTCAGAAAAGGATTGTTAATTTCATGCATGTCAAAGGGCAGCATACTGGTCTTAAGTTGTCTGATGCCGTAGTTGAGCAAATATTGAGGTGGTATATTGAGAAGAAAATGTTTTCTTTGTCCCTGGACAATGCATCAGCAAATGAAGTTGCTGTCAATGATGTGATTAGTGAACTAAAAAAATACAGTCCTTTAGTATGTGATGGAGTATTTTTTCATGTGAGATGTGCCAATCACATCCTGAACTTGGTTGCTAGAGATGGTTTGAAGGTTATTGCATCAACAATTGAGAATATCAGAAAAATTGTAGTGGCTATAAAGGGCTCACCCTTGCAATCGGAGGAATTTCTCAAATGTGCTACTGAATCTGGGTTGGACACAAAGAAGGGGATTTCACTAGATGTCTGTACAAGGTGGAATTCAACCTACTTGATGTTGAGGGATGCAATATATTACAGAGATGCTTTTGTGAGGCTTACTTCCTTAGACCGACGCAAGTATGGCAAAATATGCCCTTCCCCTGAAGAATGGAACAAAGCAAAAACACTTTGTCTTTGCTTGAAAAAATTCTTCGAGCTTACTGAGCTATTCTCTGGTACTCTATATCCAACGGCAAATTTGTTCTACAAAGGTTTTTGTGATATTAAGCTTTTGCTTGCTGATTGGTGTGCTAGTAGTGATATCACTATTAGTAATATGGCAGGTGCTATGACAAGTAAGTTTAACAAGTACTGGGATAAGTCAAACATTGCTCTTGCTGTTGCAAGCTTTCTTGATCCTAGGTACAAGAGAAAAATTGTGGAATTTTACACAAGGAAGTTCTCTGGTGACTCATATCAAACTGAAATGGATGAGTTTAACAGAGTTCTGAAACAAATGTATCAATTCTATTATTCTGCTGCACCTACATCTTCGAAGAATGATCCACCTGCTGATGCAACGGATGATCTATTACATGATAATGGAGATGACGAATTTGAGAGCTTCATGTATGATTCATATGACCCAGCCCAGGGTCTATCTAATGAGTTGGAAAAATACATAGCTTCTGCACCTGTGAAGGCTTCCAAAACCAATGCTAATAAATTTGACATTTTGGCATGGTGGAAAAACCAGAATGAGGAATATCCTGTTCTTTCTCAACTTGCTCGTGATGTGCTGGCCATTCAAGTGTCCACGGTTGCTTCGGAATCTGCTTTTAGTGCTGGTGGACGCATCCTTGATCCATATCGTAGCCGTCTTGAACCTGAGATGTGATTTGTACCAAGGATTGGGTGGCTGCACAAAGAAGAGGCAAGAATTCAACTATTTTGTCATTAATGCTAATATATATTTCATTTAATTAATGTCAGCTTTGTTTTTTCTTCAGATTCAAAGAGTATTGCATCAATTGTTGGTGATCTGGAGGTTCTTGAGACCCTTGTCAATGCCATGTCACTTGAGGTATGACTGTATGAGTATAAATATTCCATTGGTGTTGTGCCCTCTTACTGCAACTACTAATAATTGTATTATACAACTGTCGCACGACAAAGAAGAAGTGGCAAACGAGTACGAGGTTGAAGAGACATAGACTGGTGGTCAAAGGAAGCACCATCTCTTGGAGTGATAGTTCTTCTTACATCATGCCATTTTGGTTATTATGTCAACAACAGATTATGTCGGTCATTTTGGTTGTGTCATATTGAACTTATGTCAACTAGTCAAGTTAGACCTGTGAGGCTGTGACATACGGTCATGTCGGTTATGCACTTGTTATATTGGTTGTCATTTTTATTCTTATTATTGGGACTATTGCTCGTTATTTTCGATCACAATTATCGGTTCCCGACCGATATCGACATATTTTCGTTCCGATAGTTTCGTTCTCGATGTCCCGACGTTATCGATATCGTTTTCATTTCCGAGGTTACCGGTTTCGATTTCGTTATCGACTAAATAATATAGTTAGGAAATGATAATGGTATTTTTCGATCGTTTCCGACCGTTTTCACCCCTACAAATAACTAGTTCGTCCAACCCACACTCGACTCAAGATTGCTGGTGTTTTGCTTTACGATATGAATTCTCAAATATATTTAATGTAATAATTGAATATTCTAGTGGATCGATCCTTGTGCATATCGGATTACAAACATGTGAAACATAACTTAGACATAAAAAAATAGTTATTATATAGCCTAGAACCCTTTGACACGAAAAAAGGAGGATTAGACTAAAACCAAATAGGGGTGAAAACGGTCGGAAACGATCGAAAAATACCATTATCATTTCCTAACCATATTATTTAGTCGATAACGAAATCGAAACCGGTAACCTCGGAAATGAAAACGATATCGATAACGTCGGGACATCGAGAACGAAACTATCGGAACGAAAATATGTCGATATCGGTCGGGAACCGATAATTGTGATCGAAAATAACGAGCAATAGTCCCAAATAATAAGAATAAAAATGACAACCAATATAACAAGTGCATAACCGACATGACCGTATGTCACAGCCTCACAGGTCTAACTTGACTAGTTGACATAAGTTCAATATGACACAACCAAAATGACCGACATAATCTGTTGTTGACATAATAACCAAAATGGCATGATGTAAGAAGAACTATCACTCCAAGAGATGGTGCTTCCTTTGACCACCAGTCTATGTCTCTTCAACCTCGTACTCGTTTGCCACTTCTTCTTTGTCGTGCGACAGTTGTATAATACAATTATTAGTAGTTGCAGTAAGAGGGCACAACACCAATGGAATATTTATACTCATACAGTCATACCTCAAGTGACATGGCATTGACAAGGGTCTCAAGAACCTCCAGATCACCAACAATTGATGCAATACTCTTTGAATCTGAAGAAAAAACAAAGCTGACATTAATTAAATGAAATATATATTAGCATTAATGACAAAATAGTTGAATTCTTGCCTCTTCTTTGTGCAGCCACCCAATCCTTGGTACAAATCACATCTCAGGTTCAAGACGGCTACGATATGGATCAAGGATGCGTCCACCAGCACTAAAAGCAGATTCCGAAGCAACCGTGGACACTTGAATGGCCAGCACATCACGAGCAAGTTGAGAAAGAACAGGATATTCCTCATTCTGGTTTTTCCACCATGCCAAAATGTCAAATTTATTAGCATTGGTTTTGGAAGCCTTCACAGGTGCAGAAGCTATGTATTTTTCCAACTCATTAGATAGACCCTGGGCTGGGTCATATGAATCATACATGAAGCTCTCAAATTCGTCATCTCCATTATCATGTAATAGATCATCCGTTGCATCAGCAGGTGGATCATTCTTCGAAGATGTAGGTGCAGCAGAATAATAGAATTGATACATTTGTTTCAGAACTCTGTTAAACTCATCCATTTCAGTTTGATATGAGTCACCAGAGAACTTCCTTGTGTAAAATTCCACAATTTTTCTCTTGTACCTAGGATCAAGAAAGCTTGCAACAGCAAGAGCAATGTTTGACTTATCCCAGTACTTGTTAAACTTACTTGTCATAGCACCTGCCATATTACTAATAGTGATATCACTACTAGCACACCAATCAGCAAGCAAAAGCTTAATATCACAAAAACCTTTGTAGAACAAATTTGCCGTTGGATATAGAGTACCAGAGAATAGCTCAGTAAGCTCGAAGAATTTTTTCAAGCAAAGACAAAGTGTTTTTGCTTTGTTCCATTCTTCAGGGGAAGGGCATATTTTGCCATACTTGCGTCGGTCTAAGGAAGTAAGCCTCACAAAAGCATCTCTGTAATATATTGCATCCCTCAACATCAAGTAGGTTGAATTCCACCTTGTACAGACATCTAGTGAAATCCCCTTCTTTGTGTCCAACCCAGATTCAGTAGCACATTTGAGAAATTCCTCCGATTGCAAGGGTGAGCCCTTTATAGCCACTACAATTTTTCTGATATTCTCAATTGTTGATGCAATAACCTTCAAACCATCTCTAGCAACCAAGTTCAGGATGTGATTGGCACATCTCACATGAAAAAATACTCCATCACATACTAAAGGACTGTATTTTTTTAGTTCACTAATCACATCATTGACAGCAACTTCATTTGCTGATGCATTGTCCAGGGACAAAGAAAACATTTTCTTCTCAATATACCACCTCAATATTTGCTCAACTACGGCATCAGACAACTTAAGACCAGTATGCTGCCCTTTGACATGCATGAAATTAACAATCCTTTTCTGAATTTTCCAATCATCATCAATCCAGTGCATGGTGATACACATATATGACTTGTTCTGATTTGAAGTCCACATATCCATTGTGGCACTAAAGCGGCATTTAACAGTTTTAAAATACTCATACAACTTATTCTTTTGTTCCAAATATAAGTCCATAATTTCCTTTCTAACAGTAATACGGCACTTGAGAGGAAAGCAAGGACGTAATGACTTGATAAACTCAACAAAATATTCATGCTCAACTATGTTAAATGGGTACTCATGCATGACTATTGCCAAGTATAGTTTCTTCAAGCTAACTTGTGGATCATACCTATAAGTTTCAACAGTTGCTTTTCCTTTTCCATGATCCTTCTCTAGTTGCAGTTGCTGTTGTCCTTTAACAATCCCATGCTTTGACTTCAAATGATACCAAAATCCTGTAGTGCCATCAGTACCTTCACATTTGCTAGTATATCGGCACCATTCCACGTTACATGTTGCCCACCGTTGCTCAACCATCACACCAGCAATGTCTACCATTTTTTTGGCCCTAGTGAAGTGCTTCCAGACATCAGATGTGCATGCCTTTGACCTCTTTGCAGCAGGTTGATCATTCTCCACTGTGTCATCAGCATGATCATCTCTAGTATCAGTGCCGTTACCATTGTCAGTAGTTGGAACTGCAGCTGCTTCGTTGAGCCCTGATCCACCTTCAATTGAAGGTGCTTCTGCTATGGTTGCAGCTGCAGATGCCATCTCGTTGTTGTTCCTTGGTCCTCCTACAGTATCCATTGAATCATATTAATTTACTTACATATACTACGTGCAGTGCAGGAGTGCGTAGACGCACAAGCAATCATATTAATTTATTTGGTCCTCCTATAGTATCTCGATCTGAATCATCCATGTATGCAGAAGTGTGTGGACGCACATGCAAACAGAAATTTATACGACATGCTTAATAGCTCACCTTGAATCAAAGACGCATGGCCTTGATCGGCAGCTGCTTGGGCACGACTCCTCTTGGCACCGGAACCTCTCGGCGGCGGCATCGTCTCTCCCGGAATCAACGAGGCAGCGGCGTCGCTCGTCTTGGGATTGGACTCCTCCATTTGGTAGCAGGTTAGCAGCTGGATGGAAATCATGCGTCCGTGCCCAAGGCAGTCAGGCAATATTTGGATAGTAATAAGTGCCATGCCAAAATAACGATTCCTTGCTTCCATGCTTTAGTCTATTATTTCCATACGAAGGAGTTGTGTTTCCGTCTTGAGCTGGTTGTGTAAGGAAAGACACGATGGCAATCTTTTGACGTTCAGCCTGCAGTAATAATACGGTATTTTCGACGGAATTTTCGAGTTAATATGGTATACCGGCCATTCGATCGAAAAAACCCTCTATCGTTTCCATTTTCGTTTCCGTTTAATTTTTCCCGTTTTCACTGTCGTTTCCGAGTTTCCCGTAATCGTTTTCCCATTTCTTGTATTTTCGGAAACGATCGTCGGTAAATCGGGAATTTCCGTCACCGTTTTCACCCCTAGTTATTTGCATTGCAGCGATTCTTTTCCTAAAGAAAATATGAAAAACAAAACAGGGGGAAAACTAATGAGGTAATTTTTATAAAGAAAAATATAAGTGATAATATTTGCAAGCGAGACTTTCAAACTCTAAGACCCCCTTTGGAACGCGGGATTTTTTTCTATTCCTGCGTTTTTTCTGTGAACAGTTAACTGATTCCTGTGAAATTCCTGTACAATTCCTGTAAAAATTCTGCGTTCCAAAGGGGACCTAAATAAATTGTGGTGTAGTCTATGCTGGAGTAAGCCTTTAAGCCAAAATAATGAAACATCGCGGCCACAGACAAGATTAGGCGCGCGCGTCTCCGTACCAATTCAAATCCCCGACTGCTCTCTCCCCTTCGCCTCTCACCGATTCCATTCCTCCCCGCGCCCGACCCTAAACCCTACCTACCCAGAGCCCTCTTCGGCGGCGGCACGGCGGAGCGAACCGTGCTAGCGCGGCGGCCTTCCTACTCGGTGCCGGCGTCGCAATGGGTTCCTTCATCTCGCGCTCCAGCTCCCGCACCGGCCCTGAGCCATCGAGTGATCTCCCGGTAAGCGAGTCCCTCCCCCTTCCCGTGCGATCTTCAAATGCCATGTGCCTCTCCACATTATTCGGCTCGATTTTGACCCTATCCACGGCGGGGATCTGTTCCTCTGCTAATGCCTGCGCTTTTGCCAGGATCAGGACGAGCTCGCACGCGAGAGCCCCTCGGGGACGACGCCTTGCTCACTTGGTAACTAGAAAACTGGGTGCTTTTAACAATTTTTTTTGCTTCAGCCTGCTTGGAGGTGTCGCCAGATGCTTGATTATGGTGGTCTGGTTTTCAGAGGCCCAGGCAAGTGATAAGATCCAGGAGGATGGCGGACGCTGCTACCACCATCTCCCCCAGAAGGTATCTAATTTACCCGCTTCTGCGCCTGTTACAATCTTAGAATTGATATAATGTCTTACCAAATTTTCGGTTTCCTAGCTTGTTAGCTCTGAACCTGGTACCCTGGACGGCTTTTAGGTGCTGAGTTTCGGCTTTAGGCTTTTACAGCATGTTGGAGTGTAAACTACAACCCTTCCATTTCGAATTGAAAAGTGCTATGGAATGTGTGGATAGGGCGTAGGTACAAGTTTGGCACAGTTGCAGGAATCCCAGCAACCTTTAATTTCTAATGCAAGTACTATAATACTACACCCAAATGTAGTTCTCCTTGTGGACTTTCACTCCATTTCTAATGCAAGTATGAGGGTAAGCAAAAATGGCAATGTTTTCAGAACAAGGATGTCTGACGTTAGGACTAATAAGGCAGTAAACTTAAAACAACATAATTTATTGTTCATCAAAATTAAAAATTCATGAGTAAAAATTTAGAGAAGCTTTTGGCATAGGAACCAATGAACTGTGCATTGTATGCACACTTGGTCGAAGTATCCCCCCATTTTGATTCAGCTCCACATAACCTGGTCTTATCTATTCAGTGGCCACACTCCTTGTGGTCCTTCTTTTGTGTCTGGAAGGATCTGAAATGTTTAGAAAAGTACATTTGTTGCCTTGCCAAGAAGCCAATTGGAGTCCCGTAACTGGGTTTCTCACCATTCCTCAACCCTCATCACTATTTTTATAGATCAATAAAATGATCCAGGTCTGCGATGTGAAAAGCTCCTGGACAGATTTTAGATGCTGGCTATCGGTTTTAAGCTTTTGGGGAACGTACTAGTGTCACTACAAACATTCCTGTTTGAATTTAAAAGTGCTGTGGAATATGTGAATGGGAACAGTTCGTAGGTGATTATTATGTATTTTGGCACAATTTTAGGAATCCCAGCTACCTTTATTTCTGAGCGCAAGGATATCACTATGACCAAATTAGTACTCTTTGTGGACCCTCGATTCAAAAATTATCTTGCATTATGAGGTATAAGCCAAATAGGCAATCGAGTGAGCTCCCGGTAAGCAAGTCCATCCCCCCTTGTGATCTTCAAATGCCATGCGCCTCTCCACATTTTTCGGCTCGACTTTGACCCTATCGGTGGCAGGGATCTGTTCCTCTGCTAATGCTTGAGCTTTTGCCAGATGCGCTCGCGCGTGAGAGCTCCCTGGGGACGGCGTCTTGTTCGCTGGGTAACGAGAAAACTGGGTGCTTTTAACAATGTTGTGCTTCAATCTGCTTCGAGCTGTCACCAGATGCTTGATTATGGTGCTCTGGTTTTCAGGGGTCCAGGCAAGTGATAAGCTCCAGGAGGATGGCGGAGGCTGTGACCACCATCTCCCCCAGAAGGTATCCATTTTACCCGCTTCTGCGCCTGTTACAATCTTAGAATTTACAATGCCTTTGTACCAATTTTTTGGTTTCCTAGCTTGTTCGCTGTGTGAGCCTGGTATCCCGGACGGCTTTTTGGTGCTGAGTTTTGGTTTTAGGCTTTTACAGCACGTTGTACTGTACCAGTGCCACTACAACCATTTCTTTTCAAATTGAAAAGTGCTGTGGAGTGTGTGATTTTCCTTTTCGAGCAATATGGAATGTGTGGATTGGGCATAGGTAGGTGATTATCATGTACGAGTTTGGCACGATTGTAGGAATCCCAGCAATCTTTAATTTCTAATGCAGGTATAATACTACACCCAAATTAGTACTCCTTGTGGACTCTCACTACAAATTAATCTTTTATTATGAAGGTAAGCCAAAATGGCATCTTTTTTCGAAACAAGTTTGTCTGATGTTAGGACTTATTGTTAAATTATATGGGTCCAGAGTATTGTGCAATAAAATTGAAACAACAGAACTTATTGTGCAGTAAAATTAAAAATCCATGAGTAAATTTTTACAGCAGCTTTTGGCAAAGGACCCAATGAATGTTGCCTTGTATGCTTACTTGGTAAGCATCCCCCATTTTGATTCAGATCCACATAACCTGGTATTCTGTATTCAGGGGCCACACCGTTACCGCCACACTCCTTTTGGTCCTTATTTTGTGTCTGGAAAGATCGTAAATGTTTGGAGAAGTACCTTTGTTGCCGTGCCAAGAAGCCAATGCAAGGATAGCACTATGCCAAATTAGCACTCTTTGTGGACCAATCCAAAATTTATCTTGCTTTATGAGGCATAAGCCAAACAGGCAATGTTTTTTGGGGGAACTGACGTTAGGATTTATTGTGCATTAAATTCGAGTGTAAATGTTTGTACCAGCTTTTTGCATATGGTCCAATGAATTGTGCATTGTATCCATAATTTGTCGACGTATACCCATTTTGGTTCTGCTCCAAATAACCTGCTCCGATCTGTTAGAAAAAAAGGTGGCGATCTGGAAGCATACCACACAAAGCAATAGGATGAGTTCTTCCATTGTTCTGATTTGATAACTGCTTTAAAACTCTTATTTAGACGTCATTTTTGTACTTTGGTGAACACACTCCTTTTGGTCCTTTTTTTGTCTGGAAAGATGATAAATGTTTTGAGAAGTAGCTTTGTTGCCTTGCCAAGAAGCCAATTTGAGTCGTAGCACTGGGCTTCTCACCAGTCCTCATTGATATATTTGTGGATGCAATAAAAGCTCCTAGCCTGTGATGTTTGTTCCTCTCTAGATCTGTTTATGTCGTCCCATTTTAGCCATATCCACCTTACTTTTAGAGCACTTACATTTTTTTAAGGGAAAGCACTTCTAAATTTGGTTAGTTCTTTTATTCCTAACCCTCCAAGATGCTTATGTCTGTACACCATGTGCCAATTTATGAGACAATGGCTTCCATTAATTCTATCAGCACCGTCTCAGGCATCTCTGCCCCATAGGAACGCTCTCCTAATTCTATCAATTCTTTTGGTTTCCCAAAATGGCAGATGTAAAACGGTTTGGGAGTAGGTTGGCATCCAGGACATTAGATATTTCACTTGTGTTTCCCGTCGTCCTGGTCTTTAGAGAGGAGCTTCATGTTCCATGTGGATGTGGGTAGTCTTGCTCGTATCTTTCAATTAGTAGCTGTATTTTTACCTTTCCAATTTTACAGATGTGTAGCTTGAGGCCATGACACTTTTATAGGGTTCTATCGAAATTCTAATCTTGATATTTGATTCGGAATATCTCTTGTTTTCCTTCAAGTTAGCTAGTATTAATTTTGTGCCATAAGTTGCCAGGATCTCATGAGCTGCTCGTAAAACTTGTCTGTTTGAGGCAAAAAAAAAGTGTTGCATCATATGCCATTGGAGAAACTATATGCTTACCCCGTCTAGTTTTGAATGCTTTATGTATATTTCATTCATTTCAGAGGAAAATGATTTGGTGTTAAGGATCAAGGGCAAGGATACATGGACGCTATTTAGCACTTAGTGGAATGTGAAGACTGCAGCCCTGTAACGGCAAAACTGTCTTTGGCTTTCATTTTCTTACTTTCTTATGGAGATGTGTGTCAACTGGTCGAACATGCTATGTTTCAGTTTAAAGCTTATTTTTCAAGTCTAAACATTGGTCATCTTCCACCATCTATGATTATGGGCCAAAACATTTTTTAGGGCAATTATGGACAAGAACTTTAGAATGGCTACGTTGACATTCTTTTTTCATTTGTGCTTATAATTATGTGTGCAGACCCCCCTGCTGCGCAAGGAGTGGGGCAGTAGCGGGATTCCAAACACCACAGAAAAATATAGAGAGGTATTACTTCCATTTAATTGTTCTCTTACGTGGCAGAGGTTTGAACTCAACTTCTTACTCTATTTGTTTGCTGTTGTCAGGATCATAAAGTTTTGTGGCATCATACGCCTTTTGAAGAAAGGCTACTGAAGGCTTTATCAGCTGAAAGGCAGTGCCGCCAAAGGTCTCCTGCTTTGATTGTATCAAAAATTAAAACTGCAAGCTAACATCAATTAGACATACCATAATAATACTTACATCATGGTCTTTGTTGCAGGAAGGCCTGCAGGAAGCTGATACAAGAGTAAAGAGCTTTGCCTTATCAACAGTCCGCAAGTGTTGAAGTGTTGTCACGATTTTGATATGGATTCCGAGGCAGTGCATGTTTTTTGTCAATTGCATTGCATCTGTAAATAGAGCATCCGAACTTGTGTTCCTGCCAACTTCGTCCTATAATGTTGTGTATATCAGAATCGGCTCTGTAATTGAGGAAAGGGTTTATGTTCCTGTAAACTTTACTGCTCATTGGTGCTTGGCATCAGTATTAGAGTAGCTCTGCTTAGCCTTCACTTCTGCTCCTGCAATCTCTTGGTTAGGTGAATGTCATCTCATTTCCCTTGTTTTCTTTCATAATGTTCATGATAGGTCTCTATGGAGATATACGATAAAATATGTACATGGCAGAGAAAATATTTTGATCATACACAGATACCCAACGAGCACATATGTGAGGTGTGATACCCCTCGTACTTTCAGGCCATGGCTCTCTTGGATGAGAGCACCCCCACTACGCCAAGTCAATCAGTCATGTGATTCGTGGATTTTCTGCTTACATATGCAAAAGGCAGCTGGCATCGATATGTTGCAGCTTCAATTCAGATTCCACAATCATTCGAATTGGCATAGAGTAACTACCTCGGCATTATGAGATATCGGTCAAGTAAGATTAGGGGTGTTCATTGTTAATCCACAGTTCTATGCAGCCCTGATTCTTACTTACCGATATCTCATAAGCTCACAATATCTGCGTAAGATGTTAAACTCGTATGCTCACAATATCTGCTGTTTTGTGAAAGGGGTCTTGGCCTAGTGGTTAAGGCAACTGAGTAGCACCTTTGAGGTCCTGGGTTCGACTCCTGGTGGGAGCGAATTTTCTAGGATTTAACGGCATTTGTGCTTTCAGCGGTAGGCGACGTGGCCGTCGACAGCGAGGCGCCAGTGGCGACTTCGGGAATCTGGAGAATTTGCCGGCTCAGTCTTCGAAGATGCTCATAGGGGTAGGGTTTGCGTATGTGCGTTCATAGGGGTGAGTGTGCGTGCGTTGTGAGTGTCTGAGATGTACTGTGTAATCTAAAAAAAAAAATATCTGCTATTTGGATCTGACGAATCTTCAAACCAGGGTCAGGATGTCAGGGTGTCACCACTGCCCTCCCGATGGGATCCTCAAGTATTAGGGCTATTGCATTTTTACTCTTGCTTTACTTTCTAATTATAATTTTACACTAGAAATTTAGGGTTTGCGATTTTACCTTTAAAATTTCAAAACAAAGACAAAATTTACCCCTACCAGGGGTAAAATCACAATATTTTACCCTTAACATAATCAATGTCACATGAGATTGAACCATTTGTAATCATATAAGAGTATACTTATGAGTATACCCATGTTCCATCGTGTAACTACCTCCGTGCTGTTGACGTTTGCAGGCTTGCAGCTGCATGCTGGTAGCCTTCCAAAAGCTACAATTTCATATTGCTAACAAACGTATTGCTTAGGTATAGAACGATTATTGCCCAAGATCCAAACATAGAGAGACCTAATCCAAGAAAAGCTAGGCGGTTTTTCATTTAAAAAATTAAAGTAACGATCAAATAAGAGGAACCTGAGTGATAGGGGTGCAATGCCAACATACTCTACCACCTAGCTAGCTAAGACAAGTTCAGCTTCCTCTCAAAATTCAAACACACGCTACTGATATAATCTAACTCTTACTCATAAACACTTGAAACACACAATGAACTTGAAACAAACAATGAAATAGAATATATAGACTCATTTGAGTTCCTGAGAGCATCTCCAGCAAGGACCCTACTTGAGCTCTTACTCTATTATTTAGAGTCTTGAGTTAAAATATCATCTCCAGCATGAATTTTATTTGGACTCTCATTTTGTATGTCCCCTCAAATTCCACCTTCAAGCCCTCATTTCTAGAGTCCTTCAATCCTCCCTCTCATTTATGGGTCTCATCACTTTTTTTACAAAATAAGGTCTTGGGCTACTTTACTGCTGAAATTGAAACTAAATTTTAAGCTCTCATTTTTACATGTTGGTTTGGAAAAAAAAAATAGGTTCATTGTTGGAGATGCTACGAGAGATTGGAGTCCAGCTTCCAGCCTCCCTCCTGTAGCTCACTTTCGCTCACTTTGCCCCCACACACATCAGTTGCCAAACGCAACCCCACGTACACACGTTAGACCGTTTGTCCTTCCGAGGGTGGTCTCTGCGAATTCCGCACCGAGCAAGCGTCGGCGCCCCGCCGCCGCCCTCTCCCCGCCGCCGCGATGCCGTGTCTTCGGAGGATCAGGGTGTGCGATCCTCTCTATCTTTCACTTTATTGGTTCATTCTCTCCTGCCCTAGTCCGGGTCAAGAAAATGGGGGCACAGCCACAGTCGATTAGGATACTGGGTTATTTGAGGAGGTCGCTCGATCAACTTTTGGTTTTCTTCAGGTGGCGAGAGAAGAAGATTTGCGCTCGCAGATTGGGCTAAGTGGCCGGTACTTCGACCTCGTGGACTTCACCAGGGTCCAGGTTTTCGAGGTCGCCGTAAGCACGCCTATCCGCCGTTTCAAGGTATCGTCCCGTATTCTCGTACCATAGAGATAGGCGACGGTGGTAGGTTAAACTGACAGCTTAAGCCCCCAGTTTCGGTTGCTATACTTTTTTATTTTCCGTTTAGGAGTTTGTTCTTTACGAAACTATCAGCTTAAACACCGGTGGTTTAGTTTTAATGGAAGATAAATCCTGCTCTGCTGATTTTAGGTCGTAATAATGAAGCCCAATTATGGGCAGTGTGAAACATTGAGCATGTATTTTTCTTCCCCTAACTTCTAGGAGACTTGCGTGTCATTATTAAATAGATGAAGACCAAAATTCGAGTAAAATGCCAAACCAAATATTGGGGCAGATAATGGCTGATTTAAGTCGCAAAAGAAGTGCTCTCTTCGCTGTTAAGCATTAACTTAAAACATATTTCGGCTTAGGAGATGGTTTTTGAGGTAAACTAGGCATGCTTTCAATCTGGCTGAAGTAATTTGGTTCTATTACTTTGAATCAGACTGAAGTAATTTGGTTGTATAACTTCTGTTTCATCTCTATACTTTCATTGCTGTGCAACGATGTTCACTCCAATCACTTGGCTGGCACGTTTCATCCCTTGTATAGTTCCAAGATAAAAAAAGACCCACAATGTAGAAACAAATGATCAATAACCATAGAAGGCACAAATTTGTCATATCAACATTTCTCAATCCCCATGCATCTTCTTTCATAAGTTGCTACTTGCTAGGTTCCTGAATCTATGTAAGGATAGCACAACCTCGTTTGGAGAGGAAAAATAAGAATTACCGCAGGGAGCAGTCCCTTGTTTCCCTTGACGAAGCCTAACTTTTTATTTCTGCATCTAATTTTATTAACTGGGACTGTAATATTCATTCTTTTTTCCCCTCTGAAAACTGCATCTTTATGGACAGTATGATGATAGTAATGCAGTTAAATAAATTCCATGTATTTCAATATTTATCATCTTATGTGGCTGGGGGTACAATACGAGGATAGTCCTACGCTGCTACTTGCTAATGGTCAGTTTTTTGTGTTGTCAAGGAGAAATCTTGTGGACTACTTTATCTACAGTTCAAATGAGGTGTTTCTTAGTTCTCATAATTTCATTTATGAATTCTTCTAGCTGATAATTTCTCCTTCCATCTGTGGAAGTTAAGCTATATCTAACCATCATAGCTTTTTACGACATCACTTTTTTTTTTTTACAATGTAGATATCACTTTCAATAGTGGTTATCTGGATTATACATAAGTTTTTTTTCTCGAACACGCGGGAGAGCTGTGGATCTTTATAGTAATTATTAAGAAGAGAAAAGGGCTAGAGTCCACACAACACACCCCACACCCACACTTGGTTTCTAAGGAATAGTCACATCTTTTACATAAGAACCTATACATAATTTACCTAGACAAGTACTGAAAGTGTTGACCTATCCGCCAATATATTGATGTAATTGATCTTTTTTGTTAATGTAAAGATTTTGAGTGCAAAAGATACTTCCTTAAATGTAATAAGCCGTCGTTCAAATTTTCATATATTTGTATACGAAGAAAAGTAATTCTGCACTGCATCTTTCAAAGCCATTAGCCTTGTGCCCTACTCTGCTTTCAGGCACCCGACCTTATTGAGGGATGGAATATTTTTTTGACTGTCTTATGAGGAATGAGATACTTTTTAACTATCTTTTACCAGCCTTATTGATTTGCTTACACGTAATGAAGCAAGTGTACATTAATTCGGGATGCTAAGCTGGGTATAACTTGTTATGGCTTTATCGTGGGAGCTAGAGTCCTGAAAAAAAATAGTACACAAATAAGGTTTTACAGTTAAAGCCATAATTCAAAAGAAACCTGTTGTAGCCTAACATACTAGAACTAGACATAATAAACCAGCATTATGGGGTGCATTACTTTAGCGCCTTCCTGTGACCACAACTCTGCTTCCAGATAGCAATAGAATCTCACATCTTTGCTAAATTCTCCTTTTGAGCTCAACATTAAATCATGGCAACTTCACTCTTTTTATTTAAGTTGTTCATGGTTATATTTGGCTCCTTGTGCTGTTGTACATAAACAAGAAATTGATTCCCATGAGTTAGATGTGCAGGCTTTAGTGGAATTCCGTTTCCCCCCATTCTTTATAACGCTTATTACTGTTTTCTTTGATGTGATCTCTATATATCACCGGTCTGTAGTTTGTCTATGGAATAAAATTATTCTATTGAACTAAAAATTCTGTTGATCTGTTTTATTTTTCACTTTCCATCGTATGAATAATTTGACTCTAGCGATCATTGAAATGTACTCATACATTAACTGTGTTGCGTTCTGATATACTGTGTTCACTGACTTTGTTTATCGTTCTGTCATTATTGGTGTTGTATAATTAGAGTACTGAGTGGTTGTTTGACCCACAGGAAGAGCTAGCTCAAGAATTTGCCACCCCGGTTCAATTTCAACGCCTCTGGTTGTGGGGTAAACGACAAAACAGGACATTCCGCCCGTATAGGCCTTTAACTGCCCAGGAAGAGACACTACCTGTAAGTTGCTGGTTGTTTTTTGATGCAGTTTTGCTTTGATGAACCTTGTCCTCTCAAGGATAAACAATAATAGTCCATTTCTTATAATAAAAACAATAGCTGTTGAGTAAAAAATCCGTTTTCTATCAACTGCACCATTGCCGATTCGAAGGATTTATCAAGCCTGAATTGGCACAAACTAATAGCCACAGTGGCATTATCTACGAGCTGACTGGTACTTCTCTCCTGTACTTATTAATTATGGTGCCCTGGTGTACTATGCAACAACTGGTCATAAGTTTAATTTTAGTCTTAGCTTTTGAGTAAGGTATAAAAATGCTGTCGATCACATTTAGTACATGATGCTCCTGTCGTTGCCTGATGTTAGAATATGTTTTGTTCAGGAGTTGCTTGGTTACCAGGTATTCTACCTTATGATGAATGGGGCTCGTACGTGTCATATAACATGGATTCAATTTTCAGTATATCAAAGTTTTGAGACAGTATAAAAATATCGGGGAAAGCACCTAAACTTTTTATTTACTTCCACATTTTGTACTTTGCATAATGGAAGCCCACAAACATTGATTCATTAATTCCATAGTAGTGGTAAGAAATAACCTTGATGGCTGGAACTGGACCTCTTGAACATGTGTTGGATTCGATCGTTTTTTATTGTGAAAAGGTGTATATTGTCCCTACATGGTTCCTCCGATAACCCGAACGATGAAACGCGATATCTAAGCCTGTATGCTTTTGATACCGCTGCAAGTACTGCATTCGGTTTCAGATTGTGGTCTTGCTGATGCACAATTGGCCAAACATGGATGACTGAGTTGGTAAACTTTAGATGACCCATCATGGCTGCTCCATATCCTATCATCGTGTCTGGTCTCCTGTCTTGTCCATTCCCTTCTTGTTCCCAGACCACCAAACCAGGTTTTATAGAAGCTTGCCTTAGTCCCAGCCGTGACCATCAGCAGCTGTGACCACCTCTACATGCTGATGGTCACAGCAACTTTACCAAGCTCTGGCATCATGTCTGAATTATTGAGAGAACAAAATATGCGGTTCTTATTGAAGGATGTGATCTTAAGAAAATGGATGGCCATCTTGAGTGAGATTCGGAGGACCAGTATGACCTCATAAACATGTTGATGGGTTTATCTCTGCTCAGGCTAGATTTGATTTTTGCAGAGTAAATGCTGCATGATTCGATTTGAATAGGAAGACTAGGACTGAGACGGGCGTATTTTTCAACGGCGACCATAGCAGCAGTAGCAGGCTTATCTTTCCTGTAAATCACAACCTAAATACCTAATGTATGGTCAATGGCGCTCGGCCTAAGCGCTTTGTACTAAACCTTGTCATGTTGAACCTCTTCTATAAAAATGACGCTCAAAGCTTTTGCGGCAAAAAAGAAAAGAAAAGAAAGAGACAGGCATATTTTTTGTGGACCTTCATGAAGCCTCACGATAGCTATATTAAGGCATGATTTTCAGGTGTGGATCCACCATATGTGGTCGCATGCTGATGTAAAAAAAATTGAGGCCTTGGGTATCTGATTTTATAATTGAGGGGGTTGACTGCACAAGGCATTGAAGTTCTGAGGGGCAATACATTTCCACTGTTTTCTTACCTTTTTTTTTTTCCTTTTCACCTGAAAGGCAGTATCAACTGATAGAGGTGTGATTTGATTCCACATGTCGGAAATGGAAGTCTTCGCCTCTTACCACGAGGGAAGCTATGCTCTTGTGTTTAGGTATTGTTGCAAGCGTAACAATAGACTGTCTAACTAACTTGTCATACAAATAAGCCCTTCTGCCACCTGCTGTTGTGCTCCTTGTGTGCCACCTGCTTTGTACTGATTGCCAGCATTGTGTAATCTAGTCCTCATGATTTATCCTGATGGAGTCTTTTCTTTGTGATGAATGATGCTTCCTTTTGTTTCTACCTACTTATGCATGCTGTTTTCATCGTGGAAGATTAAGCTGTGAGAAATCACTCTTGTAGGTTGGAGGACTGGAGTTCTCACGTAAGCTTGGTGAGGTGTATCTGTTTTTGGAGGTTGAACACTAACTCAAAAGTGTTTTCTCGAGCATTATTTTCTTACATGAACTGTAGTTTCAATAGATATACTACCCCATGATAAAAAAATCCTGCTATGGATCTGTGCTATACATATGGGCAAACAAGTGTTTAGCAGTAGCACAACATGCTCTGGGTTAATTCGTTTGAGGTAAGCAAGGATAAAAAAAAAAATCTTTGCAACATGTATATTTCTGTGCTGCATGAAGGCCTTGTTTTAAGGAATTTTAGATCACTGGGTATTAAAATATTTTTTTTAGAATAAACCGGAATACAGGAGGACTGGGTGTCTATGTGTTAAGATGAAAAATAGTTTGATTAAAGAACGATACAATGCATGGCTCACAGTCGTTGCCAGTTCAATTTGGTTATGTAAATTATACTACAAGAATCAACCAGAGGAGAAAGAAAATGTAACTATCTCGCATATACTTGTTGTTTTGCACCAGTGATGATCCATTGCTCAGCCTCTTGTTTGGGGTGTTAAAATACTATTCGCGAACACTTTCCATCGCATCCAGTGTACCGTGTACTGAATTCCATAATATGCATTCACTTTAGGTTCTTCGTCCTCTCCATGCACGAAATCCAATCAGTACAGAATATGTATTGGTGTTTTTAAAGCTCTATGATCCAGGACAATCACTGCTACGGTCAGCAATTCCTTATCTATAAGCTTCTCCTCTTTCCTTTCATTTTTCTTACGTTGCATTTAACAACTCTCAATAGATATATTTTTTTTGTTCTTTTGAATGCAATGAAATAGATATGTTGGATCACTGGTTGTGAAAGCTTCATCAAGGCCTTTAGATATTCTTCCTGAACTAAGAACCCTAGCCGGTCTTCATGAAAATGAGGAAATTGAATTATATGAGGTTAGGTTTTGTGCCTTTGCAAACTAGATACTCCTCATCCAATTGATACGGTTTTGCCGTATTCCTAAATTATACTTGACGGTTTATCACTTTGATATGCAGGAAATAAAATTCAAGCCCACATTAATGTGTATAGCAATTGACATTCGTCTTTCCTTTTCAGCCTCTCAGGTTTGCTTAATGGACTTCTCATCTCTTTCCATTTGCTCCTGAAAACTTAACTATTTTTCTTTCTTTTATCCCAGAAGATTGAAAATGGGGACATTATTTGCTACCAGAAAAGGCCAACATTAGAGGAAAGATATCCTGATGTTCGATTGTTCTTCCAGCATGTTCTTGATCAGAAGGTACCCATTTTTTCAATACCGAGTTTATGGTTCCCTGCCGTGGGTGAAGAACTGTATTTTATGTTGGTATTGGATCTTGTTCTCCCTTGCATGTGTCCTCTTTTATTGTTAGGTCTTTCCTATTTTGAAGTACACCGGAGGTGGTTGTTTCCTTTCTTTTTTTTTTTTGTGACATTGTCTTCTGCTTTAATGGTTCAAACAAAATGCATTTGTTCTTTTTCTCCTTTTTATAGCAATAACAAAAAGGCTTCTCATAATTGCATGTAGGAGGTGCAGATGAAGATACAAGCACTACAAGAGGAGATTGTTATGTTAAGACAGAAGGCTTGTGAAAATGAAGCAAAAATGGGTAGATCATATTCCAAGAACATCTTTTGTTTTGCTATTGATTGAAAGAGAAACTTGCGGTAGCAATATATAACCTCTAATTCTATGATGCAGAATGTGATCAGTTGAAAAAGGAGCGAGACAATGCAATACGGCAGGTGGATGAATTACGCGATCAGAACAGGCATGTTAATCTCGAGTTCTCCCTTGTGGACTTGGAACAAGCAACAGAACATTTCAGTGACGTGTGCAAGGTTGGGGATACCGAATATGGACGTGTATACAAAGGCATTATACATAAGACCATTGTGGCAATCAAGCTATCATGTTCTCAAAGCTTATTTCAGCGGGAGGTAGGCCTGCCCAGTATGATAGTTATGTTTAGTCGATTCTGTCACTAACACATGATTTTTGCAGGTTTCTGTTCTTCGTGAAGGAAGACATCCAAACATAGTCTCCATCATAGGAATTTGCTCAGAAGCTTCTGCCATAGTGTATGAGTGGTTGCCTAATGGAAACCTTGAAGACCGCATTGTTTGCACAAATAACTCCACACCTCTGTCGTGGAGCCAACGTGCACAAATCCTTGGTGATATTTGCTGCACGCTGCTATTCCTTCACTCAAGTAAGCCCAGTGCTATGGTCCATGGCGATCTGCGGCCTTGCAACATCCTCATTGATACTAGCCTCAGAAGCAAGCTCTGCCACTTCGGTTTGTCCGACCTATTTCTCGAGCCTGGCACCTGTTCAACAAACCTCACAGCGAGGCTGCCATACATGGACCCCGAATTTCTTACCATGGGGGATATCACTCCACTTTCTGATGTCTACTCGCTGGGTGTTATTATCCTTCGTCTCTTGACTGGATTGCCTCCAATATCTATAGCAAAGAAAGTGGCAATGGCACTGAAGAGTGATAGTCTACACTTGCTGATAGACAAATCTGCTGGGGACTGGCCCTATAGTCAAGCCATGCAGTTAGCACTCCTCGGTGTGAGCTGTGTAGAAATGACGAGGGAAAGGCGCCCTGATCTTCTAACCAAGGTGTGGACAGTTGTTGAGCCCATGATCACGAAGCCTCCTGCAGCCTCATTGCCATACTTCCAATCATCCTCAGGACCGGCTCACTTCTTTTGTCCAATTCTCATGGTAAATCTTTAACATTCTTTCAGATAACATTAGAGAATGTTTGAGAAAAAAGGGGATAACGTGGAAGACATGTTAAAAAACCACATTTGATTGTAAATAAGATCCAGAATTTTTTTTTATTGGGATGCATTGCAACTCTGAATGTTTGTTAGTTTTCCTTGAAAATTATCAATTGTTTGATGCTCTGATATTTCTTTTTAAAACAAAGATGCTCTTAATTTTTATACTGCATTTCTGAACTTTCCTACTGTAGTTTATAGCTGAAACACATTTTTTTTTCAGGAGATCATGAATGATCCTCAAATGGCATCTGATGGATTCACCTACGAAGCAGAAGCCATAAGGTGTTGGCTGGATGAAGGGAACAATAGGTCTCCGATGACGAACTTGCCCCTTCCTAACCGAGATCTGATCCCTAACCGTGCCCTCCGTTCTTCCATCCAGGAGTACCTTGAGCAGCGGGCAGAGAGGGCAATCTAACAGATTACTGATCCTAGATGGCGAACATAGTCTGGCTTTAGAATTTGCAGCACACTCCATATGTACTGTGACCATTTTTCTTCACGAAGTTGTTTAGGAAGTTTGCAGCCTGTAAAAGGCCGAATCCGAGGCGTTTGGGTTTCAGGAGGCACAAGGTGACTTCCTTTTCTGGGATCTGGTATTTGTGTAAAGTCGTCAGATCTCGCATATACAGTCTCTGGTTTCAGCTCATGTTTGTAGTTTAGCGGTGTACTCATTTTGGCAATCTAAAACATGCCTGGCCGATTGACACCAATAGTTGCCCCGAAGAAGAAGAACATGGCACAGTTAAATTGTTAGGTCCTGTTTGTTGCCCTGCTTATTTCTTTTTGCTTTGGACTGGAAGGCTTTGTTGTTGTAGTTGTAGCCTCAATGCGCGTGTCGCTTAACCACGTGCAGTTTTCTTAGTAAAAGAACCGTAACAAGCTAATCAAACCCTGAATACGAAGTACTGACCGGTCGCAGCAGTTGAGGAGACTGTTGAGCAGAGTCCCGTCGCGCATGCCTGGAGGGCAACCGGATGCCACAATCTCTGGCAGTTGGTCCAGTAGTTGATTAGTGCATCTGCAACAGTTTAGAAAACTGCCGTCTGCAAAAATGTATCATGTCGTATACACACAACAACACGTACAACTTGTACAATGACCTGTCTACAAAATAATTAATTCATGCTTGGACTTATAATTCATAGCGATCAAGAATCAACTTGATCTTTGTATGTCATGGCTTGTTCGTGAGTATACAATCATACCAAAAGGACCAAATGTATTTGTTCATTTTATCTTATGCCCTTGTTAACAGCCTAAGGCATTTAGGATTAAGTAGAGCTTTGGTCCCTCGACTATTGTCTCGGTTTGCTTTTGGTCCCTCATCTGCTAAACCGTTACGTTTTGTCCCTTGACTTTTTTAAAGCATTCAACATCGTTCCTTGAGTGATTTTTATAGAGCTTTTGTACGTACAGTCGTCCTGACTAGGATATGACATGGCGTGTGATGATGACTCAGACCAATTCTCGTGCTCTCTCTCCCTGGCATCTCAGCTTGCTCGTGTACATGTGTCTCAAATCCCTACTAGAAATTTCCCCATTCGGCTAGTGCCTCCACATCGCCACCAAATTCTCCCCAATCTCTTTCTTTGGCTGTCCCAACCTTCACTCAGTCATCTGAATCGTGCCGTCAGCTCCATCACCCGGTGCTTCGGCTCCCAAATCCAGCTTCTTCGTCATGTGGCAAGAGAATGGAATTGCCATGCTCAAGTATGAAGCGATTCAGCTATGTTTGGGAGCCCAAGTGGTCTATTCTCTATTGCTATGAATCTTTTCAATTGTATTTGCATCGATGGATGATAAATCCTGTCTGCTGCCAATAAATCTCTCCGATGACAAAGTTCAGAACTTGGCTGCTCTGTTTGGATGTCTAGTGGGCACATATATGTTCACGTATTGCATAACTGACCTCCTTTTCGAGTCTAATTGCATGCTTGACTCCCATTTTCGCGTTTTGCATATTTGACCTCGTTTTTCAAATCCGAAGCCTCCGTCTGACCCCATTTCGTTACCCCGTCAAGTGAGCCAGGATTTCAGAATTAAAAAAAAGAACAGAAAAATGAAACGTCAGGGAAAAAGACCACGGTACCCTCTCTTTCTTTCTTCTTCCCTTCCGTTTCTGTTGCTTCCTTCCCCCTCGATTGACTCTGTTCGTGCAGCAAGAGTAGGCTGCCCAAACCCTAACCCTAGGGGCGACCCCAGAAGAGAGGAGGCGGACCGGAGCGGGGCTTGCTCGACGCAGGCGCGTGCGCGCGACCCCGGCGCGGCCCCGTCACGGGCGCGACGCGCGACCCTGGCGTGGGCGCGGCGCGCACGCCCGTCCCGGGCGCGTGGCCCCGTCGCGGCCTGGGCACGCAGCCCTGTCGCGCCCCTGGCGCGGGCACAAGCTGAGATTGGGTGCGCGAGCTGTGGCCTGAGCAGAGCAGAAGCGATGGATATGTTTCCTGCACAGGAGAAGGGGTAATATTTCTGCTCTCTTGACTGTAAATGATAGCAACTGAATTTGCTAGTAGTGCCCATTGACAATGACCAATCTAGAGAAGTGTAGCTAAATTCAATGTAATTGCTGTTACTTGTAGGGACAATCACATGAATCTGAAAATTGTTGTTAAGATTGACTCCTATTTTGCTTTGCCGGATGGGGGACCGAAGACATTTTGTCATAGGAAAAAACTGGCTCCGCTGAATGTTGATTGTCATAACTTCTCTCTATTGGAATTGGTAAACTACATAGGCGAATCATGCATTTGGGGTTCAAAGCAGTACATCGTGTTGTGGCGTTCAATGGTGGATAATCCTGTTGAGATAAAAAGTGATGAGCAACTTTTAGAGTGGTGTGAGTTGAACCTACAGCAGGGTGTAGTTCATATTGATGCTTGGATTGAAGATTTTGATGGGCCTTTGCAATTTTCACCCACAAAACGCCGGCTGCACCCTAATGTGAGAACTAGGGTGTCAGAGTTTGAAACTCCACCTATACATGTGCAAACTGATGGCCTTTCACAGCCCACAAATGAGTGTGTTCCAAAAAGAAAAGTGAGTGTCAGCAAACCCAAAAAACTTGATGATGATGAGTCTGACACTGAATCACTTAAGGCACTAAGTGATAGCAGCTATGATTCTGACTTGGCTGCATCATCTGACTCTGATTGCTCTGATGCTGATTATGACTCTGATGCTGAAATACTTGATGATGAGGAGGATGACTATGTCCCTCCACTTGCATATGATGCTGAAAATCCATGCGTTGATGTCGGTGTGATATTCCCAGATGTTGACCAATGCAAGTCTGCATTAACCCATCATGGCATCTTGAATGATTATGGTTTCGGAACAGTAAAGAAATCAAAATCAAGATTTAGAGCCAAGTGCAAGAGAGCAGAAGAGGGTTGCAAGTGGGAGTTTTTTGCATCTACTAGTAAGAAGAAGTATATTTCAGTCTATGTTGACTATCTTGTGTACTAATACTACATGCTTCATATGAAGGCTTAGTGAAAATGCAAGTGAGCATGAAGGAGAAAGAGCACCATATGGTAGGGGAAGGGGAAGGGGAAGAGGAAGAGGGAGAGGGAGAGGGAGAGTTGCTGGGAGGCTAGCTGCATGGTTTAGTGTTTGATTTGGGCATGTCATTGCTTTTGTGAGACATGAATATTTATGCTTTTGTGACAACTGAATGTTTAAGTACTTTGCAAACTGGACATGTACTATTTACTATATTCGATGTTGGATATTATATTGTGGAGATGTGCGGGTGTGATATGTGATATTATTTTCTATGTGCTATTTTTTAGTTGTCCAAGTACTCCATTTACAGATGAAATGCTGCCGAAATTTTTTAAAAATTTGAATTTTCATCAATATATTCTTCAGACTTACAAATCTGAATTTAAATTGTTGTTGAAATTTTAAAACAGCTGATATATTACTTGCCATGATATTGTTTCAGAAAATAGGGTCGTTCATGCAAAATAGGGTCAATCGCGCAAAGGGTATCACGGTCTTTTTACCACGGATTTCACACCGTCAATGAGGTCTAACAGAATAGGGTCAAGTCTTTGTTTCGGATTCAAAAAACGGGGTCAAACATGCAAAACGCGAAAATAGGGATCAGACATGCAATTGGATTCCAAAACAGAATCAACCGTGCAATTGGCCCTAAAATGATTGTTTTCAACGACTGGTCGGCAACTTTCCTGCATCCCTTCAGAGGCTGAAGGTGAGATGTGTGAATATTCCTGAAGGTGAGATGCAGAAGTTCACTGTCCTAACATTCCTACATATAAGGGTGTCCAAACTAGAGAAGGGAATTAAGGAACTTGGCCAAATAGCCCACCTGAAGACACTCGTACTAGGAGTGGTTGGCCTCCCAGCAAAACAGATAGTCATCAGCGAGGATGATGGTTTTAAAGATGTGGAGAATTTCACACTTGAGTCCCGTGAGCCGTGGGTAGCCTTCAAAGAAAGGTCTATGCCAGGTGTGAAATATCTTAGGCTCAAGCTCTATGCCAGCTTGTCACGTAGAATACCTTCAGGGATCAGGAACCTCAACAGTCTCAAGAAGGTTGGCCTCCAGTACTTTCTGCGGCCTGAAGTTAGTACCTGCGTCAGAGAGACAGTTGCGATCATAAAAGCAGATGCTAGTAAACATATCAATCTTCTATTAACGGAGAGGAAGAGTTTCCCAGAGTCGACAATTTGCGTTCCATTCTGGTGGAACAAATAGACTGTCGTTCTCAAGTTATCCTTGCTGTTTCTGTTTTCCACCCCAGCCCTGGTACTGTTTGCCTTTGGCTCTATGTCATCAGGCGTGACTCCTCCTCCCTCGCCTCTTTCGGCTCCTTGGATGCTATTTTTTCTCGCAGAGTTTAGCATATGTTATAGGATGCACCTCAAGTCCAAGCTTCGTTGAATTTAATTGTAACAATGCAAATGAAGTGTTTCACACCGACACGTTGTCGTGATGATTATTTGTATCCAATTCGTACTATAAATGAATTCTTGTACTGGTGCTCTTGGTGAGTGACATGGTTAACTTTATAAATTTGATAACTGATTACACTTGTTCTTTTTCTTTTCTCCTCACATAATTCGCAAATTATGAACTTTATGCTTCGACAGATGAGGTCCTGAATTGAACACTTCCATAGTTAGTTATTTGTATGCATTTTAACATTGAGGGAGTCGGACCTTTTCTAGTGTTCTCAACCAACGCATATAGTCAAAACAAAAATTACAATGGATTGTAATTTAAGTATCCAAAATAGCTACAAGAATATTTCCCGACAGTTCAAGCAAGTGGCCAAACAGTGTTTGGTGTAATTGGTTAAGTATCCAAAATAATTGTAGGTAATGAGGCTGTAGGGAATTATGTTGTTGGTACATTGGTAAAACTGTGGGAAAAATACACCGTTTGGGGTGAGGAAACTGTCGGCCACTCATAGAAAAAGACTAGGAGGATTAAAGACTGTAGGCCATTTGTGAGGGAAAGAGTAATAACCGTGTAGTGATGTGATACACTATTTCTGTTGCTGTTTATCACCTTGAGATTACACGGAATTGAAAAAAAAAAAAAAGCACTCCGACGAAATAGAGAAGTGTCTCTGTTGGCTCTTTGGCCAAAACACCGGAAAACGGCTTGTGAGAAAAAATAAACAGTGGCAATCAGGACAACAGAAAAACTTTTTTTTTTTTTTTTGAGAATCGGACAACAGAAAAACTTGGGAAGAGCACTGGAGCTTTCATCAACGTATCGGTAGAAAATTTTGTATCTGGGACTGGGAGGAGGAAGCAGCTGCATCCGTGTCTTGATTCGCGTCGCACCTGGAACCAGTAGCAGGAGGCCGACGCGCTGGAATGAGGAGGAGGAAGAGGAATGCTTGAAACCGAGAGGAGGAAGCCGCCGTGCTTCAGGATAGGGAAGGAGAAGGGCGACGCTCGCACCCCGATCAGAGAGCAGATCAGTGCTGCGCCTATACGTGTACTACTACTATACGTATTACGGCGGAACTCCTATGCGTGTCCTTACTAAGGGCCTTTAGGAGATGGCTCCCCTTAGGCCTCGTTCGGTTAGCCCGGAATAGACTCGGAATGAGTTTGTTCCGGCCGGAATTTTCTGGTCCGTCTTGAAGCCGGAAGCAGGCCGGAATCTTCGTTCGATTAGATGCGGCCTGTTTTGAAACAAGGCCCATTCCGGCTGGCGTCGCCCGTCCAAGACCCGGAAGGAAGACCCGACTCTCACCTCGTGGCTCCGTTCCTCCATCTGTTGTGTTGCGGCGCGACTCGAGCCGGCGGCGCTGCGGGGGAGACGGGCCACGACGGCCACGACGGCGACGCAGCCTTCCTCCACCCGACGTCCTCTCTTCTCGCCGGTAATCGCCTCTCTTCCTCCTCTCCCTCCTCTCCCTCGCACTAGGTATTTCGGATCTTGAGGTCGTCGCTTGCCCGGCGCGCTGCTGCTGCTCCCGGACGGCGTCTACGTCGTGCGCGGGCCGCAGTCCAAGGCACAGGCGTGGAGCCCGTGCTGCACCGCGGACCAGATGGGCAGCTGCTGGATGGGCGCCGCGGCGGGCGACGGCGCTGTGGACGCGCGCGGCCAGAGCTGCGAGGCTCTGGGGCTGTACGTGTGCGACGGCAGCGTCTTGCCCGGCAAAGCACGATTCTGTTGAATTAGTGATTATTGCTCCGTTAGGTAGCCATTAGATAGCCTTGTTAATTCACACTGTTTTGTGTGTCATGTACTACAAACTACCAGTCCTGATTGGAGGAATAGTACAATTGCACCATAGTTTTTATGGTGGATCTAGGCTGTGGTGATCAAATTTGGAATGAAACCTTGTACTGAATAACTTAGATTGGTTTGAATTGTTAACTTCTTTTACATAAATCAGAAGCTTCTCTGAAAAAGCACGTTTTGGTTATTCAGTGCACAGCTACTACATGGATACAGCACTGTTTAAGAACTAGAGTTTTCTAAGTGCTTGTGGTCAATTTTCACTCATTGATCTGAAGGTTCAATTTTTGCCATGTTACTTAAGGAACTTGATTCGATTTTAGCCATGTTACTCAAGGAACTTTCAATATTTATTTTGCTGATACACTAGTACACTACTAATTATGAACATTTGACTTTAGGTTAAACCTAGGCTAGGCACATCAAACCTGAGTACCTGACAATACCTAAAGCACATAGGCTTATGGAATTCATGATGTTGGAATGGGATAACTCGAATGCATCAAGCAGTTAGCATAAACCAGCTTTCTTTGCATTTTATTAGTAAATTTGCAATTTCTTTCGTGACCCAGCTTTCTGAGCTCGTTGCTATTGGCATGTGTAGCTTTAGTACAAGATTTAATGATTTTTCTGCTGCATAATAATTTTCTCATCTTTTCATAATCTTGTCATTCTGGTAGTTCATTAATACTGAAAAGCTATGTCAATTTGGCATGGACATCTGCAGCTGAATACATTTGCCACTTCTCTTTTCAGATTATCCCACCAGTTCGTAGGATTGGTGAAGACGAGCCTCCGCCCTCTTGGGACCCGGTACTTACTCCAAAAGGTACTTTTAAGTTTGTGAATTTTTGTTCATTCTATGATATTTTTGATATGGTTGTGCAAATGCTTAGGAGCATATAATGTGTACTGATAGTTATGGAGCAAGCAGGTAGTAGTATACATAATCAGTTAGAAAATCGTAAGAAAAATCATAAGAGCTCTGGCAGTTATGGAGCCAACATTGTTGTGCTCTTTACATTTGTATCTAAGCAATAAAAATGCTAACTCAGTTCAGATACCCTTTTCTGGTCATGTTAGAAATGTTTTCATGCTAACTATAATTCTTATTTATTTTGCTTAGTCTTTGCATGCTAAAATTCTGAGAAATGCACAGTATGGTCCTCTGCAAATCACACGCCTTCAGTATCTTTTGCAAGTCATCTTGTACTGAAATAACTGAAAATTTTATATCAAATTTGAAATTACAGAAACTGCATTTTATAACTTGCACTGAATGAGCTAAAAATTTTCAGTTATCCTTTGTGTTGTTTTGCAGCTAGGGTCTGCAAAGATTGGATCAATTTGAAGCCATCAAGATGCAACTATCTTGATCAACAGGAATATGTTTTGTGTTTTGGTCGAACCCAAACCTACTTTTGATTGTAATTAACTTGCATGATGTGGACATTTAGCCATCAGTTGTTCAGCGTTAGCTTAACTAATCTAGTACCAGAGGATTTGTGTTTGTTCGTTACATGTGTTCTACTGTATGGGATGGATATTATGTCAGTTTGTTCATGTCGTGAGCTTTTCTGGTACAATTGCTAGGCTCGATCTTTGTATCTCATGTTCTGGCTGGTCAATTCTGATCTGTTTTCTATATATGTTCATGTGTAACATGTTGCTGTATTAATTTGAGATGTGAAATAGGAGAGTTCCTGGGCCACTCGTCCTGGCTTCAATCAGACTCTGCCAACCGAACAACATGCCAGGATTGAAAGTTTCAACAGGAATGCGTGTGAACAGGAATGAGTGACACAAGTGAATTCACTGGTTCCTGCTGCCGGAACAATTCAGCCCAGAACCAAAACTAGTGTTGCCGAACGAGCCCTTAAGGGTGCTATTCTGTTGATTCTCCCCACGAGGCCAGGTCCGACTGTAAATATTTCCTTTTTTTTTTTTGGGAGGCCCTTCTTTACGAATGCTCTTTGTCTATAAACCCCCCCCCCCCCCCCCCCCCCCCCCCTTATTTATGACTGTAAATATTTCCACCTGGTTGTCTCCCTTTGTCAGGTAGCACATGTAAAGCCGAATGGAAATGTACTATGTGCTATTAGGTCGGAATTAGTTGCCCATTCCTTTTTTTATAACAATAGTCATCATATGGTTTATTTTGATAGAAATGTGCGACTTTTCCTTGATGAAAGGTTAAATTATAAATATCACTCTTGCAGGTAGGAGGGCTCCCGTTACCTCGACAATGCGTAGCTGTTGAGCTGGATCTGTTATTGGAGGTTGCAACAGAACTTGGAAATCTGTATTACTTTATACCATTTGTAATTTTTTGTTTTGTAACACCACAAGATCCGAAATTGTCTAAAGCACAGCCGCAATTCGGGACAACTTCACGTCATTTGTATACACATTAACCCAGAAGCGTTCCGTATTAGCCTGCAAAATCTTTATGGGTCCAAGCATAGGTAAATTCTTTTGAATCACATGAGGACCTAAACCCAACCGAGCTGCTACACACTTGTAGGTCTTTCGAACGTCAATGCAGGGATTTAGGAAGTTTTTGATCCTGAGGCTTTAAAAAACTGTATTCTTAACTAATTCCTCACTGTTCTATCCGTAAGCTGCCATATGAATTCCCCTAAACATGTTCTTGCATTAGGTATTTAAACCTCCTCCTGCATGGAATTTGGTGAAAGTGTTCCTAAAGCTTTACAACCCTGAAGAAACTCAGCTAAGGTCAGCACTTCTTTCTTGACGACCCTTTCTATGTCTGCTTTTGCAACTTTCACTGAATTTTTGTTCTCCTGAATGTGACAAATAGATATGTGGGAACATTATTTGCGAAACCTTCGTCGAGGCCTTCAGATATTCTGCCCGACCTAAGAACTCTAGCTGATTTTCGTGCAGATGAAGAAATTGAACTGTATGAGGTTGAGTCTTAACTAATGCCAAGTTGCTACTCCTAATCTCTCATTGATACAATTTACAGTCATCACGTACTAATTTCTCAATAACATGTATAGGAAGTAAAATTCGAACCATCTGTCATGTTGGACAAGATTTGCATTGACATGACCTTTTCATCTGCTGAGGTTTGTTTATAACACTTGTCATATCATTTTCCAGTTCCTCCTGAAACTTAATCCCACCTCTCTTTTTTTTTCTATTTTCAGATTGAAAATGGGGACATTATTTGCTATCAGAAATGTCCTAAGCCAGACAATGAATACCCTTATCCTAATGTCAAGTTCTTCTTCCAGCATGTTCTTGATCAGAAGGTATCTTTTCATATTTAAAAAAATTGTAGGTGGTTTTGTGTTTTCTTTTCATTTCATTTGCTTATATTCATGCATGTAAGCTAGAACCCTTTTGCCTTCAAGTTCTCTTTGTCTTCTGCTTGGGGTTGAGTTGAAGCTATTAGCTTTGATGGTTTTCATATTCATGAGTGAATGTGGTTTTACTAACATTTTTAAGAAATAAAAAATGTAGGGCGTGAAACGCAAGATCCAAGCTCTCGAGGAGGAGATTACTGTACTAAAATGTCAGGGCCGCCTCAGAAAAGAAAAGGCTGACATGGGTAGATCAGTATAGCAAGGACATCTTTTTCATGCTATTAATGCAGAGGATAGATTTGCTCATTTGCAACAGCATTATCTAACCTTCACTCATGCAATGCAGAATGTGACCACTTAAAGCAGGAGCGAGACAATGCACTGCGACAGGTGGATGAATTATGTGCACTGAACAGGCAGGTTATTCTCGAGTTCTCCCTTGAGGACTTGGAACAAGCAACAGAGCATTTCAGTAATGTGTTCAAGGAAGGAGAAAACGAATATGGGCGATTATTCAAAGGCATTATACAAGACCATGGTAGCAATCAAGCTATCGTGTTCACAAAGCTTATTTCAACGGGAGGTAGGTCCTCCTAGAGTGATACTCGCCCTTTTACTTATTCTGTCACTAATTCATGGTTATTGTAGGTTTCTGTTCTTCGTGAACGGAGACATCCAAACACTATCAACTTAATCGGACTATGCTCGGAAGCTTCAGCTCTAGTTTATGAGCGGTTTGCTAATGGAAACCTTGAGGATTGCACTGTTTCAAATAGTAACCCACCTCTATCATGGCGTGTACGTGCACAGATAATTGGTGATGTTTGCTGCACGTTGCTGTTCCTTCACTCAGATAACCCCAGTGCTATGGTCCACGGCGATCTCCGGCCATGTAACATCCTCATTGATGCCAACTACAGAAGCAAGCTCTGCAACTTTGGTATGTCCAATCTATTTCTCGATACTGGCACCTGCCCACCAAACCTACAGAGAGGCTGCTGGCACCTGCCCACCAAACCTACAGAGAGGCTGCCATACCTGGACCCAGAATTTCTCACCCCTGGGGAGCTCACGCCACTCTCTGATGTCTACTCACTGGGTGTTATTATATTCTGCGTCTCTTGACCGGAATGCATCCCCTATCTTTAGCAAAGAAGATAGCGGCAGCACTGGAGAGTGAGAGCTTACACTTGCTGATAGATAAATCAGCTGGGCCCTGGCCTTACATGCAGGCTAAGCAGTTAGCACTCCTTGGTCTTAGCTGTGTGGAAATGACTAGAGAAAAGCGTCCTGATCTCTTAACCAAGGTACAGTTGTTGAGCCTATGATCATGAAGCCCCCTACCGCCTCATGGCCATACTGCCAATCAGCCTCCTTAGGAAGCTGCGCCCCAGCCCACTTCTTTTGTCCGATTCGCATGGTAAAATACACTGTCAGTTCAGCACTCAGCACTTCAGATAATTTAGGAGACATACTAGACAACCATATTTATTCACTCTGGTTTTTATTTCATGACTTTAGGATATCGTTCATAGTGAACCTAAAAATTGGAGTTGAGTAAACATTATTAAGATTCGTTGACAAATTCTTTTCTTCAGCATGCAAAGAATCTTTAATTATCTTCTCGTTTTCTCTAGAACTTACAAAAACTGTTTTTTTGTCAATAATGCTGAAATGATTAATGCTCCTAATATCTAGTATGCATATATGAGATGTTCCTTTCTAATTTACTACTTAGCGCTAATTTACATTTTTCAGGATATCATGAAGGATCCTCAAGTGGCATCTGATGGATTCACATATGAAGGTGAAGCCATAAAGCTTTGGCTGGAGAAAGGGAACAATCGGTCTCCAATGACGAATATGGCCCTTCCAAATGAAGATCTAATCCCTAACCATGCCCTCCGTTCCTCCATCCAGGAATACCTTCAGCAGCAGCGGTCGAAAGGACAATTGGATTCCTGATCTATCGCTAGATATTCAGGCTACAGCACTCGCTGTGTTTCGCGTACATCGCGTTGACCTCTAAATATGCTTTTTTCTAGGATTTCTGCACCTGAACTAAGTTAGTTGTAGTGTTAAGCGTATTATGTTACTTAAAGTGTCATGTGTTTTCATTAAGCGTCAGCTAATATTGATCGAGTCTCCGCTTCATGCTCTGTTAGATCCTTGTCTCGGGTGTACTATTTCAGTAGCCGAAACTCCCTCGGTTTGTGAGGACCTGGGAGCTTGTCTGTTTTTATTTTATTGATTCTTTGACTAAATTTGTTGTTTTGCGGAGGTGTTTGTGGGGGCACGCAAGATGGTTCATTGAAGGACGGGACACTACTGTTTTTTCTTTTTGCAAGGACACTTAGGCCCTGTTTGGGGAAGCTTTTCTCAGCTTTTGCGTTTCCATGAAGCTGGAGAAGCGAAAAGCTCCCCCCAAACGGGGTTGCTTCTCCAACTAGCAAAAGCGGTAAAAGCGGAGGACAACAGTGAAAATGATCTAAACATGGAGAAGCGAATCAGCCGTCGCTTCCTGAGCTTTTGGCCTCCCCCATCGTCACCTCTCATCCCTACCTCGCCCTTCCTTGCCGCCGCCCCCAAACCAGTCGTCGCACAACTGCCCGGACGGCCTCGAGCTCCTTCCTCGCCGCACAAATCCGCCCTCGATGACCGCCACGCAGACCCGGGGCCCTTCCGCGCGCTGGAGACGACCGAGCTCGGGCCAAGAATTGACACGGCGAGTTCGGGCTGGCCGAGAATCGACGCGGCAAGCTCAGGACGGAGGCGAATCAACGCGACAAGCTCAAGTCGAAGGGAAATCGACGTATGCCAGCTCAGGCCGGAGGGGAATCGCTGTGGGCGAGCTTGGGCTGGATGGGATTGAGGACGGTGACGCTGTTGCCCCTCCCTGCGCGGCGGCGCCACCCCTCTCCTGCGCTGCGGCGACACACCGCCCCTCCCCTGCACTGCGGCGACCCACCGCTCCCTTGCCGTCCGGCCTGCTCCAGAGACCCGCGCCGCTCGGAGGTCTGCAACGGCAGCGCTGCCGCGAGACGAACAGGGCCACGGGCATGGAGTGCGGCGGCGACTTGCCTTCTTGTTGGCACATCGGCTAGAGGTCGTCTCGCAAGTGGAGGCCATGGTGGGGAGAAGCTGACGGGTAAAAGCTTGAACGCCAAACAACCATGTTCGATTCTCCAAAAATTAGTTTTCTGGTGAAGCGAGTTTCGCTTCTCCGAAAGGCTGCTTTTGGGGAAAGCGGAAAAGCTACCGCTCCCCCAAACAGGACCTTATGTTTCAAGAGGCGTACGTTTTTCACTGGTCGCAGTACTTCAACTCAATCGTGCGTTCAGTTCAAAAAAAAAAAAAAAAAAAAAAAAAAACTCAATCGTGCGTAGAGCACTTTCCTCTTCTCTCTCTCTCTCTCTTTTTTTTTTTAACCTTCTTAGCATCATTTTTATGTTGGGTTAATTCGGTCTTATTTTGAGTTCACCCATGTAAGTTTTAGCGTTTTTTATATTCGATAGGATAACTATGACAATTGTTTGCATTTTAACAAGGGATCTGAATCAGATCATCTGATCTCCTCAACAGTATGTTCTGCAGGTTGTCCCACAATACATTCTAGATTGGGTTCCAATGTGCATAAACCAATTAGAAGAAATTAAACAATGTGAAAATTGGCGAGTTTTATAGCCCAATCCAAAACTGTGCGCCAAAACGAACCTCAATCGAAAACAAGTTAAATTTTGTAATACTCTTTGCTTTATGTGCTACCGCCGAGATGATGGTCTGCGTTCTCATTAAGCAGGGGAGAATAGAAGTTCATTACAATCTTGGAGCCGAGAGCTATCAAAGCTAAACAAGTTGATAAATAATAGTAGCTGGGTCCTAGCTATGTTGGATGGGTTGGAAGAGCAACGCCCTCTCTCTGTCATTGAAAGAAATCTGAGAAAGAATTTAAAGCAGCACCTGCTAGATTTGTTGGAAGCTAAACGAATTTACTGGAAGCAACGTGCCACCATCAGGTGGGTTCGGTTTGGAGGAGAAAACGCTAAGCTTTTTATGGCTGTAGCCACACAGAAATATCGACGAAACTACATATCACAACTCAGGTTGAATGATGGCTCTGTTGCTATTGAACATGATCACAAAGCTGCTGTTTTATGGGGTGCATATAAAGACAGGCTGGGTCAGACTGAATGCTTGGACATGGCTTTTGATCTAGCAACTCTCATTCACCCTGTTCAACTTCCTGACATGGATTCCCCTTTCACTAGGGAAGCCATTGACAGACTTGTAAAAGAAATGCCTGGAGATAAGGCCCCTGGTCCCGACGGTTTTAATAGGCACTTCATTAAGAAATGTTGGAATATAATAAAGCAGGACTTCTATAATCTCTTTGAAGATTTCGACCATGGTGATCTTGATGTGCGCAGTATCAACTCATCCTATATTACCTTGGTGCCCAAAGTTTCATCTCCGGAGACTGTGAATGACTACAGACCAATTTCACTCCTTGGGTGTCCTATCAAGCTCATCACTAAGGCTATGGCTAATCAGCTGCAATCTGTTGTATGCTCTCTCATTCATCAGAATCAGTATGGGTTTATTAAGACCCGGACCATACAAGACTGTCTTTCTTGGGCATTCCAATATCTATATTTATGTCATACTTCGAGGAAGGAAATTGTCATTTTGAAGCTTGATTTCGAGAAGGCTTTTGACAAGGTGGAACATCACGTGATTCTTAGCATGCTGCAACATAAAGGATTCTCGGCGAAATGGCTTTCATGGGTTTCAGCCATCCTCTCTTCGGGTACTTCACAGGTTCTCCTAAATGGAGTGCCAGGTAAAACCATACATTGCAGACGAGGAGTACGGCAGGGTGACCCATTGTCACCACTTCTATTTGTGTTGGCGGCAGACTTATTACAATCTTTAGTTAATGATGCTTATGCAAAGGGCCTTATATCTCTACCGTTGGACAGCTCATACGGACAGGACTATCCTATCGTCCAATATGCTGATGACACATTGATAATCATGCCAGCAGATGGAAGACAACTTTTCTTTCTCAAGTGTCTACTTGAAACTTTTGCATCGTCTACTGGTTTACGGGTGAACTTTGGCAAATCTTTTTTGGTGCCGATAAATCTATCTGATGAGAAGGCTTCACACCTGGCTGCAACTCTGGGGTGTCAAGTGGCTGCAATGCCATTCACCTATCTTGGGCTTCCCCTTGGAACCACCAAGCCTGTAGTGACTGACTTTTTACCAATCATCAGTAGAATTGAGAAAAGGCTCATGGGCATCTCCCCTTTCACTAATTATGCTGATCGTCTTACACTCAACAACTCAGTTCTCACGGCGTTGCCTACGTATGCCATGTGTATTATTAAATTCCCAGGTGAAGTGGTGGAGGAGATTGACAAATATAGGCGTCGTTGTTTATGGAGAGGTTCTGAATTTCATAAGAAGGGCAACTGTTTGGCGGCATGGAAAAAATGCATCAGGCCAAAGGAGCAGGGTGGTCTTGGAATTGTTAATATAGCTGCACAAAATAAAGCTCTGCTTTTGAAGCACGTTCACAAATTCCTGAATAAGGTGGATGTTCCATGGGTCAATTTGACATGGAGAGCCTTCTACTCTGCCCCAATCGCCCCTCAAGCGCGTGGCCCTAGGGGCTCTTTCTGGTGGCGAGCTCTTTGCAGATTATTTGACACATACAGGGGTATAGCAAAGGTGATAGTTGGAAAGGGGGATACAACGATGCTTTGGAATGACGTATGGGACTTTGGCACTTTGAAACTTTTATATCCTGAGCTCCACTCGTTTGCTAGAGAGCCTAATATTAGTGTAAACAAGTTTTTGGGCCTACTACCAGATTATGAGCGGCTCTTTCATCTGCCACTATCACCCATTGCCTCTCATCAATTGGCTGAGTTAGTGGAAACTCTGGGCGAATGGAATCGTGATGCTAATGAAGATGATAAGTGGGTTTATATTTGGGGATCAGGTACCTACTCATCCAAGAATGCATACCTTCAAATCATTGGTTATATGGCTGCAGCAGCGCCCTTTCAGTGGTTATGGAAGTCATGTTGCCAAGGAAAACATAAAGTCTTCTTTTGGCTCTTGCTGAATGATCGACTCAACACAAGAAATTTGCTGCGGCGCAAGAGGTTTGCAGTCCCCTCGGTTAACTGTGTCTTATGTGGCAATGGCATTGAGGAAACTGTCCACCATCTTTTCTTTGGCTGCTCCTTCTCTCAGCTTTGTTGGGCCTCAATACAAATCATTTGGGATCTTGCGCTGCCATTGGTGAAAATGGTACAGGAGCAGAAGCAACACTTTGCATACGATTGCTTCATGGAAGTGGTAATGATAGCATCTTGGGCGATCTGGACACAGAGAAACGATATTATTTTCAATGGGGCAGCCATTAGCTTTCCAAAATGGAAGAAGGACTTCAAAGAGATCTTCACTCTCATGTACTATAGAGCTAGTCAACGACGTCACGATGCCATGACGGCCTGGCTAGCATCCTTGTAACTTTTCTTTCTTTCGCTGACCATGTACATAAAAACTGACAACTAATTAATAAAAACACAGTAGGGGAATCCCCTCCTGTTTCGCTTCAAAAAAATCTGGCAGCTTATGCTGACTTCAACAAGAATAGCCAAAGCTATTTATGCATGTTCCAACACACTATGCATCACCTAATTGCTGTCCAACAGAGCATGCATACATGCATCCATTTTTGCATGTGAGGAGAGAGGCCAGCTAAAAATAGCTTCCCTCTCTCCTCTCATGCATTCGCGACCGGCGCGAGGAGCCGCAGCGAGCGCCGGGCCGCGGTGGCGCGACGAGCGCAGGGAGGCGGGTGGCGCAGCGGGGAGGCGGGAGCGTGGGGAAGAGGGAGCCGCAGCCGTGGTGTGCGTCAATGGTGCGGGCCGGGAGAGTCGAGCTCGAGCCAACACGAAGGTCCGGCGGCGGCATCAGCTTGTCCTGCGCGTACGAGCGTGCGAACGCCGTCGAGTTCGTCCTTGAGGCTCATCTTCTCTCTCCGTTCGCACCAGCATCCGTTCTTGGGAGATCCATTGTCGGCGGTGACTTCCGGCCAAACTGATCCTAGTGAGCACCAAAATGGATTAATCAGCATGTCTACAAGCTCAATGTATGATCAATTTCTCAAATTTCGGTGTTTGTGTGGCCAATTTCACGAATTCGTTTTTGTTGGTGCTCGACCTCATGGTTGACGATGCTCTGCTTGTTTTCACAGGGCTGGGCGGAGCAGGGCGAGGCACGCGACGGCGCACGGGGGCCGAGCGAGGCGAGTGGCGGCGGCAGCGCACGGGGCGACGGCACGCGATGGCGGCAGCGCATGAGGCGAGTGGCGGCGATGGAGCGCGGGGTGAGGCACGCGATGGCGCGCGGGGGGCGACCGAGGCGAGTAGCGGCGGCAGCGTGCAGGGCGACGACGCGTGGGGCGACGACCGAGGCTGGTGCGCGCGCACGCGGAGGCGGAGGAGGGCGGGCGCGGGCATGGCGGCGGGGGCAGTGGATTGGGCAGAGCCGCTGGAGGAAGAGAGGATTACCTCGGGGAATCGGAGGCCGGATGCGCATGAAGGAGAAGTTCGCTGCTCAATCGGCAGCTGCTTCTCCTTTGCCCCGATGGCGACCGTCGCCATGGCCGCCTCCTCGCGGGCCTTCCTCTGTGCGCCATGGCTGCCTCCTCGCCTTGGTGACGCGCGCGACGGAGAGGGCGAAGGCCGGGCGGTGCGGGCAGAGGCGGCGGTGCGGGTGCGGATTGGAGGACGAGAGGAAGGCGAGGCGGAGCAGGAGGAAAAAGAAATGCAGGTGCTCTGTTGGAGACGGTGCTTTGCGAAGAACATGCAAACTACTCTAGATGCGAGCCATCAGTCCATTTGCCTCTAAAAACTGACTGTCCTTGTTGGAGTCAGTCTTAGGATGCTGGAAAACCATATGAAAAAAAGAGAAGCAAAAGAATGGCCAACCCACTGGGCTAGCAGAGGAGGAAGAAAAAGAATAATACAGACAAAGGAAAGCTAGGAAGGCAAACTTGAGATGACAGAAGTAGAGACACGAGCTGGCAAATAACTTAGCCACTGAACAAACACTTCATTTTAAACATTAATCCAATTATGCTCCGGCGAGAGGGCACGCGCTGCGGGCGAGTTTGGGCGCGGCATCGGGTCCGCGTGGGTGCGCGCGTGGCCGGCAGGTGAGCTCGGTCGCAATCTTCTGTCCTGGAGCCGGTCGAGTCGCGGCAGCAAGAGAGCGACCTCGCCGGCGGGGTCACCACAGCTGCCGTCGAGGTGCCGGCCGAGCCGGTCGAGTCGCTACAGCGAGAGGTCGAAGTCGACTGCGGGGTCACCATCGCTGCCATCGAGGTGCCCGAGTCCGTCGAGTCGCTGCACCGCGAAGTCCCGGAGGCACTCGCCATGGACTTCGTCGGAGGGAGCAGCCGCGAGCTCTGGAAGAAGCGGAAGGGCCCGATTGACGCGCGCCTGTCTCGCGCGCGCCTGCAGCAGGAGGCCACTGCGCCCCGCCGCGGAGACGGCGGCGGCGGCGCGCCGGGGCCACCACGGCTACGGCTCGCGTGGCGACAGGCGGGCCTCCAACGCGGCGCCGGCGCCGAAATAGGTTAGGACCAAGGTGGCGGCAGATGCGTACGCGGGGCCGGCGTTCGACTCCATGTCGCCGTCGCCGCGGGGGCTCTATCAGCATCTCGCTCTGCGGCCGCCGCCACCTCCGGTCGCACCCATGCCGCCTCCGCCTCCACCGCATCCTCAGGTCGTCCCTTTCCTGCCACCTCCCCCACCCCTGCCGTCCGTCGACTTCCCCGGGCGGCCGCGAGTGGAGATCCGTGTCGTCCCGCGCTCGACGAACATGAACGCGAGCGAGGAGGCCCTCTCCCTCGCGCCCTTCGCCGTCGTCAGTGGGTCGAGGCCGAGGGTGTCGCTGGAGGAGGCCCGCCGCCACCTCATCGGGTTCTACGACATCCCGGGAGGCACCTTCGCCATGCAGCTGAACGGACCGGACGAGTTCCTCTTCGTCTTCACGGTAGCAGCCCACCGCGACAAGATGCTCTGGTCCTCGCCGCGCTGCCGCCACGCCGTTCGCGCTGGGCTCTCAAAGCGTTCTGCCACCGCGGCGGGCTCTCGTGATCCGGCGGATGGTCGCGGCGCTGCGGACCCGTCCCGTGGTCTGGCAGGTGGTCGCCGTGCAGCGGACTCGTCGCCAGCCGATGGAGCGCCGTCGCCGCCGCCACAGTTCAGTGGGGGGTCGCCGCTGCTGCTGCCGAGTGCGGCCACGTTCTTGCTTTTCCCAAAAGCAAAAGGAACCGCTGCAAAGGGAAAACGCAAAAGCACAACCTGCAAAAAATCCTCTCTTTTCAACGGATCCTGCCAAGCCAGCTGCCTCCTTTGCCGGCCGCCCCAAGACAGCTGAGGGCAGCGGAGACCACTCAGTTTTGGACGCATCTGATGACCGGCCGCCAGCCACGTGCGTGGTTCCAGAAGCTTCTGGGGTTTGGGCCTCCTCAATGAATGGATCTTGAGTCGACTTTATGGTTTGGGCCTGCTGGGCTGGGACTTGCGTGCCTGTTGGACCAGGTTGTGCCGGTTCATGTGTTGCCGGCCCTCCAAGATGGACAGGCTTCCACGAGTCCTGCGGTAGCACCCAGGGCCCAGTTCCAGCCTGGCCTAGCCATAGGAGAACTGTTCTGTAACAACTACTTGGTGGACATGTCGCCCGAGAAGTAGGGCGACTCGGTCCGCTCCTGCTAGGTCGTGTTTTTTTTACTTGCGTGCATGGCATCTGAGCCGTGACATGGAGCGATTGCAGGAGCCGTGGGTTGTGTGGTCGCAGGTCGATGGGTCGTGGGTCGAGCGGGTCGATGGGTCGTTGGTCGCGGGTCGAGAGGTCGTGGGTCATGCAGTCGCGGGTCGATGGGTCGTTGGTTGCGGGTCGAGAGGTCGCGGGTTGTGCAGTCGCGGGTCGAGAGGTCGTGGGTCGTGGGTAGAGCGGCCGTGAGTCTTTGGAGGGTTGTTGTGCTACTCTGGGCGTCTGCAAGGGTCCTGACTGTTGATCCTTGATTTTGATGCTATCGTGGACTCCTCTGATTATTGTTGTTCTAAGTAACGAGCGGTGGGGGGTGATCAAGGGGTTTCCGTTGAGGATTCTTCCCATCTGAAGCCGTGACTTACAAAGAACGTGGTCTGGGTTTTCACCTGCTCGAGGATTACTTCAGTTTCATGGCTGATTAGGCGAGCCTTATCACAAGCAATAAATATTTTAAGGTGGAGGCTATGGTCACGCAGAAAGCTATCCAAGTTTCTTCACCCAGGTTCTCACTCTTTATCAGCTTGGTCGCGTGACTTTCGAAGGATCGCAACAAGAGGGTCTTCGATTTTTATGTCCTTTAAATGGTCGCTTTAGCTCAGGAAATCATCAACGAAGCCAACCTTTGGGTGGTGGCAGGTTTCTTCAAACTTTGGAAGCATCTTTTACTCGGCGCACCTTCTTTTGTTGATTGGAGGCTTAAGTCACGTAAAAAAATATCCAAGTTAAGTCCCGACTTTGATACTCTTCTAATTTGGTCGTATGGAGACTTTGAAAGGAACGGAATAAAAGGGTCTTCGAATTTCAAGTGCTCCAACCAGTCCAGATCGTCTTGGTCTTCGAAATTCAAGCCCTCCAAACGGTCCCTCTGGTCTAAGAAATCATCGATGAAGCCTCTTTTCGAGCGGCGGCAGGCTTCACCAAGCTGGGCGGCTACGGGATTCTACAAGCTGCGGAAGCTACTTGTTTCAAGACGGGCTTAGACGTTTAGTTCTTTGTTTGGGAGCATGTTCCCGCCTTTCTTTGTTTCTTTCGGTTTGTGAGGGTCTGTTATATCCTTTGCTCTTATCTTGCTAGTTCATCACTACTTCGTTTGGTCGGCTGTTGCTAAGTTCCTTAGGGGATCTAGCCCTGACCACGTTGTAACAAATTTCTCTTCTTCTTAATGAAAAGCGTGCTCTGCACGATTACCAAAAAAAAACATTAATCCAATTGATGTTCTCTAGTTCTGTTGCCACATAAGATGACTTTTTTTTGTGAACTGGTGGCTACGGGCGTGTAAGAGGGTGGCCAAGGACGAGCGACAAGGTTTCGACACCCTTGTCCTGCTGACGGCGTGGAAGATTTGAAAGCAAAGGAACGAGAGAGTGTTGATGTAGGGCGCTTGTATCCCCTTGGCCTGTCCGCTTCTATTTTTTCAGAGCCCCTGTTGTTGTGTCTTGTGGGCTATCGTCATTTGTCGCGTCTAATAGGTTGTTTAAATGTACAAGTAGGTTTAGGTCGCCAAAGGTTGTATCATGTTATGTAAACAAATCTACTAAACCTTCATGCCCGGGACACTAAGTCCCGAAGCGAGGGTCGCTTGTTTTTTCTCTTCTCTTAATAAATTTGCGCGTTCTAGAAAATTTTAGGGATTCAAAGTTGAGATCTAATGACATTTTTCGTATCATTTTCCACTTCCTATGCCAACCTTGTTTTGTTGCCGATGGTCACCTGAGCGTTGCCGATGTTCTGTATACTACTCCATAATAAAGTCCAGTTTTTTTCTTCCCAAAGAAATACCTTTTCGGGTCGGATTAGTCAGCCGAGAGCTAATGTCATCACAGCCGTTGGAAACGCAATCGGAAGGGCACAATCTGCCCGTCACCCCGAAACGTTTTTGGGGCCTGCCCTCCCCAAATCGGAGACAAATCCCCGCTGCTCATCGGCGTCGTCCTCCCAAAATCTAAACCCAAACAAACCCTAACCCTATCACCGGCCATGGCGCTCACCACGCGCGGCGGCGGCGGCGCCGGCGGAGACCCCGCGAAGCCGCCGTCCGCGTCCGACCCCAGCCTCGGCTTCCTCACCAAGCGCGACACCGAGGTGAAGCTGCCCCGCGCCACGCGGGTCAAGAACAAGACCCCCGCGCCGATCCAGATCACCGCCGAGCAGATCCTGCGCGAGGCCCGGGAGCGGCAGGAGCCCGAGATCCGCCCGCCCAAGCAGAAGATCACCGACACCCACGAGCTCGCCGAGTACCGCCTCCGCAAGCGGAAGGAGTTCGAGGATGTCATCCGCCGCGTGCGGTGGAGCGTCTCGGCGTGGGTCAAGTACGCGCGGTGGGAGGAGCAGCAGCGCGACTTCGCGCGCGCGCGCTCCGTCTACGAGCGCGCCCTCGACGTCGCCCACCGCGACCACACGCTCTGGCTCAAGTATGCCGAGTTCGAGATGCGCAACCGGTTCGTCAATCACGCCAGGAATGTCTGGGACCGCGCCGTGTCGCTCCTCCCAAGGGTGGACCAGCTCTGGTACAAGTACATCCACATGGAGGAGCTGCTTGGCGCGGTCGCCAATGCGCGCCAGGTGTTTGAGCGCTGGATGGCATGGCGTCCGGATACCGCCGGTTGGAACTCCTACATCAAGTTTGAGCTGCGGTATGGAGAGGTTGAGCGTGCCAGGGCTATCTATGAGCGGTTTGTGGCTGAGCACCCAAGACCAGACACCTTTATCCGCTATGCTAAGTTTGAGATGAAGCGTGGTGAAGTGGAGCGGGCACGAAGGGTGTATGAGCGTGCAGCTGACCTGCTTGCGGATGATGAGGATGCAGAGGTGCTCTTTGTGGCCTTTGCAGAGTTTGAGGAGAGGTGCCGGGAGGTTGAGCGTGCGCGTGCAATATACAAGTATGCGCTGGACAGGGTGCCCAAGGGTCGTGCTGAAGAATTGTACAGAAAGTTTCTGGCATTCGAAAAGCAATTTGGTGATCGTGAGGGGATTGAGGATGCCATTGTCGGCAAGAGGAGATTTCAGTATGAGGATGAGGTGAGGAAGAATCCACTAAATTATGACTCATGGTTTGATTACATCAGGCTGGAAGAGAGTGTTGGGAATAAGGAGAGGATCAGGGAGGTGTATGAGAGGGCTATCGCCAATGTGCCCCCTGCAGAGGAGAAACGGTACTGGCAAAGGTATATATACCTCTGGATTAACTATGCACTTTATGAGGAGCTTGATGCACAAGACGTAGAACGGACCAGGGAGGTTTACAAGGAGTGCTTGAAGTTGATTCCACACAAGAAGTTCACTTTCGCCAAGATTTGGCTTATGGCAGCTCAGTTTGAGATAAGGCAGCGCAATCTCAAATCTGCCCGACAGATTCTTGGGAATGCAATTGGAATGGCCCCAAAGGGCAAGATATTTAAGAAATACATTGAGATTGAGTTGTATCTGGGAAACTTTGACCGCTGTAGGACTCTTTATGAGAAGTATATTGAATGGTCCCCTGCAAATTGTTATGCATGGAGGAAGTATGCTGAGCTGGAGAAGAATCTTAGTGAAACTGATCGTGCTCGATCGATATACGAACTTGCTATTGCACAGCCAGCCCTAGATACGCCAGAGGTTCTGTGGAAGGTATTTGACATTGCTGTTTTCATGTTAGCTTATGCACACTTTATGATTTGCGTAATGGTTTATAGTTGATGCAATTTTTTTCCTTAACATTTGATAATTTTTAAATGTTGTTTTACCGAATAAACTATTAGCATTGTCTTGGTCATAAAACACAACCACAATCCATTTGCTAGTGAACTATTAATTACTCATCAGTTGCCTTTAAGAGGGGGCCACTAGTTGGATATAAATATGCTGCCATGATTTGCCAATTTGTTTGCGCTGTTACCTTTTCTGTTTCGATTGAACATTTGAGGAACTGTTGTGTCCTGCAGAATTTTTTTCCCTTGCACATGTAATTTTTAATCATATCATAATCTTTTGGGTCCCTGTTCTCTGTATGTTCTTTCTCATAAAGAGAGGAATAATGTATACCGTACATTGGATTATTTGATCCTTTCCCAGCATCGTTTTATACTTGTTGGTCAAATCCGATACACCTGACGCATCTTTTGGTAATATTCTAATTGTGTCCAACTTAAATGTGAATAGGAAAAGCATTAGATCTTATAGCATCTGATTATCTTAATTATTTATACATGAAAGCTATGTAACATATTAATTTACCATGTTAAGTCAAATGACATCCTAGCTGCACAATGTGCTTGTTAGAGACTTTGATCCCACATTGGAGGTCTGCATATTAGGCTATATTACATGTCCTAAATCAGTTGTGACTTATGTCTCTAGATCAGGGTTTACAAAACCAGAAATTGGTCGGTTTTCAACCGCCAAAAAACCGGTCGTTTTTCATTATTGCTACAGTGCACAGGTTTGGTTTTTAGCGAAAACTGAATGTCCGATGAAACCGGACTGGACCGTTTTGTAAACCCTGCTCTAGATAAAATGGGCGCACTACAATTTTTTTTAAAAAAAAATACTAGTCCTCGTCGAATCTGAATCCATTTTTTTTCGTTCTTTTTTGGGCCTGATCCACAACCTTTCTGCAGTAAATTTTGAATCAACTTAGTTTTGATATATATTTTTTTTGTATTACTAGACATCACGATTTTTCAATTATTTATGTGCTAACACGGAATGTTTTCCTTATTTTTCCAGGTGCTGGGCTTAGCCTGGCCACCTGCTTAGCCTTGCTCGCTTCTTACGCACTGCTTATAAAGTATCTTCATCGGTGCAAAGTGCTAGGTCAATTTTTAGTTGAAAACACCCGTCTTGCTGTACTCTATTGGATCTTTTTGCCTCACTTTATTAGAACGAAACTGGACATAGTAGCATTTAGGTTGAAATATTTGTCCTGATGCTGCATTCTGAGAATTTAAGGGTTTTTTTAGGTGATGTGGAAAAAATATGAATAATGGTGATCTAGTTAATAGACCATGCATACCAACTATTACATCCTGTGAATCATGGATCAAAAATTGTACAATGTTCGCTCACTTATTTAGTGCCTTTGACATCCTGTTGTAGTTTGTTTTCGAAATTGTTACTTTTTCTGGGTGGCTTTGGTGCTTACCAACCATGTTTTTTCAACTCGCAGGAATATTTGCAGTTTGAGATTGATGAAAGTGAATTTGATAGGACAAGGGAACTATATGAAAGACTTCTTGATAGAACAAAGCATTTGAAGGTATGGATCAGTTATGCTGAGTTTGAGGCCTCAGCTGGCTCAAGTGGTGAAGACAGTGAAAGTGAGGAAAAAAATAGTGAAGTTGATTATCAGGAGCAGCAGCTGGAGCGTGTCAGGAAATGTAGAGGTAATTAATGCGTTAGAGCAATCTTACATTGTGCACCCATATATGAATATATAGTGAATCACTGTGGACTAAGTATTCTTTTTGTTGTGATGACCAGCTGTCTTTGAAAAAGCATTCGACTACTTTAGAACGAGTGCCCCGGAGTTGAAGGAGGAAAGAGCCATGCTTCTTGAAGAATGGCTTAAGAAGGAGGTGAGCTTTGGTGATCTTGGCGATGTTACCTTAGTGCAGAAAAAGGCTCCAAGGAAAGTCAAGCGGAAGAGACCAATCCCTACAGAAGATGGCTCCACCTTAGCGTATGCCCCTTGCTTCTTTCATCTTTGCACTTTTCTTTCAAATATTTGCTTTTGCATGTGTAGAATGTCATGCATTAATGTGTATATGTTGAACTTTCAATAAATTATTATTAGAAATAGCAGGTGCAATTGTGCTGCCCTCTCTTTTTCGTTTTGTTGTATGGGACTATGGAAACAGAACTTATAGTAAAATTCTGCTGTCCTTTCCCTGTACTGACATAACGTTTGCTTAATCCTTCAGGTACGAGGAATATATTGATTACATTTTCCCTGACGAAGTTACGCTAGCACCAAACTTGAAGATCCTAGAAGCTGCATACAAATGGAAGAAGCAGAAAACCGGCGATGATGACGAGTGATCCTGACATCTTTGTCTGGTTTGTTGTGAATGTTCCGCTGCAGCCAGGTTCTAGATGCTGAGTGATCATGACATCTGAATCTTCTTTGTTGTGAATGATTTGCCATAGGCAAAATCTGATGTAAAAGGGCATTTGCAATGTTGTGTTAGAATTATCTGAAAAGAACGATCAATTTTTGATGCAGCAGATACAGAGATAGCTCCAGTTCCAGCAGTACATAGACCGAGATGTTAGCTGAATATCAAAGTGATCACCCCTCAGCCCTCAAAGTAGTTTGAAACTATTGCCTCAGGGACAAACAGGGACTTTGTGAGCTAGCCTGGGATTGACCATGACACCTGGCACTTCAGTAGCAGCCTCATGTCACTGCTCTCATATATGTAAATCTCACAGCTCTACACTGCCACAACGATTATGCCATCTTTTGTTCGACCCAATAGAACACAGAAAGATTTGTTGCCGATTAACCTCTCACCTTTTGGGTTGTGTGGGTCAGTTTGAATCTATTGCTGAGGTTATAGCGGCAGAAAAGGCCAGCCAAGCCTTGCGCAGCAAAGAGCGCACTGTTCCATATGGATCAGTGACAAAACAGGCTTCTGTTACTATTCTTAGTCACTAGAATTTCTGCGATGTTCCTTGGTACGACGTATTTTGCCATATCCTTAAAATGTCAATAGTCAACGCCCAACGACTAGCCATATCCTTAAAATGTCAATAGTCAACGCCCAACGACTAGCACCTTCGGAAACTAAAGCGTTCAAAGTGGAGCCAAACACTACATTAATTAACCCAATCATTAATTACAACAGTAAAGTAAAATACATCAGTGTTATACAAACTTGTTTGGCTATGCATGTCATCTAGATCCAATTTCAGATCTTGTAGGTCAAACTAATCCTGAACCGTATTATGGTAACATGCCATCTTCTCTCTCTGCACAAGCCAAGAATCGCCGCCCATGGCAGAAAAAGTGTCTTCTTTTTCTTTTTTTGAAATACAAGGAGTGAGTGTCCTTCGTCTTCATCATTACTATTTTCCCCATATGTGGTCACAAGACCAAAATCACGAGATTTGTTTTGACAAGGAAGATAAGTTTGTTACGTATTCACCATATATAGACTAGGGCCTTGGCTTTTAGGTGTTTTGGCCTGGTTTGTGATAATGAGGAAATGAGTGATAGATTTTCATACATATGTTTGTTTATACAGTTCATTCATTTCTTCAATCTGAAAATAAAATGCTCACTTCTTTTTCGAGAACGTGTGGAGCTCGTATTTCATTAAGAAATTTTTTTACAAATTATTACACGAGACCCGAAGGCCTAGGAGCAAGAAATGAAAACAACAAAAGAGAAACAAAGCGACCTAAGAGAAACAAAATTAAAATGGTCACTGAGGAACATGATTTTAACATCTACCAAAAAGCTAACTAATGTAAGAAACTTTTTTCAAGCAAAAAACAACAAAACAATTATTTTTGATCTATTTGTTTTTCGTAATATTTTTTTGCCAGCCCTGTCCAATCCAATTGGGGTCACCTCTTATCACAAAAAAACCCAAAGAGAATATACTATATTATGGGATGCGAAAGAGGATATAAAATAAGTGATGTGGGTATTGTTCCTCATCAAGAAAAGTGTAATGGAGTAGTCACCTAAAATTTATTTTAACTATGTCTGTTGTTCGGTGCGGAGATAAGGTGTGGGGAGCAGAAGACATAGCTCTCTGTGGAATTGTCCTCTGGTGCTTCAATATACTGTCTCTTTAGTCCTTCAAAATTTTCATTGTATATATAAAAAAATTACTAGGCACTTCTATGTATATACTTTGATGGATTATTGTTGTATCGCTTTGCGCATGAAAATATTTTGATTCCATCTCTAGTTTCACTTCGATATTTTTCTTTTGATCAACACTCTTTACCAAAAACATAAATATTTGTCAATTTTTTGACAAGATTAAACTATAATTAATTACTGAAATGGGGCAGCACTAAACAATACTAGAACTTGAACTTCTTCCATGCATAGTTAAAAACGACATGTCAATTAAAATGCCCGGGACTATAAGATCTCTAACTTATCTCAAGAGACATATGCCTAATAAGACCGATGTGTTTAGGTCAACATGTGCTAAATATAATTAATTTGTTGCCCTAAACCTTCCCTGGAATTCTCAAACTGTTTTGTTTTATCAAAATGTGAGGTTTCCAATGAATATTTTCCCTATTTTGTATTCACTGTAAGAAATCATACAATTTATGCAAAAAAAAACATTATTCTCTACCGTTTGCGAGAAATCTACAGGGATGCACTGAACTGTCCTGCACTTACAAATAAGTCTCGGGCACTGATCCGATCATATTTCAACATTAAAGTAAATAGGAAGGATAAGTCAAATTAAGGGGAGGAACTGCAGTTTAGCTAGGACATGTCGACTGAATATCTCCCTGTACGATCCTGTGTCGTCCTCAATTGAATTGCCGGCATGGCACGCCCGCATTTACAGGAAAAATACTTGGATTCATGCAAGGACTGATCACTGAGGGATGATCATGTGTCTCCTCAATTGAATTGCCGGCATGGCATGCCCGCATTTAAAGGAAAAATACGTGCATTCATGCAAGGATTACTGAGGGATGGATGATCGGTAGGTGGGATTCATGCATGTGCTCAGCTCAACTGCGGCTTTGTACAATCATCAGAGGGGAATGATTAAAGACGCAGTATTTGCATTTAATTTGAGAACAATGATTGCGCCAATGTATCAAACTACTACTCACTATGTCTCTAAATATAAGGGATTTTAGGTTTGGTCAAAATCAAACTTTGACTATAAATAGTGAAATATTGAAAAACTTTTAGAAAGTCTAACTTATATTCAAATGGTTACAATCTGGTAGATTATTTAAAGGCTTCAAATGCTTGGATTTTGTTTTGAGGGAGTGTAGTAGAGGACTTGCTCTTTTGAAATTTTACATGCATACTCCCTCAGTCCCTAAATATAAAGGATATTGGATTTGGTTAAAGTCAATCTTTAAAAGGCAAGATCAGAGCCAAAAATTGTGTTGTTTGCTTTTGGCTCTCCATGCATGAGAAAATTCGAACAGCAGAAAACCTATAAAAAACGCGACTGGGATCATAATCCTAGTTGTCCACTATACAACCAAGCAACTGAAAATCCTGACCACCTTCTAATCGATTGCCCATTCTCGCGGTAAGTGCTGCAACTTGTCATGATTTTCCAGGTCTCAACGTGACTCCCGATGCAAATGGAGTAGCAGGGTGGCTGGCTGCTCAGGCAGCCCAGATGGAGCAGGAAAGGAGGAGAGCTCTAACAGGGGAAATTGTCTATGCGTGGTGGAATGTTTGGAAGGAGAAAAACCGTAGAATTTTTTTGTAGGAGTTAGCGGGGACCAGGTGCAGGTTGCTTACCTAGCCAAAGAAGAGAGTAACTACTACAAGCTGGCCACTAGAGTCTAGAAAGGAGCAAGCAGAGCAGTCGATGCAGAACATCATGCAAGTGTCAACCTGAAAGCCTTGCTACGACGTGCTGTGTGCGTGCATGCGCGCTTTTTTCTCCTTTTCAGGTTAATTTTCCCTCCGTTTTATTTCATTTTCTATTTGTTGGTTCAGTGCCAGCTATTTGGCCAGCCTTGGACTTTTAGTGTGCCTTGGTGTTTCCTAGCAGAACCAGTCATAGCTGACTCCTTGTAATCTGTTTAGGATGGCTTCTCTTCTATCTTCATGCAAGGGCAGAGCACCTGCCGTGGTTCATCGAAAAAAAAAAATATTTGATAGGAGTCCTCAACAACACTCAAGGTTGAGATCCTCTATACACCGACTAATTCTAAGCCATCACTCCGTCGATTAGCCATATACATTGGATGCATGCTCAAATGATTAACACCTATGCACCGGCCTACTCGGTCGGCACTTCTGAGCTTAGTCAAACTTAGAGTATATTAATTTTAATCGATAATATATTTAAAAATAAATCTTTTTAGATACAAAAGTTGGTGGCAAGGTACACAGTGTTTGCTGAAGACTCGAAGCGGAACTTAGAGAAGGGCTCAAAGGGGCCAAACTCTTCCTTTCACTCAAATGCTGCAACAATTCTTGCATAATAGGTTCAGGACTTGAAGTAGTAATCAACATCAGAAGAGAGGTCTGTCTAAACTTGATTTCAGAACACTTATTTGTATGAAAATGTTTCATCCTCCTCACTGCTGTCTACAAGTACGGGAAGAGATTTGTTACAGGTAGCATATACAACTATATATAACATTTTTTTTTGTTATTGACACAGAAATCAGAGGAGGCTTGGACGGTCAAGAATATCTGTCTGTGTCCCGTGGATGCATTGTGCCACTAGTGCGTGTTTAATATAGCCAGCCAAAGGCCACCAACTGAGACGGCATGATCCATGCATGGGCTTGAACTTAAGAGTCCTTCACTAGCTTCGAGGCATGCATGGCGCATGGATTCACCTTTTCATGACAGTTCACTTCCATGGATAAGAGACAAATGGCAGACGTATTGAGTGTAGGAGTAGAGCAGACAGAAACAGACATAAACACCTGCTACATCGAGAATACTCTCGTAGGAGTAGAGTATACACGGAGACCTGCTACATGGAGAATTACTCCTAAGCAGCAGAGAAGGCTCGGCCGGCCGTGGTTGGCAAAGATCCACTACCAGAAATCGGTTTTTCTCCGGGTGCCTAACCTTTCTTCGAGTGTAATTCATCGGGCACTCGGGGAAAGACACATTTCCCGAGTGTCGTGATAAAACTCTCGGGGAAACAAGGACACTCGGGAAAAAGTTATTTTCCCGAATGTATTTATCCGTGATACTCGAAAAATGTGTCGCCCGTGTTCGCGTCGAAGAGCGGCCGTTTGTGTTGACGGCGGCAGGAGCTTCCCCGAGTGTCTTGCATCTAGACACTCGGGAAACGTGGTGTCCTTATATATCCGTTGCGCGCGCGGACGTCCTCCTCCACACACTCGCTCTCACTTTCCATTGTGCCTCCCCCGCCGCGCCCGCCGCCCTCCCCCGCCGCGCCCGCCGTCCTCCCTCGCCGCCCTCCCTCCGCCGCGCCCGCCGCGCCCGCCTCGCCCGCCTCCCTCCCTCCTCTGCCGCGCCCGCCGCTCTCCCTCCCCCGCCACGCCCGCCTCCCTCCCTCGTCCGCCGCGCCCGCCGTCCTCCCTCCCCGCCCGTCGCCGCCGCGGCCCCGCCGCTCCCCGGCACCGGCTACCCGGCCACGTCGCGCCGCCCCTCGTCCACGACACCGGCGGCCCCGCCTCCTCCACGACACCGGCGCCCCCGTCGCACCGAGCTTCGCCGCCCCCGCCCCGAGGAAGACACCCGACGCCGGCGCCCTCCCCCCGGCCTCCCCCGACTCCGGCCCAGCTCGGCTCCACCTCCTCCGCCACCCCTAACTCCGGCCCCGCTCAGGTCCAGCCCGGGGCTCCCGACGCCAGCCTCCCCCGACCCGACGGCCAGCCACCCGAGGTGAGTTTCTTCTCCCTTTTCTTTCTCTTTTTTTTTTCTGCCTTTTCCAATATACAAATTTTGCTTGGAATGAAATGGAATTGAATTGCTTTGCCTGGTAGTGATCATGTGGATCGTCTCTCTCAGATCAGAGAGGAACAGTACAGACAATCAGACTGGCTGGTATAATCCCAGCTCTGGCCGTATAATCTATCTTAATGTCCACAAACGATCGATTATTAATGGAGGTAGCATGAAGATCTGACGCGGGCACGTTCCCCGCAATAAGTGAGACTGTTCATCACTGAGCTATAGGACGGCCGGATGATGTTTCGTTGTCATTGAAGAAGACTCGGCAAGCTGAATCCATGCAAATGTGTAGAGTGTATATCAAGCAGCACATGGCAGCCGTCCTTCGCATTCACCGCAACATGTGGATGAGATGAGCACTGTGCGGCTACCTTCAAATCAGCAACCAATGTGTGCTTCGTAGCTTAATTATACTTCAAATTACACTTCTCCTCCTGATTGGTGAATATTGTACACTTCCGTATAGTATCTCCATTTTACTGCATTGGGAAGGTGTCTCCCACTGTTGATTGTTAGTGAAAGGCATGGGTGTATGCCAGGAGCAGGAGCAAAAACAAATAAAACCCTATCACTTTGCTGTAGTGTCCCATGGTGTTCTTGTAAGGTTGCATATTACTCAAACATATTGGACAAGACTTTCCTGCCCGAGTTCTTGTGTATCATTTATTCTTCACTAGTATTGTGATCAATTGAAGCTGTGGTCGACATTCGCAACACGTAAATTGTTGTTGGACTGCTTCATCTCCAGCGCAAGTGTCGGCCTTTACACGACATAGGGTACTCTATTGCCGCTGGTGAGATATCCCACCTCCCTCGACTTACAGAGCTGGCATCACTACTATTACCAATTAATTGTTTCAGAATGTGAAATCTTAGTGTCATCAACAATAAATTCAACAATAATTGAGATATATTTATTGATACAAACAGCTATAATGCATAATATCAAGTTAGTGTTTCATGAGTATTGAAGTATTTACTAAGTTGTAAGCAATTACGTAATTGGGCCCATGGAATATCTTGCGTAAGATACAACTTTACTGTCTCTTCTTTAAACCCATTGGGAGTAATCTAAGTGTGCTTGTTCTAAGTAAGGTGAGGGGGAGAGGCAGATTGACATCATGGTCACTCCACGGTGTGTGCAGATCATAGGTAGGTGCTTCGTAAAAATAATATTAGGCCGCCTCTTAAGCACGCCTTATCCTGACTTTGGCTTCTTACACTACAACATTGTAGAAGCACTATTCATGTAAGCGTAAATCCATTTTGTCTATATTCTTCAAATGAAATGTAAGCTTTCACCGGTTCATGAAAGCCATTTGTACAGTATATATGCATCCACGGTGCATAATCCAAAGCAGGAAAGAGAGCCGTGCAAAACGTCGGGCCCTTAATAATTAATATACACACATAGACTTCTCCTTAACATTCTTCTCAAGGTGGACCCACGATCGTTCCATGAATCTAGTACAATGCATGGCTATGAAATTATTAATTTTGTTCCGATCACATGATCACATAACAAATTAAACAATATGTTATGACAAAGTAATTTTCATGTCAAACGTATATACTACGTACACTAATCTAGTATGAATTTAGAGAGTTGTACCGCTGAAGTTTTTCAAGGGCTTCACGTACATGGAGTTCTCGAAGACGTGTGTGGAGTGGCGACATATCACGTGTAACAGAAGAAATATGTGCACGTACCATTAACTATTCAAGTGGGGCACCTCGCATTGATGGTGTGGAAGTGAGTGGGTGTACTTTGTGCATGCCATATGGAGGAGCTAGCCACGCTGATCGTACCTTCAACTTTCGTTCCATGGTCACGAATATACGTCTATATATCCTCGCACATGCTTTTGCAGCGTCCATCCCACTTTGCAGAAGCAAACCGGAGATAGCACAGCAATGGTGACCATGCAAGCTGGGCTGCAGGCCACGGCGGCGCCGGTGAAGCTCTGCTCCGGCTTCAACCGGAGCGACGCCGGCTCGGCGAGGGGACTGATCAGGCTTCTCTCCCCCGCAGATCCAAGGTACGTTTGCTTACGACATGTTGTTGTTGCACTTTAATTTGTAGCGTCTTATTTCGTTGAACATCTCGTTAGAGAAAAATAATTTGACAAAAAAAGTGTATAGGAAACCAAAGAAAGTTCTTTTTTTTTTTGATAAAGAAACCAAACCAAAGAAAGATGTTGGTTAGGAAGAACAGTAGCAGCTAGGCGCTCGTTGATTGGTCACTTAAGCACGTAGTACTGATTTGTTGGTGGGCGGGGCGCAGCGTGCATGTCCTTCGTGCGTGCTGCAGCAGCAGAGGCCGACGGATCACCGCAGTCGCCGCGGCGGCGTCGGCGGTGCCGCGCGAGCAGGTGGAGGTGGTCCGGTCGCTGGCCGGGTGGGCTGGGGAGCACATGCTCCCGCTGCTGGCGCCGGTGGAGTCTGCGTGGCAGCCGCACGACTACCTGCCGCGCTCCTCCCCTGCGCCGGGCGCGTCGGAGGCGGAGGCCCTGGAGGCGTTCACGGCGGGGGTGGCGGCGCTGCGCGCCGGCGCGGCGGAGCTCCCCGACGACGTGCTGGTCTGCCTGGTGGGCAACATGGTGACGGAGGAGGCGCTGCCGACGTACCAGAGCATGGCCAACCGCACCGAGGGCCTCGGCGACGCCACCGGCTGCAGCGCCATCCCCTGGGCGCGGTGGCTGCGCGGCTGGACCGCCGAGGAGAACCGCCACGGCGACCTCCTCAACCGCTACCTCTACCTCACCGGCCGCGTCGACATGCGACAGGTCGAGATGACCGTGCACCACCTCATCCGCAACGGCATGGTAATTATTTTGTACTATACTTTTGTAAGCATTTTTCAAGTTTTTCAACTACCTAGCCGTATATGTATACGTGATGCGTTGAGTGATTGTTAATGTACAATTTGTTGTTTTTCTCCCATGATGAAGGAGATGCTGGTGCCGACGAGCCCGTACCACAGCCTGATCTACGCGTCGTTCCAGGAGCGCGCCACCTTCATCTCCCACGGCCACACGGCGCGCCTCGCCAGGCAGCACGGCGACGCCACCCTCGCCACCATCTGCGGCGTCATCGCCGCCGACGAGCGCCGCCACGAGGCGGGGTACACGCTGGCCTGCGCCAGGATCTTCGAGGTGGACCCGGACGGCATGGCGCGCGCGCTCGCCGACGTCATGCGCGGCAAGGTCACCATGCCCGGCCAGCTCATGGGGGACAACGCCGGCGGCGAGGACGGCGGCGCCGGTGCAGGCAGCCTGTTCGACCGGTTCTCCGCGGTGGCGCAGCGCGCGGGCGTGTACACCGCGAGCGACTACGGCGACCTCGTCGAGCACTTCGTGCGGCGGTGGAGGGTGGCGGAGCTCGGCGACGGGCTGTCCGGCGAGGGCCGCCGCGCGCAGGAGTACGTGTGCGGGCTGGCGCCCAAGATCCGCCGGATGGAGGAGCTGGCGCACCGGAGGGCGGCCCGCGGCGAGCCAGCCCGGGCCTCCTTCAGCTGGATCTTCGACAGGTCCGTCGTGCTGGGCTGACCCTACTACTACTAGGCCCAGACCTGCTCCAGCGCCCTTATTATGGAAAAAAAAAACCAACAAAAAACTGGTTATTTATGTTCCTCGCGTTTGTCAAATCGTGTGCACGTTAGTGTCGCTCGACGTAACGTAATGATAGTATAAGCTTAGTTTATGTTCGCATGATGAACTGTACTACGTGCTGCTGTGCTTGCTGTAAAATATCAGCTAGGCGAACACATAAGTTATCTGTTGGGTTTGATTTTGGTGCTTGCTTTTTTTCGTGGACATTCTCAACCTATGTTTGTGTGTACTAACGGAGCTCAATGCACAGTTACAGTCTAATACCCGCTTCAGTTTCCAATCGATCATACTATTATCAGGATAACTTTTTCTCAGAAGCCACGCATGTTGCTGCAGGGGACAAAATAAAGAATCACATATATGGACATTAGGCTTTTGCAAATATAAACTAGTTGGGAAAATGTAGATGCGAGTTTTTAAAGGTTCAATATGCAATCTCAAAACGTCAAAAGGACTGAAGTGGACAAATGAATGCAACATCCAAGTATCCAACCAGACAACCCCAATCTTACATGTCCAATCATGAAACCATCTGACGCTAAATATACAATTTGCTATCCTATACCAGTTATTAGAGAAAGGCCATAATCATACGGCACACAAAGAACAAAAAAAAGGAGCGATGTGGTATACACATGTTCTTCTCCAACTATGTTTTTGTATCTCCAACTACTCAAACACTGCATGAACTATTTATCCAGCTGGGACAAACAACAGTATACATTACATAGAACCCAAGGTGTCGAGGATGATACAATTTAGTAACATACATGATCCAACAGGGAAAAAAGATTCAAGCGAACATTCTTTACATGCATCAAATAAAAAAAGAAATATATTTACAGAATTCTATTTCCAATCAAGCATATCTAATAGCCACAGAATTTCAGTCTCTGAACGTGCTGCATCACAGAAATCTAGCTCAATACCAAATACCTCAAGGGCATTTGTCCCTTTGTACAGGAAAAGTAGAGACATCCATGCGCGTATGTCCGATATGAATGGGTGTCTGGGTGAAAATTTGAGATACTCATATGCCATTGCGCGCGCTGCACTACCATCGATGTAATCAAACATTGACTTATTAATGATGCAAGCCATCTGGTTTGTATCCTTGCGGTGCGCGAGTACAGAGACGGTGATTGTAGGGCCCATAGGAATTCTCAACTTGGGTTCAACTTCCATCATTAGAATGCAGTCTAAGGAATTCAGATGTGTTAAAAGTACATCTGGAATTCCACTAGGTGTGCTCTGTAATCCTGCTCGAAAGATGCAACCTGAAACTGCTTGAGAAAAGATGAGTGATTCTTCGAGCCACATATCAATATAAAGAATAAGATCACTAAATCTGAGCCTTGGCACAGGTGGGTGCTGCAGCTTGCGCGGATTTGAGAAGGTTAAATAAAGCTTTTGGTAGTTTGTATCAGAAGGAGGATGTTTGCAAATGGAAGGCCATTTCCGTGCACAAATGCATTTCCAGAAGTAATCATCCTTTGCGATTTCATGCCACTGGCGGCATACAAGCATGCAAAATACTAGGTCTTTCCCATCCAGTAATGGGAAAACAGCCTTGAGAACTTCATCAGGAAATTCGTTTTCCATTCTTATTGAAGAACTGAAGGAAACAGAATGTCCTCTACAAGTCCAAGAAGAGATGAAAGATTCTGGAAGACAAAAAAGATAGAATCAAATATGCATACCACAAATTAGGTAGTAAAAATAATGATTAATTCATAAGCGCTTAAAAAAGAAGTAGCAGAACTATTCATATGTTCATTTTCATTTCACTAGAATATAACTTGCATAAAATGTCAAACAGGCGCAAATATGGAAAAATACTTCGCAGAGCATGACCAAAGGATGCTGCTTGATATATAAACAGTCCATCTAGAACACAGTCTGATTTTATTGCAATACTAATTTAGAAAGTGGAAAGTCCCATAGATGTTATGATCAACTACACAAGTCAACACTCACATGTAATTAACTTGGCAAAAGCATGCAGAAAATAGTTCCTAGTGATAAACTCAAAAACTAGTCCAACCATAGCAACTTTCATCACAACTATATGATAGGGGCAACATGATTTAGACATAGCACCACACTGAATGTCCAGTATAGCACCTTGGAGGTCAGACTTCGACATCAAGGCAATTGGGTAAAATATGGACATGTTTATGTTGTTGAGCAATCATGGTCACTACCACAATTCATCCCTTATAATTTAGTAAACACATCTTTAAAATATCTTTTATATTAATACACAGGAACGTCCATTATCCATGAAACATCACTGAATAAGTATGGTAGCTTTGAGAAATAAATAACAAGAACAATGTGTTTAGGGTTTAGGGATCCATCGTGCATCTCCCTGCCAAGAATTCAGCAATCCAAACTACTGCACACTGGGCAAAGAAACAAAATTGCTAAAGAAACAAATATAAGGAAGTAAGGATAAATTTTGCCAATATGAATTCAATGTAAAGAATCAGTGGTCAAAAGAGACAGATCCTTTATGTATGCAGATTATCCAAGACTCAGCTAAACATAAGCATACATCTCACAAGGCAGCAGAAGCAATTGGCTTTGCACGTGATGCCCACATGATGCAGTTTATTAACAGCTATGGAGCATCAAGAAACAGGGGCGGACGGATTTAACAAGTGGCAGGCAAGCATGAGGCTCACAGTAAATCCCCACAATTTAGGAAGATGGATTCAGAGCCGTTAGTATATCAATCCCCGGCAGTGCCGGCACCCAGCGAGAAAATGTAAATCCAGAATAAACCGGCCGGACTGCAGTATAAGAGACAATTGGACATGATTTATCGCAGAAAGGAAAAGATCTTTCAGTCTTTCATAAGAGTCTCTACGAGAAGCTGGAACAGCATGTGCACGCGAGAGAGGTCGGGCATCCTTACCAACAGAGGCTGAAACCGATCCAGGTCCCGGTGGATCTGAGCTCGGCGCTGGCGCAGCAGATGGGAAGTGGACGAGGAGGACGGCCACAAGAGACGAGACCTGTTTGCGAGGGCGTGGGTTTGCGTCTTTGCTTCGGGGCAAGGCGAGGACTCCGCGCGTTCGTCTGAGACAAACAAGCCGGCGGAGGAAGGCGCGTCGATTTGATTGGTGCTTCGTCGCCGCCGAGTTCGTAGGTGAAGCGGAAGCGGTTTGGTTTGGGCTGGACGGCTGGAGGAAGGGCTCAAGCGTCACCTTTCAGTTTATTTTTTTTTATTATAATATTGTATCTTTTCATTATCTTGTTTTATATTATTATTATCTGTCTTGTTTTTTATCCTGTCGACAGTCTAAAACCATTCCTCTTTTTCTATGTATAGCTATATTTTTGTGAGCACATTTCTATTTTTCACATTGGCTTGTTCAGTTGTTGGATTCGTCGCTGGTTACCGCTGGCTAGCTGGTGGCCACTGCGGCATTCGATCATTTATTAATCGTAATTGACTTTTGACCATCACATTTGACCATTCGTCTTACTCGAATTCTTTTGTGCAAACATTAGTTATTTTTTCATAACATGTTTATCATTTAAGATAGTTTAATTATAACGGTTTTTTTTAATATTTAATAAAAAATTTGAATAAGACGAATGGTCAAACATGATCATAAAAAATCTAAAATGACAAGTATTTTGAGACGGAGGTAAGTACCTGTCAAGCCAAATCCAGTGAAGACAAAAGTAACGATTTATGATGCTTTATGGTTCACTTGGGAGGAGAGAGAAAGAAAAAAAAACTCTTTGCTACAGTGCTTATGAAGCCAGAGCCGAAGCTTGAAAGAGCCCTACCATAACGGACGGTGATTGTTCTCGCTGTCTTCGTCATGTGCAAACTACCTAACAACAATTTAAGAGCATGTGTTGGTAGCAAGATGAAAAATGTAATATAAGGTCAAAAAAATACATTGATGCTATAAATACCTCGCAAGGACGAAATAAATAAGTTTTCAGGCTACACATGCCGTACAAAGCCAACTGATAAGATCATAAGAGTAAGGGATGTTTATTAAAAAAATAGTTTTTCTTGTGGTTTATCTCGATAAAATAACTTATCAGCTTATTCTGATTTATTTGGCTTATTCAGTCAAGTCGTTTGGCAAAACAGCTTATTCAGAAAGTGAGTTGCAAAAAGTTAGTTTTCTGACTTATCCAAAACGACTTATCCTAAACAGCTTATTGTAGTTTGCCAATAAGCTGTTTTGGTTTTTCTTATTTGGCAGGGCTTATGGTTTATGACCAAAGCAAAAGTCACGAGAAAATCATTGCCAAACACACCCTAAAGAAAGAAGCCAAACACACCCTAAAGAAAGAAGCCATTCCGCATCACGATAGCTGAGTGCACACTCGAGTGATGAGCCACAGTACTATCAAAGTGGAACGAATTTTGTATGATCGATATTTTTCAAGAGCATGAGCAGAACAAAATTTATGGAGGCAGTACACAAGCATTTACCCAAGAAATTGCCTCTCACCACGTGGGCTCAACAAACAGAACGGTAGAAGCAATAATGATAGAGGATACTATGAATCCGGATTTTTATGATACAATTCCTTGAATTTGCAGTCTGAACTATTTTATATTTGAAATTTATTCTAAGTTTGTGTTATTGAATGGCTCTGAAAAACTGCAAATGCTTTTGGCTTTGAAGGGAGTTCTTATGTTCAAAACGGAAATCATCCTTATGCACACGAGCATTTCCTTGGATATTTGGGGCAAAAAAGCGTGCCAAGTATAGTCAAAGCCATAACTTGCATAATAAAATTCGCATTTACAGCAAATACTGCAGAGTTCAGTTACAGGGACTCAACAACAGCACTGAGATTTCGCCTTACAAGATAATCTCAACCAAAGATTTCTCTAACAAGCCAGTCTAGGCTTGGATACGCAAAATACAGTATCAAGAATGAGGGAAGCGCAAAGAGCACTGTAATAAGGATGTATAATAACAAGACAGCTGCGCTCGCAGGGATAGCATAGAATACTATCAGGAGGAAGATGAACACCAAAGGAAACTTGGCAGTCAGGTGAACCAAGAAAGATAGTGACTTGCGCAGCGAAGCTTGCACTCTCTCTGCATTCAGGAGAGGGACTCCATTGGTGGCATGATTTGCACGGGAGGACGCTGTGTCAACCTGTGGTGGAAGGGGACGTCTAACAGGGTTTGAGTAACTTGCACTTCCGTTTTCCCTACTGCCGCTTGAGATCCATGTCGTTTGTGGCTCAGTATGAATAGCAGACCGTGATCTCACCCGCTCGCCATTCATCCCCTCAACCATCCAAAGGAGGAAATAATTTTTACGTGGGAATGTAAGGTTTCCCTTGTAAAGGATGCGAAGTGACAAGAGATTGCACCAGGGGCAACAAACGAAGAACGGAAGCTGGATTGGCACAGTTGGAACTTTGATGACAGCCCATTGAAGTCCTAGGATGCAGTTCTTGCACATAGTGTGGCCACACCATAGCACATAAGGTACATTCTCCACTATGTTGAAGGACTCCCAACATATGGGGCACTCCAGCCCTTCTTCTCTGCTTGTGCATGAGGATGCCTCATCGTCAGAGCAGGCAGCATTGGACAAGGTGCAATTTGGAGGACTCTTCTTTCCCAGCCCAGACGCCCAAGCATTTGATGCAAAACCCCACATTTCTGCAGCCCAAAAACTACACTATCTTGAAGATCTTGATTCCACTTGCAGTAAAATTTCACTTGAAGACTGAAAGACTTATGTAAACATTTGTCAGGATGTGATACTGCAAAGATAACTGAAAACAAAATACAAAAGGTAGCTGATTGTATCACCACTAGGGAAGAAATGAAGCTGTGAGGAAGGATATTGCTCAATGAAAGATCGAAACAGACATGCATATGATTGACAAAGAGTTGCATAACACAAGAGTAATGTGTGAAAATGAGTAATGAGTAATCTTTTGATTATCCTGAAAGGCAGTAGGAAAACTAAAAGGCGTATCAGATGCAGATTTTAAGGAGATGCAAGACAGGCTAGACAGCTATAACTAGAGGACTAGAAATACCCATCTAGTATCATCTAAGGACTTCCAGTCAAAGAGACATGCTCTAGTCAGATATCAAAAACATGACATAAATGCCCTAAAAACATTCCAGACAGCCTATTCTACAAGAAAGATAAACACAAAGCCACAATCATAAAGGGCATGGCTGGATCCTTGCTCACTTAGCTTAGCTGCTAGGCAGAAGAAACTAGCACGTATTAATTCATGTATGATAGTTAGCAAGCAAAATAAATATTTAAAGTAATTTTTTACACTAATCTGTTCAGAACGATGGGATACTGCAATCAAGCAAATTTCATCCATTGAAGAGAACCACATTGGGTCAGTTTTTCCTATCACAACATAGAAAGTATTCTTGATAAAAAGGAAATGTCACCGTGCATACTAAACATGAAGAAAGTTCTATGAAATTTACAGCAAGAGTGGACTAGGCAACAAATAGTATGCACTCTTCAAAGAAACCTGATAGTCAAATTGGATATTGTAAAGCAGTAGGTTAAAACATGGAGCCACAACTCTTTTGATGTCATATTACAGAAGTCCCAACCAAGTCAAGGGGTAAAACAGTTCAGAACGTCTGGGCTCCTAGTTAGCGTGAAATCCAATTTGAGTTGGATGCTCACGTCAACTATGTTCTGCCCGCACATCCCTTGCTAAATGTAACCTCATCGCAGAGTTTTGATAAAGTTTTGGTTAAAGAGGAACCGTGCAGTTACCTCATTTAAAACCATAGCTAGTGCATATGATTCACATATAACCAGGCTGCAATGCTACACCAAAATCCTTCAGAAGCAACCTAAAGGATAGACACTAAAGAAGGTTCTCTAGAGAAAGCTGGCTAAGAAGCACGCGCAAAAGGCATTTACATTTCTCAATCAGGTAATACCAGCAATGTTTTCGTTTCGAGGTCATAATTTCCACTGGCTTGAAGCTAGATAATATAATCACTCGAGTAAAGCCACTCAAACACCGATTCCAACAGACATACCGCCTATATAACAGAAGTATCACTATTTGTGAAATCGATTCAACATCACTAGAATTTAATTTTACCTACATGGCTCGAATTCGCTCCAATGCATAGAATGAAAACTTATCCTCATCGATGGTGCAGAGGTGCGTTCTAGGGTTAGGTTCAAAGTAGCTTCTTGAATCGGACCATGGCGAATAATAAACGGGCGGAGAAAAAGGAAACAGAAGGAAAACAGCAGGCGCACCTGCGCTTGGATCCAGCAGTGGTTGGCACCGGCCGGAATGGATCCCGTCGCAGTGGAGGATGCCCGCGCTCCGATCCTCACGCCACCGACGGGAGTGGACGAGCGTCTCCGCAGGATGCCGCCGTGGTGGACGTCCCCGCGGTGGATCTCGTCGCCGCAGGTTTGTTTTCTGCGGGAGGGGAAAGATGCGAGTCGGGGAGAAGCAGCAGCGTATGAATCGGCAGTGGGTCCCACGCGTCGTCTGGTTCTGGAGAATGGAGGAGTTTGAGGTGCAACCACGTCACGTGGAGTTTTATTTTGCAGAAGCAAACAAAATGTGTCGAGCGTCGATAGCCGCCGTCGGCACACACTGAGGGCGCGTTGGGGTGCGTACGGGCGCACGTCCCTCTAAAATTTAGAGAAGTCTAAACTAAAAGAATCTAGTACTAATAAAATTTACTGATAAAATTTTTTTACAGATGGGTACATTTTTACGAGACGAATTTAATGAGCCTAATTAAGCTATGTTTTGCTACAGTAACCATCGTCTAATCATGGCTTACCTACCCTATTAGATTCGTCTCGCGAATTAGAGGGGGGTTTTACAGTTAGTTTTGTAATTAAACTTTATTTAAGACAAGATTCTTTTAGTTTAGATCCCTCTAAATTTTAGAAGGGCGTGCGCCGAACGCATTGTTTTAGAGCTTCTAAATTTTAGAGGCTCTAAACAAATGAATCTAGTATTAATAAAGTCTACTGATAAAACCTTTTTACAGATGGGTACATCTTTACGAGACGAATCTAATGAACTTAATTAAGCTATGTTTTGCTACAGTGATACTACAGTAATGCTAGAGTACCATCGTCTAATCACGGCTTAACTACCCTCATTAGATTCGTCTCGCGAATTAGACCAGGATTATGTAGTTAGTTTTGTAATTAAACTTTATTTAAGACAAGATTCTTTTAGTTTAGACCCCTCTAAAGTTTAGAAGGGGGCACAACAAACGCGCCCTGACGCGATGCTCCCGGCGCTGCAGGCTCCAGCTCGCCGTGCTCCCCACCTCTTCTTCTCGCCCTCCGCCGGCCCGAGGATGGGGAGGCCCTCCCGCCGACGCCGCAGCCGCGGTAAAATCCCAAAGAGGCTTAGGAAAAATGCATTTAATTTTAGATTACATTAATGTTTCAGCCTCTCTATCGATCAATACACGTAGATGTCTATTATTACAACCATGGTCTAAGACACATAAAAGTTCATAATAACCGTAAAAGTTCAGATTTTAGTTGGAGGTATATTTCATAAATAATGTGAATTAACGTGACTAACAGACAAATATGTCATGACTCAATAAGAGAATTTAAGAGCTTCAAATAAGACAATGGTAGACGAATTTTGACTGAAATTGCATCGAAGTTAGAAAAAAATGTGTTGAAAGACTACATATGTATCTTTTATTATTATATTATTATTTAGCTAGGAAAAAGAATCACCACGTCACCTTCAAGAATCAGAAATTACCTCATTAGTTGGAGGGAAAAAATTACCCACCGTGTATGAAAATAGTCCAAAAATACCCTCACATGCTTTCAAAATTACCCAAAATTATCATTATAAAAAACATAAAAAAGTCATTTACTCCACTGAACAATTTATTTTGTCTGTTTATCCCTGAACAAAATATTGGCTCAATTTACTCCCAAAACAATTCAGGTTAGTGCAAAATACCTCTTATTGTGATTTTCTTTTTTATTTGTTATTGAAGCTCAAATAATAAGTGATTATAAATCACACAACAATATGATAGAAAATGTACCTTATTTTTGGATATCATTTGTATGTATTTATTGTTAATTGCTATATTAGACTATGTAAATAGTATAAAGCATATGTGATAACTGTGTTAGCGTAGATTGATGTGTTAATTATCATCGTGCAAAATTTGAACTTCAAAATCAACCTTTTACATCGAGAAACAAAAAAAAAAAGATGTATGTTGGGAATCCAGCAACAAGTACTCGGCACGCGAAGGGGCTACAGCTACAAGCGAAGGGTCAAAAGGCAACACGAAGGAATAACAGCCACCAGCGAAGGGTAAGGAGGCAACGCGAAGGAGCTTTGAGTAAAAGATCGGCGAAGCTACCTATAAAGACCCAGACCGAAAGACGTAACAGAATTGCCTAATAGCATAGTTGTAATTATGGTCTTTTCTCCCTCAATAAATATGGAGGGTGTAACACCCTGCGTTCAAAACCGCTTACCGCCCAGCCCCCACGTGGGGCGAGCACGCGCATGCACATAGCACCCCTCTTACACTTTCGTCCTCGCTTCGTGTAAAAGGGTTAACCCGGAGGTGCTATGCTTGAAACCAACAAGGGTTATATGTTGACCCTCACCCACCTAAATAACCAATGTGGGACTATTCCCACAACTTCACTTCACTTCTGGGCCACTTGGGCCAAAACCACTACTAACAGGCTACAAACGGGCTGGGGTGTTACAGTCAACCCCCCCCTTAAGGGCTGACGCCCCGGCAGCACACCGCATACACGGCATCTGGATACCCAAGATCTTCTCTCGGTGCAACGGCCATGCATGCCCCCTCCACGGGCAACGACACACATGCGCACGTGCAGCGAGAGTCGGCTCTGAATACCAAATGTAACACCCTGCGTCCAAAAACTAGCATATATTATCCCTTTCCATGTTGTATAAAAATAGTTATGAAAATGTTAAGCCGACTGTCCTCTGTAGACAGTTTTTGACATATTGGATTGTTTTGGGTTTTCTTCATGAACGACCATAAGAACGCTTTACATTATATTTTTATGTGGTGACGTGGCTTTAAATATGTGATCGCTACTATTGAATCAGGTGGTAGCACTTCTAATCCTTGATTTGGCGAGTTCTCTTCATCGTCTTCGGTTAAGAGGCAAGTAACGTAGGGGTTGTGGCAAATCGCTATGTCTATATGCATGTTTTGCATCTTTTCTGAATAAAATGGCAAATACAACAGAAATATCATCAATTGCTTTATTTTCTTGCTGTATCATTGGTGTTTGATGATCGCCCATTTGATTTTATTCCGTGATGCATGGAGAATGATTGTCAAACTTTCATTATGTGGCATGCTTGACACTTGGATCAGTTTTATCTATGCCATTTATAATACTTGATGAATGTTTATATCTTGGACTGGTTGCAATCAGCGGTATTATGCATACTTGTCGTTCACATGCATACATATGCATTAATTCATCTGAAGATTAAAGGCATGTCATTGCCATCGTGCATGACTAGTACCGGTACATGGAGTTGCATGAGAGGTTGGCATCATCCAACATAAAACTCTCAACTGAAGTTGCATCATGGCATACATACATTTTTATTAAATCAGAGTATGTTGATTTATCATGGAGATTCTTGGACGATTATTTATTTGGAGAATTATAGATGGTTGAATCATATATCATGATCTGATTGTAAGATTACTTTCGTTTGATTTATTGCTCCTCATGTTGGTTGTTGCATGTTCCCTTGTTTTAAAATCGAATAACCAGCTATATGTGAGATATGTATGTATTCATAGCCGTTGCTTGCTGAGTTTATCTCACCCCTTTCATCTTTCCAAGTGCAAATGAATAAAGCGAGCATGATGGGCATGGGGATTAGCTGAATTGCACATGCACACAAGTTTTGGTCATGGACCATTTGTTTTCTCATGTTTAAAACTTTTAAGCTTGTAATCATGGTTTGATCTTTTGAAGTTTGTTCACTTTGGTAGATGTTGCAATATAGCGCTTTTTAATAGTGTGCTAGCATTGAGTTTCGTTTTCTTTTCTTTTAAGCCTTGTTACTATAATATATGCTAGTTTTTGGACGCAGGGTGTTACAGAGGGAAGACCCCCTGTAATGACATCTGTTTTTTGGGGCCTCGAGCCAAAGACACATCATTTACTCTGTCTACTTTTCTTTATCGTCCCTCAACCCCTTCGCCCAGCACCGCGGACGATTGAGGGCTTCGGAACAACGCATAACGTAAGACCCGAGGAACAGCCTGGGCAGTTGAACCTAGTCCAGCATCGCGGACATTTCAGGAGGGCTTCGCCAAGGAGCTCAAGGACTTCGAGGTGTTGAAAAGGCCTCGTCAGGAGCAATCCGAGCGCCGAAGACGCCAGGAGGGCTTCGCAAGGACGTAATCATCATACACTCTTCGTTGGAGGGCTTCGCCGAGTCGGACAAGACCTTCGATCCCCCAACATTTGGCGCCGTCCGTGGATCGAACCCACGATGAAGAGAAAACAAGAACATCACCCGGCAAAGACCGCGAGGGCAAGAACAGGAAGTTTAGGACAGAAACAATCGGTTATCCGATTCACCTCACAAGACATCAAAGTCACTGACTACCCGCACACAGATGCCTAGTAATCAAAACAGACATCGAAGGGTTCCTAGTACACAGAATCCTAATCGATAAAGGAAGCCCAGTGAACATCATCTTCAAAGACACCCTAAGACGCATGAAGATTGACGGCTACACAAACGCCGAAAAGACAACACTCAAGGCCTTCGGCGAAGAAGAAGCATGCTCAATAGGAACCATAACAATGAGGATGACCTTCGAAGACGGAGAGAAATCAACAGCTCAAGAAACAAACTTCCTAATTATGGATTTTGAAAGTCAGTACAATGCCATACTTGGAAGACAATTCTTGACATCTTTTGGGGCGGCAATACATCACAATTACCTAACAATGAAGATCCCTTCGGAGACGGGCATCGTAAACATATATTGCAACGCAATTAGGCATCAAGAAGGTGAAGCTGAAAAAGGAACAGTCAAAAAGGACGTTCAAGAGGACAACCAAGCGAAGGGGGAACAAGCAAAACTTGAGCCTTCGAGCGAAATAGAGGAAGTTATACTATGGCCAAAAAAGTCAGAAAGGACAGTCAAGATAGAGAAAAATCTCTCTGCAAACGAGAGGGAACAATTGATTAGATTTCTGAAAGATAATGCTGATGTCTTCGCATGGTCGCCTCAAGATATCACAGGGATCAAAAGAGAAACAATACAGCATGAGTTGAAAGTAAATCCAAGGATAAGGCCATTCGTATACAAAATCAGAAAAGTATCCGATGAGAAAAAAGCCGCTGCAAAGGTCGAGGTAACCAAGTTGCTAAAAGCAGGAGTCATAAGGCCAACTATCCATTCAAGTTGGCTCTCGAACGTTGTACTAGTGAAGAAGAAGACAGGAGAATGGAGGATGTGCATCGATTTCACAAGGCTAAACAAGGCCTGCCCGAAGGATAATTTTCCTCTGGACCAAATAGATACAATAACAGACTCAGTAGCCGGATGTCTGCTGCTAAGCTTCTTAGACGCTTACTCAGCATATCATCAGATACATATGGCAAAAGGGGACGAGGAAAAAACAGCTTTCATCACACATGATGGAACATTTTGCTTTGTCAGGATGCCATTTGGCCTTTGCAATGCAGGAGCGACGTTTGCAAGGCTAGTTAAAGAGATTTTCGAAGACCAATTAGGAAGAAATGCGGAAGCCTATGTAAATGACATAGTCATAAAAACAGTAGAAAGGGTAGACCATTTAAGAGATTTGGATGAAACGTTCAAAAACCTGAGGAAGCATAACCTCAAGCTCAACCCAGCAAAATGTGCCTTCGCAGTTGAAGCAGGAAAGTTATTGGGTTTCATGGTATCACAGCGAGGCATAGAAGCAAACAAGAAAAAGATCGAAGCCATTCAAGGACTAGCACAGCCCAAGTGTCTGAAGGATGTCCAAAGGCTTGCAGGAAGGTTAAACTCTTTAAGCAGGTTCATCCCGAAGCTAGCAGAGCGAAGTGACCCCATTTTCAAAGCACTTCGGGCGAAGGAGAAATTCCAATGGGGAGACGAACAAAAAGAAGCCTTTGACAATATCAAGAAAGCTCTCACCGATCTCACTACCTTAGCCAGCCCAAAGCAAGGCGAAGATCTATTCTTATATATCGCAGCATCGTCAACAGCAGTAAGTGCAGCATTGGTGCATGAGACTAGCGAAGACAAAAGCCAAAGGCCGGTGTACTCCGTGTCCGAAGCCTTATCAGGAGCAAAGTTACTATACTCAGAGATAGAAAAAATGGCGTACACAGTAGTCATGTCTTCAAGGAAATTGAAATATTACTTCAGCGACAGGAAAATAATAATACCAATTTCATTTCCACTTCGAGACACCCTGCGAAGCAGAGAAGCAATAGGGCGAATCGGGAAATGGTCAGCAGAACTAGCACCATTCGACATCGAGTTCAGAGCAAGAATAGCCATCAAGGCGGCGGCTCTGGCGGATTTCATAGCAGAATGGACACCCGCAACTCCCGAAGCATCCATAACAATGACAGAGTCATTATGGACAATATTCACCGATGGAGCATGGGGTGCAAAAGGTGCCGGGGCGTCAGCGATAATAACTTCGCCGTCAGGAATCAAGTTAAGATATGCTGTCAAGCTGGAGTTTCACTCAACTAACAATATAGCAGAATATGAAGGAGTGCTACTAGGGCTTCGCAAAGCGAAGGCCCTTGGAGCAAGAAGGGTCCTTATCAGTACAGACATCTGAAGTCGCAGCCAATCAAGTAGAAAATAATTATCAAGCACGAGATACAGAACTCATCAAATACCACAAAGCAGTGACTAAAATGCAGAAATACTTCAAGGGCTCCACTGTCAAAAGCTTAAAAAGAAATTTAAACACAGAAGCAGACGCTCTAGCGAAGGCTGCTGCAAAAGGCGAAGGCCTCCCCCCAGACGTTTTCTTTGAGGTCTTGAGCGGTTCGACGTCAGAAGAGTCCAAAAGAAAAAGCACACCATCTCTTCCAGCTATGGGAAGATTGGAGGGCTCCAATAATAGCTCACTTAAACAATCAGTACGAAGCCCAAGACGAGGTTGAAGGAAAGAGAATAGCGCAAAAAGCAAGAAACTATAAATTAATCGAATGCCAACTTTACAAGGGAGGAGTATGTCAGGCATGGCTACGATGCATCCTGCCGGAAGACGGCAAACGAATGCTTCAAGATGTTCACTCATGCATGTGCGGATCTCACATCGCATCAAGGCCTTTAGTAGCGAAGGTCTACAGAATGGGTTTTTATTGGCCAACAGCAGCAAAAGACGCCGAGGAAATAGTAAGAAAATGTAATGAATGCCAATTCTTCGCCAGACACCAGCGAAGTCCTAGCAGCGGAGGTACAGCTAATGCAGCCCATATGGCCATTTTACCAATGAGGAATAGACATAGTTGGGAAATTACCAGCGGCACCAGGGAACCTTCAATACACCTTCGTTGCAATGGATTATTTCTCGAAGTGGATCGAATTCAGGGCAGTAGCTTTCGATCACTTCGGAAAATATGAAAAAAATCGTATGGCAAGCTATAATCTGCAGATACGGAGTTTCAAGGAAATTGGTAGTTGACAATGGAAAACAATTCGACAGACAGCTATTCATTGACTTATGCGAATCATTGGGTATAAACCTTCGCTTCGCATCCTTATACCACCCCCAAACAAATGGAGCAGTTGAACATGCGAACAAAAGAATATTCTTGGCAGTCGAGAAAAGGCTTCTGAACATCAAAAAAGGAAAGTGGCCGGAAGAGCTCCATTCAGTTCTATGGTCATTAAGAACCACGTCATCAAGATCAACTGGTTTTAGTCCTTTCAAGCTACTCTTCGGAGAAGAAGCGATGACACCAGAAGAAATAGAAAACAAGTCTCTGCGAAGCCTAGCAGAAAGCTCCGACGAAGCATCATTGACTTCAAAAGAGAACTTGGAGGAACTTCGCAACGAAGCAGTACTTAATCTGCAAAGATATGAAAAAGAAACCAAACGGTGGAAAAACAAAGGCATAAAATCGAAGGGAATAAAAGATGGCGACTTGGTGCTTCGACGAAAGCATAACGAAGAAACTGTAGGAAAACTACAGAGCAAGTGGGAAGGGCCTTTCATAGCGAAGGCAACCGTCAATGAAAGAGCTTTCAGACTGTTGTCCTCCGAAGGAGAATATGTGAGCCACATTTAGAATGTGGAGAAATTGAAAAAATACTATGTGTAAAAGAAAAAACAGCCGGCCTGTACTCTTTTCCTTGCATGGGGAACCGCTTCGCAGGGGGCAAGGTTTTTAACGAGGCAGGACCGAGGAATAAAAAAATTTCTCCCTGAAAAAATCCAAAGATTCACAGCAATATCAAATCGAAGGGTCAAAAGTAGAACTTATGACCTTCGACATCGTCCAAAAAGGACAGAAAAAAAATCTGAAAATTCCCAAAGAGCGGGAATTAGAAGATCAAGCGAAGGGCTAGTAAGAAAAACTTATAGTCCTCAAACTTCGTCCACAAAGGACAGAAAGTGAGCAACGTATAAACAAAAGACGTTATCTCATACAGGTAGGAGCCTTCGAAAGACGAAGGTTTCGACCAAACAAACTCTCAAAAGAAAATAAGTGCGAAAATGAAATATCAAAAGAAAAGGATACTTCAGACATCGCATTACGACCAAAAAGGTCAAGACAGTATATTAATCGAATGAGCCTTCGCATAAGTTAAAGAAGTACCTTCGATTAAATTACAAATACATCTACAACACAAAAAGCTTCCAAGTAAGAGCAAAGTTACTCCTCCGGAACATCATCTGCGGGGTCATCCGAAGCCGCTGAGTTTTGGTTCTCCCTAAACTTCTCAACAAAAGAAGGAACACGCCCAGATCCAACATCTTGCCAGTGCGAAGCCATCTTGAAAAAAGAGCTTCGCGCCTCGTCAGGAATAAGATCTGGAAGCTCCTTAGCGGGAGAAAAGCCTTCATCTAAAATTGGGTCCACGCTCCCGCCAGACAAGCTCAGCTGAGCGAAGGCTTCCTCGATACCAGCAGCCCCAGCTAAAACTCCAAAGTTCTCTGCCGTGGACTTCGCAAAAGAAGAATTTGCAGAAATCCATTCAGCAAACTCTCTGTTCGAAGCATTAGGCAGAGGAAAGTCTTGCACTTCACCTGCAAGATACAAAAGGCAATCTCTCAAGTTTTTGGAAGCCTTGAAAAGAGATGAAGAAACCTTCCTCTCTTCAGAGTCCTTCTCCCGGGGTTCACTCCTCATATCGCGAAACCTCTGCCTAAAATGGCGAAGGCAGTTGCGAAAGTAGAAAAACTAATCTTCGATGGCACCAATGACAGGAAATACCTGAAAGATGAAAAAAATGATATCAAACTAAAACTTTCATCTAAAACAGTCAATAAAGTATAATCATAAAAAAAACTGGTTAACCTTGACTTGGTTAGCATAAAGCGCCTGAAACAGATGTCCATAGTGAACTCCGGAAAGCTGCTTTCTTTCCTTCGCAAATAAAATGTCAGGAAGAACCTTTTCAACGTCTCTCATAACTGCAGCGCTAGGAAAGATCTCCGAAGGGGTTAGCGAAGGAAGCCCATGACCTTCGTAATCGGAGTCAAGAACAAATTCGATTGGGTCATCGTCTTCTGAAATACGAAAGCGAGGAAGTTCACCGAAGGGATCTTCCTCAGATGAGTAATCTTCACCGGGATAACCATCCGGAGAGCCTTCGTCACCCGTAGAACCTTGGGGAGGAGCAACACTAATAGGCTTTACATTCAAAGCCGCCTTGCGAAGGTGTTTACGAGCAGGACTTGGAGCATTCTTGCGATGGCGTTTCCTCAAAGGCTCTGGTTCTTCGGAAGTTGAAGCCTTCGAACTCCTTTTCCGCTTTGGGACAGGAGCTCCATAATCTTCATAAGGCTGATACCAAACTGCGAAGGAGCGGTTGAAACGAGCTGGAATGCCAGCCTCTCGGCGACCAGTTTCTTTTTTATCAATATAAGGCCCAACTATCGCCTTCGCTAACTCCTCAACTTTAGGAACAGAGAGAGCATCGCTAGTCAACACATATTTGCGGAGGCCATTTGCGTATAAACCCTCCGCAAACTGAAGATCCCAGCTGGGTCGAAGGGGATCAACCCTTGCAGAAATATACTCCTCCACGAGGTCTCGGTAGCTCAAAACGGGCCTGATCTTGCGAAATAAATCAATACAACCTTCGAAATCATCATCGTGATCAACATCAACTTGGATCAACCATTTAGGAGGCTCCATGGAGCTGACAATCTCAGAGTTTTCGCTAAATTTAACGTAAAACCAATAGCGCTTCCAGTGAGATGTCACTTTGTTCGCTTGACCAAATGCTGGGACATTCTTCGGATTAGCATGAACGAAGTTGATCACTCCAAAGCTGTCCGATCTCACCTTCGATGTAGATTGAAAGTGGACTCGATGGGTGAAAGCGAAGGCAGACACACTAGGTTCAAAGCCTTGGGATTTACATGCCCATACGTAAATGGCAAGCTTCGCAATAGCATTTGGAGTAAGCTGATGAATCTCCAGCTGAAAAGCCTTCAGAACCTGAGCAACAAAAGGATGCGCAGGCACCCGAAGCCCATACTTGAAGAACTCAAGGAAGACAACGGCTTCGCCAGCCGAAGGTCTTTGTAACATCCCCATTTTTTTTTCTGGAAACCCTAATCATGGTCTAAGTCCTCGGTTAGTGCAAATTGATCACAAATTTTAATGATTATATTGGAGAGAATAAATTAAAAGCAAATCATTTGAAAATAGCCAAATATGAGCTTGAACTAGAACTTCAAAATTTTGTATACAAGTGGGCCCATTTAAAAATTTCCTTGGCATACAGGGGCAAAAAGAGATTTTTTGGAGAGTTTTGTGGATTTTTTATGCAAAAGGAAATGGGCTCAAATAAATCAAAGATCATTTGTCGAAAATATGTCTTAACTGAATTTTAACTCAAAATTTAAATCGAATTAGGAAAAAATGCAATGAGGGAAGTTGTTCAGTTTAGTGAGACTTTTCAACCCTGAGTGTTTCAGATTTTTCTGAGCACAGAAGCATTGGAATTAAATTGTCGCAAATCAGCACGTGGAAAATCATTGAAAATTCGAAAATTCTAGTGTAGCGCCGGGTGTCAGCTCCTTCTTCCTCGCCTCTCTCTCTGCCCATCCCGCCGGACTGTGGCCGGCGTCACTCTAGCACAGAGCCGGCGGCCAATTCATCACCCCTTATCTCCTCCCAACCCTTCGGTCAAGAAGTCGTCCGTCGCTCTCATTCTCTTTTCCATCGACAACGAACCGCCGTGAACCCCTCCCCGTGAGCTCAAGCTCGCCGCCACCACAGTTCCTTTCCGAGCTTGGCCCCAACTGAGAAAAGGTGCACAAGGAGTCCCTCTAGCCTAGCCACCGCAAGAACTTCAAGCTCCCCAACACTGCAGAGAGATCGACCTGGGATTTCAAACATGCCTACCGAGTGACCACCGTCGACACCGCCGTGAAATTCTCTGTCCACGGTGAGCTTTGTCTCGATTCCTTGCAATGATAGCTTCCTCACATACCTACGCATCCCTTTGTGTCATCCCCCGTGCTAATCCACCAACCAAAACGGCGGATTTGGAGGATTTCTGGCCGCCAGTTTTGCCCTCCTGCTTTTACTGTTCACGGCCTAAATTCCAAGAAATGGGAAAATAGTTAAAAAGTTCAATAATTCATATATGTAAGATTATAACTCAGAAAATTCAAAGTAAATTTTGTTGGGTTCCCAGTAGATAGATCTATGCAGTGGTGCAACATAAACATCTGAATTTGTCTTAGTTAATTTTCTAAAATTCAGAGAAGAGAAACAGGAAGTCATTTTTATAAAAAGATATACACATGCAAAAATTCTGATTTTTGGCACACACACTCTTTGTAAGTTCACTGAACTGCTCACAAAACAGTTTCTTGAAATTCACCATATTTTAGGAGTAATTTCAGTTTCAAGTTTCTAACAAAATCTTTGTTATCATTTTATTCCTGCACATTTTGGCACCAAATTTTGGATATGTTGCTGTACTTAGAATTAGGTTGCTAAATAAAAATACAAACTTATTTATAGATCTTATTTTTTTTAGGGCCTTAATTATAGATCTTCCAGAAACCTTTTAAAGAATTTAGAAGAAGACCCCTTGTATACCCTTAAACAATTCATAAATCGGAAACGGTTGGAGAAAAATTGTTGAAACCAAAGTACCCAAAAATCATGTTAATCATTCTGCAAGCATGTCATCTTGTGCATAATAACATCATTACGATATGTTTATTAGAAAGTTCCATGAACCCTTTTTGTTGACTTTATACATATAATTGCATTCATTTAGGAACCGACGCCGGACTCGAGGACTTGGAGATCGTGACCAAGGAGCCCGGAGCTGACGTGAGCGTGTTTGAGAGTGCTAACCACCAGCCCCAAGGCAAGCCCCGGTGCACACCTATGTTTTTGCAAAGTTTTCCCTTGCTCACATGTATTTCGAGTAATGAAATGTGCATTATGTTTAGGAGTTGTATGGAACCGTAGATGCATTAGCACCTTGTTGACCTATGGGTTTGGTTCAGTTATGTTCAGCTGCTCGTTAGTTCTGCTATGCTTAATATCGAGTCAACGGTAGAGAATCGGATGGTATGGAGACCACTCCACATAAGGGGTTACTGGATTTTATTTCACTCACATGATGATGATATTGAATTGAGACCGAACGGGGAAGTTCATGTGTAGGTTGAGGTGACAAGGCTCGCCTTGTTCGCCATAGCCCCGTTTGTGTCGGCTGAGGACCGTTCGTTGTGGCCCCGCTGAGCAAGTTTGAACAGTACCGGATGCATGCTAGTAGAATGGGAACTAGTAAACTGATGTAGCTCGATGTTGTATGTGTTGGACGGTGCTCCCCGTCTCTTTTGGTGATGAAGATGGAATGGTGGTTGCGGGTTTGTGTAGGAAGGGAGGGCACACGGGCTAACCACGGATTGCCTGGCGTCGGTATCGCATGGAGGACGTGTGTCCGGGAGAGGTGAAATCGGCTCGACCTTATGATGTCATGTGAAAAGTTGCCGTGCGTGACCCTTTTGGGTGTGCGTACGTTGTGTATTCCGGGTTTCGCCTGTAGGTGTAAATCGATTCGAATCGCCGTCCCTCGCGGTTATTGAGTACCACTTGTTCACTGTGTCACATCGTAGTGCAGATGATGATGTATATATATGCTGTTTTGATACTTCAATTAATTGTATTGCAACCCTGTATTGCTTAGTTAGGTTGCTAATATTTACATTGATGCAAGAACCCTTTTGATTTGGCTAAAATTTGAAAGAAGGACCAACTTTTAGTGCTATTTTTATGCAAATTATTCCTACACCTTTGGTCAGCCCCCTGCATGCTAGGAGTCGGCCTTAGAAGGCCATTTTGACGGGTAAGTCTTGCTGAGTATTAGTTGCTCAGGGTTTGTTGTTTAAATTTTTTTGTTGCAGGTGATCTTTTGCCTGAGGGAATGAAGCATGTTTATGGGCTGAACGTGCTTCATCGTAGGATTAATGACGTCGTGTTGTATATCGCTTCCGCTACGCTTTTCAAACACTTTTATGTAATCACATTTGAATCAAAGTTGTAATAATTAAGAATTCTTTTACACTTTATTTTATTTATGCTTATGTGTGTGTACATTTGGACTCTTGCGTCGTCAAGTGTCACCCGATTAAGATCCTGGTTAGCCAAACCCCTCATTAATTTGAGGTGGGGTACTACAGTCTTGGAACAAGGCTAGATCCAGGAGAACGAGCAGAGGCCCTAGGGCCAAAATTAGAGGTAAAATTGTCATCAAGATAAGCATCAGTGCATTCGGAGTGACCGAAAGTGTCATTCCATTCTCTCTCGAGCAAAGCGACCTTGGGAGGCATCTTCGCAGAGGCAAGTGAATCCAAGCGAAGAGGGCAGAAGCTTAGCGAAGGAATCAAAGGGAAAGGGTCTATCGCAGTAAAAAGAGAGGACTCAAGAGATCTCGGTAACACACCGAAGACGACACTCTTTTTATAGACAAAAAACACCCCGGGAAACGAGTCGACACGTAGATCAAACAGTAAAAATCAAATAGACACCTAGAAAAAAGGCGTGACGATTTGACTTGTTGCAGGAATACGAATAACTGCTTCAGGTCCTTGTTGCACAGGGCACTTCACCAGTTGAGGGCTAATGTTGGAATCCAGCAACAAGTACTCGGCACGCGAAGGGGCTACAGCTACAAGTGAAGGATCAAAAGGCAACACGAAGGAACAACAGCCACCAGCGAAGGGTAAGGAGGCAACGCGAAGGAGCTTTGAGTAAAAGATCGGCGAAGCCACCTATAAAGACCCAGACCGAAAGACGTAACAGAATTGCCTAATGGCATAGTTGTAATTATGGTCTTTTCTCCCCCTATAAATATGGAGGGAAGACCCCCTGTAATGACATCTGTTTTTTGGGGCATCGAGCCAAAGACACATCATTTACTCTGTCCACTTTTCTTTGTCGTCCCTCAACCCCTTCGCCCAGCACCGCGGACGATTGAGGACTTCGGAACAACGCATAACGTAAGACCCGAGGAACAGCCTGGGCAGTTGAACCTAGTCCAGCATCGCGGACATTTCAGGAGGGCTTGGCCAAGGAGCTCAAGGACTTCGAGGTGTTGAAACGGCCTCGTCAGGAGCAATCCGAGCGCCGAAGACGCCAGGAGGGCTTGGCAAGGACGTAATCATCATACACTCTTCGTTGGAGGGCTTCGCCGAGTCGGACAAGACCTTCGATCCCCCAACAAGGTATATTGCACAACTTGAATTGTTTGATAGACTAAATTAAGGCATGATTTGTCTTAGGGGGTAAACGGACAAAAAATACCTAATATATATAAGTTTATAAGTTATACACTATTGACATTGTAAAAATGATCAGCCACAAATAATATTGGTAGAAAAAAATAGCGATGAAGGCTTTCTCTTAAAAAAAAATTAACTAGCCGTGCAAATGTGGATGCCATCCCTCTAATTTGTATACATTTGAACAAGGTAACATGGGCTAAATTATCTCCTGGTACACAGATCTTAATATACGATGCAACTTAATTACATCTATTACATATCTTCACGGTGAAGTCGGCAATAAAGAAGGGCAGTTGCAGTGGCTAGAATATGTCTGTTCGTCGTCTGATGTGTTCCATTAGAAGCGCAACGACGGTGATGAACTCACCGCCATTGCTGAGCTGCCTGGCATGAGAATGCGCGCCGCATCGGTAGGCGGCGTAGCACAGCATCTCCACCCACACTTGGCTGATGAGCTTCAGCGTGTCCGCAGCATTCGAGCCTTGTAACTCCTCGGCGGCGATGAGCTTTGCGCCAAGCTGAGATGCTCTGTGCAATGTTCTCTGGTAATGGGAAGAATCACCTGTGTTTCCTTCTAGAGTCCTGCTTGATGAAGCTGCTTCTCTATCATTGGACCTAGTGGTGTTGAGTGCACTCCCATTGCTCCGTAGTTCGCTTGCCAAATCCTCTGGTCGGCTAAGCTCCAGATATGTCAAGAAATAGCACGCATGTATATACGCTTTGCGGCTGGCAGATGGAGGTAGCATGTAAGGACGTGCGGCGAGGAGGAAAAGCATGTAGTTGGAGAGCCCCTCGGCCGCCTCGACAAGCTGGAGCTGCGCGTCGTCAGCCGGCGAATCATCTCTGGTCTTTGCTTGCTCTTGCTTGTACCAAAAGAGGTAGATGCCGGTGGCGATGTGCCAGACGAGGATGCTCTCATCCAGCTCCATGTCGTCGATGCTCCAGCCCAAGTCCTCGTACTTTCTCCTGCTCTTCAACACCGCCCGACCCCGCGAGTTGCAGATGTGATCCGGGCAGGAAGCCGAGGCGTCGTTTTCACTCTCGAGCACTTGCTTCACCAATTGCTTGATGCACTCTGAGACAGGGACAGAGAAGGAGTAAGCAAACGTGTTCCACGGGTCCTCGACTCCCATCCATCTTGCTATCTTGCTACGTTTGCTGGCCCAGCTCCGAGTGCACAACTGAAGCAAGTTGTGTTGCCCTATGGAACCCGACCAGTACCTCCTCCAATCTGCCGCGTGGAGGAGCCGGCGGAGAAAAGCAAGGGCACGGGCATGAAAGTACCATACATTTCTTCTTTCTCCGTCGTCCCACCGCTCCAGGATAGCACATGTCCAGCTCGAGAACATAGCCCTCAACGCCGAGATGATCTCCAGGATGACGGCCCCAACTAACAAAACATAGGTGACACCAATGTCCACTCTACTGTAACTAATCTGTTCACCCGGCTGAAGAAGAAACAACAGTAATGCAGTGGCTGTACCAAGTAACGAGAATACACGGATGCAGAGGCCGTACCAAGTGTGCGTCACCTCGGCCTTTGTGTAGAAGACGTCGTGCATCAGGGAGAGCTGCATCTCGGTCAACTTGTACAACTCATCCGCACTAAATGCTGAAGTCCCATAGTGTAAATCCCGAAAGGTTGACGGCCCATTCAACATATCCATGGGGACATCTAGAAGAAGGTGAGCTATCAACAGGAAGTGTTCCATATCCCGACGTCCTGCAGGAGGCTCAGCTGCATAAGCAGTGCTCCTATCGAAAGGACGGTAGTTACTGCCCGTTTTTATGGCGCACTTGAGCGCCCACACCCTCTCCCCATATTTGAGGACACCGACTACAAACATGATGGTGGCGGGCAGGAGCAAGGACCGGCTGCTGCTGGCGTCAACGAAGAAAGCCTCATAGAGGACGTTCACAGCGGCAGCGACCTGCACGGCAAGAGTCTGCAGGTGGCGAAGCCACAGCTGGTTGTCCTCGATGGCGTAGGCGGTGATGTTGTCCTGCCCGCCAAGGTGCAGCAGCAGGAAAGGCGCCCAGAACGCCATCAGCTGGTGTTCGGGCGATCCTCTGGTCACCCATAGATGGCCGAGGACGTATATGGCCGTCGAGTCGGCCAGCATGTAGGCCGGCCAAAGGAAGGCCATTAGCATGCCGGAGTCCATGCCCCGGCGGAACTCTGCCAAAATAAGGAGCACAATCTGGAGTGTGAAGCTGAGCAGCACCAGCGTTTGGAGGCCCCATTCTTTCCACAGCTGCACCACCAGCTCTCCTGCCATGAGATTATCTTCTGAAATAGAGATATGTGAAAAAAATTATATCCTATGTAGACATCAAAAAATTTCTTATAGTCTTACAAAGTTCTACAGTCCCACATTATTTCTAGACATCGTGCATAAGAAATTTTGATGTTGGTTGCTTCATCACTATTATTTCAGTACTCTCTAGACGATTCAACTAATAGTTTCCATTTGTACCGCATAATCCAAGCTCAAGTCGTATATCTCTATATGTCATGTTGTTTTCAAGTCATAGAAATTATGTGTATATAAGAATCAAAAGTTAGATCAGTCCTATTTAAGAGAAGATGGACAAAGCGTCTGGTGGCACAAATTCGACCTTATGGTTGAGAAATGCGAGAATGTCTCCACCCCTCCCCCCCTCACTAGCTATACTTATCTTGCATGTGTGATTGATCACTATGTGTGTCTATGAACACTTTGATCAGTCTGGTTTATAAGACTGTCCACAGTGTGCAGTTTTAACCGATGCCTGGAAGAATATTTCCTTTCAAGCACCGAAGCAACACACTGCAGGCGATGCTTGAAACGAACAGAAACCCAGCATCGAAGCAAGAAGATGCATCGGTGCCTGTTCTCAGAAAACAATATTTAATACCTTTTGCTGGTTGTTTCTCCCGAAGAGCACCCTCCGCTTGACTACCATAGGTCAGGTGAGATTATTTTATTTCAGCACTGGCCCACCTTCATTTTCAGCATCGAAGCAACACACTGCAAGGGAGTATAGTTTTCCGGCATCGTTTTGATGGGGCCCGTGATTTCATTTTTCAGCACCGGTCACGCTGTGGCTAGTCTAAATGTACCTCACCGATTTTTATGCCGAGGAGTTTTACTATACGCTATACGTAGTACCAATGGTATCACCAAGGATACCATGGTCATTTATTCCTATCGTTTCATTTCCTATCGCATCACCATCCATTGAAATTCATGTGCCCCCCCCCCCCCCCCCCCCCCCCCCCCTCCTCCATTCCCATGAATAGCCGCCACACGACCTCGCTACCTTACACCAGCCACTAATTATGTGCCGCTACCGATTTCATTGGCTGCACTTATTTTTGGCTGCAGCTGCCTGCTGTGGGTGCAGCACATATACCAACATGTTGTTGGTTGCTGCAGCTACAGATGCAAATAACAACAACAACAACAAAGTTGAAGCGATCATGCCTTAATTTTTTTTCCTTAAAATACCATACTCAAGGATACTGCTAGTATTCAAGTGGTAGAAGAACTAATCAAGATCGTCGGATTCTAAATACTACCAGTATATACTGGTGATATTGTGCCAGATAAAACTCATATGTTTCATGTTTTGCAGTATTCCAATATTATACATAAAGCATGATAAATAATGCATACACGAGTGTGCAAATTTTTATAAGTCCAAGATCGCTACTACATAAATAACAAATTCCCATTGTTATTTCAAGTGGACAGCTGTTCTAATACATTTTTATGGTCTTTCTTAAAGTGCAGATAGAACTCGGAGTATAATTTGAATATTTCTCGGAGAGTAAGAGGAAACTAGCACTTAAGGATCACCGACTAGCAATGTCATTAAAGGACTAGCATATATAAATATAACAAAATGTACTGATTCTTGGTCATTTTGGCAGAAAAATTTTGGGTTGTTTGTTATTTTGTAGTGAATTACAAAGCTATTTGCCGCATGTAAACATAAAATGTGTTGAATGAGCGCACAAATAATGTCAGAACACTTCGCTATTCAAATATACAGAGCAACTTACGTGTATAGGATGAATGGATAACTGGAGAAGCAGAGAAAGGGAGCGATATACACCAGCTGCGTGCAGACAATAAGAACTGATGATTAAAAATAGATGCAAATATATAGTTGGACTGGTATATATTGGGCGACTTATGGTGGCAACTTAATGAGATTCATAGTCAACTGAAACATATTTATAGGCAAAGGTGCCAGGACCTGGTGCGATGCCTCCCACACGGTTAAGGCATTAGGAAAAGACATGATGCTTACCGTTTCATGTCAGGACATCTGATACCTGGAGCAGCCGCAAGCAAATAAAAAGCAAAATATTCTCTATTTCTTCAAGAAAAGTACAAAGTATTCATTCTGTGTTAACATACACTGTTGCATGACGAGATCGTTGAGATGGTGCGAGAGCTAAGCAACCGAGGAAGGTCCAAGCAGTCAATTGCTGGACGAGAGGCTGGCGCCGTCAGATGGGTGGTGTAGGACTTGTTTGTTTATGATTCTCTCAGCCGTGCTTGGATTATAAGCAGCGGCCAGGAAAAGCGAAGATTTTCTCGCTTTTCGCTTATCGTAATTCAAAACTGTGAAGCGGTGACCAGAAAAAGCGAGAATCGGTGAAAATAAGCGCGGCGTTTGGTGGAATTATTGCTTATTTTCACAGGAAAAGCGAGAATCGAGAAAAATAAGCAGAAATAAATAGGGCCGTAGTCGATGGCGGGTGAGGCGTCAGCCTCACAGTCGGGGAACGCAATACAGATGGGGTGAGCAGGTGTGGCGGGCGAGTATAGTGGGTCCAGGTCCCTGTGGGCGAGTAGGGATCTCACGTGCATGCAGGGAGTGGGCCACGAGAGTGTAAGCGAGCGTGCAGGCGGCGGGGCCAAAGAAGGTTGCAAGGGAAGGGAGCTCGTTCTGGTGTGGATGACACGAGCGCTCGATGGTGTCTTCGAGCATGATGCGGACGAGAAGGACAAAGGTGGCGTGGCACAAGAGCTCGATTAACAACGTCTTCAAGCATGACACTGGCGAGGAGAATGAAAGGCATCATCGCGTCGTGCTCGGCAGCCTCCTTGCGTCATTGCAAGAGTTTTTTTTTTCCGAAAGATCCAGAACATTGTCCGGCGTATATATTCATAAGAAGAAGTGGAGTTTTTGCACCAGAGGTGCTACAACTTGCCTAGTTTAGGAGCATGGGCTAAACCGGCGGATTCAAAAAAAAGACTACTCGCTAATTGTAGGAACAACTAGTTTCTGAAGGTGCTTAGCACCTGCAGTGCACCACAACATGGCCTCATCTTTAAGCTCGGTGATGATCCTCTGCTTCTGTTTGTCCCCTCTTTGAAATACCCGGTCGTTCCTTTCCCGCCAAACCTTCCATATGGTTAGGATGATGAGCGTGCGTACTCTTTTTGCACTCGCTGACGATGCGGACAGCGTGATGTTGTTGAACCATTCATGAACGGTTGCCGACTGTGGCCATGATGCAGGTTTGAGTATGCTTATCCCTGCCCAAACTGCCATTGCATGCCAAACATCTCTGACAAAGTGACATTCACCAAACAGATGTAGCGCTGTTTCCAAATTCCTGTAGCAGAAAGGGCAGAAATACTGGTTTTCCCATTCTCTCTGCTGCAGCCTGTCCGCAGTCCAAACTCTGTTTTGAATTAGCAGCCACAAGAAGAACTTGCATTTTGTTGGCGCCCAAACTTTCCAAACTTTGACTGGAAAATCTGATAGTGTTCCACCTTCGAACTGTAACTTGTATGCTGATTTCGCAGTGTACTGACCTGTCGGCGATTTGGTCCATATGAGCACGTCGTCTTCGGTATCATCTGGGTTGAAAGTAGCCTCTTCCACCATGGTGAATAACTGGAAAAACTGGTGCAGCAGTGGTGCCGTGAGGTTGCGAGCAATATCCTGTACCCAAAGCTCGTCGAGCATCGCCTCTGCTACGGACCTGTTCTTGCGCTTGCTGTGCTTGTACAGGTCAGGGAAGAGAGAGACTGGCGTCATTGCAAGAGTTGGAGCCATGTTTTATTGAGTTCTGGCTCCTTCGTGTTCAATATGGCTCCTAGGAGAAAAAAATTTGCTCCACCAACTAACTCCGGCTCATGGTCCTTAATTATTTTTTAAGGACCAATTGAAGCCCAAAAGAATGGCTCAGAAGCTGGAGCTAGAGCCCAACCAAATGGGACCTAAGTGGGTATTACCTTCATGTGGGATAATCCTGACTCACGATCCCTTTACCGTTGAGGAGCAGAACGACCTCCACTCAACGTCCATCCGCACTATAAATTTGTCCGACTACGTTATCTCAGTGTGCTGGAGAGCGCACACATGTTGCTCGATGAATTATCTCAGTAAGGACTAACGGAGTATGAGATGACGCCGTCCATTCTATCAATGTCCGTGCGAGCGTCTACGTCTTCGCCAAGGGCAGCTGTGCAGGGCCAAGAGGACTTGAGGAAGCTGGAGAGAACCATGAACCGGATCAACGCTGCCCTACACGACGCCGAGGACAGGTGGGACATCCGCGACAAGGTCACCAAGTTGTGGTTCAGGGAGCTGCGCCAGGTGGCCTACGACGCGCAGGATGTCGTGGAGGAGTACGAGTATGATGTGGCGCGTGGCAGAGTGCACGCACTGGACAGAACATTGGGTGCCACCAGCGGTCACAAGCGCAAGCGACAAGAGGTAATTTGATGAATTCAGTGAAAATTTCTACTGCATTGGACAGAGTCCTTGACATAGTATGTGGCCAATCTGACTCTAGCCTTTTTGTTGGATTACAAGATATGCACAGTTCATAACAACTCTGGCACTGCTGCAGTACCGGTTTCACATGACCTGTCTGCGCGTGCAAGACAAATCAGAGAGACATTTGATGAGATTATCAAGGACTTTGATGACCTCCGTTTATTTGACAATGATGGGGAGCGTCGAGTCGATACGGACATTCATAGGGTGCGGCACACAAGTTCATTTGTATTCGAGCCCAGCATTGTTGGAAGAGAATATGACAGGCAGAATGTTGTTGAAATGCTCTTGTCAGGAGGCACAACCGACACAAACCCTATTTCTGTTCTGCCCATAGTTGGAATGGGGGGTATTGGCAAGACAACACTAGCACAACTCGTTTACAACGATCCTAAGGTTTACCAATCTTTTGAGGAACATGCTTGGGTCTGTGTGTCAGACCATTTTGACATTGAGAATATAACAAGTAATATCCTTACTTCATTGGTAGAGGAGTGGTCCGATATAACAGGTTCTGCCAATCTTCAGAGTGCGCTAATCAACAAAATTAAAAGCAAGAGTATTCTACTTGTATTGGATGACGTTTGGAACGACCGTTTGGATTGTTGGCAATCTTTCTGTTCACCAATGCTCGCTGCAAGTGTCTGTAAGATCATAGTTACTACGCGGCATGAGAACGTAGCTAGACTTGTTCAGACAATGCCTGCATACTACCTTACCTGCTTATCTTCAGATAATAGCTGGTTGTTGTTCAGGCAATTTGCGTTTGAAGGCCAAGAAAACACTCATCAGCAAGATCTGGTGACAATTGGTAAGAAGGTTGTTGATAAGTGCAAAGGCTTACCGCTGGCAATCAGGACACTGGGAAGTATGCTGCGTTGTGAAACAAATGAAGAAAAATGGTCAGAAATCTCGGAGAATGAGCTATGGGACATTGAGCAGGCAAAAAGTTCTATTATGCCAGCACTTAAACTGAGCTTCAATCACATGCCTGTGTACTTGAAAAGATGTTTCATTTCCCTATCATTGTTTCCCAAGGAATATGCACTTCGTAAGGATGAGGTGATTTCTTTGTGGAGGTCGTTGGGTCTGCTTCAGTCTGATGGTAGAAATGATGAGGATCATATTGGAATCTTTATCTCGGTGAATTAGTTCAAAGGTCAGTTCTAGAACAGAATGGTAATTTATATACCATGCATGACCTTACCAATGACCTTGCACGCATTGTTGCTGGGAAAGAGTTTTTTAGACTTGAAGATGACAGACCAATTGAAATACCACAGTATGTTCGGTGCATGTCAATAATTTCACCATATAATGGGAGAATTAGAAGAGATCAAATATTGAATGTTTCGAGTTCTCTAAGGGTTATCTTAGTGATGAGCAAGGTACATGATGATATTGAAATTCCGGATGATTTTTTTGGCAACTTTCCGCAATTGCGGGCTATTTGTTTGCAAGGTGCTATAATCAGGAAAGGATTACTTGATTCAGTTGTCAATTTGAAATATCTACGCCATCTGAGAATTGTATGCTCAAAGGTAGTAATGTATCGTAGTATCTCTCTAACTGGACTCTACAATTTAAGAAGTCTTGATTTAAGGGATAATTTGTCCAGCTTCATGCTTAACGGTGTACGTCACCTTATTAATCTGCAAACCTTGCCGGTTATCACAAGCTGGGGATGTGCTTGCCATTCTAACATAAAGGAGTTGGTTAATCTGAACAATATTAGTGGAACTCTGTATACGAGGGTTGGGTAATGTATCCAGCATCACATATGGTGAGGAAGCTAATTTGCACTGCAAGAGTAAGCTGCAAACACTGGTACTGGTTTTCTCACAGGAATATCATATGCAAGACTGTATATATGAGAGGACTGCTGACCCAGTAACGGATATATGCCAAAATGCATTACTGGAGAATTTAAGACCACACTACAACCTCAAAGAACTGATAATAAATTCTTACACAGGTCGGAGCTACCCTAGTTGGTTAGGTGATCCTTTGTTTTCCAAGCTGTCCAAACTTACATTATATGATTGTGCATTTGATCGCCTCCCAACCCTAGGTCAGTTACCTTCACTAAGAGTTGTAGATATCTGCATCATGGATCTTTTGAGAGCCATTGGAACAGAGTTTTGCAGTCTTGATCCAACTGTTAAAGGATTCCAATCGTTGGTACGTTTGAGTTTCTACAGGTTACCCAGATGGTACGAGTGGGACGGAGTTGGGGGTGGTGACTTTTCCTCTTTGGTTGATCTCGAGCTATCAGAGTGCCCTATTCTCATTGGAATTCCTTCTCTGCCATCACTTCATAAATTGAGTATTGAATTCTGTGACTGTTTGATTGAAATTCCTAGTTTCCGGGCTCTTCGTGAACTCTCTATCTCTCACTGTGCAAGCATTATTGGACTTCATGCTCTTCAATCCCTTCAGATGTTGAAACTAACACAGCTGCCGAACCTGACATCGTTTGTTCACCTTCCATCAGTTGCGAGCATCCAGCTCTATGGCGCACTCAGATATCAGCTAGTCCTTGATTTGTTAAACTCACACTCGTCCTTGGGGGAAGCATTTGTTATTTCTGAAACCGTGTCGGTGATCCCAGATTTTCCTGGAGACCTGGACTCCTGAAATCATCCTGTCTCTCTCACAACACTACTTCTGAACTTGCTGCTCCTATTTAAAATGCAGCCATGGGTTGATAGCCTCACATTCCTCGAAGGATGAAAGTAATATGGTCACCCCAAAGAATGCAGCTGCAGATCCTCACAGCTCACCATATAACACGTACAGTATATTAGTTCTGTCCGCCTTTTTCAGTAGTTTGACAGATGGTGTAAATTCTCCCATGACTCATGAGACAATGTTAGATTCTTGTAATTTTTATAGGTATTATATCTTGGCTCTTATTTCTTCTGGTAGTCGGTTTTGATCAGCAGTTGACAGCGTACAGATATCTTATTAATGCTGATTAAGTTATTATGATTTTTTTCAACCAAATTATATTACAGTACTGCGATATAGCTTAAGATGTACATTGAAAGTTGAACAATAAGTTTTTTTTTCCTGTTGCTTTCTTGGGCACCTTAGAATGCGTTTTAGAAACCTGTATGTAATTGTAAAGTTTTAGTAAAACAATACTTTTAAATAAAGAACCAAAGCAAACTTGTTTATGTGTTCATACTATAGAAGAAACGAAGAAAACTTGTTTTATCTGCCAAATAATCTTTTAAATAAGTTTTTGTAGACACACATATATTTTTTAGGAAATATATATATCCATATATTAGATATGAAAAGGTTTAGTTTGATTTTGTTCATTTATTGCAATAAGGTGGTTATCTTTCTTCCATCAATATGTCTCTTAACGTTTTTCCGTCCTGCAGATACAAGTCTCTTTTCTCAGTCGTATGGAGTGGAAACAGTGGAAATTATTGTTAAGATAGCAAGTCAAGACAACCAAAACCACCAGCAGGTTCCCCTTCCCACTCGCTTCAACCATAAGAACAGAAAAACAATAGAATACTAGATTATCTGTATTTTGCAGGAAAGAAACAGGCAATTATCCTTAACTTGAAAATGATTATCTATTAATGGATTTTTCAATAGGGGGATGAATGCAACAATATACCAAATATGAGTGTACAGTAACTGTATTAACCAAAATAAAAGTTACAAATGCAGCCCAGGCATGCATAGAGATCTTTATTTGGTCAAAAGTATGGAAGTAAACATGAAAAGCACATTGCCAATACAACAGTTAGCTTGAGAGTTGATCTCGAACAAAATTTCAGGACAAACACTATCAGTAGTGATGGATTCACGACACACACGGAGTCAAACCTTCTTGAAAATCACAGCTGGACTGTTAGGAAGATGGCCTGCTTCAACTCTTAGCTCCTCCAGTAAAGTTTCCATAGTTGCAGTAGATTTACCTCTTATTTCAATTGTTTGGAGACTTTGGAGATGCCTCATTCCTTTAATACTTTTCAGCGTGCCACTACGATATGACACCCCCAGCACTAGCTTGTGGAGCTTCCTCATGGCTCCTTGCTCCATAGTCATCTGAAGAGGCCCATCCCAGCCCTGAATCGCAAGTAGCTGAAGATTGGGGAACCCCAAGCATGAAACAGTAAAGTGCTGTACAGCAAATGCGAACCACAGCCTAAGAGAAACCAATCTTGGAAGCTTCTGGAGAACGTGTATGTCATCCTCCTTCAATTGAGTGCCACCAAGAGTTAATTTGACGAGGTTATGGAGCAAAGAGATCCAGCATGGCAGTACATCCAGTCTATCTGTTTCAATTGAGAGCGACCGGAGGCACCTGCTCAGTTTCTCGATGACCGACAGTAGGGACTCCCAATGCTCCTGGTTCAGACCATGGCGTAGCCGTATCCGGAGCTTCTTCAGTTGCATCAAACATCCAATCTCCTGTATCCTCCAAGATGTGTCATCTGAGATCTCTATCAATCCCAAGGTCTGTATGCTTTCCATTTGCCCAAAGCCATGCGGCAAGTAGGTGAAACCTGAACGAAAATGTACCAAGTGCTTAAGCTTAATGAGACTACCAGGCAACTTATCTACACACGTACCCCTTAAATCAAGAGTTTCCAAGCTCTTCAGATTCTGTATCCTTTTTGGAAGCCTATTAATGTTATGTGCACTCCTTAGACTCAAGAACTTAAGTCGGAATAATGCACATATCTTTTTAACGTGATGATTCCTCAGAAATTCACAACTTTCCATATCCAACACTCTAAGAAATCTTGCCTCGCCGAAACGCACATCTCGTGGCATATGTCCAAAGGAGCTCATAGATCGGACATGTGACAATTCCAGGCTAGCTGAAAGATTGTACGCACCATTGCCATGCAAGGAAAGACGCCGAACCTTGTCATGGAGGTAATTGCATACTGATCGCCCATAAATGATACAAAGTTTTGTTCAACTGACATACCTACAATGACCTCCAACATTACATCATGAATCCTGCAAGTCTTAACTTTTCCGCTATCGCTTATGTCAATAGGTTGGATGATGCTTCTGTTGACAAACTCCGCAAAGTAGCTCTCAGCAACCTGCTCTGCAGATAGCCCCCGCTTCTCAGATACAAAGCCTTCTCCCACCCATCGCTGGACAACATTTTTCCTTCTAATCTTGTAGTCCTCTGGAAAGATACTAAAATACAAGAAACAAGTTTTCAAATGGTAAGGCAAATCACTATAACTCAATAGTAGTATATGCTTTACTTTCTCCATGGTTGAGCAAGTATCCAACTTAGAGCCAAGAGACTTGTGCAAGTTCTGCCATTCCTCCAAGTTCTTAACTGGCTTACTAGCCAAAAGCCCTGCTATACTGTTGATGGCCAGAGGCATGCCACCACATTTCTTCAAAATGTTTTCTGAAACACTCCGTAAGTTTTCTGGACAGTCATTTACTTGACCAAACAATCTCTGGAAGAACAGTTCTTTAGCTTCTATCTCATCTAGGGGCTCAATTTCATAACTATAATCATGCTGGAGATGAGAACAATAACAGGCCACACTTCTGATCCTTGTGGTAACAATTACTACACTACCAATATGATTCCTTGGTAAATAATTTAAAATTATCCCATGCTGAATCAGACCAAATATCATCAAGAACAATGAGATACTTTTTGCCATCCAAATATGAGTGTAGTTTGTCACTGAGTCTTTTCATATCCCATACTTCTAAACCTTTGAGCTGTTCATCCTGAATATCTATGTCTGATGTATCATATTGATCAGGAATATGTGGAATGAGCTGCTGAAGGATGTCTATCAATAATGCCTTTAGATCAAATTTCCGGGACACGGTAACGAAAGCTTGGCATTGGAACTGACCACTCTTTGCCAGTGGACTGTCATATATTGCCTTGGCTAGAGTAGTCTTTCCCAGCCCTCCAAAGCCAAAAATTGATATTACCCTTGCTGGTTGTTGTTCATGTTCTTCCATTAGATATTTGAGGACTCTTTCCTTCCGTTTGTCGATTCCCACAAGGAGCCTTTCTTGTATGAAGCCAATTCCTTGCCGAGGATCAAGGCCTAAAAAGCTCGATGTTGAAGTGGAGGCATTCTGCAAGCCAGAGGCAGCAACGATGGCGTTGGCCCCACTATACCTTGCGTACCTGTCACTAACGTCTTGAGCTCTAATCTTAAGCTCTTGCACTTGCATGACAATTCGACGGTGGGCCTTCAGAGTTGACACAAGGTGCTTCATCCTACGTAACAATCCAAACATACCATCACCATGAGAGCGACCAAAGTAATGCTGGAACTCATCTACGCAATCCTCAGCGTCATAGGACATCTCTCTGACTTGTTTCATCCATATCTTAACTTGGACACCGTGGCTGCTTCCTATGGCAAGGTTCTGCAGGAAGGCATTCATGCTCTCCAGCTCATCCTTGATGTACTGCAGCTCACCTCGGACCCCACCAATAAGCTGGTTTTGTTGGGCAAGAACAGAGCCAAGCTTTCCTAGCAATGTCTTCACAGCACCCTCAGCAGCAGTAACAACAATTGCCTCCATTTCTTATAGTTCTTGTGGCTTGGAACAGAATTGATTTATAGGAGCTCAAATCATTGCATATGATGCTTTACTTTTCGACTTTGGCAGCAAAGGAGAGATGAACGCCCTGCAAACAATTGATTCTGCAAATATATAATTAGATTATTGAGTTGAGTCTCTTTTTTTTTTAAGAAATGAACTGAGTCATATTGTCCTACATGTTATTAGCACAAAAAATCGGTCTGAAATACAAAGCGATAGGATCAATAAATATGTCCAATATATATACCAGCTGCTCTAGTCTCTATTTTCTGGCTAAAGCTCAGGCTAGTAAGTAATTTGATCTTCAATGAACAACTAGCGTCAATTTTCCATCCAAACAGGTAGAAATCTTTGGCTTTGTCACAGTGAAACAAGCAATTGGCGGCTAATCAGTCACTAACTCACTATGCATACTTATCTAACAGTAACAGAAACGATTTTATAGAAACATCAGGAAATTATATTACTAGAAAAATCATATAATAAAACCCTTGGTTTAAGTTTGCAGGGGGGCATCACTTGAAATTATCTGCTAAACTAGATGATGCAAAACAACCTTCGAATAGAAGTCACTGTGTCTTCGCAGAAAAGAAAAGAAAAGGTCACTGTCAAAACTGAACCAATGTGTAGCAACCAATGTCTGATCATACTTTTATACTATCAGTAAAACATGCAACATAAAGACTAGTCATGTTTGGAGTACAAATTTTCATAGGAATCAGCTGCTTATATAACTAACAGATTCGTAACTTCTTAAAAATCCCAGGTTCTAAAATGTAGGACCATCTCAAAAAAGAATCAATACTGGAACAAGGTTTATGAACGAGAAAGAAAAAGAGATAAATCAGCATCAACTCTGCTGGAGGTCCTCTTATTAGAGGGACCACAGGTTACCACACAACATTTGCACCGTAGGCATTCTAATAGCCATAACTAGCAGCTTGAATCTTTACGAACGAATGACTATGCAATACTTATATATGAAAATGAATATTCCACACGGCATGAGATGAGAGTCACAGAGATGGGGTCTTACCATGGAAGGCGCTGTAGACTCTAGAGACCGCGAGCAGTTCGGCGTGCCGCCTTCTATCACCTAGCTCTGGACGGAGATGTGAGATCCGCTCTAGGGACGACGCAAGCTGAAAATGTGACAGGTCGTGCGGACTGGAGAGTACCCTGGAGTCCCGCATATTGAACTTAAACAGCAATTACCGCGTTATAAAAAATTAAAACGCCCGGAAAACAATGCAAAGGTCAAACGAGGCACATGCAGTGGGGAGCGTGAATTGGAGTAATGGTTTGTGATAACACATTCGTTTGCCAATATAAGACAGTTTTCTTGTGATTTTCCGTATTTTAGGTCTCTTTGAAACACATCTTTTTTTTAATAATAAAGATCGAAGTCTATGCTTTGACCATAAACTATGATTAACCCTCTTTTTTTTTCGAGGGATTGAACCCATTTTTCAGCCAGCAACTATATGATCACCTAAGATGCAACAATAAGCTATCAGAAACGTTTATGTTAAGAGGACTTTTGCATTCCAAAATAATTACAAAGACAATAATAGTTAGTATTATGACCTGACGGTTCAGATTCATTGTTTTTCAGCCACCAACTAGCTAGTATTTTGTTAAAGCTAAGAGTAATATCAGGAAGAAAATTATGGTGTGCCAGTAAATAATTTTTAATAAGGTAAAATTTATATATATTATGCTATATCTCATATCAGTAATGAAGGAACTAATGTCCCAATATAAAAATAATCATTAATCTAACTATCTCAAGAAAAATTATTAGTCAACAAATAAATTAATTCTTAAATTACTCTTAAAAATACTTGCAATTATTATCTCCACAATACTAGCTAGTATTATGGACCGTAAACGTCCTCGATAAGAGAACCCCTAATCCAGAACAGAAATTGAAATACACAATAATGTGGCGCTGTCATGGCACCATGTGTTTTAACTATGGATGTAACTACAGTTACATGGAAACAATTAAATAATTAAAACATACAAATATCACTTCTTACCTTTGTTGCAAAAAGAATGGCATTCCAACTTTATTCAAGTCAAACCATTTGAAGTTTGGCCAAACTTCAATATTTGTGGTACCAAATAAATATCATTAGATTCATATACCTATTTGGTATCATAAATGTTGATATACATTTCTTAAATTTGGTTAAAGTTAAAGTATTTTCCCTCGCAAAAAAAGTTAAATTATTTTAACTTAGGATAAAACTAGTATGTTTTTTCTTTAGACATTTGGAATATAATATGGTCAACATATCAGTAGAAAATGAGCTTCTTTGTCCCTGAATATATAGTTTGGTAGAAGATCGAATGAATTTCGGCCTGCGGTTAGTCTGGATGTACCTAAAGGATTTTCAAGTGTATTAGGCACCAGATGCAGCGGTGTTTCATTTTAAAGGATTTTATTTAAGAAAATCAGCACACCACGAGTTATTGAACGAGCTAGGCACCAGATGCGGCAGTGTTTCCATGATGTACTATAGTGGTGGGTGCCTGCTACTACAGCAAAATAGCTAAACGCCTGAAGGGTCATTTTGCAGTAGTATATATTAGCGCAAAAAGATATTTAACTACTGCACGCTAAATATGCTACTACCAAGTTAACAAGTCTTGTAGCTTTGAGGTAAACACTATTAGATTAATAATCTGCTACAAGAACAAGGATTAAGCAACCATCGAGATGACAAACAGGCAAAACACGATTAGCTAATTTCATTTGAGATAAATCAAATTGCTCTCACTGTAGCATTGCACCCGGAATCAAATTTGAAAGCTTCTTGCTGGAGGCTGGAGCATAGAACTTTACTATCGCCAAGCACTTACTGAAATTAGTCCGGCCAAAACTTGTCTACAGATAAATAACTAGTTTGCTGTTGAACGAAATAGAAGTGTACACATATTACTGGGTATACTGGGTACAGACAATTGTGGACAACGTGCATGCAAGGATTAGAAGCGCTGTAGCAAGAAAAGGTGTTTGTTTAAATGAGCAAGAAAGTATTTTAATAGAGCAAAGTTTTTTTTTATCTTATAGAGCAAAAGTTAATACTGTTGTGTTGCCTGCTGTGTTTTGGGAGCCGAGAGATTTGCTTTGTTGGCCGTGAATAAAGATGGTTTCGCTCAAATGACCTCGAAATCGCGGGCTTCTCTAAAATAACCACGAAACTATTGACACTCTTTTATAATGACCATATATTTTCTCTTTAGACAGAAATACCCTTGCCTTCTTCCTTCTGAGGCCAAGCTTTTACATTATCCCTTCATTCTCTCTCCAACTTTCACCGAACAACAAGCTTTTTCTTGCTCCAAGATCCAAATCACTGCCTCTATCTCCTTGCTACTGAACAACAGGGGACGGAGATGCAATGTGTAATTCGGCTCGAGGCACATTGTGTGTGTTGACTGCTGATACAACTGCATTAGCCTGTAACACGATGACTAGCTTGACTTCTCTTAGGGTCTGTTTGTTTGGACTGGAGCTTTTGAGTTTTTAGAAAAAGTTGGCTGTTTGAGTAGCTGAAAAACTGTCTGTTAGATTTATAATGTTAGCTTTTGTAATATATATTAAGCTTTTCAGCATGTCAAAAGTCAGAAAAGCACATCTCAGCAAACTTTTCAGCTTTTAGTTCATTTCATCAGAAGTTAACTTTTCAGCACTCCAAAAGCCAGATCAGAAATTTGCTGTTTGTTTCAGCTTTTCAACTGGCCAGCTTTTCAGCTGAAAAAATCAGCTGAAAAGCTGAAACAAACAGGGCCTTAGCGAGGTGTCGGAGAAAAATCCATTTACGGTAGGGGCGCTAGCTGCCAACGTACAGCAGGAGATGAGGCTGGAGCTCGGCGAGCCAATTGTGACTTCAGATGGTGAGACGGGTGCACAACTCACGGGAACGACGGCCATCGGCAGGACGGCCGACTCCGACGAGGCATGGGCTGCAGACGGCGGCATGGCGGGTGAGGGCTTGGCGAGAGGGAGAAGCAAAGATAGAAGGGCAATTCCGTCTACATGGTCATTACAGATAAATGTCAACGGTTTCGTAGTCATTTTAGAGAAGCTTACTGTTTCATGATATTTGAGCGAAGTCATCTTTATTAACAGTCAAAATAGCAAATCTCTTTTGGGAGCCGCGGCGATCAGCTGCAACCTCTCGCACCCACAAACAGACCTATGCAAACGGCGTAAGAAACTAACGGACGAAAACAGAAAAGAAAACGGAACACGGGGAGCCGAAACAAATCGATGTGCCGAACGCAAGGCTAAGCCAACGGAAACGGAGGCGGAAGCGGATCCTCCGTTTGTTGCCGGGGCCGCCTCCGCCCACGGCTCGTCCGTCGGCTCCCGCCGCCCAAAGGCATCCATCCACTGCTCGCCGGCCAACCCGCAGCTCGGGGCGGCCTCACCGCCCACGCTTCTAAATGGCCGCGACCTCCGTCCATCGAAAGCATGCTTCTCGGCGCTCCTCCATTGCCGCCCCTCACGGCTGGTTGCGCGGCGGCCGGCGGCGATTTCAACGCCCTAGTCCCGTGCGTGGAGCGCAGGAGCCGCGCGTTCGTTTGCCCTGGTGAGGTGGGCCGGCGCGCTCGTGCTCTGCTTCCCGGCGCTCGTCGGCAGCTCGGTTCAGTAGTGCGGTCTCGCCTGTACTCAAATGGTGAGAAACATAATTCAAATGTTCGTCTCAGCTAATTAGTTTCAAGGTTCATTGGGTAAATTCGTTAATGTCATTTTTTTAGACCATGCGTGACATTATCAATAATCTAGATGAGCATTATTGATGCATACATTTTGCCGCACGTGCAAATTTGGACTCCATGCTTCAGAGTTGAGACGTTGGCCCTGACATACCTGCCAAGCCTGACTTCATTTGTTCACCCCGTTTCAGCTGTAAACGTCCAGCTCTTCCGTGGTGCATTCAGATACCACGGCCCTGCTTGATTTGTTAAATTCCCACTTGTCTTGGTTATATCTGAAACTATGTCATGGATCTAAATTCTTCCTGCAGACCTGGACTCTCAAAACCATCCTGTCTCACATACTGCTGCAGTGCTGCTGAGCTAGCAGTCCCAAACTGAAACACTTTCAAATTTGGCAAAGGATTAAAGCTACTTGGTCGCCCAGAACTTTGTGTATTCTGCTAGACATCAAGGCAACTGCAAATTCTCAGAGCACGTTACATACATGCCAGGTACATTCATGTTAGTTTACTTTTATTAGCCTTTCTCAGTAGTCTGACAGATAATTTAGATGTTGTCAAACCTCATGAGCCCCAATGATGGATGCTTGCTGTTGGTTATACCTGACATATTGCTGTTCAAATTCTTTTCATCAGATAGTTTTGTGTGGCCACTAGCATTCATATACGCAGCATTATTTCATCTACACACTAAATCGTTCTGTCATAATTAAGGGAAATTTGAACTTCACTGGCATAGTTTAAGCACACTAGCTTTATACCCGTGGCTTATGTATTTGTTTTGCTAGCTCATTGGAATGTGTTTTGTGCTAAAATGGCAACACGTCTTGAAAGAAAATACTTAAAATAGTATCGGCACAATAAAAAATGTGATACCAAACAATAATATTTATTTCATATGTTAGAGAAGTAGATATTCCTGTGGGGATGATTCATATTTCCTAATCATCAGTGTTGCCTCTACCAAAATTCAAACCGACACTGGAAAGAACTACACATTTGTTTTTGTCGATAAACAGAATGTTTGTTATCGAGAATACAAAAGTTCACCTGAAAACAAGAGAAAATTTCATACAAGAGGTTCTATTTATTACATATAACCATATGTGAATACATCTATCCAATGAGTAAAACTACAAACTTAATTTACAATAGCCCATATATATTCTGCTTATTGTTTCAGCCCGTAGGCCTTTCATTACACATAACATCACCTCTACTACATAGTACAAGTTTCTTCAGCTAAAAGAATCATCTGGACTATTGATTCCATAGTTGGTCTTTTGTTTCTGTCTTCATCCAAGCATGAGACTGCCAATTTGATCAGAGTTCTTGCCTGAATGTAGTTGAATCGACCACTTAACCTGCAATCTACAACTTCATGAATTAAAGACGGTTCGTCCCTGTTCAAGATATGCTGTAGGAATTCCACAAGCTTCCTGAGGACCGTGTGCACCTCCTCATTGGCACCTATCGCCAGGTCCAGAACTCGCTTCCCCATCACCAGCTCAAGAAGAACAACTCCATAGCTGTAAACATCGACTTTTGCCGTGATCTGCAGGCTGCTGATCCACTCTGGAGCAATGTAACCTATGGTTCCTCGTACTCGTGACACGTTCTGATTGGAGCCTCCTCTGTTCAGTATCTTTGCCAACCCAAAGTCAGCAATCTTAGGTTCTAGATTATGGTCCAGTAGTATGTTCTCTGGCTTGACATCGCAGTGAATGACCCACTCAAGACATTCATGGTGGAGATAAGCCAAACCCTTCGCGACGCCTAATGCAATAACAAACCTCTGCTTCCACTCTAGCAAAATATTGTCTTTGAATAGGATATTAGCCAATGATCCATTCTCTATATACTCCGTAACCAACATCCTGTAGGAGCTTTCCGAGCAAAATCCCCATATCCTTACTAGATTCATATGGTTTATCCTCCCAATTATGCGTAGCTCTGCTTGAAACTCCTCCTCGCATTGCCTTACATTTTCTAGCATCTTAACAGCCACTGCTCGATTTTCATCCAAGATTCCCTTGTACACAATCCCTGAGCCTCCTCTTCCAAGCTCATGTTTGAACTTTCTTGTAGCTTTAACCAACTCTTTATAACTGTACCTTCTGAAATTACTAGTCATTGCCTTGTATCCTTTCTCAACTGCTTGCATTTCTGATGCTCCCAACTCCCGTCTCAAAACAAAGAACCATAGAAACGTAATGAAGAAAACTTCAAGAACAAAAATTGCACCTGCAAAGCCATAGAAGTAAGACCATTTTGGATCCCCCTGATTTTCCTTGTGAACACCCAGTTCCATTAGTTTTGGGTTCGTCCAGCCACAATCTGGACGCTGATTTGTTGAAATAGGCACGTTGGTTTGGGGAATCGGGATTCCTGAAATATTAACACTCACTGGGAGCTTGAGATACATGATGCGTGACCATTTTGTAGGTGTGTTGTATGCTTTCCCATTGTAAAGAAAAGCCTTTGTGTAGCATGCTCCTGATCCTGGCTGGTACTGAAAACCTTTACATGTGCAATCGTTCAAGCATATGTTCTTGCAGCCCTCCAAGGATACTGGATCAGCATGCTTTTGATCAGATCCCCAAAAGTCAGTGTCCGGAAGTTCCACAAACTTGACGGCATGTGCTTGCTCAACACCACAAGTGATATGTGCCTTAGGCTTAGCCGTACAGCCTTGGCTCCAATTACGAGGATTGATCATCTCATATCCAGGCGGGCATGAGCATGTCGGCGCAGGCAAGTAGTGGCAGATCCCATTTGGACCACACAAGCCATGAAGATTGCAAGGTTGAGACACTGCAATCCAGGAGACCAACCATTTCCCATCTGAGCTATTCAAGCTGTAGAGTCGGAGATTGCCATCGCGATCCAGAGTAAGCCGCCTTTTGATCCCAGGACCTTTATCAGAAGCAACAAATGCTTGCTGGTTGGCGAAATCACTTGAAACAAAATTTCCGAGGTCGTCAAGAAACCCAAGCCTTGTATTGTTATACCGGTTTCTGTTATTCTGATACTCACCGTAGTCAGGGTTTGGCCAATATACCTCATGAACATCAATGCTGTCATATATAAGCGACAATATAGATGTATCTGTGAAATGAAGCATATAAGGACCAGGAACATATAACCCAGTGGAAGATACCAGCTTTGTATCGGCAGTGATGCTCTGGTTGGGCAGCAGAGTGTCAGTGGGTGAATCAAAGCTCTGCCACACAACCAGACCACTGGAGTTCTTCAAGACAAGGTTTCCGGAATTCAGGAGCTGAGCATACCGCACACCTGCTGCGCTGCCGTCTGCTTGCCACACCACGGTGCCGTCATAGTCCGTGAGGACCATGGCGCCGCCCTTCCGCAGGGTGACCGCCGCCCCCCTGGCGTGCACCGGCCGGTCGCGGTTGGCGGTCCAGACGACCGTCTTGTCGGCTGAGTTGGTGTACCATATTGAGAAGGTGAAGGCGTGGGTGTCGTTGTAGATGCTGTAGAAGCCGCAGGAGAAAGTGCCGTCAGGTGATTGCAGGACATCGGTTTCGTGCTCTTCGACGGCGATGGAGGATCTCAGGTGCAAGGTGTCCCGAGATGTGGCGGTAGAGAGGAGAGAAAGCAGCGCTAGGACTTGCAGGATGGAGAAGAAGGCTGCCATGGCTGAATAGGTGGTTGAGCTGATGAGCTGTTTCTCAAGCTCTCTTATGTCCAGCCTGCACTTCTAAATTCCGTGAAAGGTATGTATCTACCTCTATCTGATGATGTCCTGAGGCATGAAAGGCATGTGTTCGGTGGGTCTTTAGGTCCCGCAAACCACCACCCCGAAATGGCCTGTACATTGCACGTCACTCTGTTTTTCTAATACTTAAGAGCACCTTCCATGAACTGTGACTACTATTATTGCTACGGATAAGGTCAAATTCAGACAGCTACAGGTGCACGTTCAGCTTGACTGTTACTTACGCGACGGCCGCCATCTTGGAAACTTCTTGGTTCAAGGCACCGACAGGCCACTCCTACAGCCCCGATAGATGCGAGTTCAAGTTGCATGTACAGTTTTTTTTATGAAACAAGTTGCATCGCATGTACAGTTAATGAACTCAATGCATCTGAATTTTTTAACGGATTCGTGTCAGTTCGAGTCGTCGCAGTCTTGGTCAAGAAAGCTCTGACATCGTCAAATTTTTAATATATATGACATCAAAGACTATACTAGAGGCAGGCTGCATTCGATGTTCAGGAAGCATTTTTTTCTTTAACGAGAAGTTTACATAGAATGACCGCGATGGTATCTTACTATTTGCTTTCAAAGTAATATATTGAGCCTCTTTTTGGATTTTCATTTATTTATAATTTTGGTAGGACTGGTTTTGAGATTTTTTACACTGGAGTATTGTGAATTTAGTTCCCCGCTGACAGAGCATGGCCATATAGTGAACCAGAAGAATCTTTTTTTTTTAATATACATGAGTACGAAAAGATTCTTAAGAAAATTACTTGTCCTCGTTTTTTGAGCTCATCCCTTGTTTGTCCCTGTCTGTTTGTCCCTGTCTAAGTCAAGTTCATGCATAAGTTTAACAATTACATCCCTTATTTGTCTCTTTTTTTTTCTGTTACTAGTGTTAGTATTTTCTATGTGGTCCGATTTACCCTCAAAAGCACACCCCTTATTTGCTCTAAAACTGCTAACCTTGTCAACCTGTTTTTGTGTTGATTAAACATGTCTCCCTTTATTTTATTTTATTTTCAAAATGTAAAGCATGCAACAACGCAACCTGTTTTATAGTTGATAATTTCGCACATCTGTAATATGTATTAGTAAACGTTTGTTTAAGGATGCGCAATAAATTAGAAGTACAAATGTCATTTCTCAACCTGCATACACACATCAAATTTGATTTTAAATTACATTCTCTATATTAAAAAAGGTTTTGAAGAAAAGAGAAAATAATGAGACACACATAAAAGCGTTTGCAACCATTCCTCCAAACGCTATGTATGCTTTCAAATACGGTAACGATTTTGTGCCGGAACGAATGGAGCTGCAAGCCTGCTACCGTTTCGCGGCCCGCTTTGCCGAGTCCCGCGGCACCCGAGCGTGCTCTGCTTCGCCGGACGCCCGCCGCACCCGAACGCGAAGCCGTCGCCACGGGCCCTCCCCATCCGCTCCCACGCGGCCGCGATCGGAGCGTCCGCCGTCCTCGCCGCGGCATCAGTGGTCCTCCGCGCGCTCACGATTCGACGCCCCTCACCGCAGATGACGTGCCCCCGTTCTCCGCCGGCCACTGTGCCCTGGTGAGGCGGGCCAGCGCGCTTGTGCCCATCGGCGGCTCGGTTGCTGTCCCGCCTGCCGGCAATGATACATGTCGCCAGCCCCCAAATGGTGAGGAACATAACTGAAATCTTCATCTCAGTCAAATATTTCATCTACAAATTAAATCGTTCTGTCGTAATTAAGGGAAAATTGAACTTCACTGGCATAGCTTAAGCACACCAGCTTTATACCCGTGGCTTATGTATTTGTTTTGCTACCTCATTGGAATGTGTTTTGCGCTAAAATGGCAGCACATCTTGAAGGAAAATATTTAAAATAGTATCGGCATAATCGAAAGTAAGATACCAAACAATAATATTTATTTCATGTGTTAGAGAAGTAGATATTCCTGTGGGGATGACTCATATTTCCGAATCCTCAGTGTAGCCTCTGCCAGAATTCAAACCGACGTTGGAAAGAACTACACATGTGTTTTTGTCGATAAACAGAATGTTAGTTATCGAGAATACAAAAGTTCACCTGAAAACAAGAGAAAATTTCGTACAAGAGGTTCTATTTATTACATATAACCATATGTGAATACATCTATCCAATGAGTAAAACTACAAACTTAATTTACAATAGCCCATATATATTCTGCTTATTGTTTCAGCCCGTAGGCCTTTCATTACACAGAACATCACCTCTACTGCATAGTGCAAGTTTCTTCAGCTAAAAGAATCGTCTGGACTATTGATTCCATAGTTGGTCTTTTGTTTCTGTCTTCATCCAAGCATGAGACAGCCAATTTGATCAGAGTTCTTGCCTGTATGTAGTTGAATCGACCACTTAACCTGCAATCTACAACTTCATGAATTAAAGACGGTTCGTCCTGTTCAAGATATGCTGTAGGAATTCTACAAGCTTCCTGAGGACCGTGTGCACCTCCTCATTGGCACCTATCGCCAGGTCCAGAACTCGCTTCCCCATCACCAGCTCAAGAAGAACAACTCCATAGCTGTAAACATCGACTTTTGCCGTAATCTGCAGGCTGCTGATCCACTCTGGAGCAATGTAACCTATGGTTCCTCGTACTCGTGACACGTTCTGATTGGAGCCTCCTCTGTTCAGTATCTTTGCCAACCCAAAGTCAGCAATCTTAGGTTCTAGATTATGGTCCAGTAGTATGTTCTCTGGCTTGACATCGCAGTGAATGACCCACTCAAGACATTCATGGTGGAGATAAGCCAAACCCTTCGCGACGCCTAATGCGATAACAAACCTCTGCTTCCACTCTAGCAAAATATTGTCTTTGAATAGGATATTAGCCAATGATCCATTCTCTATATACTCCGTAACCAACATCCTGTAGGAGCTTTCCGAGCAAAATCCCCATATCCTTACTAGATTCATATGGTTTATCCTCCCAATTATACGTAGCTCTGCTTGAAACTCCTCCTCACATTGCCTTACATTTTCTAGCATCTTAACAGCCACTGCTCGATTTTCATCCAAGATTCCCTTGTACACAATCCCTGAGCCTCCTCTTCCAAGCTCATGTTTGAACTTTCTTGTAGCTTTAACCAACTCTTTATAACTGTACCTTCTGAAATTACTAGTCATTGCCTTGTATCCTTTCTCAATTGCTTGCATTTCTGATGCTCCCAACTCCCGTCTCAAAACAAAGAACCATACAAACGTAATGAAGAAAACTTCAAGAACAAAAATTGCACCTGCAAAACCATAGAAGTAAGACCATTTTGCATCCCCCTGATTTACCTTGTGAACACCCAGTTCCATTAGTGTTGTGTTCGTCCAGCCACAATCTGGACGCTGATTTGTTGAAATAGGCACGTTGGTTTGGGGAATCGGGATTCCTGAAATATTAACACGCAATGGGAGCTTGAGATACATCATGCGTGACCACTGTGTAGGCGCAGTGTATGCTTTCCCATTGTAAAGAAAAGCCTTTGGGTAGCATGCCCCTGATCCTGGCTGGTACTGGAAACCTTTACATGTGCAATCTCTCAAGCATATATTCCTGCAGTCCTGCAAGGATACTGGATGAGCATACTGTTGATCAGATCCCCAAAAGTCAGTGTCTGGAAGTCGCACAAACTTGACTGCATGTGCTTGCTCAACACCACAAGTGATATCTTCCTCAGCCCTACAGCCTTGGCTCCAATTACGAGGGTTGTTCATCACATATCCCGGCGGGCAGGAGCATGTCGGCGCAGGCAAGTAGTGGCAGATCCCATTTGGACCACACAAGCCATGAAGATTGCAAGGTCGAGTCACCGCGATCCAGGATACCAACCATCTCCCATCTGAGCTATTCAAGCTGTAGAGTCGGAGATTACCGTCACGATCCAGAGTAAGCCGCCTTTTGATCCCAGGACCTTCATCAGAAGCAACAGGTGCTTGCTGGTTGGGGAAATCACTCGAAAAAAATTTTCCGAGGTCGTCTAGATAAGCAAGCCTTGTACTGTTATACCGATTTCTGTTATTCTGATACTCCATGTTGTCAGGGTTTGGCCAATATACCTCATGAACATCAATGTTGTCATATATAAGCGACAATATAGATGCTTCTGTGAACTGAAGCATATAATGACCAGGAACATATAACCCAGTGGAAGATACCAGCTTTGTATCTGCAGTGATGCTCTGGTTGGGGAGGAGAGTGTCAGTGGGTGAATCAAAGCTCTGCCACACAACCAGATGACTGGAGTTCTTCAAGACAAGGTTTCCGGAATCCAGGAGCTGAGCATACCGCACACCTGCTGCGCTGCCGTCTGCTTGCCACACCACGGTGCCGTCATAGTCCGTGAGGACCATGGCGCCGCCCTTCCGCAGGGTGACCGCCGCCCCCCTGGCGTGCACCGGCCGGTCGCGGTTGGCGGTCCAGACGACCGTCTTGTCGGCTGAGTTGGTGTACCATATTGAGAAGGTGAAGGCGTGGGTGTCGTCGTAGATGCTGTAGAAGCCGCAGGAGAAAGTGCCGTTGGGTGATCGCAGGATGTCGGTTTCGTGCTCTTCGACGGCGAGCGAGGATCTCAGGTGCAAGATGTCCCGAGATGTGGCGGTAGAGAGGAGAGAAAGCAGCGATAGGACTCCCAAGATGGAGAAGAAGGCTGCCATGGCTGAATAGGTGGTTGAGATGATGAGCAGTTTCTCAAGCTCTCTTATGTCCAGCCTGCAGGCCCTGCACTTCGAAATTCTGTGAAAGGTAAGTTATCTTTCCCGAGGCATGAAAGGCACTTGTTGGGCTCTGTTTTTCTAATATTAACTGCATCTGATTTTAACCTTTCAATAACTGTGACCACTATTATTGCCACGGATAAGGTTCCTCGTCAAATTCAGACAGCTACAGATGCAAGTTCAACCTGTGACTGTTAATTACGCGCCGGCCGCCATCTTGGAAACTTCTTGGTTCAAGGCCCCGACAGGCCACTCCTACAGCTGGATCCCAAAAGCTCAGTAAAGACCGAATGAAGAAGTATCGCGGAATCGTCAACGAAACGAGCGTGTGATTCTCTTTTCTTCTGCATGTACAGTTAGTGAACTCAATGCATGTGGATTTTTGAACGGATTAGTCTCAATTTGAGTCGTCGCAGTCTTGGCCAAGAAAGCTCTGACATCGTCGAAGCCAGGCTACATTCGATGTTCAGAAAGCATTTTTTTCTTTAACGAAGTAATTGATTTGAGCCTGTTTTGGGATTTTCATTTATTTATATTTTTGGTTGGACTGGTTTTGAGATTTTCTACACTGGAGTATTAGGACTCAATGGCTGCTTTCGGAAAAAGGAAAAATGACTCAATGCATGGCTGTGAATTTAGTTCCCCCTGGACAGAGCATACCGGGCAAACAAACGTACCAGAAGAATCTTTTTATATATACATGAGTAGCAAAAGATTCTAGAGAAAAATACTTATTTGTCCTCGTTTTTTGAGCTCACCCCTTGTCATTTGTCCCTGTCTAAATCAAGTTCCAACATATAAGTTTAACAATTACATCCTTTATTTGTATCTTTCTCTGTTATTGGTGTTACCGTGTTAGTATTTTACACATGGTCAGATTTACCCTCAAGAGGGCATCCCTTATTTGCTCTAAAACTGCTAACCTTATCTACTTATTTTTTTTATTAAACATGTCTCCTTTTATTTTATTTTATTTTTAAATGTAAAGCATGCGACAATACAATATTTTTTATAGTTGATTATTTCACACATCTGTAATATGTATTAGTAAACGTGTGTTTAAACACCGCAATAAAAATTAGATGTACAAATATCATTTCTCAACCTCCATACACATATCAAATTTGATTTTGAATTACATTCTGTCCATTAATTAAATATTTTTTAAGAGAAGAGAAAATAATAAAACCCACATAGAAGCGTTTGCAACCATTCCTTCTGTCGACGTCCATGGATTGAATTTCCTAGCAAATCGTAGCACGCTTCTCCGGTCCAGATGGAATTGGTGCAGACGCTATGTATGCTTTCAAGTACGGTAATGATTTTGTGTCGGCAGGAATGGTGCAGACGCCGCATGGAAGAATGAGGCGTGGGCAACTGCAGCGTATTGAGGAGCGATTCATGAAGCGCATGGTAGGATGGAAAGAGAAGGAGCTGTCGTCGGCAGCTAAAGAAACGCTTATAAAGTCAGTAGCTCAAACTCTCCCTACTTATGTGAAGAGTGTTTTCAAACTGCCGCTTACTCTATGTGATGACTTGATGAAGCATATAAGGGCCTTTTGGTGGGGTTCAGAAAGGGGTAGGCGAAAAGTTCAATGGATGCCATGGGAGCAGATGATATTGCCGAAAGGATATGGTGGTTTGGGATTTAAGGATATGAGATTGTTTAACCAAGCCTTGCTAGCACATCAGCTTGGAGATTACTTGTCTGTCCTAACAGCCTGTGTGCTTGGGTTTTGAAAGCTAAATATTTTCCCTAAGGCAATTTGCTGGATACTGTAGTGGCAGGAGATGCTTCTCCTACATGGCGGGCTATTGAACATGGATTGGAGCTACTAAAGCAGGGCATGATTTACAGGGTTGGTGATGGCCGGTCGATCCGTATATGGCGTGACAATTGGATCCAAAGATCAATCGATATGAAGGTGTCAGGGAGTATGCGTATATGCAGGTTAAGGAAGGTTGCACATTTGATTGATCAAGAATCTCGCCGCTGGGATGAAACATTGGTGCGACGGTATTTTTTCCCTTGCGATGCAAAGGAAATCTTGAAAATAAAGCTTCCAACAAATCAAACTGCAGACGTGTTGGCATGGAGCCAGGAAAAATCAGGTTTGTTTTCTGTTAGAAGTGCATATAAATTGGCTATGAAGTTGCATCATGATATGGGAGCTACAGGTAGCAGCACCTCGTCTGATGGCACTCGTGATGTTTGGAAGAAGCTATGGAAGCTGCAGATTCCTCCAAAGGTACGGGTCTTTGCATGGAAAGTGGTGAACAATGGTCTTCCAACTAGAGCAAACAAGAAGTACCGGCACATAGAGAAGCAGTCTGTTTGTGAGTTGTGTGGAACCGCTAATGAAGATGTCTTCTATGCTCTAATATACTGCCCTCATGCGGTGGCATTAAGACATGCTCTGTCAGAAGTGTGGGAGTTGCCTGAACAAGCTGATCTTTCTAGATACAGGTCCGGAATGGCTCTTTGGTTTATTAATCAAATATCCTGCTCATGTAACGGCAAACTTTGTTATGATGTTGTGGCGTGTATGGAATGTGAGGAATGGTGCTCTAAAGGCAGGTGAGAAAATTTCAATTGAAGGTTCGGTGATTTTCCTAACGAGATACATGGATGGTCTGTTGTCGGCCCGTCAACAGTACTATGCTCGTGAAGCAAAAGGAAAGGCCCAGGTTGTGACGGTGTCATCGCCGAGCTCGATACGAAAAACCGAAGAAGATAGAAGATAGGTACCCCCAGCTCGGGGCAAGTTCAAGATCAATGTGGATGGGGCATACAACGCTCAGACAGGGGCTGCTGGGCTGGACGCTGTTATACGTGATGCTGATGGTCAGCCGTTGCTTATGGCATGGAGGAAATTGTTTCATTGCAGGGATGCGGAGGAGGCAGAAGCGGCTGCTTGCCTGGATGGGGTTCGTCTCGCTATGCGGTGGCCGGGAATCAGCATGGTGCTGGAGTCGGATGCCGCTCTGGTGGTGGTGAAGCTGAAGACTGATGGCCCTGATCGTTCGTTGATCGCTGGCCTAATCAGCGACATACGTGAAGAGTCCCGACAACTGGCGGACATTGAAGTCTGTAAGATTGGAAGGAAGCAAAATGCAGTTGCGCATTCGTTAGCACAACTTGCATGTCGTTTAGGAGAGTCGTGTGTGTCTTTTTCTCAGGTTCTGGATTGCATTAAGGATTTGATTGTGGTCGAACGTCTTGTAACATCGGTTTGTAATGAACATGGTTGATTTTTAATAAAGCTTCCTTCCACCGAAAAAAAAAAAGAATGGAGCTGCAAGCCTGCGACCAGGCGTGTCGATTAGTACAAGGACGTTCGTGTTACAGTCCTTTTGAACGAGTCAAATGAAAGAGCGGAACGAAGACGTGAACTGTCCCAGCCCGACACTGACCTTGTGGGAAGTTAGCTAATGCAGCGTGGTGTACTTCAAAATCGTGCTTCTCCACGTCCGAATCAAGGCATCCTTGTTTCAAAAAAATAATAATAATAAATTAAAAAACAAGGGATCCTCACCTCAAATCATCTCACTTCCGTTTTTAAATTAGTATCGTTGTTGACTTTTTAAGTTACGTTTCACCATACATCTTATTCAGAATATTAACTCAAATATTACAAACTATAAGTATGTTTCAAATTTCTTTAGTGATAAAGCAAATCATAACAAAATATATGATAGTTTTTTAAAAAAAATGAATAAGACGAATGATCAAACGTAACTCAAAAGTTAACGATAACAACAATTTGTTCAATAACTCGTTCATTTGACTTCTTTTGCCTGGAACAAATTCATCTTTGTGGTACAATTACTTATTCATCCATGGAGCTCGTCAGTGTGAGCAACTAGTGATGAAGCGTTCGGAAGAAGACCGAGAGGCCAACGTGGGCCGAAGCATGATAGGGGTCCATGTAGGTGGGTTTCATTCAGTTCATGCAGCCCTGCAAAAGAAGTGGCATAGGGAAGTCGCCATGTGGAATAAGGTTGCTTCTTCCGCGTTTTGTCATCGCTTAATATGAAGTTTGATATCGCTTGTTGGCGGTTAGAGAGGACATTGTTTCGATTTTGCTCCTCTTCCTTAATGATGTCAATTGATTTTTTTTGAAAGGATAAATAAAGAAATATAAAATGACGAGCAAAAGAATTAGAAATTTTTTGGTTTTCTATTCATCTTTTCACAAGTTTGATGTACAAGGTCTGTACTTTATCAAGTGACCATCATTATTGGTCATAACTAGTAGTCTGGAATGCGACTAACCACATGCTATTCTTAATAGGAGATAAACATGGTGTCATGTAAATAATTTCAATGATGTGGCATGGAATTAATTATAAGAGAGATGAAAAAAGTTTCACCTAGATGAAACCATTCCAATATAAATTGTCTCATATTCTTTCTAGAAATAAATAAAATAAAATAATCTGTTACAGAAAACTTTTCGTCCATCACATAAGTGACGTATTTCTATTGTGACATCTTAAAACAACAAAATGTTCAGGTTCGCCTGAGGAAGGATCCCGTCTCTCTCTCGAAAGCTCTCCTCTCAACAGTGACCTTGCCTGCTCCTCATCGGAGGACCTGATCCGGCCCCTCCCCTCCTTCTCCGACGTGTTGCCGGCGTCGAGTAGGGTGAGGGTCCCTCCCTGTACAGCAGTAGCCTTAGGATCTAGCCTAGTTAGTTTGGAGGTCTCCTTCCCAGCTCGCCGTTCATCGCCGTCCTGTAGTGTGCGATTTGTTCCTATCGGTGCTGGTTAGTGCTTCCTCCCTATGGTTTCCCTTGTGGTTGTAGGCGTGATGCCTTTTGTTTCTGCCACCGACTTCCTCTCCGGCATCGGCGTGCGTTTCTTTCCCTCTTTCCTTGTGCTCGTTGTCCTGGTACCTTTTATTGCAGCTGCCCACATGAGCGAATCTCTTATCCATGGAGCTGGAGACTATCGAATGGTCGGCAACTCAGGCGATGGCTTGCTCTCGCTGATGGAAATCTCTCCCGGCCATGATTTCTTCTACCTCCAAGGTGGAGGCCCCAAAATCCGGCAACGATGTCAACCCATCGGTTGTTTCCGTTGCCAAATCAGTGAGTTGGCGCCCTCTTCATCCACTCGGCGGTGGCTGGTCGACGGGCAGTGTGGTTTCGTCCCCTATCGGGGAGTTCCGGCGCTGTTGAGGAAGCACCGGTCGTCTTCCTCGATCTGTTCTCCCAAGGATTCACTTGTAATTTTCTGTTTTGTGTGGGTTTTTCTGTAAAAAGGGTGGCTGCTATGTACAACTCCCAGGATTAAATGAGCTTTCGAGACCCTTCGGGGTCGTTCGTCCTTAAAAAAGAAAAATGTTCATGAAAAAAAAAAACCCAACAAAATGTAACATGGGTAGCCTCCGTAGCCTCACATTGGGGGTGTTCGTTGCTTTAGCATTTAGCATTTAGACCTGTCACATCAAAGAGAATCTTATTATTTAAGAGTATTAAATAAAATTTAATGACAAAACCTTTTTACAGATAAGTACATCTTTACGAGACGAATCTAACGAGCCTAATTAATCTATATTTTGTTACAGTGATGATACAGTGATGCTACAGTAATGCTACAGTAACCAACGTCTAATCACGGCTTACCTACCCTCGTTAGATTCGTCTCGCGATTTAGACCGAGGGTTCTGCAGTTAGTTTTGTAATTAAACCTTATTTAATACTTTTAAATGACAAGATTCTTCCCTCTAAATTTTAAACCCCATGCAACCAACACCGCCGTTGTATGCGATGGCCAACTCCAGGTGGTGGGGCCTCCAAATTCGCCCCAGCGCGCGGGAAGAATTTCCTCCTCCCGCCCGCACTCTTCAAGACTCCATCCCGCTCAATCCCGTGCCGCCCCAAGTCCACCCTTTTTCCGACACTACTGAGACTGACTCCAACCGGTGATCCATTGGACACCCCATACCCGAAATGGGTTGTCAACCTTAGAAAACACCTCTCCAACCGGCGACCAAAACGTTGTATCCATTTTCGGCGGTCGTCACCTCGCCACCCACAAATGAATCATCTCGCTCGACCACCCCATTCTCGCACGCCGTCGTTCCCAGGCCTCCTCCCAGCGCATCCCCTCCTCAGCCGCGCGCCAGCCACACGCCGCCCCGGCGCGGAGCTCCTCCACCGCCGCCCCTTCTCCGGCATCGTCCTCGCCGAGGACGACGACCTCGATTTGGACTTCAACCAGCCATCACGCAGAGGAAGAAGATCTCGCCCTGGATGAGCGGCTACAGGCGGAGCGGCGCTGGGCAGGGCAGCGCAGCGCTCGACGCCGTCCCCAAGCTCGACGCCGGGTGGGGCAAGTACGCCGGCTGCCGCACATCATCCGATTCCCGGTGGAGGAGAGGAAGAAGAGGGACTCGGCACGATTCGCCGGGAGCAGAGGCCGTCGTCCCCAAGCTCGGGCGCGCGCAGAGGCGCGACCACGGAGCTGGGCCGGGGCGCGACAGAGGAGAGAGCCGAGGCGGAGGACGGAGCGCACGGTGTCGGGGCGGAGGCCATCGGATCCCGCCGCGGCGGCGCACATGGCCGCGCAGCTCGCTCCTCCCGCTCCACCCCAAGGCCCACGGCCAGGGCGGCAAGGCGACGACGCCCTCGGCCACCCGCTTCGACGCCGCGCTCGCCGCGCGCCTCCGGGGCCTGCTGCCGCTGCCGGCCTCCCCGCTCACGGCGCTCGCGCGGCTCGCCGACCTCCTCGCGCTCACGCTCTGGGACGCCGTGCCCGCGCTCGCGGGGAGGTGGACGCGGCCGTCGTCGCCGCCCACCTCGACGCCGGCGTCGCGCTCCTTGACGCCTCCAACGCCATCACCGCGCGCCTCGAGTGCCTCCGCCGCCGCCGCCTCCTCGCCCGCTTCGCGCTCCACCTCCTCTCGTCGTCGTCAGTCGAGCGCGCGCGACGCTCGTGGACCGCGACGGCGTCGCCCCCGCCCCCTCTCCCTTCCCTCCCGTTCGACCAGCCGCGAACCGGCGGCGGCGGAGAAGAATTTGGGTATGAGGATAGGACTTCGGTTGGAGATGTAGGTTTGTGGGTGTTGAATGTTGAGCCCTGTTTACATCTAATATGGGTTATATGGGTTTTGGGGTAGCCTCCAGGGTTGGAGTCAGTCTGAGAGAGGTTCCCCAAATCCCAGCAGCTGCTCGCCTGCTCCCCACCCCTCTCCATTGCGCTCCCGCCGTCGGGATTCCTCCTCTTCCTCCACATCGATGCACGCCACCGCAATGCAAGCCATCGGGTCCACGGGCCACGGCTACCTCCTGCTGAGCGGCGTCTGCCCCGGCCGAGAGGAGCTTCGTCGTCCCAGCTCGCCGGCGAGGGTCCCTTCTCTCTCTCGGCCTCCGCATCAACAGGGAGCCGGGCTACAGTCTTGGCCGTCGAGCCCGCCCGCGAAGGCAGCTTGTCCCAGCAGCTGCGTGGTGCGCCCTCGATCCGGTTTTCCACAGCTGGCCACGCCGATGGCAGCCCCTCTCAGCGCTGCGAGGAAGGTATGTGCGCGTGCTGCAGTACGCCATTGTATTCCGTGAGTTCATTTTGCATATTACTGCTTAGCGTTGGGAATTGATTTGTGTGGATAAGTGGACTGAAGGAGGATACTTCATGGTACAACCAGACCAAACTGTATACGATACTTGAGACCGTGTTTTGTGGATTTCATGATTTTTGTTCAGTTCATTGCGTAGATCTTTATCGATTTGCGGTATACAATAAATAGATCTATGAAGCATGCAATGACGTGAATTTGATTCGGTCACTGTAATTAATAAGATGCTAATTTTTGTACTTTTTTCAATGAGCAGAAGATGGACCGAAGTTGGATCCGTGGTGTTACCAAGTTTAGCAAGCCGCATGTGGATGGGGTTCGCGAGTTCATGCGGTTTGTTTCAGAGAGATTTGATAAAAATGAGCAGATACTTTGCCCATGTTGTAAGTGTTTGAATCACATTCGTAAACATCAAAGAGATGTGGAGGATCACTTGTATATTCATGGGATGGCTTGCACATACGATACGTGGATATATCATGGAGAATCACTCGATGCTGGAATCAATGAAAATGTTGGCCATCTGGATGCCCTCAGCCGCCGACAAGCCTCCGGTTCTTTGTATGAATCTGGAAATGCCGAGGACATCAAACAAGGCATAGTTGATAAGGTAGTTGCAGTGTTTCACTATTGTTATTCATTTCTGCATAATATGCAGTAAGATTCCTTTGGATTTATTTCTTCTTTACTTTGCATATTAGGCCATGCAGGGGTCTGAGAAGGTACCTAGCAACACCTTGACAAGGAATGTGACCATGCCTAGTGGAGGAAAAGTATCAAAAAGAGTGGTGGCACTTGAGGAAGAAGACCAACCTGCTAGAATGACCAGGCAGAGGACAGGAGAACTAGCTTCAACTGAAGAAGACCACCATGAGAGAACTACAATTCCACAAGAAGGTTCTGCAGAAGATGCAACGGTCGCTTACAATTGTTCTACCCAACTAGAGGACCAGAACCAGATGTGCAATGAAGGCAAGTAGTAGCTATATTCCCCCAAGTAATATGGTTTACACATGCATTACAAGGTTTACACATTTGCATTACAAGGTTTATGATTTCCACTAATTGTGTGAAAATATTCATTATTGCCAGGTCAACCAAATGCCATGGCTCATGGTAGGAATAGGGGAAGAAGAGGCAAGGATCTGGATAGGATAACTCAAGGTTTAGGTGCTAAGTTTCCGGTGCACATTGCTGAAGGGAAGAAGTACCTATGCAAGCTGCAAAGTTCGCATCTCAGGGCGGGATAGTATTTAAGCAGCACATGCCTATTCTTCCAAGCTGGGACGGGTACAAGGAGAACCCGACTCTTGTTGCAGACTTTACGAACAAAGTTATTGTAAGCTCCCCACCCCCCAAATCAACTTATATTTCTAGTTTTTCTATCAAAGGTTTCAATCTGGTCTGATGCTCTGGCATGTTCTTTCCTACCTAGGGTCAATTTGCTATGGACACAACCAATAAGACAGCCACGGATGCATGTGCTGATATGCTACAGAGTCAACAAAGGCAAATGAGGCACATGCTGAAGGAGAAATATTTTAACGGGGTACCAGCAAACCAAGTGCGAACAACATCGCCGGTCCGTTGCATGACTGATGAGGAATGGATGGAACTAGTGGAGCTGTGGTCAAGCCCAGAACACAAGGTATGGCCTGATTATGTTTCATACATAATTTTGTTATGTCTGCTTAACAGCTCTCGGAAATCGTGGAGTGCATTTCCATTAATGATAATTCATTTGAATGCTTTCGTTCCTTTCCAATTGCATGAGTGACTACGCATTTTTATTTGTGCGACTAGTGATTGGATGCTTTGATGTCGGCACTCTGTTGCATTGTATAGCGTCCTGGCTAGAACCTGCTGTGGTTAAACATGCTTTTAGTCATTCTCTCTGAGACTAAGTCTTCGCATGCATCATTACGAAATCTGGTTACCCATGTTTTTTTATATATATATTTCATTCTCTCAAATGATTTACTAAAAGTGGTCTGAAAAAGGTTAGTGCTGTATCCATTTAGATGTGATTATATCTACTTATGATTGTGCAGTGAATGTGTTCTTATCATTTTTGTTTTTTTTTCCCCAAATTAGAGGCTACTCAAGCTGCACTTCTAACCAAACTGTTGTAAGAAACCAGCATGTTTCATGTACTGTATTAATGTCTATATGCATGCCATAAAATCAACATATCAACATTTTTGTGCCTGGATTAAGTGCTTCCAAAATCACTGTTGCTGTTCCTTGTGACTACAGGATTCTGTTGTATTACTTGCCTGCAGGTGTCAGGATCAAATTTATAAAATTAACAATGGTTGCCTAAATGCTGCCTCGCAAACACGGTTCTCTTTTGGTTTTGATGTTGATTTCCTTATAGAACTTAATTAATCTTGCATTCCCAGCCTATTGAATACAGTCCATCAGCAGTACATGTCTACTGTTTACCTGAACATTTCAAATTCAGGTTATTCATGTCAACATAATTAATCTTGCATTCCCAGCCTATTGAATATAGCCCCTCAGTAGTATCCACCTTGCTACCACTTCTGCATGTTTTTGGACAGAATTATTTAGTTTTCAAGTAATTTAGTGTCATGGGCTTGAACCAGGCTCAATCGTGAGTCCAACTAGAGTTAGGTTTAGTGTTTGAGTTAGTTTCGGAATTATTCGATTACAGATACAGTTGGAGTCTTATACGATTATAAGCAAGCAAGATGAGATTAATCTAGTGTCCCGGTCTATTTTCCAATTCCCAGTCCCCTGCTTCTATTATCCCAGTCTACTTCTACCTTGTGTGACATTTGGCTGCTTGTGTTTCTCTCACAACACGTGGACATAAAATGTGTATCCATATCTATGTCTTATCAGATGCCACTATGTTTTTTATAGGCCAGATGTCTCCAAAACAAACAAAACCGTCGGAAAGTTCAAAACCCCGCGAGGACAGGATCTCGATCCCATATTGCGCATTGCCATGCTCTGGTAAGAAAAATAAACATTGTGTGTGTTCATTTGTCAAAGAACTATTTTTCAAGTTCCAAGCTAATATTCACAAATTGTTTGTATGTTTTTTTTTCAGAAGCAAGCAAAACATAAAGAAGCAACTGTAAGTATATGTTCCTTTTTTCCTGTTTATTACTTAAAACATGGATAAAATGATTTGTGACTTGTTGTCCTGTTGTTGTTAAATATGACTTCTCTGTTATCGTTTTGTTGCTAGGCTATTACGGAAGCCATGATGGCTGAACCTGCACCAGAAGGCCAAGTTCCAAAGTCTCCTAAAGCAAGTAGCAGTAGATCTTAGAGAGAAGGTGGAAACCTTGATGAAAAATGTTGAGGATCCCAAAACAGCAAGGATCAAGCAGTTAGAAGAGGTGGAAAGTTTGAAGAAGTCATTGGAGGAGACTAATACCCTTCTTCGTGAGTTTGGTCAACATAAGTTTAAACTTGGTCCATAACTCAGTACCTTCTGGTTCACGATGTAATGGTTCTATCAGTGGGAGGGTGTTATTTTGTTCATTGCTGTATTTTGTTGCCTGACTTAGAAAGCTGCATGTGTGACTCCCGTATTTGTTGCCTGACTGAAGGATCCATCATTGTGACTTGAACATGTATGTGATCTATGACTGCTATATTATTCTACCTAAGCTTTGTTGATCTATGTGATCTCAAATGGTTTATATAAAGGGGATTTTACAGTACCTTAAAATGATTTTCTTCTAAAGTTGTTAGGATTTTTACGAGATTTTTTTTTTCAAAAAATCACATTTTTTGGTGGAACCTGATGACGAGGACATGGACATGCCCCCTTCCGATACAATACAACCAAGCCTAGCCAACTCAATCATCAGGTAACATCGTTCCTAAATGTCCCTACAAGTCTTTGAATGGGATGCTACTAATTATGATGTTGATTTCCTTGGGCCAGAAATGGGGAAAAGACTGTAGGACAGTAGAACACGTTACAACGTTGGATTTGGACTGCAGAACATGACCAACTTGTGACGGCCACCACGACTTCATACGGACTCTGATTGGGGCGTTCAAGTACTTCATACGGCCACCACGACTCCGATTGGGGTGTTCTGTTGCGTTACAGTGTTCTGGTTAGAACCTGCTGTGATTAAAAAGTGCTTTTGGTTATTCTGTTCTTCTGAAACTAAGTCATACTTTGCATGCATCATTAAGAAATCTAGTTACCATGTATATTTTTTCATTTGCTCGGATGATTTACCGAAGGTGGTCTGGAAAAAGGTTAGTATTATATATACTTATGATTGCGCAGTGAATTAGTGTTCTTATCCGTTATTTTTGCGCAAATTAGAGGCTACTCAACCTGCACTGCACTTCTAACCAAACTGTTGTAAGAAACCAGCATGTTGCATGAACTGAGTTAACTTCTATATGCATGCAATACTACCAACAGATCAACATTTTTCTGCCTGGATTAAGTGCTTCCAAAATCACTGTCGCTGTTCCTTGTGTGCATAGGCTTCTGTGCATTACTGGCCTTCAGGTGTGGAGCTCAAATTTGTAAAAGAAACTAAAAATGGTTGCTTAATGGCTCATTCTTGGCTACAAGGGAGGCAAGAAAGATGGTGGCGGCCTACTTTGATGCAACTGAAATGCGGGGTGCTGCTATGAGAGAAATCTCTTGTTCCTGATTTGGTGACGATGGCGTCCGTGGGCGTCATTCTCCTCCCTTAAGGCGTCTCTTTGGACTTCGGCATCAACTCCTTGCAAGCTCTTATTTTCAGGGTGACGACCTTAATCTGGTTATGACTAGATTAGGTGACAGCGCAATCCAAATGTTGCTCCCCTCCATGGAGGCGTAGTTTCAGATTTTCGGGATTCAACATTTTTGTTGCTATAGCGGCCGGAGGAGTTTTGCTGGTTTGTTTGGCGGCTACCTTGCCGCGAGATATGGTCCTCTTGTTCGCTCTTTTTTCCCTAGGCCTATGAGGATCAGGGATTAGTTTTTTCCTTTTTTTTTTCTTTCATAGCTACATGTACCATTTTGATGCAGAGGCTGGAACAAAAGATATTCCCTTATCTAAAAAAAGATATGGTTCTGTTATTGGTTTTGATGTTAATTTCCTGCTTTATGAACTTAATTAATGTTCCATATAGCCTACTGAATACAGTCCCACAGAAGTATATGTCTACTATTTACCTGAACCTTTCAAATTCAGGTTATTCATGTCAACTTTTCGGAGATTTGTTTCTTATGAGTAGTATCCATCCATCTTGTTAGTTGCTACCACTTCTGCATGTTTTGGACAGAATTATTTAGTTTTCAAGTTAGTTAGTGTCATGGGCCTGAACCAGGCCCAATTGTGAGTCCAACTAGAGTTAGGTTCAGTGTTTGAGTTAATTTCATAGTTTGGTGGATAAGAGATACAGTTGGAGTCTTATAGGTTTGTAAGCAAGCAAGATCTTTCGGCTGGACAGCTTCCGCTGCTACTTGGATATTGACTCCGACGAGAAGGCTTCGCCTTTTCTTATCTTCTTCCCGGCACAAAAAGAGGGATTAGCATTATTGACCCCATGAGAAAGCACTAACACCTTCCTCGTTGGGGCTCCGCGCGAGATCAATCTAGTATCCCATTATATTCTCGAATTCCCAGTCCCCTGCTTCTATTATCCCAGTCTACTTCTACCTTGTCCTTGACATTTAGCTGTTTGTGTTTCCCTCGCATTGTGGGCATAGCCTGTTCGCCTCGCTGCGAAGCAGCCGTTTTACTGTAGCAGCTCCAGAAGAAATAACTGCGAACACTGTAGCTGCTGCAAAACAGCGAGGCGAATAGGCTAAAAATGTGTCTCTGTATCTATGTCTTATCAGTATCAGCTGCCACCTTGTTATTTTTTTTATAGGGCAAATGTGTCAAAAACAAACAGAACCGCAGAAAGTTCAGTTCCAGCAGAGGACAGGATCTCGATGCTATATTGCGCATTGCCATCCTGTGGTAAGAAACAAAACATTTTGTGTGTTCATTCGTCACAGAACTATTTTTCAAGTTCCAAGATAATATTCACAAATTGTTTGTATGTTTTTTTCAGAAGGAAGAAAAATACAAAGATGTGCCACCCACTGTTATTGATCTTTTCAAGGAGTGCCATTGTAGAAGAAGAAAAAAGAAGGAGAAGCAACTGTAAGTACATGTTCCTTTTTTTCCCTGTTTATTACTTAAAATAAGGGTGACATGACTTGTGACTTGTTATCCTGTTGTTAAACTTCTTCTCTGTTATCCTTTTGTTGCCAGGCTATTATGGAAGCCGTAGTGGCTGAACCTGCAGCAGGAGGCCAAGTTCCAAAGTCTCCTACTGAAGTTTTTTCTCATGTTTTGCCAACGTCAAGTTTCTTCAAAAATGTTGGCCTTGAGACAGCAGCCCCCCAAGAGAAGCAGCAGAGCTGCTGCTGCTGGACGTATTCGAGAGGTTGAGGCGGAACTTGATGCGAAAAAGCAAGTAGCAGCAGATCTTAGAGATAAGGTGGAAAAGTTTACGAAACAGGTTGACGATTCCAAAGCAGCAAGGATCAAGCTGTTAGAAGAGGTGGAAAAACTAAAGAAGACATTGGAGGAGACTGATGCCCTTCTTGGTGGTTTGCTCAACCTGAGTAAGGCTTAAACTCGGTCCATAACTTGGTACCTTGCTGGTTCCTGATGAAATGGTTGTTCTATTTTGTTGCCTGAGTTAGAAAGCTGCATGCGTGAGTGCTGCATTTGTTGCCTGACTGCTGTTAGCAACCAAGGACCTGTAATTGTCACTTGAACCGGTATGTGATCTTTGGCTGCTCTATTGCGCTACCTAACCTTTGGTTATGTTTGCGATTACAAATGGTTTCTATGATTTGGGCTTTATGACCTGTGCTGTTTTTCTTTTGTGAAGAAATTTATGACCTGTGCTGTTAATGGGCTATTATTTGGCTGAAACTATGATTGCTACTTGCACGGTAGGAAATGAAACTATGATGTATGGACTGGGCATTGCTCAGAACAAAAACGACGAACACTTCTGGGTGCAAAACACTCAGACGATTTCTTCCGCGTCGTGTACTCTACAGCCCGGAACCTCTGGAAAACCTTGACAAAGACCTTCGAACAGGCACTAAAGAATCTCGAAAGAACGGTCGTTGCGGCAGGGAAGAAGCCATGCAGAAGGTGAGGAGAAGGATCGCTGGGTCAGAATTCTCAGAGAGTTGAAAGCAGATCTCGTGGCGCCACGCCCGTTCCCAGTGTCCACGAGGAGGATCCGATTCGACCGTTGCGCCTGCTGAGTAGAACAAAATACTACTCGTGCAGCATTACTAAAAGGCCGGTCCATCTGTCAAAAAAAAAGGCCGGTCCTGTCAGACCGCAACGAACTGATCCCTCCATGCTGCGTCTGATCGCAGTAACTTGACGAAACTGTCATAACAGGGGAAAAGAATTGTCTGAATGAAAGATCCAACTAACGCACACGCGCATACAAAGCAAGCACCAGGCGGAGGCGAGTACAGAGTAGAATTGCTGTTGTTGTTGTCCTGTAGCCACCACTCTCTCGCCGCCACGCCACCAGCAACGCTACGCTACGCCTCGCTGCCCCCACTAACGCACAGGCACAGAAGAAGGCGCCGCGGCTCTTAATTGAGCTCCCTCGCGCGAACAGAGGCACGGCCAGCTAGGACCTGAAAGGAGTCGGCCACCAGCTCCTCCGCGAATTCTAGTGCTCCAACCAACCGAAAAAACTTGAGCGCCTTCGGGACTCACTCACCAGGCCGTTCCTGTTTCCTTGTTCGCTGCTCTGCTTCCTGGTCATCTGTCTGATAGAGTGATAGGCTCTGCCTGCGATGGAGGCGGCGTTGGTTATGGTGGCCGCCGTGCTACTCGTCTCGTCCTCTCTCGTTGCCTCAGGTAACGTCGTAAGCCGCGCATTATTTCTTCTTCTTTTTTGTTTCTTTTGATTTTCATCAATGGTGCAGACATCTGCTATCCTGCTTCTCTTTCTGCCAGATTTGCTGGAGCTTTTGCAGCCTAATTCTTTCTTGGAGAGAGAGAAAACAAAAAGGCTTTCCTTGTTTTCTTCCTCTCTTTTTTTTTCCCAAAGAAATGTCTTCTTTCTTTTCCCATGTGTTCCTCTCCTGGATTTCAACTGAAAACATAGAGAAACATCATACACATCCTCTATTTTTGGCTGCCGTCCTACTCGTCGATCAACATCTGCGGTGCTGAGTGCTGGCACTGAATTCTGAATTTGTCTCGGCATGGCAGAGTTCTGCGTGTGCCGGTCGGACCAGCCGACGACGGTGCTGCAGAAGGCGATCGACTTCTCCTGCGCCCAAGGCGCGGACTGCACGGCCATCCTGCAGGGCGGCGGCTGCTACAACCCCGACACCGTCGCCTCCCACTGCTCCTGGGCCGCCAACAGCTACTACCAGAACAACAAGGCCAAGGGCGCCACCTGCGACTTCGAGGGCGCTGCCACCGTCTCCACCACAGACCCAAGTAAGTTGTTGATTGCATTCCTACTTATTAGCCCTTTCTCATAGTTGGCGCCAAATGCACTCTGCAATTAAGTTTTGTTTCATTGTTCATGCATTGAGATTCTGGGTGTCATTTCTCATGTTGTTTTGTTGATGCGTCTCTTTCAGGTTTTTCCGGGTGCACTTTCCCTTCGAGTGCCAGGTACATTACTGCCAAACTCTTTGTTCCTTCACCATACTTGCCTTGCCAGCACCAGATGCTTCATAGCACTTGCTTTAAACTTTTTCTTGTGGAATAATAAACCAATGCGTGTGCCCGCTACCACGGAATATGGTCAAATCGATTCTTCCATAGTAGTCAAAATCAATCAGTGGTGTGTCCAACACCTTTCAGCCGTTAATCATTCGTCGTCCACCGACACCAGTAAACTAACAGCAAGATCCATTATTGTCCAGTACAAAATCTTATATCAAGTTGATGCCCTCACCTTGCAAGTAACCGGTATCTGGAGTTTACTTGTCCGCATTGCATTCCTTCAGAAGTTTCACCAATTTGTTGGTTGCAACATCAGTAACCAGTGATGCAACTCTTCCTTGGCCTTCAAGCTGGCTTCCATGTTTCGCCACCGACTTGAAATGGAGCACACGCTTTCTTCCATGCGAAGTGACAGAAGCATTTTACTGACACCTTTTTTTTCTTTTTTTCCCCTTTTTTGATATCATGGCAAATATAAATTCATGACTTTTTGTTAATCGTACTTTAGTTTCCGACATAAGATTTAGTCGTAACGAAAAGCTAGACAGCCTTTCTTGCATCTGCGTCATAGACCAGAAAACAGAGTAAAACAGACAATGATGGTAGCAAAAGCATTGTGTTGCAGATTACAATAATAATGAAGATCGTAGCTTTTGAACGGAGCTGACTCACATAAATCAGACTAGACAAAAGCAAATGAACTAAAAGGTCAAGATTTCGCTGAAAACAAACCCAAAAAAAAGAGCTTGTTTATGTTTTCTGAATCTCTGAAAGCTGTAACTATGCTTAAAGGGTATTGTAGTGTGGACAATTCGCTTATTTTCATTTTAATTCTCATTTATCTTCAGTGAGCATCTTTGGTATAACGAACTAACAGCAGCATATATTTCTGCTACTGATGATGATGATGCTGATGCAGTGCTGCCGGGATAACGAGCACCACACCCGCTGGCGGCTCGACGACGGGCACACTGACACCCGGTTTCGGCACTGGGGCCAACGGCACAATGGGCAGCAGCGGCCTGGGACCAACGGGCACGGGCGCCATGGACACCGCGGCGGCCGGTCTGCTCCCCTGCATTCAGCTCGCCGCCCTCCTCGCCGTCGCCATCTTCTCATTCCTAGCGGTAGCGCTATGAATGAACTCTGTCTATGAACTAAAAAGAAAGGAAAAGGATTGGTTGGAGCGAATCCTACACTACAGAAGTTTTCAGTTCGACAGTTCCAGCTCACCCAAGAACCCACTACGTGTGGCTGTGGCTTATTGTCGTCCCCTGCTGCGTAGTGGCATGATTGGTTGGAGTTGGCATTATACTCAGGCTTCTTTTCATGGATGCATGAATGGATTTGGAAGTAGGATGGCTGTCTCTTTCCTACGAGGACCATTGTTGTACTCTTTCCTTTCCAACCCTTTTAAAAAGTTGTTGTTGCTAGCTTTTTCTTTGTTTTGTAATTTCCATGTAATTTAAATCTAGTGTAAGTCGGTGGTTTAATTCAAGATTGGTTGGAAAGGAAATGAGAATGGTCTTGGGTCTCTATCGTCGATACAGGGCTTTCTATTCTTTGCTGGTGGTGCCGTGGTGGTTGCTTGCTTGTCCCACTGAATATATACAAATAAAAACAACACTTCATCGCACAGAATCTTGCGCACCTTCTGCAACTTGGCGTCAACCTTCATGTGGGCATGTGGAATAGGCAACCAAACACATTGTGAAGTTATTTTTATTTGCAGTCATACAAGGCGGCCGACTAAATTACTACATTAGAGTTGGAATAAAAATAGGCAGGAAGCTTCGTTGGCAGATGGGAAACATGGGGTTGATACATGGTCACAGTTCCATGAAATTCGGTGCATTTTTGTCATGCCAAAGTAGTAGTGCGAGTTAACAGAAAAGTATCCCTGTCTCGCTTTAGTTTTCTTTTTGTTACCACGGAAAGTTTCATGTTGTCAGTAGTATCTCTATCAGCACTGGAATCATGCACCAGGTAGGTTCCTTCCACTATTTGATGGCATGGAATAATCAGTTGTAATTGTCAGTTTTGGTGTCAAACAGCCAGCCAAAACTTCATTCATGAGCAGCCATTCTCACTGCAGAACATTTAGAGGTGTACAATGTGACAATGCATGATTTCTTAGTGCCAGTTAAGCGAGTCGAGTGTGCCATCAGAAAGAATGAGAGAAGGCTCGCCAATGGGCTAGGCCCAAGCGAATCTAACCACGCCTCAACCAACGATGTCCACTTTCTTTGGGCTTCGCCCATGGCTCACAAAATTGTCTTTCATTTCAACCTAGGTTACAGTTTTCTTCCGACGAACAAAACTGTAACAAGCCCTTCTGTTTTCCCTCTTCGTAAGGGTCGCAATCGCGTTTTATTTTGATGCCGTAAGGATACATATTGAATCATATACTCTATAGTTCGTGGCTTTGCTTACGAGACAAAAGATCCAACAAGGAGCGCAAAAGGTGGCAGAACAATCCAACATTCGGCCCTGGCCCAACAAGCAACAAAAATTAGAATAAAGAGAGTGAGCAATAAAAGGTTAGAGAAGTCTGGCCTTTTCAATCCGTATCCATTTTTTTATTAGATGTGATATTAATATGTTATGTCATCCCCTAAAAAAAATTTAATATGTTATGTCATGGTAATGAACATACAATACTCTCCTCTGGTTTTTATAACTTTGCCATTTAGACACAAGTGCCCTAGTTTTCTAGACGACTTTTTTCTTATTTTGAGCTAGTTAAAATTAATATTGTAATATTTCTTCTTGTTACAAACCTTGTCGAACTTGGGAGCTCAATGAATTAGCTTGAAATTTTAATAAGCCTTGGCTAAACTGCCCGGTTTTGAGCTCATTTGCCTATCTACATCCACCTCTACGGTACTTTTTGGTTTGTAATTTTTAATAATATATTGTAATAAACAACGCATCTAACTTCATATTTTGCTCCGTCATCACCATTGTTCTTCTTATGTTCGCGTGCTCCCACCTCATATAATTTCTTTTTCTGATCACATTTTATCATTTGATTGTTTTTGCACCATCGATTCACCACCATCGTCGTTGGGATCGATGCTGGACAAATTACCATGGTAAGAACTAGTAGCAAACTAAATTAGTTCAAACCATAAGCAACCAAATTACCAAGATCATGACAGATGAAGTATCATGTCCCTACTTGCATAAAAAGTACCACTACTACTAATACTGGTAGACTAGTTTTTCGCCAATGCTGACAATTCCAGCTTAATTTGGTACAACAGCCGGGGCAGCAAAACATGACTTGAGTACCAAAATCTACTCATCTATCTGGTAAACAATCTTCTCACTTCTGATTTTTTTTTTTTTTGGTCTTCATTGGTGCCGCTGCCTGGTTAGATTCAATTGACAGCAGCATCAAGGTTTTTTTGAACGTTTAACTAGAGTTCTCTTTTTTGATCCGGCACTTGAACTTGCTTGGTCAGCTTCCATCATCTTCCTCAGCACAGTGCTAGTAGGCTTTAATCCTTGATTGAACTTCCCGCTGTGGACGCTCTATTCCTGGTATCATCAAAGAGTCCAAGTATAGAATCTTGCAAAAATAATGAATATTGTTATATTATTGCCACAAAATTTATTCGGTTCCCCTTTTCTCTTAACTGAACCAATAAAAGAGATAACACCTGCATGTTCCGGTCATTCAGCCCAGCACCAATTAATCTATGCATAGATATGAAAGCAAATATCAGTGCTGGTATTAAAAACAAGAACTAAATTAGACTCAGTCCAGATGTAACAAAGAAAATAAACTTGTATTGGTTTGGAACTTATAAGTTGCTAGAAAGACTGAAATTAAAAGTTTGTAGAATCACTTTGATGACAATATAAGCAAAGAATACAATTGTAATAAAAACAAAAAGGTCTGAACTTTTGCTAGTTTCATAAAGTACTTTGTAGCTAAACACATAGATCTTAACTTATGGTGCAAATATTTAAGTAATTTAGAATAAGGCAAGACTGTAGATTATCCATAAAATACATGAACATATTTTTCCCACTTTGGAACTATATTATGCCACAAAATACTACCAAATACTAAAAGCAACTAAGCCCTGCATTTATAAACTTCGTAATCTGAGATTACTTGTACTGATCAAAGAACAAGTAAGAAATGAATATATACCAGAAAATAATGAATGAGGTGATCTAAAAATCAACATATAACTGAATCTAAACAGTGGAACCAGTACACACGATTCAAGAACCTTATGGGAAATCAACAAAGAAAAACAAGTATGAATCGCAAGACAAACTAGTTACCGAACTGGAAAAAAAGGAGAATGGAATACTTCCCTGCCGCACTTCTTGCAGAGGCGTCAAGCTCCGTTCCATGGAAGGATTTGGGAACCAATGCCCTCTTCGTGCCGGCAAAGGGTTGTAGGGTTAGGGTTTCTTTTTGTTTTGAACTGAAGACGAATGGGGACCAAATGAAACGGTTCTTCAACAAAGGGGACAGAAGCAGCTTCAGGGTACTCTTTATTGTTAGTTGATCTCCACACGAGTCGCTCCAACGAGCGAGCCGTTCCCTTATTCGCGCCCTGATCGGGGGCGCACAACCAATTCATGGTTGGTGGGCCCCGTCATGCTGCGCATATAAAAGGAAATGGTGGGGGCCGGGGACACGCACGCCAAGGTTCGCCGTGCCCACTCACCCCACCTACAAACCCGCCGATCTAGGGTTGCGCAGAAGCGACGGGAAGCGCCGCCTCCACGCCGCCAGTGCGCCATTTGCGCCGCCAGCGACGCCATGGCTTCCTCCTCCTCAGCTGCTCCGAACCTGATGCCCGGCGGTAACCTCTCTCCCTCACTCCCTCTCTGTAGGTCTCTCGGTAGTGTACAAGTCATGATCTGTTTTTCTAAGTTAAGGTTTACCCGATGATCTCACTCCTAGAGTTGTTGTTTCTATCAATGGTATCTTGAGCCAGGCTAGGTTGTGAATCTAGATCGGGGTTAGAAAGTTTTAAGTCTTCACTGTTAGGGTTAGTTTTTGTTGTTCTAGATCTAAAGTTAGTGTGGCGCCGGGACCCCATGAGCCGGCGCCTCCATCACTCTTGTTCAGAGAGGAAGAAGGAGGTAGAATTCAAGTAAAAGCAACCAACTCCTAACCCTAACCCTACTTACCTGTTGACCGGCGTCGGATCTGGATGAGATCGCCGCCGGGAAGTCAACGCTCCACCCTGCTCACCACCACCGCCGCCGTGCGGGAAGTCACCACCGTCGCCGTGCGGGTAGGACAGCTCGAGCCGGCGCTCGTCGCTGACTTGCGCGCGGGCTCGACGCGCCGGCAAGGGGCCTGCGGCGGCGCCCATCTCTCGTTTTCCTCCAGCCGCCGGCCGAGTCACCACCGCACCGCGGGAAGAGAAGAGGCGAGGGAGAGATGAGAATGAGCTAGGGTTTGGGGGAGGACGCGGCGGACGGCGGTTTTGTTGCCTCCGATCCGTGCGCCGAGCCGTTGATCTGGATCGACGGCTGAGATTGAGGCGGGGGTGAGAAAACCTCCCGCCGGACCGGGCCGGCCCAGTAAGGGTTACTTTCACGTGGGCCGCGGGCGCAGACGTTTTTTCTTTTTTCCTAATGTTTTTCGCGCTGACGGGCCGGGCCGCTGGAAAGTTTTACACGCGCGAGCGCGGTATGGGCCGCGCACTTTTTCGCGTTTTGGGCCGGACCTAGTTTTCGCACAGTAGCGCTGTTTATTAAGTTTCGTTTATTTACAGAGGCAGTTTTAAGTGAATTTTGAGTGAATATGATCTCTGTTTAAATTGGAACCAACGGGATAATTTTTACAGAGAATAGAAAAGAGTATTGCTACTTCTGTACAGTATTTTAATGCAAGTTGCGCTACTGTTTTTTCCGCTGCAAGTTTAGTTTATCTCCCTTGTAAAATTGGAACCAACGGGAAAATTTTATTTGGGAGAGAAGTTTATTTAAGTTGAATTATGATGTTGTTATTTTCTGACCAAAGTTGATGATAGCAATGTCATAGAGTTGTATTCATGAGTTTTATACATTTATTCTATTTCTGCCCAACGGTGATGTAGAATTAATGTAGTAGGAATTTGTATGTTTTAATTTTGACCAACGTTAAATTGAAACATGCAAATTATTTTGTTTTATTGTTCCTCACTATCTTATGGTCTTATTTCAGTTTTTGACCCCATGGCTTGCATCAAGTCCATTCCACCCCTCAACGGCAACAACTACGGGGCGTGGCGTGAGAATCCTGAGATGGCACTAGCGCTGTCCAACATTGATCGGGCAATCACTGATCCCTACCCTGTTGAACCTGCTGACCCTCAAAGGGAAGCTGATGAGACTGATGATGCATTCAATGCACGAGTGCGTGACCATGCACCCGTGAGAATGAAGTATGATGGGGAAAAGATGATGTGGGATCAGTCGAACCGCAAGTGCTTGATGGTGATCAAGAGCTCCATTGTGGAGGGTATAAGGGGAGCAATCCCAACATGCACCACTGCAGTAGAGTACCTCTAGAAAGTGGAGAGTCAGTTCATTGGCTCTTCAAAGTCTTATGCATCCACTCTTATCAAAAGGTTAGTCAATGAGAGGTACACTGGAGGTGGTGTAAGAGAGCACATCTTGAAGATGAGTAACTGGGCGCACAAGCTTGGCACCATGGACATCCCGTTGCCTCCTGATTTCATTGTCCATTTGGTGTTTGCTTCGCTGCCCAAGGAGTTTGAGGCCTTTGAGGTCAACTACAACCAACAGAAAGAGAAGTGGACTATGGAGGAGCTTATTGCACAGTGTGTGCAAGAGGAGGAAAGGAACAAGAGTGCAAGAGGTGGTGAGCTAAACTACCTCAAGCACAACAACAACAAGAAGAGGTGGTGAGCTAAACTACCTCAAGCAAAACAACAAGAAGAAGAGGAGTTTTTTCCCTAACAAAGGGCAAAGCTACAACTCTATGAACAACTCCTCTCCCTCTAAGGGTAAAGCTCCACAGTCTTCTGATCATCAGCAAGGACCAAGCCGTGTTAAGAATGTCAACCCCAACCAATGCAGGTGGTGCAAGCAAGAAGGGCATTATCAGAAGGATTGCCCACAGTTTCTGAGGCACCTGCTTAAGACTGGTGAGGACATTATTACATTTGTAGATGAGTCGTTGTATTTAAGTTTTGCTAAGTCCACATGGTGGATAGATTCTGGTGCAACTACTCATGTTACTAATTCTAAACAGGGACTCCATATGAAGAGGATCCTGCAAAGAGGAGAAAGAACCATTAGAGTTGCTAATGGACTTGAAGCGGATGTTAAAGCCATAGGAGATCTCTCCCTTTAAAGTTGAATAACGGCTTCGTACTTCGTCTTCGAGATGTCCTTTATGTTCCCTCTTTGCGTAGAAATTTAATAAGTTTATCTCGCTTGGATAGCGATGGATTTTTATGTAATTTTGGCAATGCACAATGTGAGATTAAGTTTAATGACAAGTGTGTTGGTCTTGCCTTCCGACAAGACAAGCTTTATTTATTATCACTTTGTGAGAATGTGAATGTTGTGTGCATTGAGAATGTGGATGCCTCTTCTATGAGTAATAAGAGAAAGAGAATTGATAATGTATCTTCGAAATTGTGGCATTGTCGCTTGGGCCACATTTCGAGGGGGAGAATAGAACGTTTAGTTCATCATTCAATTCTACCGCCCTTAGAATTTTCAGACTTTGAGCAATGCATCGATTGCATCAAGGGCAAGTACGTTAAGAAAATTAAGAAAGATGCCAAACGAAGCACGGGGATTTTGGAGATAATCCACACAGATATATGTGGTCCTTTTCCTGTGAGATCAGTGGACGGTTTTGATTCATTTATTACCTTCACAGATGATCATACTCGTTATGGCTACATTTATCCAATTAAAGAGCGCTCAGAGGCGTTGGATAAGTTTAAGATATTCAAGGCTGAAGTAGAAAATCAGCACAACTTAAAGATTAAGGTAGTAAGATCCGACCGTGTGGGAGGGGGAGTACTACGGTCGTCATACCCCATATGGCCAAGTTCCTGGACCTTTTGCAAGGTTCCTACAGGAAAATGGCATAGTTGCTCAGTACTCCACACCGGGGGAGCCTCAGCAAAATGGAGTGGCAGAAAGAAGAAACCGTACCCTTATGGATATGGTGAGAAGCATGATTAGTTATTCCGCTCTACCGATTGAGTTATGGATGGAGGCCTTAAAAACCGCCATACATATGCTTAATTGAGTTCCCAGTAAGTCTGTAGAAAAGACACCATATGAGTTATGGACTGGGAGACAACCCTCATTGAGCTATTTGCGTGTGTGGGGCTGTCCAGCTGAGGCTAAAGTGTTTAACCTAAACATTGGGAAGCTAGATCCCAAGACAGTAAGTTGCCATTTCATTGGCTATCCAGAAAAGTCTAAAGGTTATCGTTTCTATTGTCCTAACAGACATACTAAGTTTGTAGAAACGAGACATGATGTCTTCTTAGAAGATGACATGGTTAGGGGAAGCATGGCAGCTCGAGAAGTTAATCTTGAAGAGAAGCGGGTGTTTGCACCTACTCCTATGACTCAAGAGCCCTTCTTCTCACTGCCTGTTGCTGCTGCACCATCGGTGCGTGACACTGTGGTGACAGCACCTGTTGTTAGTTCTCATGTGGCGCCAACAAATGTAAATGAGGAACCTGTCCTTCAGGAGCCTATAGAAAACGTTGCACCACAAGAGGAGGAGCTGCAACAGCCTCAAGTAGCGCCTGCCATAGAAGCCCCTAGAAGGTCTCAAAGAGTAAGGAAACCAGTCATTTCTGATGACTATGAAGTCTATGAATGTGAAGAAGAACAAATGGGGGATGATCCCACTACATTTGAAGAAGCCATGAGAAGTGCTGATGCATCGAAATGGCGTGAAGCCATGGAAGATGAAATGAAATCCATGAGTACCAACAAGGTTTGGGACTTAGAAGAAATTCCTAAAGGAGCCAAAATAGTAGGCTGCAAATGGGTCTACAATATTAAATATGACTCCCAAGGGAAGATAGACAGATATAAGACACGCCTTGTGGCAAAAAGTTACACTCAAAGAGAGGGAATAGACTTTAATGAGACTTATTCCCCGGTCTCATGCAAGGACTCTCTTAGAATCATAATGGCATTGGTGGCGCATTACGATTTAGAGTTACATCAGATGGATGTAAATACGGTGTTCCTAAATAGGGATTTAAAAGAAAATGTTTACATGGCTCAACCCAAGGGTTTTGTTGTGGAAGGAAAAGAAAATATGGGATGTCGCCTAAACAAGTCTATTTATGGGCTGAAGCAAGCAGCAAGAATGTGGTACTTAAAGTTCCACGAAACTATAAGTAAGTTTGGGTTTAGTAAGAATGTAGAGGATGATTGCATTTATGCAAAGTTTAAGAACGGGAAATTAATTTTCCTTATCCTGTATGTGGATGATATCCTACTAGGTAGTAGTGACTTGAATCTACTTCTGGAGACGAAAAAGTTTTTGTCCTCACATTTTGACATGAAAGATCTTGGTGAAGCATCATTCGTTCTAGGAATTAAGATTCACCGAGATAGAAGAAAGGGGGTATTAGGACTCTCGCAGAAGAATACCTAGAAAAGATTCTAAGAAAATATGATATGCATGCGAGTAAACCTACGCCTGCTCCTATAGTCAAGGGCGATAGATTTAGGAAATTTCAATGTCACACGAACCAGTATGAGATCGATCAAATGAAAACGGTTCCATATGCTTCAGCTATCGGAAGCTTACAGTATGCTCAAGTATGTACTCGCCCTGACTTAGCATTTGTTACCAGGGTACTTGAAAGATTTCAGAGTAATCCATGATTAGATCACTGGAAAATGGTTAAGAAGGCTTTGCGATATTTGCAGGGTACTAAAGGCCTCATGCTAACGTATAGAATAACTGATTCTCTAGAGATTAAAGGGTATTCAGATTCAGATTTTGAAGGTAGTGTGGGTGATTTTAAATCCACAACAGGCTATGTTTTCACCCTAGCAGGTGGAGCTATCTTGTGGAAAAGTTCCAAGCAAAGTATTACTACTCCATCCACGATGTATGCAGAGTTTATAGCATGTTTTGAGGCCTCGGGGCAGGCAAAGTGGTTAAGAAAATTTATACCCGGGTTGAAAGTGGTAGACAGCATTGAAAGACCACTCAAGATGTACTGCGACAATGAGCCCGCAGTGTTTTATGCTCACAACAATAGGTCAAGTGAGGCTTCTAAGCACATTGACCGGAAGTATTATGTTGTGAAAGAATATATTCATGATGATCTTATAAGTCTTGAGCATATACCTTCAGAGGAAATGATAGCGGATCCGCTCACAAAAGGCTTACCACCCAATGTGTTCAGAGAACACTTAGCCGGCATGGGTTTAAGGGAAAGCCTATGATCACTGGATAATAAAGGCCTAGAAAAGAACTGTTTCAAAGTGGAGAAAGTGTATTGTGGCTGTTAATCTGATAGTGTACTCTATGATGACGAGGCACGCTCTATGCACCTATCTGCAATGAGATGGTTGTCTAAGTTAAGTTAAGTTTAAAGTATAAGTTTGAGGAAAGTTAAGGTTTACCCGATGATCTCACTCCTAGAGTTGTTGTTTCTATCATTTATTTGTACACTCAACGAGCTCAGCGCGGGGAAGAGGAGGAAGGGGGCGAGGCGCTGGTTGCAAGGACGACGAGCTCGGCTCGAGGAAGAGGAGGGAGGCCAGGGGGAGAGGCGCTGGTTGCAGCGATGACGAGCTCGGCGTGGGGAAGAGGAGGGAGGCCAGGGGGAGAGGCGTTGGTCACGGCGATGACGAGCTCGGCGCGGGGAAGAGGAGGGAGAGGGCCAGGCGCTGGTTGCGAGGTCGACGAGCTCGGCTTGAGGAAGAGGAGGGAGGGGGCGAGGCGCAGGTTGCGGCGGCGACGACGAGCTCGTCGCGGGCGTGGAACGGGAGCGGAGAGGGAAGACGAGCGGAGAGCGGATAGGTTCGCTACGCGACAGAGCTACCGAGGCAGAACTCCAGGCACTCGGTGGTCAACGCGTGCGCGGGGCGAGGGGGCCTTTTACGAATCTCAAAGCAGAATGGACGGTGCGGGATAAGGTATGCTGGAGCATGCCGTTGTCACAACGAATAACCGCGGGTCGAAATTCCAATAATGGAGCATGCGTTTATAATTGGTGACTTCTCAAAACTGCATCCTTCGGCATACGTGTTCATAAAGTTCATACTAATATCTCTGCCGCATTCTGAATTTTTATGACTGTAACTGTTTTTAGTCAGGGGCGAAGCTAGAGTGCAGCAGTGGGGGTGCACCACTATGGAAAAATCTGAATATATCACAGAATACATGGTGAAGTTCTGAATTTTTTAACTACAAGTGCTGTTCACGCTGGGTGCATGTGCATCCGGTACCTTGTACCTAGCTTTGCCACTGGTTTTTATTTCTTCAGTTAAAAAAAAAGAAACAATCCAAAAATAAAGAAAAAGAATAGCAAAAGGTAAAGGGTGGGATCTGAGGGGACCTTCCGAGTTCCTCCGACTTGATACTTGACCCAGGCTTCACTCCACTCTCCGTAGTCGTCGTACCCACGACGGAGACGCCATCGCGGCTCTACGGTTGCCGCCGACCCCCATCTCCCCTCCTCCGTTTCCTCTCGCCCAACCCTAACCCAACCTCGCGATGTCGGAGGTCGTCGACTCGCCGCAGACGCACCGCTCGCCGCCGCCACCGTCGCCGTCGCCCTCGATGCCGCGGACCCACTCCCAGCACCAGCAGCAGCCGCGCGGCCGCCCGCAGCCCCCGCCCGGCGCCGACCCCTTCGCCTTCGGCGTCATCGCCTTCCTCGGCATCTGCTTCGTCCTGGTGAGGAACCCCTCCTTCCTTCCCCAATCTCACTCTGTTTCTCTTATTACCCTCTGATCGCGAGTAGGTAGATGCTCCGTGGCGCTTGGCGCTGACTGGCGTGCGTGCCTGATCGGCGAATTGGTGGGGGTTTAGCATGCACTAGTGTGATCCTGCAGGGGGGGACTGGGAGGTAATGGTGGGTTGTTGCTTTGTGGGGTTTAGATTTGGTGCATTGGGCCAGTGGGTGGTGTTTCAGTTACTCCCCCTGTGAACTGTTTTAGTGGTCATAACGTAGATTGTGATGTGCAGGCTTGAATTGAGTGGGCGGATGATTGGCCTATTTGCTGCAGTTATCCATTACTTTTGCTAAATTTCGCCTATCTTTGTACCTTTTAACTCCACATTTGTTTGGAGAACCGTGCTTTTATAGATTGCCTAGGTGCCGTTTGGCAATATGGAAATGATGCTTGGGAATGGAAAGAGAAATGGGCTGAAAAATCTTAGCCATTCTTCCACCATTTTATGTATCAAGCTTCCATTTTCTCTAGATTCATAACCTACTCGCCTTTTAGTTAGGAACTTTTTATCGGTCCTTGTAGGGTTCCTTTTTATATGATGGATTGGACTATTTACCATACATGATCTGATCATTATCTTATGTTTCTCTATTCTCTCACATCACATGGTATCTTATTGATCCCTATCCTCTTTGTGAAGTTACCTGAACTTGTATATGTGTGATGACAACAAATTTTTCTAAAAAAAAAAAGGAAACTGAATTATCACCATAGGAATAGGATATGCCCCCAAGCAAGAACTCTGATGATAAGTTGTTACATACTGGGGTTTAGCTATGTGAGTTGGCGCTGGGTTGTTGATTCAGTCAGTGCCCTTATTTACACATTGCTGTTTACACTGCAGGCTTCAAATGATTAGACAGGTGATACACACCAAATTTATTCAGTAGTACATCGAAGTTACCAACATGATTGATCACTGTGTTTTTTATGTTGCCTTGTGCAGTAGTGCTAGTTGGGTTAGGGTAGAGAAAACAATCAGCAATATCTAAAAGCAGTCCCCTAAGAGCAATAAGATGGATAGAAGAAAGAGTAGAGTTTTTTTTTTTACGGCTACTGGTTGCTGGGATTTTGATGTTTGCATGGATTTATTAGAGTTAATTGAATAACTGACAATATGGATGGATCTAGAAAAAGAGGGGAGTTGGACAGTTGGATTTCTTTGGATCAGCATGGGATCAAAGTACTGAGTATATGGATTTTGTAGTTACACTAGCCATTTGGAGGAGAAACGACTTTTACAATTATGTCATTCTCTAATACTGGGTAGCATAGAATTGAGGACATATAGAGGTATTACATCACCATTACAAGCATTAAAAAAAAAGCATCCATTTGATATTGATAGTGTGCCATCCTGCAGAAATAAATGATAAAGTGGATCTTGAACTTTCTAGGTCATGTTTCAGAATTAGCAACTATAGTTCTAGTGTAATGTACTCTAATAGATCACAATTGCTGCACCATTGTGTTGTATTATTATTTTAGGTTACTGAATCATACTGTCCCACGTATCATAAATCGTTAATTGACATACGTTGTCAGAGACTAAAAAATGGTCTGATTATTAAACACAAATATCTATATTATTGAAAAACATATAGGGCTGCAGCGATCTGTGCCCGAGTATGGTGCACAATATTGTTCATATTATCATATCCTGTTATAAGCCGAGGTCACTTGAGGGAAGGTGTCATTTTCAGTTGGCGTTCCCTGGGTATGATGAATTTTATTGCCACCACCCATTTATGTTTACTGCCCTTCGTTAAATAATATAAAATATCTATTTAATGTGACGTCTTTTGAATCAATTTAATAAAAGTGTAAGTTTCAAGTGCATTATGACACCAAGACACTTCTTTTGCTCTATGGTCTTTTTTTAGAACTACATCAAGTCTACTGTTGGTTCAAAATATTTATTTTAGTGCACTACTCATTTTCCTATGTATTTTGATTATTTTGATCAAGTGATTTGCATTGCCCAGATAGGAAATTGATTACTTTCAGTGCCTCTTGTATTTTAGTGTTGGTTGAAGTGCACTGCAGATACACTTCATAGCTCACATGGGAGTACAGTGGATGCATTCTTTTTCTTGGGTGTCTATAGAAGTAATGCTGTTGAATAACTCAGTTTTTTGGTAAATATGCAGGTTTCACTCTCTGTTCCATCAAGTATCCTCCATCAAGTTCCTGAAGGACATGTTGGGGTATACTGGAGAGGAGGTGCTCTTTTGAAAACAATCACTCCTCCAGGTATCCTTTTAGCTGTAATGTTCATTCTTTTTATGTTTGAATTTGTATTCACCATCTTTTTACTCTTCCACTAGGGTTTCATCTGAAGCTGCCTTGGATTACCCAATATGAGCCAATACAAGTTACTCTTCAAACAGACCAGGCAAGTGATCCTTTAAACACACTAAAGTTGAGTTAAGTTAGTTGGCGATTGTTTCCATTTGTTTGGATCACAATTTTTTGTTTTCGTCTGTCCAGAAGAAAGTTTGCTTTGTTTCTTGAGTTTGTGGTAGAAATATTTTTATGCCATTCACTTTGCTAAACATATGAGTTTATTTTAGAAATGTATTCATGCTTTCCATATTGCTAAACCAGGTTAAAGATATCCCATGTGGAACAATGGGTGGTGTCATGATCAGCTTTGACAAGATAGAGGTACAATATTTCTCTTCTTGTGATGACTCTGTTTTACAAAGGTTGCCTGCTTTCTTCTGAGCTGCTTGATTGTTTGCTATGCATGTAGGTTGTGAACCGCCTCCGTAAAGAGTTCGTGCATGAAACCCTGCTCAATTATGGTGTGCATTATGACAAGACATGGATATATGATAAAATCCATCACGAGATAAACCAGTTCTGCAGTGCCCACAGTTTGCGGCAAGTTTACATCGACATGTTTGACCAGGTTGGTGAATACTTTGTTCTTTCTCGTACATCTGCGCAACAGGAGACTTTATATTCACATTTATGGGTCTCCTATCCTGCCATAAAATCAGATTGATGAAACAATGAAAGATGCTATTCAAAGGGACTGTACACGTTATGCTCCTGGCATTGAAATCATCAGTGTTCGTGTTACCAAACCAAATATTCCTGGTAGTATCAGAAGAAACTTTGAGCTAATGGAAGAGGAGCGTACAAAGGTACAATTCATCTGGTTGCTTTGTACATTCATGGTTTGTTTATTACTTAATGTACACTGTTTAACTTACATTCAACTATTGTGTATTGAGGGCACAACTTGAGGTGCTATTGATATCATTATTGAAATGTTAAAGTTGCAAAAAAAAAAAAATAGTTTCCAAGCTTAGGAAGGTGGTTCTTGTACCTTTTCTCTTAGGGGCTGGATGCATATGTGCTTGGCAGTACCTCTCACTCAGTGTTAAGTTCATACTGTTAACTTTGTTAGCACATAATATTGGTTATCTTAGGATAACTAGGATTTGTTTTCTTCTTATGGGTCTGTAAGGTCTTTTCCTTAAACCGACCATATCTTCAGCTGTAATAAATATGTTGTATCTTGCATTTTTTTAGAAACCGATCCCTAGAGGATCATTATTGTAGCATCCGGCATCCCTTAGCCTGATGTGCTTAGTGTTCCCCAACATCTCTCAACCTCTTGCAAACTTTCCGTTATCTGGTAGTGATGTTCTGTTAGATCATGTATGTTGTGGATGGTTTATGGTCCCCTGCGAGCTTAAGGGTAGTATAGATGGGAAGATAGAGATAGAGGTAGATAGGTTTAAACTTCTTGGTTGCCTTTTGTTCAATCTCTTCGGCCTCCTTATATATATATAGACCAAGGCTAACCAATTCTTGCTAACAATCCGAGTGATTCTAGGAACCAACACAATCTGGATACTAACTGAACCTGAAATGCTAACAACCTCAATCCTAATCGACATGGCAAACAAATGGACCACAGCGCGCCGTGCGGTGTTCTGCTTTGGCGCACGGTGGGATTTGTGTTTGCCCCACATAACAGTAACTATGCAAACATGACGCTATAGATCCATTAGAAACATTAGTGAGGTTGATTTAATGCTTGAAGATAAAATGTGCATGTATGCACCACAGAAATGAGCATAATTTTGTTTCAGGACTGATAAAAAAAAGACGTTTATCGGTATCTACTTGTTTAGCATGAGTGTATGAATTATGTACACATATGGTATCTTCTATGCATAGGCACTGATCGCCATTGAGAAGCAAAAGGTAGCCGAGAAGGAGGCAGAAACACAGAAGAAGATTGCGTTATCTGAAGCAGAGAAGAATGCACAGGTGAGCAAGATCCTCATGGAGCAGAAGTTGATGGAGAAGGACAGTTCCAAAAGGCAGCAGCAGATTGACAATGAAATGTTCCTGGCACGAGAGAAAGCACTGGCAGATGCAAACTTCTACAGGCATGGCTAGCATTACCGTTTGTTTTAGTCAAATTGTTTGGTTCATTGATGCCATTCTTTTTTTTCATCTAACTGCGTTTGGTTTGGTCTGGCCAGGGTCTTGAAGGAAGCAGAAGCTAATAGACTTAAGCTTACCCCTGAATATCTTGAGCTGAGGTTCATTGAATCAATTGCGAATAACTCAAAAATTTTCTTTGGTGATAAGGTACTGAATGCATCATATATTGCTCGTATTTCTTCTGTATGTTTACTGAAAACCTGGGCTGAAACGTGAACCACACCTTTGCAGATTCCAAACATGATCATGGATCAAAGGTTGCTTAAGAATTACCTCAACGATGTTCCAAGGAAGGACATTTCTGAAATGTAGAAGCTTGTTATGTGAATCAGAAGTTACACAGGCTATTTTCTGTGATCCCCACTTGGTAGATAGGACTCCTGTGATTCCGCTCAGTACATGAGAAGGCCAAACAAGGGAGACATCCGGACGACCAGACCACTGTTAGCAGTTAGTCTTGCAAGAAACCTTCTGGCTTGTTTTGTGTAGTAGTATTGCCATAGCTGGATGCCTGAATCAAGGTGCATGTGGTTGACATTGATGCCACCATTAGCACGTATTCTGTTAGATGTTGTGCTAGTCTGCGTGACTGATGGTTAGGCCATTCATCCTGGTAATAATACATGGAAGCTTTAGGCCAGGGTATAGCTTATGAGATTTATGGGTTGGGCATTAATGAAGATAACCTCCCTATCCAAAGCATTGCCTAACATACGACGTGCATTGTGTTTCTCGACTCCTTTGCGATGTTATTTAGTAAATCAACTCTTTCTTTTATGAGGAGCACACGTTTCCGATGAATACAGGCGTGCTATGGAAATTGATTGATTAGCAATGCGTGATGGGCAGAAAAGCCGACAAATGACCCAGGTAAAATCTAATCTCAACATTACCATGTTTATGTACATCCATGCTTACAGACATGATGCACCAAACCAAAGATATAACCCCGATTGAATTACCCGTATGAAGGAATATTTCTCAGTGGTTTGCACGGAAGTGACATCATAAAGATTCGGGGAATGAATTATATATGCGGCAGCAGCTAAATCGGAAAATATTAAAAATACAGGCTGGGAAAGATCGAGCCCATCAACGTACAGACCCCCCCGGGCCGCGAGCTGGGCTTAATCAGTTTCGGCCCATCAGCCAGATAGCACTGGCCTTGCAAACCGAACGCCAGTCAGGGGGCCCAGTCAGGTCGGTTTCGCGCCACCCTAATCGAACTCGGTTTCGACCTGACGAGGAGTTCGATTCGATAAATATGAAACAGCCCGTAACACACAACTCCCCGCAAACCGTTTCGCGCCCTCAAACACTCCAAACCCTAATTCGCTTTCGACTCTGTTTGGCGAATCCCTCGACTCCGAAAGCGTACTCGTCTACTTCACGGAGTCCTTCGCCTCGCATCCCGGTGAGCTCGACTCGATCCATCTCTTTCGCGTTTTTCTTGGTTTCGCGCCATGGCGGACACAGCCGCCGCCGCCACCGCTCCGCCGCTTGTTTCGACGCCGTCGCCGAGCCCGCCGTCTTGCGGGAAGTACATCCCCCCGCCGCTTTTAGCCACTGCTTCACTTGCTAGCCGCCGCGTTTCCGCTCCGCCGCCGCTGCTCCCCACCCGTGCTAGCCGCCGCCCGCCCCTGCCTGCTTCCTCCACGCCATCCGCAGCGAAGCCTAGCCGCGCAGCGGCAAGCGGAAGCTGGATCCGGGACAAGGCTGTCCGCTGCTCCGACATTGCGCCACCGAAGCCGCTGGACGTGCCCAAGATCCCCGGCCGCGCATCCCTCAGCGACAGCTGGATCCTCGACAAGGTTCAGCCTGCACCGTCGTGCGGACCCTCGAAGAACGGCTGCGGCAAGAGGAGTTGCGCTCCCTCGTCGTTCAAGTACGGTAAGAAGCCGAGGTATGACTCCCATTCTGTTGCCTATGCAGGTCCTATTTTTTTGAATGCTCCGCTCCCTAGCGCTCTCCCCATGCCATCTGAGCGTTTGCTAGGACGCGCCAGTAGTAGTTCCTCTTCCCAGTAGTGTTGCACGGAATTGAATAGGAAATTCGGGTTTTTAGTCTGCAGTAGCGACATTTGCCATGTCTTAAACCTGCGAACAGTCAGTAATGAAAACACAAAAAAAAAACCTGCAAACAGTAAGCAATCCATGCTTTTCATAATTGAATTCTAGGAAGTAGGCATTGTTAAGAAGCACTTTAATTTCCCTTAACAATTCTTATTTTGTATTATAGAATCAGAATATCGTAGTACTCAAGATATGATTTCGCAATATCCAGTTTTTATACTATAAGTAAGCTTTATTTTATACTGGAGTTTGAAGAATAAAGGTTAACGTTGCCTGTATCTTTTATGCCCAATAAAGTTTTCTATGCGATTATAATATATCTCACTTTACGATTCTGCATGTTTCTGTTTATAAGTTTCTATTTTTCCAGTTTTAGTCTTTTTTTAATGGAGAAAGTCCATCGTACAACCATCAATGCTCAGTTTCTTTTTCAACCTTCAGCTATCAGAAAAGTGTCCAGTTTAGATAGTTGATAGTCGAATAATGAACTTTCTCGTAGTTGAAGGTTGAAAAACAGATTGAGCACATAGTTGAGGGTTGTACCATGAACTTTTTTCTTCTTCTGATTTTAGTCTCTTTTTGTTTAAATAAAGGAAAAAGTCCATCTTGCACCATCAATGCTCAATATCTTTTCAACCTTCAACTATCAGACCGAACACATAGTTGAAGGTTGTGTTATGGACTTTTTCCTTTCCTAACTCCGCCTGTGTTGTTTCAACATAGCCGGTCCCAAGCCCGGAAAAGGAGGAGGGGGAATAGGTTGTGATAGGATCACTGAGGTAAAAACCCAGCCATTCATATGGAGAGTAACTCTGAAATGTTGGTTTTGAGTTTGTCTTTTGAGCACCTGATTGCTATCTTCTTATGTTTGTACTCTCTTTCATAGTACCTGATTGATCATTTTCCTCCTTGTGACATTACTTGAACATGCACATGTGTGTTGACAGCTGAGTTTTCACCATGGGACTAGAATATGTCCCAAGCAAGAGCATAGTTTAGTATTTTGATGGCAGGTTGTTGCATACTGGGGTTTAGGTTTGGTGCATTTTTGCTGGGATTGTTGATTCAGTTAGTTCCCTTGTTTACACATTGGTGTTTGCACTATAGGCTTCAAATGATTAGGCGGGTGATACACACCAGATTTATTCAGTAGTGCATCAAAGGTACCGGCATGATTGATCACTGTGTCTTTTATGCTGCCTTATACAGTAGCTCTGGTTCGGTTAGGGTAGAGAGACCAATCAGCAATATCTAAAAGCAGTCCCCTAAAAGCAATAAGATGGCTGGAATAAAGGTTAGAACCTTCTTTTTTTTTTGGGCTTCTGATTGCTGGAATGGTGGGGTTGGCATGGATTTATGAGAGTTAATTGCAATGTGGATCGATCTAGAAAAAGAGGGGAGTTGGGATGTTGGATTTCTTTGGATCAGCATGGGATAACAGTCTTGAGTATATGAATATTTGTGGTTATACTAGTCATTTGGAAGAGGAAACAACTTTTACAACTATGTCATTCTGTAGTACTTGGTAGCATAGAATTGAGGAGATATAGAGGAATTACATCAACATTACAGGCTAAAAAAAGCATCCATTTGATATTGGTAGTGTGCCACCCTGTATGTAGAAATAAATAACAAAGTGTATCTTGAACTTTCTAGGAGATATTTCAGAATTAGCAACTATAGCTCTAATCTAATGTACTCAAATAGATCACAGTTTCTTCAACCTTATGTTGTATTTTTATTTTAGGTACTACACAACCGTAGTGTGTCACATATCAAATTGCTAATAGGGATACATTGTCAGAGATTTAAAATGACATGAATATTAAACGTCAAACATCAATATTATTGAAAAGTATACCGAGATGATATGGGGCTGTGGCAATCTGTGCCTGAGTATAGTTCACAATATTGTTCATATCTTAGTAGAAGCTGAGGTGACTTGAGGGCAGTGTTTGCAATTTCGAAAAACCCGGGAAAATCGATACCGGAAAAACCGGCTGGTTTGGACTGGGATTGCAAACCCTGCTTGAGGGAAGATGTCATTTTCAGTTGGCATCCCTTGGGTATATGATGAATTTATAGAACTTCCATCAGCCATGTATGTTTATTTCCCTTCCCATTAAACACTGTAAAATATCTATTTAATGTGACATCTTTTGGATCAATTTAAAAGAAGTGTAAAGTTCAAGTGCATTATGACACCAAGACACTTGTTTTGCACTATGGTCCTTTTTATGAACTACATAAAGTCTACAATTGGTTCAAATATTTATTTGAATACACTATTCCTTTACCTTTGTATTGTGATTATTTTAATCAAGTGATTTACATTGTCCAGATAGGAAATTGATTACTTTCACTGTCTCTCGTACTTTAGTGTTGGTTGAAATGCAGTCACAGTTCATGGCTAAAATGGGAGTACAGTGGCTGCACTTTTTCTCCAGTATACCTGTTTAATACTGTTGAATAACCCATTTTGTTTTTGGTAAATATGAAGGTTTCACTCTGCGTTCCGTCATGTATTCTCCATCAAGGTCCTGAAGGACATGTTGGGGTATACTGGAGAGGAGGTGCTCTTTTGAAAACAATCACTACTCCTGGTATCCTTCTTGTTGTAACTTTTTTTTTTTAAAAAAAAAAATTGTACTCACAGTCTTTTTACTCTGCCACTAGGATTTCATCTGAAGCTGCCTTGGATTACCCAATATGAGCCAATTCAAGTTATACTTCAAACAGAACAGGCAAGTGAATGGCACTCTAGAGTTTTGTTTTGTCATACTTTTTACCCACTAGAGCAATATTTTTATGCCACTCACTGTGCTAAACACATGAGTCTGTTTTAGAAATGCATTCATGCTTTTCATTGTGCTAAACCAGGTTAAAGATATCCCTTGTGGAACAAAAGGTGGTTTCTTGATCAGCTTTGACAAGATAGAGGTACAATATTGCTCTTCTTGTGATAACTCTGTTTTACAAAGGTCGCCTGCTTTCTTCTGAGCTGCTTGATGCATGTAGGTTGTGAACCGCCTCCGTTAAGAGTTTGTCATGAAACCCTGCTCAATTATGGCGTGCATTATGACAAGACATGGATATACGATAAAATCCACCATGAGATAACCAGTTCTGCAGTGCCCACAGTTTGCAGCAAGTTTACATCGACATGTTTGACCAGGTTGGTGAATGCTTTCAATAAACCATTTTTGTTCTTTCTTGTACAGCTGTGGAATTGGAGACCTTATACTCACATTTATGGATCTTCTATCCTGCCAAAATATCAGATTGATGAAACGATGAAAGAAGTTTTTCAAAGAGACTATACTGTACACGCTATGATCCTGGCATTGAAAACATCAGTGTTCGTGTTACCAAACCAAATATCCCTGGTACGATCAGAAGAAACTTTGAGATAATGGAGGAGGAGCGTACAAAGGTATGAACATCATCTGGTGACTTTGAACATTCACGGTTCGTTTATCACTTAATATACGCTGTTTCACATACATTTAACTATTGAGTATTGAGGGCACGACTTAAGGTGCTACTGTTTATCACTATCGGAATGTTAAAGTTACACAAATGATGTTTCCATGCTTTGGAAGGTGGTTCATGTACCTTTCCTCTTAGAGGCTTGATGCACCTTTCACTATCAATATTGAACTTTGTAGCACATAGCTTTGGCTATCTTTTCCTGAAACCGATTATATCTTCAGCTGTAATAAATATATTGTATCTTGCATTTTTTGGAAACCTGCCCCTAGAGGATCATTATTGTAGCATTCGGCATCCCTTTGCCTGAAGTACTTAGTGTTCACCAACTTCTCTCAACTTTTTGCAAACTTTCTGTTGTGTGGTGTTATCATATCAAGGTAGTGATGTTTTGTTAGATCATGTAGCTATGCAATAGAGGATGCTACAGATCCGTTAGAAACATTAGTGAGGCTTGATAAAATGTGTATGTATGTAATAACAGGAATGAGCATCAACTTGTTGTTTAACTTGAATGTATGAATTTTATACACTACTGGTATCTCCTATGCATAGGCACTGATCGCCATTGAGAAGCAAAAGGTAGCCGAGGAGGCGAGGAGGCAGAAACACAGAAGAAGATTGCGTTATCTGGAGCATAGAAGAATGCACAGGTGAGCAAGATCCTCATGGAGCAGAAGCTGATGGAGAAGGGCAGCTCCAAAAAGCAGCAGCAGATTGACAATGAGACGTTCCTTGCACGAGAGAAAGCACTGGCAGATGCAAACTACTACAGGCATGGCTAGCATTATCATTTGTTTTCCTCAAACTTTTTTGGTTCATCAATGTCTTTTTATTTTTAAACTAACTTTATGTGGTTTGGTCTGTCCAGGGTCTTGAAGGAAGCAGAAGCTAATAGACTTAAGCTTACCCCTGAATATCTTGAGCTGAGGTTCATTGAATCAATTGCGAATAACTCGAAAATTTAGTTTGGTGATAAGGTACTGAATGCCTCATATATTGCTTGTCTTCTGTATGTTTACTGAAATCCTGGGCTGAAACGTGAACCACTCCTCTGCAGATTCCAAACATGATCATGGATCAAAGGTTGCTTAAGAATTACCTTGATGATGTTCCGAGGAAGGACCTTTCTAAAATGATGAAGCTTGTTATGTGAATCAGAAGTTACACAGGCCGTTTTCTGTGACCCCACTTGGTAGACAGGACTCTTGTGAATCCACTTAGTAGTCAGTACATGAGAAGGCCAAAACAAGGAAGAGACATCTAGGCTACCAGACCACCGTTAGCAGTTAGTCTTAAGCAAGAAACCACCTGGATTGTTTTGTGTAGTAGTATTACCATAGCTGGATCAAGGTTCATGTGGTTGACATTGATCCCATCATTAGCACGTATCTGCATGACTGATGGCTAGGCCATTTATCCTTAAAAGTGGTGGTAATAATACTTGGAAGCTTTAGGCCAGGGTATAGCTTATGAGATTTATGGGTTGGGCAATAATGACGAAAAGCGAACCATGAAGTGGCATTTTGCTACCTAAGACGACGTGGATCATATTCCCAATTCCAGTTCTTTGTGATGATATTCTCTGTCTAGCTCCTTTGCGATGTTATTTGAGTAAATAAACTTTCTTTATGAGGAATTACACATTTCAGGTGAATACAGACATGACATGGAAATTCGTAACTGTCTTATTGGATGCACGAATAATGTACGTAAGTGCCGTGGCGGCGGTCTCGTGTCATGGGGTCGGATTTGAGTCTGCTGTGGCGATTGATGTGGTCAGAGCCTCAAGTGCAGTTGACGAGTTCTGTTTGCAGTTTCAGCCTAATCCAACATGGAGCGATCGCTAGCGGTAGTCGTTAAAGAGACACCTTTTGTGTTGCGTTGGCTCTTCAGGTGCGCTAATATGCCCCGTCACTAGAATCTGATTTGCAGACGACAGCTTGTACTGCTCAAACGGGAGGCTACCACGCAAAGAGAGAAAAAAACGAAGACAAATCACTTGTAATAACTAATATAGCAACTATTTTAAACTGGAGGGATGAATCTCGACAAATGAATGTAACTTCATTCATTTAGATTTTTTTTCATAATGTTTTGTGGCACCAGTTGAACACCATTAGGTTTGTTATTTCGTTTCTGATTGATTAGCTATACGTGGTAGGCAGAAAAGCTGTCAAACGCTGTAAAATCTCATCTCCTCAACATTACCAGGTTTTGTACATCCATGCTTAATAGATATGATGATGTGCCATAGCAAATATATAACCTCGATTGAATTACCCGTGTGATGGAATATTTCTCTGTGGTTTGCACGGAAGTGACATCATAAAGATGCGGGAAAGATAAAAATAGTAAAAATATATGCAGCAGCAGCTAAATCAGAAAATAATAAAACAATACAGGTTGGGAAACATAGAGCCCATCCACGTACAAGCCCATCCACGTGCCAGATGGGCTGCATCAGTTTGGGCCCATCAGGTTGATAGCCATGCCATTGCAAACCGACCTGAAATTGCGACCCGATCAGGTCGGTAGCGCCATCCTAATCGAGCCCGGTTTTGCTCACAAACAAAAAAAAAAACAATCCTAATCGAGCCCGGTTTCGACCTGACCGAGTTCGATTCAAGCCTACGACGAGTTCGATTCGATAAATATGAAACAGCCCGTAACACACAACACCCCGCAAACCGTTTCGCGCCCTCAAACACATCCAAACCCTAATTCGCTTTCGACTGTGTTTCGCGAATCTCGTCGACTTCGAAAGCGTATTCGGCGACTTCACAGAGAGCTTCGCTTCGCATCCCCCCGGTGAGCTCGATCCTCCATCTCGTCTTTCGCGCTTTCCTTGGTTTCGCGCCATGGCCGACATGGCCGCCGCCGCGGCTGCTCCGCCGCTGGTTTCGACCCCGACGCCGAGCCCGCCGTCTTGCGGGAAATACATCCCCCCGCCGCTTTTAGCTACTGCTTCACTTGCTAGCCGCCGCGTTGCCGCCCCGCCGCCGCTGCTCCCCACCCCTGCTAGCCGCCGCCCGCCCCTGCCTGCTTCCGCCAAGCCGTCCGCATCGAAGCTGAGCCGCGCAGCGGCAAGCGGAAGCTGGATCCGGGACAAGGCTGCCCGCCGCGCAGACATTGCGCCACCGCCGGACGTGCCCAAGATCCCCGGCCGCGCCTCTCTCAGCGACAGCTGGATCCTCGACAAGGCTCAGCCTGCACCGTCGAGCGGATCCTCGAAGAACGGCTGCTGCAAGAGAAGCTGCGCTCCCTCGGCCTTCAAGTACGGTAAGAAGCCAAGGTATGACTCCCATTCTGTTGCCTATGCAGGTCCTATTTTTTTGAACGCGCCGCCTCCTAGCGCTCTCCCCATGCCATCTGAGCGTTTGCTAGGACGCGCCAGTAGTAGTTCCTATTCCCAGTAGCATTGCACGAAATTGAATAGGAAATTCGAGTTTTTAGTCTGCAGTAGCGACATTTGCCATGTCTTAAGTACCTGCAAACAGTCAGTAATGAAAAAACAAAACAAAAAAAAACCCCTGCAAACAGTAAGCAATCCATGCTTTTCATAATTGAATTCTAGGAAGTAGGCATTGTTAAGAAGCACTTTAATTTCTCTTAACAATTCTTATTTTGTATTATAGAATCAGAATATCGTAGTACTCAAGATATGATTTCGCAATATCCAGTTTTTATACTATAAGTAAGCTTTATTTTATACTGGAGTTTGAAGCATAAAGGTTATCTTTGATGACCAATAAAGTTTTCTATGTGGTTATAAGATGTCTCACTTTATTGTTTGGCATGTTCCTGTTTATAAGTATGTAGAAATGCTTTCTATTTTTACAGTTTCAGCCCTTTTTAATGGAAAAAGTCCATCCTACAACCCGCAAAGCTCAGCTTGTTTTCAACCTTCTACTATCAGAAAAGTAACGGTCTTGTAGTCGAAGGTTGAAAAATAGACTGAGCACATTGTTGGAGGTTGTACTATGGATTTTTTTTTCTTATGCTTTCTGTTTTTAGATTTTTAGTCTTTTTTTAATGGAAAGAGTCCATCTTACAACCATCAATGCTCCGTTTTTTTTTCAACCTTCAGCTATCAGAAAAGAGTCCAATTTAGATAGTTGATAGTCGAATAATGAACTTTCTCATAGTTGAAGGTTGAAAAACAGATTGAGCACATAGTTGAGGGTTGTACCATGGACTTTTTCTTCTGATTTTAGTCTCTCTTTTTTTAAATAAAGGAAAAAGTCCATCTTGCAACCATGAATGCTCAATTTCTTTTTCAACCTTCAGATATCAGAAAAGAGTCCAATTTAGATAGTTGATAGTCGAATAATGAACTTTCTCATAGTTGAAGGTTGAAAAACAAATTGAGCGCATAGTTGAGGGTTGTACCATGGACTTTTTTCTTCTTCTTATTTTAGTTTCTCTTTTTTTAAATAAAGGAAAAAGTCCATCTTGCAACCATGAACGCTCAATTCTTTTTCAACCCTCAAATAGTTGAAGGTTGTATTATGGACTTTTTCCTTTCCTAACTCCGCCTGTGTTGTTTCAACATAGCCGGTCCCAAGCCCGGATAAAGGAGGAGGGGGAATAGGTTGTGATAGGATCAGTGAGTCAGTCTAAAAACCCAGCCATTTATATGGAGAGTAACTCCGAAATGTTGGTTTTAAGTTCGTCTTTTAGTATGAAATACTGCTAATTGTGAAAATAGTAATTCACAGACATAATTATGCAACCTGATTTTACTATGGCTGCTGTATTGTAATGCGAAAAAATAACTGTAGATGTGTGGTTTAATCTTACAATTTCCAGCTAGCTGAATCCTAGAACTCAAAATGTTGAACAGCCAGCATATTTGTATGTTTGAAACCCATTTCTTTTGGAAATAGCTCTATTGGCTTAAGGATGGGGATATAATATATGGTGAACGGTGTTGTTGTTATGAGGTTATGGCCTTATGGGTATTCAGAATTCTGTGTTACAACTCAACTGATCTTCTGAAACTTAATTCAGTTATCAGCTTATCTTTTCTACACAGATTTTTGAAAGTGATTCCTAGTCTCTCAGGTGATTGTGACGGACCCTGGTTAGTAGTCAGATATGTCAATATGTTACGCCTTTCATAGTGCTTATCTTCACATCTTGGGCCTGATCTAAAGCTTCAATCTTTGCTATGAGTTCTGTCAAACAATTAGTAAAGGACTTAAGGAGATAGTGGAGGCATTGGGTGATCATGTTCAAAGCTTCTGATTGATGAAATACCTGCAAGTAGTGTACAGTCAATTAACTAGTGACACAAAGTAGTGATATGACCTTCGCCATGTGCAAATTTTGGTCAGTAAAAGAGAGAATAAGGGGAATATGATAGGCAGTGTGTGCCAAACTCGGCCATTACGGAGGTGAAATCCCAAACTATGTCTTTTTATATTTGATTAACTTTAGTTTTAACTTTTTTAGTATCAAATGCAATCGATTGTGAAAACAACGGTTCATAGATATAATTCTGATTTTACTATGGCTGGCTGGCTGCTGTATCATAATGCAAAAAATGAACTGTATAGATGTGGTTCGGAATCTTCAATTTTCAGCTAGTCCTCAAAATGCAGAGTCGCCATAGTGTAAAAAAACTGCATATTTGTATAATTGGCATCCATTTATATTTGGAAATAACTCTAGTGACAGTAGATTATTTCCGATATAACGTATAGTGAATGGTGAGATTGTTACGGGGTATTGGGGTTATGCCTTATGGGTATTCATAAGGATTATTTTTGTATGAGTCAGCTTTACTTAAGAAATCTTTTCTCTATGACTGTGATTTTTTTTCTACGATACCTTCATTTTTTCATTATTACATGAGAACAAAAGTGGGCACCTATGTGGCGTTCCTTTTAGGGTTCGTTTTACGCAATGGATTGGAGTATTTATCTTATGAACCTGTTTTTCAAACTTTTGAGCACCTGATCGTTATCTTCTTATGTTTGTATTCTCTCATTGCTTGAACATGTACATGTGTGATGACAGCTGAGTTTTCACCATGGGACTAGAATATGTCCCAAGCAAGAGCATAGTTTAGTATTTTGATGGCAGGTTGTTGCATAGTGGGATTTAGGTTTGGTGCATTTTGGCTGGGATTTTTGTTTCAGTTAGTTCCCTTGTTTACATATTGGTCTTTGCACTGTAGGCTTCAAATGATTAGGCGGGTGATACACACCAGATTTATTCAGTAGTGCATCAAAGTTACCGACATGATTGATCACTGTGTTTTTTATGTTGCCTTATACAGTAGCTCTGGTTGGGTTAGGGCAGAGAGAGCAATCAGCAATATCTAAAAGCAGTCCCCTAAAAGCAATAAGATGGCTGGAATAAAGGTTAGAACCTTCTTTTTTTTGGCTTCTGGTTGCTGGAATGGTGGGGTTGGCATGGATTATGAGAGTTAATTGAGTAACCGACGATGTGGATGGATCTGGAAAAAGAGGGGATTTGGGATGTTGGATTTCTTTGGATCGGCATGGGATAACAGTCTTGAGTATATGAATATTTGTGGTTATACTAGCCATTTGGAAGAGGAAACAACATTTACAACTAGGTCATTCTGTAGTACTTGGTAGCATAGAATTGAGGAGATATAGAGGAATTACATCAACATTACAGGCGTTAAAAAAGCATCCATTTGATATCGGTAGTGTGCCACCCTGTATGTAGAAATAAATAACAAAGTGTATCTTGAACTTTCTAGGAGGTAGTGTGCCACCCTGGGTCCTGACAACTATGTCATTCTGAATTAGAAACTAAAGCTCTAATCTAATGTACTCAAATAGATCACAATTTCTTCAACCTTATGTTGTATTTTTATTTAGGTACTACACAACCGTAGTGTGTCACATATCAAAATGCTAATAGGGATATGTTGTCAGATATTAAAAAATGACGTGAATATTAAACACCAAACATCAGTATTATTGAAAAGTATATTGAAATGATATGGGCTGTGGCAGTCTCTGCCTGAGCATAGTTCACAATATTGTTCATATCTTAGTAGAAGCTGAGGTGACTTGAGGGCAGGGTTTGCAATTTCAAAAAAACAGGAAAATCGATACCGGAAAAACCGGACCGGTAAACCGCTAAAACCGTCTGGTTTGGACCGGGATTGCAAACCCTGCTTGAGGGAAGATGCCATTTTCAGTTGGCATCCCTTGGGTATATGATGAATTTATAGAACTGCCATCAGCCATGTATGTTTATTGTCCTTCTCATTAAACACTGTAAAAATATCTATTTAATGTGACATCTTTTGGACCAATTTTTAAAAGAAGTGTAAAGTTCAAGTGCATTATGACACCAACTCACCAAGACACTTGTTTTGCACTATGGTCTTTTTTGTGAACTACATAAAGTCTACAATTGGTTCAAATATTTATTTGAATACACTATTCCTTTACCTTTGTATTGTGATTATTTTAATCAAGTGATTTACATTGTCCAGATAGGAAATTGATCGCTTTCACTGTCTCTCGTACTTTAGTGTTGGTTGAAATGCAGTCAAAGTTCATGGCTAAAATGGGAGTACATTGGCTGCACTTTTTCTCCAGTATATCTTTATCACTGTTGAATAACTCATTTTGTTTTTGGTAAATTTGCAGGTTTCACTCTCTGTTCCATCAAGTATTCTCCATTAAGGTCCTGAAGGACATGTTGGGGTGAGAGGAGGTGCTCTTTTGAAAACAATCACTACTCCAGGTATCCTTTTTGGTGTAACTTTTTTTTTTAAGAAAAAATATTGGATTCAGTGTTTTTACTCTGCCACTAGGATTTCATCTGAAGCTGCCTTGGATTACCCAATATGAGCCAATTCAAGTTACACTTCAAACAGAACAGGCAAGTGAATGGCACTCTAGAGTTTTGTTTTGTCATACTTTTTACCCACTAGAGCAATATTTTTTATGCCACTCACTGTGCTAAACATATGAGTTTGTTTTAGAAAGGCATTCATGCTTTTCATTGTGCTAAACCAGGTTAAAGATATCCCTTCTGGAACAAAAGTTAGTGCCTTGATCAGCTTTGACAAGATAGAGGTACAATATTGCTCTTGTGATAACTCTGTTTTACAACGGTCGCCTGCTTTCTTCTGAGCTGCTTGATTGTTTGCTATGCATGTAGGTTGTGAACCGCCTCCGTAAAGAGTTTGTGCATGAAACCCTGCTCAATTATGGCGTGCATTATGACAAGGCATGGATATACGATAAAATCCACCATGAGATAACCAGTTCTGCAGTGCCCTCAGTTTGCAGCAAGTTTACATCGACATGTTTGACCAGGTTAGTGAATGCTTTCAATAAACCTTTTTTGCTCTTTCTTGTACAGCTGTGGGATTGGAGACCTTATACTCACATTTATGGATCTTCTATCCTGCCAAAATATCAGATTGATGAAAGAAGCTATTCAAAGAGACTGTACTGTACATGCTATGCTCCTGGCATTGAAATCATCAGTGTTCGTGTTACCAAACCAAATATCCCTGGTACGATCAGAAGAAACTTTGAGATAATGGAAGAGAAGAGCACAAATGTATGAACGTCATCTGGTGACTTTGAACATTCACGGTTCGTTTATCACTTAATGTACGCTGTTTCACTTACATTTAACTATTGAGTATTGAGGGCACGACTTAAAGTGCTACTGTTATCACTTTCGAAATGTTAAAGTTACACAAATGATGTTTCCATACTTTGGAAGGTGGTTCATGTACCTTTTCTCTTAGAGGCTTGATGCATATGTGCTTGGCAGTACCTTTCACTATCAAATATTGAACTTTATTAGCTCATAGATTTGGCTATCTTTTCCTGAAACCGATCATATCTGCAGCTGTAATAAATATGTTGTATCTTGCATTTTTCGGAAACCTGCCCCTAGAGGATCATGATTGTAGCATTCGGCATCCCTTTGCCTGAAGTACGTAGTGTTCACCAACCTCTCTCAACGTTTTGCAAACTTTCTGTTATGTGGTGTTATCATATCAAGGTAGTGATGTTTTGTTAGATCATGTAACTATGCAATAGAGGATGCTACAGATCCGTAAGAAACATTAGAGAGGCTAGATAAAATGCGTATGTATGTAATAACAGCAATGAGCAAATTTTCTCTTTAGCGTTGATCCCCCCTTCCAAACACCCCTTAAAAAATGTTATCAACTTGTTGTTTAACTTGAATGTATGAATTTTATACACTACTGGTATCTCCTATGCATAGGCAGTGATCGCCACTACGAAGCAAAAGGTAACCGAGAAGGAAGCAGAAACACAGAAGAAGATCGCGTTATCTGAAGCAGAGAAGAATGCACAGGTGAGCAAGATCCTTATGGAGCAGAAGCTGATGGAGAAGGACAGTTCCAAAAAGCAGCAGCAGATTTGACAATGAGATGTTCCTTGCACGAGAGAAAGCACTGGCAGATGCAAACTACTACAGGCATGTCTAGCATTATCATTTGTTTTCCTCAAACTTTTTTTTTGTTCATCAATGTCGTTTTATTTTTAAACTAACTGCATGTGGTTTGGTCTGTCCAGGGTCTTGAAGGAAGCAGAAGCTAATAGACTTAAGCTTACCCCTGAATATCATGAGGTGAGGTTCATTGAATCAATTGCGAATAACTCGAAAATTTAGTTTGGTGATAAGGTACTGAATGCATCATATATTGCTTGTCTTCTGTATGTTTACTGAAACCCTGGGCTGAAACGTGAACCACTCCTCTGCAGATTCCAAACATGATCATGGATCAAAGGTTGCTTAAGAATTACCTCGATGATGTTCCGAGGAAGGACCTTTCTTAAATGATGAAGCTTGTTATGTGAATCAGAAGTTACACAGGCTATTTTCTGTGACCCTACTTGGTAGACAGGACTCTTGTGAATCCACTTAGTAGTCAGTACATGAGAAGGCCAAAACAAGGAAGAGACATCTAGGCTACCAGACCACCGTTAGCAGTTAGTCTTAAGCAAGAAACCTCCTGGATTGTTTTGTGTAGTAGTATTACCATAGCTGGATCAAGGTTCATGTGGTTGACATTGATCCCATCATTAGCACGTATCTGCATGACTGATGGCTAGGCCATTTATCCTTAAAAGTGGTGGTAATAATACTTGGAAGCTTTAGGCCAGGGTATAGCTTATGAGATTATGGGTTGGGAAATAATGAAGATAACATCCCTATCGAATGCATAGCCTAACAACAAAAGCGAACCATGAAGTGGCATTTTCTACCTAAGACGCCGTGGATCATATTTCCCAAGTCCAGTTATTTGTGATGATATTCTCTGTCTAGCTCCTTTGCGATATTATTTGAGTAAATAAACTTGCTTTATGAGAAGCACACATTTCAGGTGAATACAGACATGACATGGAAATTCATAATTGTCTTATATTTGGATGCACGAATAATGTACGTAAGTGCCATGGCGGCGGTCTCGTGTCATGGGGTCGGATTTGAGTCTGCTGTGGCGATTGATGTGGTCAGAGCCTCAAGTGCAGTTGACGAGTTCTGTTTGCAGTTTCAGCCTAATCCAACATGGAGCGACCGCTAGCGGCAGCCGTTAAAGAACCAACTGGAGGTTACCACGCAAAGAGAGAGAAAAAAATAGAAGACAAATCACTAATATAGCAACTATTTTAAACTGGAGGGAGTAAATCTCGATAAATGAAAGTAACTTCATTTATTTAGATTTTTTTCATAATGTTGTGCCACCAGTTGAACACCATTAGGTTTGTTATTCCGTTTCTGATTGATTAGCTATACGTGGTAGGCACAAAAGCCGACAAACGCTGTAAAATCTCATCTCCTCAACATTACCAGGTTTATGTACATCCATGCTTAATAGACATGATGATGTGCCAAAGCAAATATATAATCTTGATTAAATTAGCGTGTCAAGTAATATTTCTATGTTGTTTGCACGGAAGTGACATCAGAAAGATGCGGGAAAGATAAAAATATATGCAGCAGCAGCTAAATCAGAAAATAATAAAATAATATACAGGTTGGGAAAGATAGAGCCCATCCATGTACAAACCCATCTACGTGCGAGCTGGGCTGCATTAGTTTCGACCCATCAGGTTGATAGCTATGCCATTGCAAACCGACCTGAAATTACGTACCCGATCAGGTCGGTGGCGCCATCCTAATCGATCCCGGTTTCGACCTGACCGAGTTCGATTCAACAAACCGAGTCGATAAATATGAATTACCCCGTAAACCCGCAACCCCCCCGCCAAACGTTTCGCGCCCTAATACGCACGAAACCCTAACTCCCTTTCGACGGTCTTTGGCGAATCTCGTCGACATCGAAAGCGTACTCGGCGACTTCACAGAGCGTCGCTTCGCACCCGGTGAGAGCCCGATCCCCCATCTCTTTCGCGCTTTTCCTTGGTTTCGCGCCATGGCCGCCGCCGCGGCTGCTCCGCCGCTGGTTTCGACCCCGACGCCGATCCCGCCGTCTTGCAGGAGATATGTTCCCCCGCCGCTTTTAGCCACTGCCTCAGCTGCTAGCCGCCGTCTCACCGCGCCGCCGCCGCCGCTGCTTCCGACACCTGCTGCTAGCCGCCGCCCACCGCTGCTCCCGAGCCCTCCTGCTAGCCGCCGTCCGCCCTTGCCTGCTTCCTCCGCGCCATCCGCATCGAAGCGGAGCCGCGCAGCAGCAAGCGGAAGCTGGATCCAGGACAAGGCTGCCCGCCGCGCAGACATTGCGCCACCGCTAGACGTGCCCAAGATCCCCGGCCGCGCCTCTCTCAGCGACAGCTGGATCCTCGACAAGGCTCAGCCTGCACCGTCGAACGGATCCTCGAAGAACGGCTGCGGCAAGAGGAGTTGCGCTCCCTCGGACGTCAAGTACGGTAAGAAGCCAAGGTATGACTCCCATTCTCTTCCTATGCAGGTCCTGTTTTTCTGAGTGCGCCTCTCCCTAGTGCTCTTCCGATGCCATCCCCTGTTCCCTACGCAGGTCCTATGTTTTTGAGTGCGCCGCCCCCTAGTGCTCTTCCGATGCCATCCGATCGGTTGCTCGGATGCGCTAGTTCGTCTTCCCGTAGTGTTTCTTGAAATTGAATTGAAAAATAGGACATTTGAGGTTTTAGCCTGCAATAGCAACATTTGCCATGTCTTATTAGTCCCTGCAAACACTAACCAGCCTATGCTTTTCATAATTGAGTTCTATCGAAGTAGGCTTTGTTTTATCACTGGCTGTTACGGTTACGAATGTAGTGGTTGACATTTTCAATATATGGTATTGTTAAACTTTGCTTAATAAATTCTCAACAAGGCTTTTTGAAGTACTTTAATTTCCCTTACAATTCTTATTTCGTAGTATAGGATCAGAATGTCGTAGTACTCTAAAGTTGGCTTCATTTTATCCTGGAGTTTGAATAATAAAGGTTAACGTTGGCTGTATCTTTTATGACTAATAAAGTCTCTATGCGATTATAATATATCTCACTTTATGATTTATTTCTGTTTATAAGTTTCTATTTTTCCAGTTTTAGTCTTTTTTTTTAAAAGGAAAACGTCCATCGTACAACCATCAATGCTCAGTTTCTTTTTCAACCTTCAGCTATCAGAAAAGTGTCCAGTTTAGATAGTTGATAGTCGAATAATGAACTTTCTCGTAGTTGAAGGTTGAAAAACAGATTGAGCGCATAGTTGAGGGTTGTACCATGGACTTTTTTCTTCTTCTGATTTTAGTCTGTTTTTGTTTAAATAAAGGAAAAAGTCCATCTTGCAACCATCAATGCTCAATTTCTTTTTCAACCTTCAGATATCAGAAAAGAGTGTTGATAGTCGAATAATGAACTTTCTCGTAGTTGAAGGTTGAAAAACAAATTGAGCACATAGTGAGGGTTGTACCATGGACTTTTTTCTTCTTCTTCTGATTTTAGTATTTTTTTGTTTAAATAAAGGAAAAAGTCCATCTTGCAACCATCAATGCTCAATTTCTTTTCAACCTTCAACTATCAGACCGAACACATAGTTGAAGGTTGTATTATGGACTTTTTCCTTTCCTAACTCCGCCTGTGTTGTCCAACATAGCCGGTCCCAAGCCCGGATAAAGGAGGAGGGGGAATAGGTTGTGATAGGATCAGTGAGGCAGTCTAAAAACCCAGCCATTCATATGGAGAGTAACTCCGAAATGTTGGTTTTGAGTTGGTCTTTTAGTATGAAATACTGTTAATTGTGAAAATAGTAATTCACAGACATAATTATGCAACCTGATTTTACTATGGTTGCTATATTGTAATGCCAAAAAAGAACTGTAGAGGTGTGGTTTAATCTTACAATTTCCAGCTAGCTAGAAGCCTAGAACTCAAAATGTTGAACAGCCTGCATATTTGTATGTTTGAAACCCATTTCTTTTGGAAATAGCTCTATTGGCTTAAGGATGGGGATATAATGTATGGTGAACGGTGTTGTTGTTACGAGGTTATGGCCTTATGGGTATTCAGAATTCTGTGTTACAACTAAACAGATCTTCTGAAAATTAATTCAGTTGTAAGCTTATCTTTTGTACACAGATTTTTGAAAGTGATTCCTAGTCTCTCAGGTGATTGAAGAACCCTGGTTAGGAGTCAGACATGTCAATATGTTATGTCTTTCATAGTGCTTATCTTCACATCTTAGGACTAATATAAAGCTTCAATCTTTGCTTTGAGTTCAGTCAAACAATTAGTAAAGGACTGATGGAGATAGTGGAGGCATTGGGTTATCATGTTCAAAGCTTCTGATTGATGAAATACCTGCAAGTAGTGTGCAGTCAATTAACTAGCGACACAAAGTAGTGATATGACCTTCGCCATGTGCAAATTTTGGTCAATAAAAGAGAATAAGGGGTGGTGGTGGTAGAAGATGATGAAACTTGCCTGAAATTGTTTTGAGCACTTTGGGTGCTACAACTCTTAAAATCATAACTTTTGGCTTGCTTCACACTTTCTTGGTGAAGAGTCCTTGTTCTGGTCAGTTTTCATAGGAGCATGCAGCCAGCAGTATTTGTAACTGGGAGAAAGAATCCGGGAAGGTGTAAAGTTGGGCCCTTGTAGTGCCACACGAAATCTGGAGCACCATGCATTGACAGCTTGCTGATGTGCTCTGCAGGTATGCATGTATTAACAATTGTAACTCATACCGGTACTTACAGTGTTTTGTACAATCAGGTATAGGTAATAACATGTGCGCGCATGTCATATTATTCTTGTGGATTGACTGGGTTTGAGAGCAACGATCTTTTGTGCTTATTTGATTAATTTAATGTCTCTTCGGATAGTGCAGGGGACCTCATGTTTCAATATTATGTGTTTCCACTTTTGTCTTGGTGTGTTTAATGCTTCTGTCGTATGATTATGCGCTCGAGTTTTTCTCATGGTTACTAAATTTTATTATCCGCTGGATGTCTTGATGTGTGACATGTGCGGTAATTGCTTTGTATTGATTAACTGCTACATGTTGTTATATCTTAGTATGTAAGGATGCTCGAGAGAAATGATCAATAAAAGATATCGATACTCTGATAGGAAAGAAGGATGGTGTTTCCTTAGAGAGCTGATGCATTGATTGTATCTAAATCAGGCCTGAAACCATTTGAGCAGTTCGAAAATGTATATTTTCATTTATTTTATTTTGTTTCGTTGAAATAATCCCACCATATGTTAAAGTGATGATGTAAATGAATGTAGGTTCTTCATGACTGATTAAACTTTGTGCTGAACTCCTGTCAGTTTATTGTGATTTTTTGTCTTGTTTCGTGTTTGTTACTGATGGTGGCTGGAAATTCTTGGCATTTGGTTTATTTCTTCTCGCCTGGTACCAGTAGTATGTTCAATATGTGAAGTTGTCTGAGACTTGTATTTGATTTCCTTGTCAATCTCAGACGGGTTTGCTTATGTTTAGCAACCCAGACTTAAGTTTGAACTATCGAATATTTTAATTGCTGGTAAATTCTGTTGGACGTAAATGGCTTGTAGCTGGAATTGGTTTTTCAATTTTCTGTGTCATTAGTTTTTGAACTAAGTATATGTTGTTTTTATGACCTCAATTAAGTAGCGTTCAGTGCAGACATTGCATAAACTCAGAGCTTCATCTTACCTGTGCAATCATGTTGACTTTCTCTCATAGGCTCAGTTGCTGAATTATTTTTTCATATGGATCAAAAGATTTTCCAGATTAACAATAAATAATCGGTTAGGAAATCTTGATTGGCCCTTCGTAGTTCTATAACCATATCAACATACTCGTTTATGAAGGCCACTATGCTCAGATGTTATCTTCGCTTATGGTTGTTTGCGCTGTGTTTCCTTGTCCTCTGTTGTGAGCACTTCATGTCGACTTTCTGCTCTTGCCTTTTTTCTTTTGTGCTGCCGGGTCTCCAAGTTTGTATCAGTCCTGCTCCTTTCTTTACCCATCTGTTGTAATACACGATGATGATGCCTTCTCAGCAATTGGCTTAAGTACCTTTGGTGCGAATCTCTCAAAACTACAATTATGAGCCGGCAGCAAAACAGTTCGGAAAGGAATCATTCTTGTGTGCCACCCTTGCTGGCGCTAGTGGGGAGCACGAGACCCCTTCATCATTCGAGAGCTTGCTGATCTCCGCCAGAATAGTTCCACATGGGCATCTATATATTGGCAATTGTGATCCGTATATCAATCTGATATATTTGTTCAGTGATGTTCTTTTAGATGGTGAAGGGTTTTCTTTTTTATTTCCCATTGTAGACATATGCTTTATCTCTTTTCTTATTTTGTGGTACAGTTCTTTGAGTCCTCTTTTTTTTTTTTTTTTTTTTTTTGAAACGAGTTCTTTGAGTCCTAGTGTTATGTTTCCATGCCATGCCTGAAAGAACCAAGACACTTTTTTCTCCCCTCTATTACATTGCAGGACAAAGTGGTATGGGAGACGTGTCAATTGCAGCTGCCCTGATCTTATTGCAAACTGTCTTGTGTGCAATGAGCATTGATACTTCATTATTTTTGGGGCCTGTTTAGGTTTTATGTCTTTATTTTCACAAAGCACTCATAAAATGTACATATGCCCTGGTGTGCTGTTCAATTCCTAGACAATATTTACAGGGCAAAGCAAGAAAAGTAGATAAACCTAGCGCGTTCGGTGTCCTCTTTAGACCCCTCTAAAGTTTAGCTCTAAAAAGAATCTTATTATTTAATAGTACTAAATAAAGTCTAATGACAAAACCTTTTTACAGATGGGTACATCTTTACGAGACGAATCTAATGAGGCTAATTAATCTATGTTTTGCTACAGTGATGCTACAGTAAATATCGTCTAATCATGTCTTAACTACCCTCATTAAATTCGTCTCGCGATTTAGAGGGAGGTTCTACAGTTAGTTTTGTAATTAAACTTTATTTAAGACAATATTCTTTTTGTTTAGACCCCTCTAAATTTTAGGGTTTAAAACGCCGAACGCACCCTAGTCGGAAACACTTATGGATTTCCCAGCGAATGCTGATTAAAATACTGTGTCTAAGTCGGGCATGCAACCTTGTAGCTGGTCAAAAATATATATTTCCATTTGTTTTCTTCATTAGGGGAAAAACTTTTATTCTTCTTTGTGAAAGTTCTCTGGTTTTGCATTTCCAGATATTGCATGCAGGTGGTGACATTTGAAATTCGACATGAATGTGACTGTGATAGTTGCCAAGATAAGCAAACAGGGCACCTAGATCCTAGTCAAGGTAATAGTTTCCTTTTATTATTATTATTATTATTATTATTATTATTATTATTATTATTATTATTATTATTATTATTTCTGCAATTTTGGCCCGAACTTTAGATTGTGAACTGCACGTCAATGCTGCCCCGTGGAATTGATGACCACTGATAAAGCTAAAATGTAATAGATGACATGAGGACCTCTTAACTCTTAGGTTGACGTAATAGTATTGCGCAATAAAACATTGCCATAGTTGCAGGAGCCAGCTTAAATTCTGTTGAATATATCATATGGAAGCTATATACTGTACATTGTCAGACTGTTAGTGTGAGCTCACTAGCTCGGTAATATTCAAAAGCCGAGACCAATTTCTGTGCTTATAAATGCGACCGATGGAACCGGCCAATTACTGTAGAGCCAGTGAGGCTATGCTATTGTAATCTTGCAGTTTTGCTGTCTAAACACGCTGAGATGTGGATCTGTACCCTTTTTCTGGATTGTGAAACCGACAGAACAAGTAGGCAAGGGGCAGTTGTCGGAGGTTTTTCCCACATGGATCTGATGAAGGTTTCAGTTGTCAGCTTTACAAAAAACTAAAGACGTCCTTTTCTATTTAAGATTGAGTACATTGCATCTAAGGTACTTAAACTCTTGCACGCCTCGTCATGTACATAACATCGACTGCATGCATTTTAGATTGAGTACAATGGCTATAATTAATATTCGGACAACCATGTTTTTGATCCCTGCATTATGCCCTGCTTAAATTTCCCCAAACCTGGCTATATGGGAATCTCTTTTTGTACGAGTACAATGGCTAAGGAACACATGTATATGATGTTGGATCACAGTTTCAGGTTACAGGGATAGTCACTCTTCAGCTGTGCAAGGAGATTACAAAACAGTTTACAACATTTGTCATAAAATTTTTGGTTTCTGTGGTCAGGAGACTCTGTTGGGAGATCGAAGGTATGTGTGTGACGTGTCGAAGCCCTCCAACGTAGTGTTGATGAAGTCTTGCTCGCCCGAAGTCTTCGATGGGTACCAGAGCTTTCGGATTACCCTACGAAGCCCTCCTTGGTGGATATCGTCGTCTGTTGGATGATGCGAAGCCCTCCTTTCTTGTCCGCGATGCTGGACGAAGATATTCTCGCTCAGGTTCCCTGCAGTTAGACGCGCGAAGCTCTCCTTTGCCCGCGATGCCGGGCGAAGGGGTTTGGAGTGTTGAGAGGATCGAGTGCGGTGCAAATGATTGTCTTTGGCTTGAGGCCCGAAAACCAGATGTCCTTCCAAGATCATCTCCCTCCATATTTATAAGGGGGCAGGATGATCATATTTACATGCATGCCATCGGCTACTTTAGCATGGCTCTTAGCTTGGTAGTTTGAACCCCTGCGCCGTCTGCTCTTTCCGCTCTGCTTCGCTGGTCCTTCGCGAGGTTCCGGGTGGCTTCGGCTGTCTTAGGCGGGTGTGGCTTAGCCTTCGCTATCTCCTTTGCCATATACTTGTTGCCAGGATCCCAACATTAGCCCTCAACTGGCGAAGTGTCACGTGTAACGAGGTCCTGAGCCAGTTTCTTTCGAGTTCTGCAACAAGTCTATTCGTCACGTCTTTTCATCTTAACGTCGCGTCCTTTTGTGGTTCGATGTTTGGCCCGCTTCCTGGTGTGTTTTGGTCGATATAAGAAGCGTGTCGATCTTGACTTGCTATTCGAGTTCTCTTTTGACTCTTATAGCTTGCCTTTCTTTGACTCCTTCGCTTCTTCCAGTCTTTCGCCTTCGCTTCTTTACTGCTTGTTTTTGCGAAGATGGCTCCAAAGAAGATCTCTTTGGCTCAAAGGCCTTTCAATTCGGTCCTTCTGACTGCACCGAAGCCTTCCTTGATAGCGCGTTCCTTTCCTCCTTCGGGGCTCGGGAATGTGCTCGTTCTCCCGGTTCTAGCTCAGTTCCTGTGCCAAAACCTGATGAAGCCGTTGTTTTCCTTAATTATTTTCTTTTTGGTCTTCGCGTTCCGGCTCATCCCTTCGTAGCGCAAACCCTTCGCGCCTTTTGCTTGGAGATCCATCAATTGACTCCTAGTGCCTTCGTTAGGCTTGCCTCTTTTATTTGGGCTTGCGAGTCCGAAGGCGTTGAGTCCAGCTTGGCTATTTTTACACGCAACTATAAACTTCATTTTCAGCCCACCTCTACTGATAATTCAGATAGCTTTGGGGTGATTAACTTCGTTCCCATTAAACATGGGTATGCCCCTTCGTATGGTCAAGCCAATAAGGTTCTTACGTCTTGGAAGCACATATGGTTCTACGTGAAGTTTGGCGAAGGTTCTAGAATCGTTAGCACAATGAAGCACACTGAGTGGCTGACTACCGTCCAAGTTGAGCCGGATGCTAACTTCGGAGTTTGCACTGATGCTCTTCGAAGGGTTAGATCCCTTTTGAGTACCTGAGACCTTGTCGAAGAATACGTCTCTGCTGAGGTCAGTCCGCTCGGTTCCAGCTTGAGGCTTCAGTTTGCAGAGGGGAGGTATGACAATGGCCTTCGCAAATACTTGTTGACCGGCGATGGTCTTCCTGTTGCCGATGTTGAGAGCCAGGTCAGAGAGATTCTTGGCTCCTATATTGAGAAGGAAGCCGTAGGCCGCGAAGAGGCTCGTATACCGGTCCGTTTTAACCGGTCCTTCGCAGTTCGTGGTCAGCCTTATGATGATTATGGGGCTCCAGTCCCGAAAAGGCGGAAACGCTCTAAGGCTTCGACTGCTGAGGATGTTGGTACTTCGCTGAAGTGTCGTCGCACCGGTAATGATTCGTATCGTGAGCCGGCTCTGGCCGTAGATCCTATCAGTTCTGCCCCTCCTCCAGACATTTCGAGTGATGACGAAGGCGAAGGCTCTGAATCTAGCGAAGATCCCTTCGCTGACATGCCTCGTTTCTTCCCTTATGATACTGAGGAGCCGATAGAGTTTACGAATTGCGAAGAAGGGGCTGACCCAAAGCTTCCTTCGCTTACTTCGTCTGATGTCTTCCCTAGCGAAGAGCTTTCGGAAGATGTTACTAAAATTATGGAGCACCTTCGCTTTTATCGCGAAAGGCGAAAGCTTGCTTGTGTTGACTCCGGATGGCTCTTGAAATCTCTTTATACTAATCATCTCAAGGTATGTTTTTATCCTTTTAATTATTTCCTTTCGTGCCAAGGTGCTTTTTGTTCTAAAGCCTCTTTTTGTGTTTCAGTCCATTTCGGTTGTAGGCGCCATTGATACCCAGTTCCGCTTCATTCAAACTCGCCTCAATCGCAACAAGGAGAAGCTTCGCGAAGCTACGCATCAGCTCGCCGAGAAGCGAAGGAAGGAAAGGAAGTCTTTGACCGCCCTCTTTAATGTTTGTAAGAATTTGAGGGATGCCATAACTTTTCTTGGCAGCAAGGTTTCGGGTTTCCCTTTGCCGAATGCTACGGCCTTTGAGTTCGCCGAGTAGATTTTGACAAACTCTGGCTCTTTGAAGGATGTGGCCAAGAATTACGGCGTCGTTGCTGGGTTGCTGGTATTGAAGAAGTCTTCGCGCAGCTAAGCCTGTCCGGAGGTAGTGTCGATCCAATATTGGATGATTGCTTCGCTATTTCGACTGAGACAGGATCCGTTGCGGGGGTGGCTCGACAATCAGCGAGGAAGCTGATTCCTCATTGGAGCGCTGTTGGCCCTGGACGTATTTCTGCTCTCTTCTAAGTATCTGCTGGAGGACAGAACGCAAGCCCTTCGGCGGCCAGAATGCTAGTTCTTCAAGTGGTCGGGGTGCCTCTGACAGCGAAGGCTCTAGCACTTCGAGTAGGTCTGATGATGACGCCACCGAAGAGTGACTGTTGCTCTGTTTTAGGAGCTTTTGAATTTTGTAGAAAACTTTACTTTAAACGAAGGTTAACTCTGTATATTTATTTAGTTTGTCCTTCGATTAATGTATTTGGATGACCTCCTTGGTCTCTGCGCGATGTCTGAAATTCGTTTTTAGTATTTCTCTTTCGCGTTTTCTTTCCCTTGTTTTTTGGGAGAATATTGCCTGATCAAAGGCTTCTTCTTATGAAGCTTCGATTCGATTCGTCGAGAACAATGGACTTTGTTGCATTTTGTTCTTTTCATGTCCTTTGTGGACGCAGTCGAAGGGTGTAAGCTTTTTGGTGCTTTATCCTTCGATTTCTACTTTTTTTATTTTTCATGTCCTCTTGGACGCGATCGAAGGTTGTTGGCTTTTGGCGCCTGGCCTTCGACTTTTAGCCTTTGATGACTGTTTCTTCCCTTTTTAGGGGATGTCGTATGTCCGATTCTGTCCTTTAGGACGGTTAACGCGAAGAATGTCTTTAGAAGGGAAAAAAATTTATTCCTCGGTCCTGCCTCGTTAAAAACCTTGCTCCCTTCGGAGGGATTCCCTTTTGCAAGGAAAAGAGTACATGCCAGTTTTTCTTTTATACATGATATTTCTTCAGTTTTTCTACATTCCATGTGTGACTGACCTCCTCTCCTTCGGAGCTTAGCAGCCTGAAAGCTCTTTCGTTTACTGTTGCCTTCGCTATGAATGGCCCTTCCCATTTGCTCTGTAGTTTTCCCACAGTCTTCTCGTTTGGCTTTCGCCGAAGTACCAGATCTCCGTCTTTTATCCCCTTCGGCCTGATGTTTTTGTTTTTCCATTTTTTGGTTTCTTCTTCATATTTCTGAAGGTTGAGAACAGCATCCTTGCGAACTTCTTCCAAGTTTTCCTTCAAAGTTATAGTTGACTCGTCAGAGTTTCCTGATAGGCTTCGCAGTGACTTGTTTTGTATCTCTTCTGGCGTCATTGCCTCTTCCCCGAAGAGTAGCTAGAAAGGACTGAAACCAGTTGATCTAGATGGAGTTGTTCTTAACGACCAGAGTACTGAATGAAGCTCCTCTGACCATTTTCCTTTTTTGATGTTGAGTAGCCTCTTTTGTACTGCTTCGAATATTCTTTTATTTGCACTCTCAATTGCTCCATTCGATTGAGGGTGGTATAATGATGCGAAGCGTAGGTTTATCCCCAACGATTCGCAGAATTCTGTGAATAGATGACTGTCGAATTGTTTCCCGTTGTCCACCACTATCTTTTTTGGTACTCCGAATCTGCAGATTACTGTTTGCCAGACGAATTTTTTCATGTTTTCCGAAGTGATCGAAGCGACTGCTCTGAACTCGATCCACTTTGAAAAGTAGTCCATTACGACGAAGGTGTACTGGAGATTTTCTGGAGCTGTTGGTAGTTTCCCAACTATATCGATGCCCCATTGGTAAAATGGCCAAATGGGTTGCATCAGCTGTACTTCTGCTGCCAGGCTTCGCTGATGTCTAGCGAAGAATTGACATTCAGTGTATTTTTTGACTATTTCTTTTGCGTCCTTAGTGGCGGTTGGCCAGTAGAAACCCATTCTGTATACCTTCGCGACGAGGGGTCTTGATGCGATATGAGATCCACACATGCCGGAATGTATTTCGTGAAGGAGTTGCTTCCCGTCTTCTGGTAGAATGCATCGCAACCAGGCCTGACAGACTCCTCCTTTGTATAGTTGGCATTCGATTAATTTGTAATTTCTTGCCTTTTGTGCTATTCTCTTTGCTTCGGCTTCTTCATGAGGTTCATACTGATTATTGAGGTGGGCTATTATTGGAGCCCTCCAATACTCCCATAGCTGGAAAAGGTGGTGAATTTTCTTTGCTGATTCTTCGGCAGTTGACTTATCTAGAATTTCAAAGAAAACGTCTGGGGGGAGACCTTCGTCTTTGGTGGCGGCCTTCGCTATAGCATCTGATTGTTGATTTAGGTTTCTCTTTAGGCTTTGCACAGTGAAACTTTTGAAATATTTTTGCATTTTTATGACCGCTTTATGATACTTGATCAGTTCTTGGTCCTTCGTCTTGTAATTGTTTTCGACTTGATTTGCTACTACTTCGGAATCTGTGCTGATGAGCACTCTTCTTGCACCCAAGGCCTTCGCTTTGCGAAGCCCCAACAGTACTCCTTCGTATTCTGCAATATTGTTGGTGGACCAAAAGTCCATCTTGACAGCATATCTTAATTTGATTCCCGAGGGTGACGTTATTATCGCCGCGGCTCCGGCTCCTGTTGCTCCCCATGCACCGTCAGTGAATATTGTCCAGCAAGATTCTTCCATTTGGACGGAGGCTTCGGGAGTAGGAGGGGTCCATTCTGCTATGAAATCTGCGAGAGTTGCTGCCTTGATGGCTGTTCTTGCTCTGAACTCGATGTCGAAGGGTGCCAGTTCTGTTGACCATTTTCCTATCCGTCCGATCGCTTCCCTGCTTCGCAGTGTGTCGCGAAGGGGGAAAGAGGTTGGTACTATTATTTTCTTGTCGCTGAAATAATGTTTTAATTTTCTTGAAGCCATGATCACTGCGTAGGCCATCTTCTCTATTTCTGAATAGAGTAGCTTCGCTCCTGACAGAGCTTCGGAGACGAAGTATACAGGTTTTTGAACTTTGTCTTCGCTGTGCTCGTGGACAAGTACTGCACTTACGGCTGATACCGAAGCTGCAATGTATAGGAGTAGGTCTTCTCTTGGTTTTGGGTTGGCCAGAGCAGCTAATTCTGTAAGAGCTCTTTTTATGTCTTCGAAGGCTTCTTGTTGTTCGGATCCCCATTGAAATTTTTCCTTCGCTCAGAGTGCCTTGAAGATGGGATTACTTCGTTCTGCCAGTTTCGGAATGAATCTGCTTAGAGAATTAAGCCTTCCGGCTAGTCTCTGTACATCTTTTAAGCATTTTGGTGAGGCGAGGTCTTGTATAGCTTCGATTTTCTTCTTGTTAGCTTCGATTCTTCGCTGGGAGACCATGAATCCCAGTAGTTTGCCTGATTCAACTCCGAAGACGCATTTTGCTGGGTTCAGCTTTACATTGTGCTTTCTCAGATTCTCGAATGTCTCATCTAGGTCTTTTAAGTGGTCAACTCTTTCTATTGTCTTTACAACTATATCGTCCACGTATGCTTCAACATTTCGTCCCAGTTGGTCTTCGAAAATCATCTTCACGAGTCTGGCGAACGTTGCTCCCGCGTTTCGAAGGCCAAACGGCATTCTTACGAAGCAAAAGGTTTTATCGTAGGTGATGAAGGCTGTCTTTTCTTCATCTTCCTTCGCCATATGAATCTGGTGATAGTCTGAATAGGCATCTAGGAAACTTAGCAGTTGATAACCGGCTACCGAATCAGTTATTGTATCGATTCGGTCTAGTGGGAAATTGTCTTTAGGGCATGCTTTGTTCAGCCTTGTGAAATCAATGCACATTCTCCATTCTCATGTCTTCTTTTTGACGAGAACGACGTTGGATAACCAGCTCGAGAATATTGTTGGTCTTATGACACCGGTTTTTAGCAACTTGTTTACTTCGTTAGTTGCGGCGGCCTTCTTTTCTTCAGACGCTTTTCTGATCTTGTCTGCGAAGGGTCTTATTCTTGGATTGACTTTTAACTCGTGCTGAATTGTCTCTCTTTTGACTCCTGTTATGTCTTGTGGTGACCATGCGAAGATGTCAGAGTTTTGCTTCAAAAACCTTATTATCTGTTCTCTTTCGTTCTTAGACAGATTTTTTCCTATTTTAACAGTTCTTTCTGGTTTCTTGGGCCATAAGATCACTTCTTCGACTTCGCTTGAAGGTTCTAGCTTTGCTTGTTCTGCCTTCGCTTGATGGTCTTCGCGCTCGTTCTTTTCTGCTGAGTCGTTTTCTTTGCCACTTTTTGGTCTGAAGGGGTTACAGTATACGTTAATGGTGCTTTGTTCCGAAGGTATCTTCATCATCAGGTAGTTGTGATGGATTGCAGCTCCGAAGGCTACTATGATTTGTCTTCCGAAGATTGCATTGTATTCGCTGGGTGAGTCTATGATTATGAACTCCGTCTCTTGGGTTATGGATTTATCTTCGTCTTCGAAGGTTACTTTCAATATTATTTTTCCGATTGAACATGCTTCTTCGCCTCCAAAGTCCTTCAGGGTTATTTTGCTAGTGTTCGCATAGCTGTTGATTTGCATGCGTACCAAAGTATCTTTAAAGATGATATTTTCTGAGCTTCCACTGTCGATCATGATTCTGTGAACCATATACCCTTCGATGTCGGTTTTGATCACGAAGGCGTCTGTATGTGGATAATCAGAGACTCTGATGTCGTCCGTTGTGAAGTGAATGGTTGAATGCTTCCATCTTTTTTGCTCTGTTCTTGCCCTCGCAGCTTTTGCTTGGTGGTAGTCTTGCTTTTTTTTCATCGTGGGTTCGGCCCACGGACGGCGCCAAATGTTGGGGGATCGAAGGTCTGTGTGTGACGTGTCGAAGCCCTCCAACGGAGTGTTGATGAAGTCTTGCTCGCCCGAAGCCTTCGATGGGTACCAGAGCTTTCGGATTACCCTGCGAAGCCCTCCTTGGTGGATATCGTCGTCTGTTGGATGATGCGAAGCCCTCCTTCCTTGTCCGCGATGCTGGACGAAGATGTTCTCGCTCAGGTTCCCTGCAGTTAGACGCACGAAGCCCTCCTTTGCCCGCGATGCCGGGCGAAGGGGTTTGGAGTGTTGAGAGGATCGAGTGCGGTGCAAATGATTGTCTTTGGCACGAGGCCGGAAAACCAGATGTCCTTCTAAGATCATCTCCCTCCATATTTATAAGGAGGCGGGATGATCATATTTACATGCATGCCATTGGCTACTTCAGCATGGCTCTTAGCTTGGTAGTTTGAACCCCTGCACCGTCTGCTCTTTCCGCTCTGCTTCGCTGGTCCTTCGCGAGGTTCCGGGTGGCTTCGGCTGTCTTAGGCGGGTGTGGCTTAGCCTTCGCTATCTCCTTTGCCATATACTTGTTGCCAGGATCCTAACAGACTCAACAGTTTAGGATAAAGGAATCCTGGATTTCTATATCGTATATTTGAATCCATGGAATTCTTTCTATATCACCTTTTCCTGTACATACGATCTATGGTACAGTTGATACCTGTTTCCCAATTCTTCATTTCTTTTCGCAGTTTATTCAATCCGATGGGGGTGCCAGCATGGAAGGAGAGTAGTACCCTGAACTCATTTTGACCAGACGCGAGGTAAACCTTGTTGCAATAACTATGTATCTCCACTGAATCTTGTAGCTTGACAATATATTTGACAAAAAATCCCCACCAATTCCATGGCCAGAATCGAAGAGGATCTGACCAAAATACTAAAACACCAGTTAGAATGAGAAGGGTTGCTGGCCCATCATAAAAAAACTGGAACTAGAGTGTTCATCAGAATAGAAAAATGTGAAACTAAATTTTCTTCTGTACAACTGAGAAAAAACCCGGATAAATCCCATTTGAATGTTTGTTATTATATCCTTTTTTCACTATATTTAAACCTTTATTATGGTTTGAAGTTTTGAACACATACAAATTTCATCAAGGTTTGCATTCAGTACTCTTAGAGGAATTATGATGCCATTCAGATCAATTTTGCACCAATGGATGTGTAGGCCGTTGAACAGGTTAAACTGGGTTATAGTGTAACAGATGATGTTGAGAATATTGGTCAGTAATATGTTTGACCTAAATCCAAATAATAATTTGTCGAGGCCTTTTAAAGTAAATGTTTGATCTTGTTCCTCAGTTGATGAACAGATGTAACAAGGGAGATGTAAACAACTAGGCTCCAAAGAGATAGAGTTTTGGTGCTGTGTCCATGTTGATATCATCTGGAAATCTGTTTGGATTTGCTATGTTCACATGAATTCTTAGCTATTCTTTCCCTTGGAGACTAAATATGTTGAATCAGTGAGAGCAAAAATTTAATGGAATGACTGCATTGTAATTCAATATAGATTTATTTTTTGCTTGCACCTGGGTAATTACCTTGTTTAAATTCTCACGTGTAACCTCGGTAGCATCAATGTGTAGTGCAAGCATGCCAGCAGTTTTTTTTTTTTTTTTTACCGAAACAACCTTTAGCTGAGTACACTGAAGTCATCAGTTGAACGAGCCAACTCTTTAAAGTTAGCATCTGGAGCTACATTGTTTTGCTTAAGTGGATCTACAAAACATACATGATTCTGTTTTGTTTGATATAAAATTTGTAATTTACTCCCTATACGTTCCTTATCTCCCTCCATTATTCTTACTGCTGTAGAGATCATTAATAAAAATTCTATGTCAGGTATATGCTCCAAAAATACAATATATATTCCTTTTGGCACACAACAAAACAATTGTTTTTGAGAAATGGCTGAATACAAATACAGATGGGAAAACCTAATCAAGATGCCAGCATATATCTAGCTGTTTGCTTAAATATAATATATAAACAGAAGTCTCATTGCAAACCAGCATAGCATACCCACGTCAAAATAGAAAATAGCCAAGTACTCCGTATATCACCATGGTGAGAGCAAGCCCAACCCTTGACTTGGAGCCAATGCCTGTCAGCTTTTGCAGCAAAAAGAGATGAGAGAGAAGGCCGGTTGGCGCAACTGCCAGCGCCAACCGTGCCCAGGCTCTAAGGCCTGCTGCAATTATTTTCCCCCACTGCCATGCGGACCCCACGTGTGTGTTGAAGTCAAAAAAAAAATTCATGTGCTGTAGCTCTGTGTTGAGACTGACACAAAAGTGACTACAAGCTGGCGCTGCATTGGCCTTGCTCTGATATCATTACGCCTCTGCAGCTCTGTCTTGACAGCATGTATAGCCAAGTACAGGTTAATTCGCTCTTGAATGGTAAAGAGTCCACAACATGATTAGAATAGCTGAAGTACTACTCATTCCGTCCCAGAATAAGTGTCTTTTTTGACAAAGTCAAGGTCACACTATCCCAAATTTGATTAAGGCCCCTTTTGGAACGCGGGATTTTTTCCTATTCCTGCGTTTTTCCTGTGAACAGTCAACTGATTCCTGTGAAATTCCTGTAAAAATCCTGCGTTCCAAAGGGGGCCTAAGTTTATAGAAAAAATATTAACATTTATAAGATCAAAACAATATCATTAGATTCATCATAAATCTAATTTCATAATGTACTATTTTGATCTCTTAAATATTGGCATTCTTAGAGCATCTCCATGAGTTCTCAAAAAAATTACTCTCAAAAAACTGGTATTGGGAGCTTCCAAAAATTATTGGGAGCAAATAAAAAATCCATCCACCAACAGTTACCAATATGTAGTTCCCAAAGAAAATTAAAAATCATTATTTCGGCCTCATTTTCCCATCTGGTCCATCCATGCATCCAGTCCAACTCGATAGCCACCATAGTATCACTAAGAAATTCTTTCTTCTGCATGTTCAAAGTCGATGAGATGGTTCCCTCCCTGGCCAACATTTTAATCAAACATGTTGAACCATTTTCACAAACACATGATGAGCAAGCGCAAAGGAAAGAAGATTGGGGAATTACAACCAGTACACGCGGTGTCCTGGAATGGATGGAGGTGACGACCGCACTAAAGGAACGGGGCAACGATCTGGACAGCCCAAATTCGACGGGCGGAGGAGATAGATACGCGAGCTCAGGCAGGGCGGCCACACGTTCTCGGAACCGTGGTGGCCACGTGATCTGTAGCAGGGCGCGACGGCAAGGTAGGCACGACGGCGAGGTGGTCTTGGCAGGGCGCCGCGGCGATGCCCTCTCCAATGGAATGCGGGCACGAGTGGGAGAAGAAAGGGGAAAAAAGGGGTGCGAGCTGGAGATCAGAGCGCGGGAGGAGAGGAAGTGCGCGCCATCTATGAATTTTTCGTGATTGGGAGTGCGAGCAGTGGGCGGAAAAATGGCAAACAATCAGTTCAGGATCGGGAGTGTGAGAAATTTGGGAGCGCAGTTTGGGAACTGTTGGACCATCGGTTTTTGCTTTGATTCCCAATAATATGTTTTCGGGAGTGCGGTTTGGGAACGGTTGGCGATGCTCTTACCTATACAAATAGTCAAACTTAACGCGCTTTGACTTTTACTATTTCAAAAGGGATAGTTGTATTGGGATGGAGGAAGTAGTAAAAGTCTTGTTCAGTATTGTTCAGTCGTTTACTATAGCTGCTGCTGGTAAAAAATAGAAGGGAACACTGTAGCAGATGCTGAAGAAATAATTTCAAACACTGTAGCGACTGATGCGGCCGCCTGCAAAGTAAGGCTGTCGAACACACTCATTATTATTTTGTGGTTGCATTAGAATAGCCGGAGAAATCATCACAATCTATGTTGGATGTGTCTATGCTACCCTGCACAATAAAACTGACTCCAACAAGGGAATGCAAAGCTATTTTTGCATTATACTGGACACTGTGCATTATTAAATTGGACTCCAACAGGTAATGCAAAGGGAGAGCCATCTTGCCTTCCCAGAAGAGAGACGATGTAGTCTCTCTCCTCGAATGCAAATCTCTCGCGCGTCGGAGGCGAGGACCTGGCAGCGATGGCGAGGTTGTTGCGCCACTGGCGTAGGAGGTCGACGACGCGGAAGCTCGGCTAGAAGTGGGCATAAAACCCGACACCCGAACCCAAAAACCCGACCCCGAACCCGAAAAACTCGAAACCTGAAAATTCGGGTATTATCTCGGGTAGCAAAACTGAAAACCCGAATTAATTTGAAGAAAATCGGGTTTTCCCTCGCGGTACCCGAACAGCCCGAAAAACCCAAACTATTAGCGGCCCATCTGTTTATCCTCTACTTTCAGTCTGGCCCATAGTCAATCCTTTGCTCCCACAGGCCTCAGTCTGGTGATTCTTAAACACAAAGCCTGGCCCATTTAAACCACAAGGCCCACTACCCTGCTTGACGTGAGTTCGTGACTAGATGACCAGATTCTGAGTAGGAAAAAGAAGATAACTAGATAAGGCTGGGTTTTTTTTTAATAATAACCGAATTTTTTATTCATTTAATATTAATAGCAGCCCGGTTTCAAAATTTGCAAAACTAGCATCCCTATCGCCCGATGGGTGGGCGACAAGAAAAAATCGCCCGTTCAAAGGGCGACAAGAAAAAAAAGCGCCCGCTGAACGGGCGATTATGTACTGTAGCAAATAGTCTGTACGGGCGAGTGGGTACTGTAGCACTGTACTGTAGCAAGGAATCGCCCGACGGCTAGGTTACTGTAGCTTTTTTTTTTTTAATGTGTTGAGCCTCACAAAGCTTAAATTAAAAATACTTTTACATATCTAAAGACAATGATGAAGGATACAATGAATTTAGGTAATTTTTTCTTAATTTTTAGAGAAGGTTAAGATGGTCTAAAAATTCAATTAGTGAAGGTTAAGATGGTCTAAAAATTCAATTAGTGCTTAACAGCTAGCCTAATTCAGAGATTGTTAATTTAAAACTACCAACAACTTTTGGGTTGTTCTGTGTTAAAATAAGTGCATCAACATATTACTCACCACTATTAAAATCATCATTGTCTTTAGATATGTAAAAGTATTTTTAATTTAGGCTTTGTGAGGCTCAACAGGTAAAAAAAAAAAAAGCTACAGTAACCTAGTCGCTCGGACATCGGGCGATTCCTTGCTACAGTACAGTGCTACAGTACCCACTCGCCCGTACAGAGGGCGACCATTTGCTACAGTACATAATCGCCCGTTCAGCGGGCGATTTTTTTTTCTTGTCGCCCTTTGAACGGGCGATTTTTTCTTGTCGCCCACCCATCGGGCGATAGGGATGCTAGTTTTGCAAATTTTGAAACCGGGCTGCTATTAATATTAAATGAATAAAAAATTCGGTTATTATTAAAAAAAAACCGATAAGGCTGCGCTCTCCCGTTGCCCTCCGCTGCATACGTCGTGCGCTCACGCCGCCGCTCGCCCTGCTCGGTCTCCCCCGCATCTCGCTGTGCCTCGCAGCCGGTGAGGCCGGCTCGCAGCTTCTGGTGCCTCGTACCTTGCCATCCACCTCCTCGCCCGAAGCCCAATTCAGACGCGGCAACGTCAATTCACCGCCTGACTATCCTGCTCCGCCGCCCAGCAAGACGGCACGCCTATGCTTCCTGCGTCGGCGCCGGGATTGAAGCGGAAGCAAGCGCGAGACCTTGACATCGGGTAAATCGGGATAACTCAAACCCGAACCCGAAGTTTCGTGTACCCGAAATGTCGGGTCTTCTATTTTTAGTCTAATTTCGGGTGCTTATTTTGGAAACCTGAAGTTTCAAAAACCCGAAGAACCCGACCCGAATTTTTCGGGTAACCCGATTGCCCAGTCCTTGTGCTCGGCGGAGGAGCCATCGTGGTCCAAGTCCTCCTCCCCCAGCTACAGGTGGCCGCACGCCGCCGCCATGTCCGCCCCCGCGCCCCGGCCTCCGCTCTCCGCCCCGCACCGCGCCGCCTCGATTGGAATCGAACTCGCGTGCATCCGGCAGTGAGGGGCGGCATGTGGGGAAGGAGGCGGCCGGGATTCCGACGGTAATCGATGAGCAGGGACCCCAAGTCATGGCGAGCATGAAGACGCGTCGCCGCTTCAGCAACAGGACCCGGAACTTGGTTGCCGGGCGGAGAAGCGACGCCGGGCCCGGCGCGGCCTCTTCTGCGTAGTCCTCCTCCTTGTTGTCGCTGTCCAGCTCCATCCAGTCCAAGTGATTGGGGAAGCCTCCTCTCTTCCATCTTCAATTTCTCATCTTCTCACCTTGCAACTACCCCAATCCGGTGAAGATGACCACGAGTCCCCAGATTCAACTCTTGCCCCGTTCGATTCTCCAGCGCAGCCATCTATTTGCTACAACATTGGGCGCGTAGCAGCCGGCAGCAACAGCAGGGGTGGCGTCCATTGGTGGGAGCTGGACGAACAGGACTCGCGGCGAAGGCGGCGCGGGGCGACCTGCGCGTGGTGCGCAGGGCGTGCGCGTGCGTGGGCGACCTGCGTGAGGCGTGCGCGGCGCGGGGCAACCTGCGTGTGGCGAGGGCGTGCGCGTGCGCGGGCGAGGCTCTGGATGACGCTCCCAAGGTCTCCTCGGCGGTGCCGCGGCTGACGGACGTGTGGCAGTCCGTGGGCGACTTCTGCGGCTCGGTGAGCGGCGGCAAGGCTGCCGTGCTTCGACGGCGTGGGCGCGGCGTTCAACGCTTCAACGGCAAAGTCGCTGCCGGTGAACGGCATGTGCCTGGAGCGGATCGGGAACGAGTCGTTCCTGAACATGGCGGCGCACCCGAACGGGTCGAATCGCGTGTTCCCGAGCAATCAGGCCGGCAAGGTGTACCTGGCCACTGTGTCGGCGCAGGGCTTCGGCGAGAAGCTGCAGCTGAACACGGCAAGCCCCCGGCGTCGCTTGTCCGCCCGGCAAAGCTGGATGCAGTCTCTCTGTTGGAGACGCTGCTCTGCGAACACAAGGCAAAATACTGTGTAGACCATGCTTAGATGAATTTGCCTCGCAAAAGTAGCTTCCCTTGTTGGAGGCGGTCTAAGGCACTTAATTACTATGGAGGTTGCGAGGCCTGCTTCCCTGCAGAAAAAAGTTGAGTGCAGTGTACACCATACGAGTGTGATACGTTACGTTTTCGGTTACACCATACGAGTGTGACACGTTACGTTTTCGGTACTACTTTCGGTTTGTGAGCTGAAAGATCGGAACATCATGTGTTCAAATATCTGGTACAAAATTCCTTCACTCTGGACTCTGGTGCAATGCCATATGTTCTGCATCAAACTGTGTATTGTAAACCTTAGATGTAGAAAGACCCACATTGTACTCTCTTCGTTTTTAATTATACGACGTCGTTGACTTTTTTCGTTACTTTGACCTTTCGTCTTATTCATAAATATTTATGCAAATAGCTAAATGTATAAGTTAATCTTAAAGTATTTTTAATGATAGATCCAACAATATACATTTTACGTTAAGCAACTAATTATTTTCATATATATTGTTGGTCAAAGTTTAACAAAAAAATCAGTGACGTCATATAATTAAAAACAGAGGGAGTATGAAATTCAATATTTGTTCCTCTTGCAAAATCAATCTATTTTGGCTCTTTTGTGTTTGTACAGTGGTAAAGAAAGATGCACGGCTCCTCGTCTTCATTCCCAACAAGTGTCCATCGCAGAGGGAGGCGTCCCCACCGGTCATCCTCCTCCGCACCTTTTCCCTCGCTCGAGCTTCTCCTCCGGCTGCCCCCTCCCCTCCTCCTCGGGAGACGTGCGCGCTCCTGCCACTGAATGCGATGCCCACGGTTTCGCCGACGAAGCTGCTCGGCGGCGACACGAGGGTTTGCTACGAGAGGTTGAGAGCCCGAGCCGAGGCGCGGCATCTGTCGGACCGGGTGCTGCGGGAGACGGCACAGCGCGCAGGGGAGGCGCTCGCCGGCGGCATCTCCGCTCGTCTCCCCGATGGCGGCAAGAGGCTGCGCCTACGGCTGGAAGCCTCCGTCTGGGAGCTCAGTAATCGAGGACTGGTACGGGATCGATTTGTTGCATTTTCCAGCTAAGCTCTTCTCCGAGCATTTCGGCTGTCGTTTCGGTTCCTTTCATACCTAGTTGCTTTCTTGCTGCTGGATCTGCGGTGATACGAGATGAGAAATTCGCCGTGCGGGAACTATGAAAAGTCCAACTTTAAACTTTTTGGATGACTGGTTGGTTTGGATTCCCATCATTTGCTCTGGGGAGTTCTTCTTCGCCCTGGCGATGAGGTTGCTGCGGTTTATCCTGAGTTTGGCCCTGTTTCGAGGTTTTGCTATGGCGGCAGGTGGAAATTTCTCTTCTGGCATACTACCGGTAGTATGGTTCAGTGTGTGCATATTTTCAATTTTTACTGTTAATATCTGTTGTTGGACCAGTCCATGTTCTCTGCTGTGACATCAGCTTAGTAACATTCTGGAACAGATTAAAGCTACATCATAGAGACGAGAATCTAGATCGATTTTTCTCCCTCATAAGGTTCAATTGGTGAATTTGTTTCTTTAAAACACCATAGTGCATCACTTCTCTTGGTGAAGTTTTCAGTTTCGCCCATTTAGTGTATACTCTTGTCAGAATTATTCTTCGTATCTAACCACATGATATTTTGTTCACACTGCAGGGCAAATTGGTGTGTGAGATATACGGCAGCAGTGATCCTCGTGCTATTGCAGAATGTGTCCAGTGCAAATCGATTCTCCCTGATTCTGCCTCCTTAGAAACGGCGACGCAGCGTGCTGGTCCTGTGAGTGTGATGGCCACTGCCTCTCTGGAGGAATTCTGTGGCAATGATTTGAAGGTGGTCGAAGCCGAGACGCGCCAATTGTTAGCGGATGCTCTCACCGACAGTGGCAAAGAGCTGCAGCTCCAGGGGGACGTCAGGAGTGAGGCGCACAAGCTGCTGAGCCTTTCTTAAACTTGCACCTCCTAGTTCTGATCTTTACTCTTTAAAGGTCTGAGTTTTGTGGAAGCCCTTGGGGGTGAATTGAGGGACTTGGGGTGGGCTTACGTTGTTACTGGAATTTACCTGTAACTAGTGCTCAATCAATTGACACAAAGTTGTGATCCAATCTTGGCTGTGTGCAGCTGTGGGTACTATCTGAAACTGAAACTCAGTTGGTAACTTATTAGAGGAATTTGTTGCACTTTCTTGTCATGTCATGCTGTACATTTGATGCACATTTGATGCGCTTGGATCGTCTCAGTTATTTTGGCTGATTTTCCTTTGTCCTCTGCTGCAAGCATTTCGTTTTCCACATCTCTGCTCATTCTTCTTGGATCGTGCTGTGAGCATTTCGTTTTCTGGTACTCTCTAAGATTGCATGCTTCCTGATACTTGCTGATATGTAGTGATACATGTTGAGATTCTCCCTGTTGGAATTGATTGATTGTTTGTCCGCTAAATTCACAGAAATGCAGCTTTCAGCTTCATTCATGCTATCTTTGAGACTAGTACTTGTTTCGCTCAGTTTCTGAAATGTTTCACGCTCAGTTTCTGAAATGTTTCACACAGGTATCCTACAGAAATGCAACTGTGATTTTTTTGCCATGTTTAAAAAATACATGGCAAGCAATAACTAGAGTGTGCATTGCAACTATTATTTTTCCTTTCCCGAAGTTCACTAGGCCTTAGCGCAATGATGTTCTATACGTGTTTAAATGATATAATTTCTCACAGATGGTGATTTTTCCTTCCTTGAAGTCACGCGTCCTTAGTAATTGTGCCGTTCACTTCTTTCTATTTCAGGGCTATATCTATCCAAGCTATGTGTGAGCGTGAAATAATTGGATGAACAAAAAATTCTGTGTATCTAACAACCTTTCTTGTCACTGCAGGATAGAGTGGTGTGTGAGATATGCGGCAGTGGAAGCAACCCTCATCTTATTGCAAACTGCGTACGGTGCAATGAGTATATGCATTGGTACTCATCTACTTTTTTACCCTGTTTACTTTCCTTCTGTATGTCACAATCTAATTACTATGAAACTGTACACTTGCTCATGTAACTGGATGCAGAAAACAGAAATGGTTTTTCATAACAACAGCCGTAAACTTTTGTGACTGTTCAAAAACGCATATTTCCATTTGTTTTACTTATTGGAATAGGACTTTTAAAAATGATTGTAGCTCCATTCTTGACTCGTCGAATTTGTCTTCTGCTTTCTGAAAAATTCCTACTTTCTGCTTCCAGTTATTGCATGCAGGTGGTGACGTTTGTAATTCCAGATGAATGGCGCTGTGATGGTTGCAAAGAAAAGCTAATTTGACAGCCAGATCCTAGTTTAGGTAAAAACTTTCTTGATTTAGGTTTGTTCTCTGAAGTTCTGGGCTGAGTCGTAGATTTGTAGGCTACCATTCTTGAGATTCTGATAAATCTACATTGCTCAGTAGAAAGCTAACATATCAACGCCAACGGACACGAGGACCCCTCTAAAGGTGGAAGTAGCAGTTGCTTATCATGTGTAAATAAACCTTCGGCGTATTATGTGTTGCACCATTTGCATAGTTCTAGCAATCATCGCAAATTATGTTGGATGTCTCTTACAGCTAGTCTCCACAAATGTGCAATCATATCAAATCAATTATTATTTAGAAATTGAGACCAATCTCTGTGGGTATAAATTTGACTGTTGGAACTTGGAAATGGCCAATTTCAATGAAGAATGTGATGCCAAAATAGTGTGTTTTTGCCTTTTTCCATGTTGAATGCGTAGGATGTGGAGTGCAACATGCACAATGCTGTCTAGGTTCTGGAGCAGCAAGGCTTTATTTTGCACAACGCTGTCTAGGTTCTGGAACAGTAAGTTCTGGTCTGAGTTGAAGACTTGTCTATGCTGGATTTTGAGCATATAGGATAAATGAAGTATTTTAGTTTTTTTTTGTATCCAAAATAATAATAAAATGACTTAACCAAAGACCCTTCAACTTCCCAGACCAATTTATTTTTGGAGCTAGGCACTAACTCCAACAGCTTTGCCAAACCGGGCCTTAGGTGAAGATTGAAGAAATAAACATAGGAGGAACCGCAAGCAAGCGACATACCAACGGCCGCTGCTTGTCTGTCACATTCATTTCAGCGATGCAGCACGAGATGCAGGGCAAGTGATGCAAGAAAGACCATGCGAGGAGCTAGTAAAACTTGTGCTACTTGTAATCAGAAATAGATTTCCTAATATTTGGATCCGATGTTAAGTCGTCATGTCATCTGCAGAAATGGAAGATCCTTGTCTGAGAGGATGACGAGAAGGATGAAGCTGCTACAATGTGACCGAGCAGAGCATTACGCTCTTTCTTGTCGTTGGCTGCTGGCCAATCCTTAAAGAGAAAGGACGGACTGGCGGTCAAAATCCTCTCAGAATGAATTGTTTGGTTCTATAATTCTAGCATACAAGCTGCCCAAAAATGGCAGCACCGGATGCAAGAGCAGGTGAGATTTCCCTGATGCTATGGATTCCAAAGCGATTTGTAAGTAGGATTAAGGTGAGAGTGATAGCAGTGTACCTGCCGGTAGCAGCTCTCTCTGGTGCAATGCACTCCGCTGGCCATTCTATAATCTATGTTGTCACAGCATTTCCTTCAATGTCCGTCTCATTCTGTTAGGGATTACAGGTTTAATACTCTTTTTTGGGTAACTCTTGTACAACAGTTGAAATCGAAGCTTCTTTTCCGTTAGAAAAACGTCCGAGATAAAATTGTGATCTTTTTTTTTAAAAAAAAAATTATCCGAAGACGCCTCCGCAGAGTACGTCATCGACGTCGTCGTCACCTTCCTTACCGCCGCCACTGCTGTGGGCCGCCCGGACTCCATTCATCCCTAGCCCCTTCTTCAATGCAGCCCCGCTGCCACATCGCCTTAAACGCTAACCCTAACCGCGTTGCCGTCGTCACCACTGATCGTCGTCCCGTGCGAGGAAGCCGCCTTCGTCGTCGCTGAGTCGCCTAGAAGCTTCGCAGGAGCACCTCAGCCCAACCCGCCGGATTGAAACGCGACTCCGCGACCGTAGCTGCGCGGCATCGACGCCGACGAGTCGTTGTCTTCACGCCCCGACGCGGACATCTTTCCGGGATTCACCGGGTTAGTGAGGCCCCGTGGTGAAGATCCATCTCTGTTTTGTACCAATTCAAATGAAAAACCGACCGCCGTAGCGCGAGATTGACCAACTCCGGTGACTCTCCGGCCATGGCGCCGCCACAGGCCTTGCCGACGGCAGCCACTCCTACCGGGCCACTCCTTTGCTTTTTCCACGCCACCCCCCTCCTTTTCATACAAACCATCAGATCTTTCTAGTCAACACCTCAGAATAGATCAATCACATACCCCTTCGTGAGCCAACCCCATACTGCCACGAGATACACATTATCCTAGTCAGCGTGCCACGTAAGCGCTAACACAATACACTTTTTTGTTAGTATAAGTACACGTTTTCCCAAAAAATAATTAACTTTTCTATTATTACCTATAAATCCTTTATTATCCTTTTTAATTTTTTCTGCTCTCGTAATTCAACTAATTATTTTACTTTTCAAAAAGGTAACTTTTGGACAAAAACCTCTATACATTCAAACCCTTGCAACCTTTTACTCCTAGTTCTGTTTTCAACTGTTCCTGCGCTCATGCGATTGTATAGACGAGCACTATCTTTCGATAATTTGTTGTACAATTACTTAGTTTGTTTGTATTTTTTTATGATTGCAGTAATTAGGGGATTATCTCTTTGTGAGACTTTGAGGTCACTACGGAGCGGCATCGAGAGGAAGGCAAGTGTCATTATCTCATGTTTACGAATGCGGTTTACAAAGTTTAATATTGAATTAATTCTATATATCTATGCTCTATTTCATATCACTCCTTCGTCCTTGCTGCCTAGATTCTTCTTTTTTTTTTTGGAGGAAACAGCTTGCGTTGGTTCGAGTCTTTGGGATGAAAAGTGTTGCTTGTGTGAGTCTTGTCGAATCTTTATTCTTGACTAATGATATAACTTCAACATAAGATGATAATTTGCTTAGCAACATGGTATTAGGCTGCTGGATTCTTCATGAGCACTGGTTGTTGTTGGTTTCTTTGTGAGCATCAACAACGTTTGTTTGTATCTATAGATGTTCAGGCATTATTGCTGGTGGTATTTTCGTGCACAGAGGGCTGATAGTATTTCAATGAATATCACTTCGTTAATATAATAATTTTAAGCTACATGGAAGCTAGGATTTGAGCAAGAGAATGGTTTGGATGGTACTATGTGTACAACTCTTGAGATGGTGTTTAGTTCTTGCACAAATCAGTTAAGGATTGGTTCGTGGAACATGTAACCATGACAATATTGATATGGGTAAGGCTAACCAAATAATTAGAATTGCTCTCTGTTTTATACTAGCATGGTAGAGTGGGGAATGGAGGTTGACTAGGTGGTGGAGGATCTGGTTATGCACCCCTCACCATGTAGGTTCAAGTCCCCTCAAACTTGAATTTGGGTGCCTGTTTCTTTCTTAATGAAAAACCACCTAGGTCTGTCGCCGTGACTGTTGAATCATGTAACGTCCTCTTCCATCTCTGTTTCATCAAGGGATTATGTTAGGATCTTGTTTGTTGGATCGTTGTTTTTGTTTGATTGCTCCTCTTGCAGTTCGAATCTGATGGCAAGGGAACTGAAAAGTTTGATTATTCTTCTTGACCACTCTGAGTTATTCTTCTTCATGGTTGGTTTGTGCGTGTATTAGTTTGATGCGACCCCAATTACTAGAGCTGCAGCCAAATCTAGGTTAGCTCTCTATAAAGCAGTTTTTAAATTTAGGACTTGTTCAGATTGCTTCTCCAGGCGTTTGAATTTTAATGAATGAAATATCATGTTGTTTTAGTGTGAGGAATGCAACTTTGATAGTTCCCTGACAATGTTTAGGGCTTGGTTTTCTAGGCCCTTTAGTTCATCCCATTGCTTCTCTATCCGTTTGAATCTTATTTTAAGTGCAATTGCTAAAATTTTTATGGATTCATGGTATTTGGCTTTTCATGGCTGATTTGCTTGTTGGGGTTGTATTTGACTTGTTTTACTTCTTAATGAACTGTTGTTTCTCGTCACTTTCTGAATTTTTTTTTTCTTTCTGTTTATGGTGTTTGGTTTCCATGTTAGGGTCGGATATGCAGCGTGAATGCATTATTGATCCTTTTTGGCAGTTTTTTCTCGAATACACAGGAGAGCTGTGTATCTTTGTATTATAGAGAGGAAAAACGGTCCCTTACAAACTATGCCACCTCACTCCGAACCGAGCTGTGAGGGGCTGATTTACATGTTAAGTAAAAAACTTATGCGTTTAAACGAAAAGGATGAGACCTGACCCCAAAACACCTGAACTACTAACTTGGTTGTGACACCTGCCTTGCGCCGAGTGCCCGAAGGCCTTGCGCACCGGCCAGCAGCCACAAATGATGCTCGTCCTTGAAGTTTCTGATCAGCTCGTTAATGCTTGGGTTTTGGTTTTCAAACACGCATGCGTTTCGGTGTTTCCAGATCAGCCAAGCACCCATGATGATGAGAGTATTAAGACCCTTACTCTTATCCTTTGGTGCACAATTCTTAGCCCAACTCCACCAGTTAGCAAATGAAGATTCATGGCTCCCTGGGATGCATCTTTCCAAGCCCAAAGGTTGCAGGATTCGAAACCAGAACTGACGAGCAAACACACATGAAGTGAGCAGGTGCTGAACATCTTCATCCTCTTGATCACAAAGTGGACACTGACTAGGATGAGGCAACCCACGCTTAGCCAGTCGGTCTGCCGTCCAACATCTGTTTCTAATTGCCAACCATAAGAAGACTTTGCACTTGGCTGGTGCCTAAGCTTTCCAAAGTCGTTTCCACGGCTCAAACGTCACCTTTTTGGCAGTTGTTTTGCTGTTTCCACACTCGTGACTCCAGCTTTGTTACTCATTAAATTATTGTATGAACTAAACAAATCTTCTTTTGCACACAAATCTTGTGAACTAAACAATGTCATGCGAATAAAAAAAATGGTCGATCCTATTATTTGAGAAAAGGATGGTTCCTCACCTCATTTTTTTTGGGTATGGTTTGTTAAATTTTATTTCATGGCATACAGGGTTAGATCAAGAACCAACATCATTCTTATAAACTTGTATTTATGACCCTTATATTAGATCAGTGATGTATTTGCAAATGATGGCTTACTGTTTGTGGCACTACCTTCTTTAATCGTGCAGTGTTGTAAAGATGCACCCAAGAAAAAGGGCTGCAGATGCTCTTACTGGATTATCAAATGCGAAGGAAAGAACATGCATTGATGGAGGAGAGTCAGCCGTGTCATCAATTCTTGGTCAGCTGGTTCTCCTTTTTGTTGCATGCTTTTTGCAGCTCTATTGCACTCACAGCATTGTATCTTCTTTCTCTTTTTTTTTCTGCTAAGCAGCTGTATATCTCTCTTTCCATAGATATTGACTTTAACTGCCGTATTGAAGATGTTAAGAGTTATCTGCGTGAAGAAGTTGCATCAGTTCTGCATAAGAGTGTTATCCTTCTTATTTTGTCCAATGGTGATTACTTGCCTTAGTTCTCAAAATATGTGTATCAACCAACTGTTAGGAATGATCTGAACTATGATCTTCTGCAGGGACGGGACTGCTATCTGTATCTGCTGGCATAGCTATAGAATGCCAGAGGGATTGTACAAAGTTTGTGACTACAGCAGCTTTGATTAATCCTTTATATGATAAAATAGCGGACCCTGATAACTTGAAGGTTGGTGCCACTAATTGTCATATACTAATTTATTTTACTTGCTTCTTAAAAATATAATTGTGATCATTCTACATTGTTTTCATCTCGATCATTGTAGATTGACGTACACCATGAAGGTGCGGTTTTGACAGGGGTTCTAGAAGAATATGATTTGGATCTTAATATTGCGGTTGTCAAAGTCTTGTTCAAACTTGATGTTTGTTGTGTGTCTCTCGACTGTAATTTGGAATTTCCGTGCCATGGAAAGGCAGTTGCTATATGGGGTGATATCTCTGGTACATTACTTGCTGCGTCTATGGCTCTTCCTGAGTCATTTCCTAAGGTGCCATTTGCATTATTGTTTAATCTGTTAAATCTTTTGCTGGTACTCTATATATGTGTAACACCCCAAAGTTTCAAAGGAAACAAAAGGGAATAAAAATCACTCCAAATTTAAATTTTTGTCTTGTTCTTACCTTTCCATGATTTTTCAAAACAAAACGCACTAAATAAATTAAAACCTAGTTAGAATATGAAATTTTCTAAATATTAAAACTTGTGCTCAAGTGTTTGCTTTCATTTAAAATTTACTAAAAGCTTGAACTTTTGAATTTACAACAAACTAGATAATTGTTTGATTAAACTCTAGCTAACTCACCTTGAATTTTAAATGAATACTTGAAAACTTGCACAAACTTCATCATATGCATTTTGAGAGTTATTGTTTTTATTTTGTGTGCTTACTTAGGGCTCGTTCGGTTGCTTAAGATTGGTTCCATGCACTATTTCATTCCATCCCAGGATCCAGTGAATCCATGTAGAACACTCAAACCTGGTGGTGGATTGATTCTGGCAAGGAATGAATCATGATTGCAAAATTTGGGTGTTCGGCAAGCCCCCAGGAATCAATCATGAGCAATATCTTAGACAGCAGGACTTGGCCAAGCATTATTCAATTCTGTGAACGTCTAACATAATTTTTGAATCGGCAGCAACCATAAATTCACATATATTATCCTAGAATATCATGCATGAAAATTCTACAATCTGAACAACACAGAAGCAAAGTTTGGCTGGTTCACATCTGTATAAATACAAGGAATTCTCATCTAAGTTTATGAGCCAATGATTTAACATCTAGCATCTGTTCACATCTAAGCAAAACAGCAAATGGCTTCATTGAGATTGAACTGAGTGCTGCAGCAAATGACTTCATGAAAGTGTGATCTGCATGAAAAAAGAAGAAGCAAGTTTATCACTAGGCGATGTTCTCCTTGACTGCCTCCTTGAGTAGTTGACAGCCTCCCTGCATAGCAGCAGCAGCAGCAGCCAGATCGGTAGAGCTGCACTACAAATCATCTTACATCGTAGACTACCATTTTTGCTATGCATAGCAGCAGCCAGCAGATTAACATAAGCTCATTAGACACGTCAATCCATCAAATACGATTCGATTTTATGATTCTTGTTTATCACCACTCGGGATCCAGGTCTTCAAGTAAATTATAAAAATGTAGTCAGCTCTTTTAAGTCAATTATCACACACTGATGTACAGGTTGATGAACATCAAAGGGGAAAATCAAGGGAGTAGTTCTTTGCCCTCCTTGCCATAAGAACAGGAGCATGCAGTGCATAAATTCAGTATTCTTACGTCTCCAATGCAAAGACAAAGCACCATTGCACAACTGCAGTACTTATCATGGCTAGAGCATACCAGGCAGCCAGAAAATTCTGGCACAAGGACCCCACATACTATTGGCAGGCATTTCATATATTCAGACTATATATGCTGGCATATCAGGCTATTGCAGAACTCAGTGGGGCTTTGTTACCAGCAAAACAATCCAATATTCCACAAGAATCTCAAACATATCCTATCCAAATATGCCTACTGTTGTCTGCTACACATTGAATATGCCTACTGTTGTCTGCTATCCTATCCAAAATAGAAGGTTCATTTCAAAACAAACCAATTCTGGTTGAGTTGCAGATCTACAACTAAAGAAAAAGCTGCACAATTTCTAGTGGCATGTAAGAAAAAATAAAGACACAAAAGTTATAATCAGCAAAAGTGGAATGTATGAAATTACTACCATGCCGATTAATTTAGGTAACCAAACAAGTAAAACTGGAGATTTCTGAACTAACAAAGAACTGACTGAAAAAAGACTAGAATAAATTAAATGCTAGCAAACTGTAATGGAGAGCTGAAACTGAAAGCAGTGCAACTGGATAGACAAAGTGCTTGTACTAAAGTAACAAGTCAAACTAACAAGTAAAACTAGTGCAGATTATGGAGAATCATTCTTTTTTTTTCTTTGTCAATGAAATGTAAACAAAGTGCAGGAGCTGGATATACAAGAATATTTGCAGGCATTATAATAAAACTCACATCTGAATATACTAAAAAGACTAGAATAAATTAGGTGGTGGAAACATGCTTTATGTGCTAATCGCAAGATCATGCACTCTGCAGTGCTACTTGGAGTATCAACTAAAAAAAAGCACTAGCTGGTGGAAAAGCCAATCAGTGGTCATTTGTACATCGAAAGACATTTTTCACATCAGATTAAAAAATGCGACTGCATAAATCTGGCGGCATTATCCTGCAGTGATCATGAACTGAACATTAGTGAGAAAGCTCCTACCACTACTTCAAAGATTAGCCAATGTGCACCAAAATTTCAGTTCTAAACAAAAGAACTGAGAAAAAGACTTCAACCAAACAGAATTTACATCAAAATAAGGCAATCAGTAGTCATGTGTTCAACAACCAAATCTACTGGTTTTTGGCACTCAATAAAATGAGTTATCAAAGGCAAGAACCCTCACCCAAGTGACCCAACAGTCAGATCGAACAATAGTCATCATTGAGAAAGGCATCATGTTAAGAAAAATGGGAATAACATTCCACAACCATGACACAATAATCCATCCATCTGCAACTGAATATTGGCACAAATCTCTATCTCGAATTCCAACTAGCACTTGCGAAAAATTTGAACAACAGCGACATTACAAATTAGAGACGAAAGTACAGGTTTGTTCTCCACAAGACAAACACGACCCTAAATTCACAGGGACCGGCATCGAGAGGCATCGGCACGCGTCGCATCAGATCTGAGCTAGTGCAAGCCTGAAAGGTCAAACCCTAACTAGAAGATAGCCACACGCTCACACGATTCAACTGCAAGAACTGACCGCAAATAACCAGCAATGCAAATTATTCTCCAAGAACTGACCCTCGGCAATCACGATTCAAGAACCGGCGCGAGGAGAGGAGAGGGGAACGAGCACGCGAGTGATCTTTACCGGGGAGAAGCAGCCAGGAGGCGGTGGACGCCGGGTGGAGGATGCCGGCGCCGCCGTCGTGGATGGGTCGGGCCACAGCGGCGGCGCGAGAACGCCTCGCGTCGCCGCTGCCTAGTCTCGCCTCGCCTTTCGCGTCTCGCTCGCGGCTCGCGAGACACGGTTCTGTTCCACAGGGTCGAGGACACGGCCCAGTTCCGCGTGGATGGAAGGGGTGGAAGGGTCGTTCCGGCCCATTTTCGTTCTGGGCCAGGTCTAACCGAACAACCGTTTCAGAGCGGATCGGGTTTCATTCTTGGGCCAACTGTTCCGAGTGGAACGCCTGCATTCCAGGCCGTTCCGGCGGCAACCGAACGAGCCCTTAGTCTTATCTCCTGTTCAAATTTGAAATCCATTCAAATTTGGCCAAACCCAAATTCCAGAAAAACATGAACCTTTTCTTTTCCTAAACTCCCCTTCGGGCCTCATTCTCCTTTCCCTCTCCAGCCAGCTCAGCCCAACTCCTCTTCCTCTTTTTCTTTTTCTGAAAAACCTTGTAGTGGGCCACGCCCCTTTCCTCCGGCCCAGCAGAAGCCCACCTTGGCCCAGCCTGGCCCGCCTCCACCTCCTTCCTCCTTCTGCCCGACGGGCAATGGCGCCGCCGCCGCCTTCGGACCGCCGGTCCACGCCGCCGTACGCGCGTGCGCGCCACCCAGCCAACCGCGACGTCGCCGTGCGTGCGCCTACCCCACGCGCCGCGCCGCGGGCCAATCGCCGCGTCGCATGCCGCACGGAAGCCGCAGAACGCGGCCAACAATAACTCCGGCGAGCTTGCTTCCTCTCGAAGTCTCCTCGCCTCCGCCTGCCTATAAATGGCGTCGAGCCCTTCTCCTCCTCCCCACACAGCACCTCCACAAGCTCACTCCCCCTCCCATCCACTCCTGAGCACCTCAAATCGAGCTTTTCCCCTTTTCTCTCTCCAACTCCGGCGAGCTCATCGGCGGCCTCTCCCGCCGCCGTGGAAGCACCGCCTGTCGCCCTTCCTTTTTCCTCGACTTCGCAACGTCGTGCCCTGCCTCGTCATCTCCTCAGTTCGCGCAGTCGTGCCTTGGACGCGCAGATCGACGACGAGGTCTTCCAGCCGCCGCGCGAACTCGACGCCGACCACCTTCCCGGCATCTTCCTCCTCGCCTCGTGCGCGTGCCCGCTCGCCGCGTCACCACGCCCCTCCCGGACTGACACGACGTCGACGCGCCGCGCCCCCTCGCCCTCGCCACCGAGCGACACCGCCTCGCGCCGCGAACGCCATCCTCGCCACCGCGCACCAACGCCCTCGTCATCGCAGGCCACCTCTACCACGAGAAGAGCCGCCACACCATGCCGCCCCGCTTCCTCTCGACCCTGCGCACCTCCTCGGCCAATACAAGCTCGACGAGGAGCACCGGAGACCTTACCTCGCCAAGCACCGCCACTGCGACGCCGCCACGCACCGTCGCCAGCCCGAACTCGCCCCCAACCGCATCTCCGAGCCCCTACGTGAGTTCGCCTCCCCCTCCTCTCTATCCCAGAGTTTATCCCGTCCGATTTGGGCCACCGGAGCGCCGGAACGGCCACTCCGGCGAGCTCCGGCAATGGCGCCGCCGCGCGTGATGACGCCGGCCACCGCGCGCCACCCGCCCTTCGTCCTGAGCCGTTCGAACCGAAATCAACGGCCAGGATTACATACCCCTTCGGGTTATGTAATCGGTCCACCGTGGACCGGTGGACCACGGCCCCAGGCCGGTCCACAACTCTCGTGGACATGGTCCACGGCTTTTCCAATAGAAAAATAATTCCGGAAATTCTAGAAAATCTCCAGGCCTTGTAATCTTACAGATAAGCCCTCGACCTTTACTGTAATTCTGTTTAAGCCCTGTCTTTTTACAGAAACGACCTTATACTTTTCGGTAATTATCTTTTAGCCCTTGTCTTTTTGCACAGAGACCCCTAAACTTTCTGTAATTACATTTTGCTCCCCAGAATCTTTCAGTTATTACAGATATGTCCTCAGAATGTTTCTGTAATTACCATTAGGTCCTTAGAACTTTCGAATAGCTTATCTCTTCAACCGTAACTCCGTTTTGAGCGATTCTTGCGCTCACGCGTTCGTAGAAACGCGTAGTACCCTTTGGTGCTATTCTTGAAAACCTCAAACATATACCATCAGACCCTAATACCTTAAACTCCCCCCTCTTTTGATGTATTCCTTACCGACAAATCATACAACATCAATCCCGCTTGTCACCAATGCTCGTACATCATTTAGTGTTGATCCTAGCCAATCTTACTTTATCTTTTCGCCTTAAAGCCTAGTAACTTTCTCATCGCAACACTTCTCACTCCAACCTTGTATGACGCACCTACACCCTCACTCGCTAGCTCTAAACATATCCAATCTTTTGTGTCGTATCACTTTGAAACCTAATGCTCTCTTTATCGCAACTCACCTACAAGTCTAACCTAGCTCAATCCTCGCTCAATCATCTTAACCATAGCTCAGCCTAATTAATTTATCACTCCTGTTATATGTGGTCTTCCATTTGAACTTATTTGGATTTATTATTTACTCTATTAATTGCTAGTTGATCTTAATCGATTGATCCTTTCTATTTTAATTGCAACCGTGCATCCATGCCATGCATGATCACGTACACGTACCCTTGTCATGCGCTTAGCTCATGGCAAATAATTAGTAGCTTAATCTTAGTAATTAATCAATATAGTAAGTGATTAATAGCTAATCACCATTAGATAATACCTTAATATAAGTAAGTAATTAAAGTGACACACCTCGCACATTGTACACGTGTGGCATGAACCTTTATATAAGTTACGACCTATATAAAGCCGAAATGTCGCCAATGTACAAATAGCACGTACACACACCGTTTCTTCCTACACACATGCAAGCATGCACTTATCATGGTTTAGCATCCCTCATTCACATCAAAAGCCCTAGTGCACGATGCATCACCCCTAATAGCCTCTTCTAAGATAGTAAGACCATCCTAAAGTAAAACCTAATGCATCATACATGAATTGTGTTTTTTTGTCTTTCTTCGGTGTTCTAGCTGTTCTTATTGGAGTTATTGGGTCTTTATTTGGTTCTTCTCGATCTTACTTTATTTTGCGGTAGTTTGTTTATACGGTATTTTTGTATGCGCTAGCTTACGTGAGATTCGAGGAAGAGACAGAAGATCCAAAGCTTCAAGGACGAGCAGAAGAGTCCAAGACGAGGGACGAGTCGGAAGATACGAGCTTCTAGGAAGGAATCTGAGGACCCGAATTACGAGGACGTGAAGACAAAGACTTTTAGTGAAGGCAAGCTCTACTTCTCCTTGATCATGATTGAACCTATTGTATTCGCAATGCACCTATAGAGCCTACTCTAGTATTATGCATTAATTGTTATTTTACTACTTATGTAGCTATGGTCCTACTTGCTTATTGATATTGATGTCTGTTACTTAGACGTTAATATCTGAATCCTTGTTTACCCTTGTTTACCGGTCACCTTGATAACCCTAGGATAGTTCCATCATTTCTATGATGTCACTTTTACCTTCCTACTAGAATGCTTAGGACCCTGCAATGTTTCTACATTGCTACACCTTACTCACATATATGTTTTACAACTGTGTTAAATGAGTTTGGTGGTATGTGTGATATTTTGGGTATGAGAGTAGCACAACTATGTTAGGTGATGATGTTGATGGTGACAGTGATGATGGGATGGGTTGGATTGCGGGCAAGGCCACTAGTGAATTGTGGATTGTGTGATAGACCCCTAGTGTGGGATCTGGTGCTTGCCCGGCCATATAAGGACCGGTTCTGACGCCCGTTAACATAATGATTCTCGTACAACCACGGAACCCCCTATGGGAAGGACCTACCCTACATTCTTGGTACTCTTGCAATGCCATCTGGAGGCCAGTAGAGGCGACGGAAGCCCAGGAAAAGGTCCGGGAAACGTACCCGTGATCCGGCTCGCGGAACCTGTTGTCAGTTCACGGGAGTGCCTGCCTGTCCTGTATGAGTTGCAGGATCCTGCCATTAGTTACAGGAGCACGACATACCCTGCTTCCAGTACAGGTGTATAGTGCCAGCATGTGACCTTAATGTCACAGGCCCCTGGGTGTGATTCCGTGGTGGACTTGTGAGACTACTCGGAGGAGATGGACTAGGCGTTATGTTACTCTCCGTACAAGAGTGCATAGCCCGTGGGAAAAGATGTACAACCTCTGCAGAGTGTAAAATTCATCCGGATGGACGTTGTCACGGCATATGACACATTATTGTTGCGCACGTATGGATTAGCCACCTCTCTTTCCTTGGCGTGTGAGTGGGTTGTAGTCAGCCCGTGTTTTGGAAGTGATGGCAAGTATGCCGGGTCGGTATGATCCTCGAGGTCAGAAGGCCCAACTAAAACTTGAGAACTGGCGGGAATGCCCATACTCCCCCAGGGCCAACCAACTAAAATATTGACAATCAATTCTCTATTTTATCTATGAATCCTTGTCCTGCTTTAGTGAACCCTGCATAAAGTTTACTTTCTGCAAATAAACCATATAGCCTTCTCCTTGCTAAGACCAAGTATGAATGTATATATATCCCCTTGTGTAGTGTAGGGCTTGCTGAGTACCTTATGTACTTACGCGTTTGCGATTGTTGGTTTAGTAGGAGAAGACTTCGTAGAAGACGACGACGATTGGGTTTTCAGTTCTGCATCTCAAGTCTGCTTGTGGCTTTGGGCCAAGGTTTCCGCTGTCTGCTTCACCATTAGTCGGTCGGATGGACTTGGACACTTATAAGTCCTTGTCGTATCGCCACTAAGGGTCCTATGTCAGGTATTATACTTATTTACATATTCGAAGTATGCTTTTGATTATCATATTTGTGTTCTTGTACGTATCAGCTACTGATCCAGGGACTGATACATGATGCACAACATATTCCAGAAATGGGGTATGACAATATGCACTGAATTGTATCTGTTCACCTTTGGCTGCACTGCACTAAGTTTTTCCTCTAACAGATAAAATGTAACCGTATAGTTTTGACAGATTTAATATCATTATATTTGCAATATTCATAATTATATAGGAATTTGCATGTGACACTTGAACTTCAATGACAAGGCAACAGTAATTCTTGTTCCATATGATTTTGTATTGTTTCAATGTAACCCTTGTTGCTCAATTTTTTTTTTCTAGCATGTGAAGAGAGGACTTTGTTGGCATGAATATTGTCCCCTCTTTACTTTCAAGACGTAGAATTTGTCAACTGTTGCAGGCATTCAGGTATGTCAATGAATTGCCAAACTTGCTTATATATGCTATGTTCACCAATTCACTCCTTTTCAGCTGAATTTTTGTATAGTAAGCTGTTTCTTTTTCAAGACAAATATACGAAAGTTTTATTGGGTTTGCAGTATTCTTGACTATCCTTTTAGCTTTTATTCCCTCTACCATTTTTTAATTTGCCGTTGCATCTTTTAGTATTTACACTGAATCAGCTCTTCACTCTTTTGTACTTCTGCCCAAAGATATGTGCTCCCTCTGTCCAACAATATTGTTGCCCTACAAAACAACATTGTTTGGTGGAGGGAATATGTTTTACAAACCCCCCATCACCGGTCTTGGCATATGTCAGTTGTTCAGAGTAGCACATCATTTTTCAGATAGAACACCAGAAGGGACCAAATGCATCTCGGCTCTTGAGCATTTGTATAACATTTGCTAATTCCTATTTATGACCTCTTGCATATTCATGCGCTGGTTTGATCCCTTTTAAATTGGGGGTATTAATGTTCTGCAGGGATAAACAAAGGGTCAAAGATGAGAAACATTACACCCATCCTGATGGTGAGTATTTCACCATTCTGTTGATCAAAATGTTATTTTGTGATGCAGTTTCATTACTGCTTTTAAGGCATATGATGGAAATTAACTTTACACTTGCTTTATAACCATTAGTTTAGCCTCTCTAGCAGTTGTATACAGTGCTGGTGCTAATTAGTTAATATTATTTCCTGCTAGCATTTACCAGATTTTGGAATCTATTTTACTGATAAAAGGTTATACATATAACATGTCAACTATTCAAACATACATGCATATGCAAATAAGACAGTACCGGTGAAATTGAATGCAACATGCACATGCCTATATAAATCCATCCACAGAAGATATGAATTGAGGGCACATAGGTTATGTCATGGGTAATGCTTGTATCGTCACACAATTTGCCATCATGTTATAATCAATATGACTGTTACTTACCATACATTGAAGTAGCATGTTTCAGCTCTAATCGCTTGTATTTGCTGCACCAGCATGTCGATATGTCCTCAACAAGTTTCAAGTTCGGGATGGATACTGTTTGGGTTATCCCATGCCACCAAGGGGTATGGTCGATTATGAGTCAATGCAACCCTGTTACAGCTCCTTTGTACAATGAATGACTATCACATATCATCTACCAGGTGACATGATATTGGTTAATACTTTCGAAGAGCCTTTTGGTGATGCATATCCTAAAGGTGTCTGGACCACAGTTAGGGAAACAGTTCGTTCTACCATAGATCAAATCATCGTGTCACTTGCTTCATTCAAGGGTGATTTTACATAAGTATGACATTTACCATTTATTTAATTTCGGGATTCACTTGTTAATGGATAACTTTATGGTTTCCAGGGAATACACGGTTTTTTGCCTGCACGGGATTTTTCATAGACTTTGATGAAAATGTTACCACTGTTATGACGTCAGCGAGCTTGGTTAGACATCCTGAACGTCCAATGGAGATTGTTGAGGGCCTCGAGGTTAATGCTCCTATTTATAATGTGATTCGTGTTTTTTTTTCTGAAATACTAAAGTCTTGTTATATTGTGTGCAGATTAAAGTGTTGCTTCCAAGCAAACAACAGGTGGAAGGGACGTTGAAACATTACAGTTTACGTTACAATGTCGCTCTAATCAGTGTCAAGAATTTCCATGCTCTTCATACTGTGAATCTTGATTATAAGACAGCAAATATTTCTTCGCCGTTTGTAACTACTCGTCTTGACCATACGACGCGAGATGCTACATTAGTAGCTGTCGGACGTTGCTTTGAGTCGGGCGTAGTAATGGCTGCAAGTGGGAATCCAGTCTACGGGTCAGGCTCACTTCATTGCAGACTTCTTTTTTATTCTTCATGTAAAATCACAAAGGTATAGGTATTTGGACTACTTTATGAGTTTAGTTAATCACAGTATCACATCATGCACTAATACCTTATGTACTTCGGCATTACAACTGACATCTCAATGTTACCTTTGTTAGGCTGGGATTGGTGGGCCCCTTGTTGATCTTGACGGGAATTTTATTGGCATGAACTTCTATGATTGTCACATAGGAAACCCGTTCATGTTACATGTAGATCTTTGTGGAGTCCTGAAATATTTAAAGACAAAAGAGTGTGCCTTTGACTTATTTTGTTTGTATTTGTATTTGCATGTTTAAAAAGTTCAGCTTTTGCAAATAAATAAATAAATAAATAAAAGTATCAGTCAAGCTTTTCATGTTAAAATTCTTGTTTTATGTTTTTGACAGGACCACGTATGACAGGGGTTTTGATGTCAGCAATATCGATCTAGATGACAATGGAAAGTCAGTCAGGTACATCTAATTTGTTGTCTTTTCAAGAAATAAGATGGTTACATATAGATCCTCCTGATCATTTTATGTTTGTGCGAATATTATTGATTGGTAGGTGGCCTCTGTTGAAGCCACATTGGTGCCATCCAGATTGTCTGAAGGAAGATGATATGCCTCATTATGAACGCGGTCGAATCAGAGTCGGCCGTCGTAAATATGCATACAAACTTGGACGTTTAACCTTGCTCAAATAGTCTCCATGTCCTAACCATATTATGTAAGCGCTGCCTTTCGTCAGACGCAGAAGTTTGGATCTCAACTAGTTTTTTGCTGATTGAGCTAGAGCCATGTGGGCCTTCTGGCACTTCGTTGCATTATTAATCTGTTCACTTGTTATCATGGGAATGCAAATGTTCCATTGAATTTGCAGAATAGTAATTTATTCATATTTTGTTCGGAACCTGCATGGCTTAGCTAGCATGTAAACTGCTCGATAGCTTCTGGAAGATTTATACTGCGAAACCCCGGTTGGCCTTTTGGCACTTGGAGTCTGGTTGGAGGCCTGGGGCCTAATAGCCTGGCAAAAAGTAATAGCTGCTTTATTTATTTTTTTGTTTATCATATAGCTGCTTTATTTCTGATTGTGTAGAGAGGCTGCTGCTCAAAGAAGCTGTTGGTAGAAACGTAGATGTTTGTCAGTCTGCTGTCTTTGATGATGCGTTTGTTTCACGGGAGAATTGCAAAAATGGACTTGTTTCCGAGTCTAATTCTGAAAACGGACCTTTTTTTTTTAGAGTTTGCAAAAATCGGACCTCTTTTTTGAAGTTAAGCTCTCCGTTTGCACAACTGAAACTTATGCAGAAGCTGCTCAAAGTCGCTGTTAGAATAATGCATGGGTTCATCAGTTGTTTCTTTTGACTGAAAAATGCATGGAATTCACTTTCCATTGGACAGTTCGGTAGTTTTATAATTCGTTTCCTCTAGTAGTCTAGCCCAGCGGCGTCCGTAAAGAGGGCGGCGCGTGCCGCCTGCGCCCGTGCGTGCGAGTCTGTTCGTTGCCCACCACACGCGAAGCTTCCAGACGTCGCGGCACGTGACAGGGTTTGTGCGAGCGGCAGATGCATGGCTCTGTGCTCGACGTCTGTGGCACGACGAGATAGGGAAGCCGTAGCTCTGTGCTGACTACGTGAAATGCGAATAGGATGATGACCGCGGGAGATATGTGATTCCTCGAAACATGAATGAAGGAGTGCTACTAATGTACGAATAACTTCCCTGCTCCCATGTTATGATACCATCAGATGCAAGGTGTACGAAAATGATCTATGTGAGACTTCACATGGAAGATCCTCTCCTTTTACATGCGGGTTTTGGATCGGCATCTTCCTTTTGCATTAGATGGATCTTTTCTTTGACACGAGTGACGACCTCGCTACGGGTGTTCAGTACAGTTGATTTTACTGATGTGCCTGCCTAAGTGGATAAATAGCCATCTTTCTATTGCTGGTACATTTTTATTTCCTTTTTTTATTGGGAGGTACCTGCAACATATATTGGATGACGGACTTTATTGTGCCATTGATATATTTTGAGGTACATTTTTATTTCCCTATTTTTTCCACCTATTGTTCTTGCAGTACTTAATATCAGTTCCTTGATCACTAACACAAGCGAGTCTTCTATGACAATTCACATTTGTAGTAATCCAAAAAAATACCACAAAGTTTACTACGCCCTGAACTAGGCTTCTGTTATGGCTTCGTTTCGTCGAGTTTGTGAACTTTTACTTTGACCCGCAAATCCACGCGAATGCCCTGGCCGAGCTGAAGAATCTTTGCTGGATGTGCTTAGACAGATTATCCACAGCACTTCCTGAAGTTTATAGTTGAATTTATGACCAAATGTAGTTTGTTCGCTATATGTAAATTGTTACTCGTTTTCAGATTTCTGCTTTGAGAGTATTTGGTTTGCTGTGATCAAGTATAATTGATTTGTTCTGTATGTGTAAATCGGTACTCCTTCACCTATCTGCTTGCTCAGATCTTATTTTGATCCACTGAATAAGTTTTGGGAGCTTGAGAGAAATAAAAATTTGGTTGGAAATCAATTTGTGCATGCGGTTGTTGTAAGGCAACTGCCTGTACAGATGCGTTTCTATATGCCATCGACTCAATCACATGTAGAAATACATGATTTCTTTTTTGCGACTGAGAAATACCTGAAGAAATGCATGAAGTTTTTATTAGACCATTTGGTGAAAATTCGTTTGTACTATTTTTAGTATCACTAATCCAAACATGCTTACGCTTCACATCAGCATGCTGCGTCACGTGATTTCCATCATGTTTGGCGTGCGAAATCAGACGCTGATTGTATTTTGTTTTGCTGACGCACTTGTGAAGAGCAGTTATAATGTGTTGTTCCACTCAACAGTTTCCTGATGCTGCTCATTCTGAAGCATCAACTATTTCATAGATTGCGTTACAATTTTTGAGCCTACGAAAGCAGTTTACGTTCGGTGAGGGAGTTTGGATAAACAATTGTTAATTGTTTTTCTTTGTCATGCAATTGGGAACTTGATGCGACTACTTGTATTCCTTTTATATAGTAAAACAGGTTACGGGTGTGAATGAGTCTATATTGAGTAAGAAAAGTCAGCTTGTGAATTTAGTAACTCATATATACCAAAGTTGGGCAGAGCACAACACAGCTGCACCACTGCTTTCGCCATCTGCTCTGCTGCTGGACATGTATGTGGCTGTCTGCAGCCGGTGGACGAACGTTGAATCTCGAGTTTAATAATAAACAAGAATGTTGATTATGTAATGACCGGCCAAGTGACTCAGGTGAAACTGCCACTTGGTAATACGGTATATGAGCGAAATACCGACATGCAACCTGTGTATTTCTCCAGGCAGTACTGGGACTTGCCGTGACCTGGGAGTGCTGTACTGCTGTTCCGTTCAAATGGTGCGTGCAAACCAGACTATGATCGCTAAAGACTAAAGAGACGTAAAAGGCATGCGTGATTGATTCTTAATCTTGCAGTCCTCCTCCTCAAGAAATATATATTTTTTAGTAACACTAATATTAGAGGCGACTTCAAACCTGTGTTAACTTACCTTCAACCTCCAGATTTATTTTGATGACGATTGGGACACAAAGTTTAGTTCAAATTAGCCTAAACTTTGTATCCTAACTGCGGTATCAGCATAAACAAGCCTGGAGGGACTAATTAACAATTCTAATACATGTAATAATGTGGTCCTTAATCACAGTCAGCTCGTGATTTGACAATGCACTGCACGTGCACGTGGCATGATAATTAAAGATAACCTTTACGGTGCACTATACTACTTGAAGGAAGGGTGGTATAAGTCTCATCTAACCATCGTATTATAGTAATTGTCTTGATACTAAATTTTATTATGAGAATGCCATCGCGGGATACAATCATCAGCTCCATCGAATCGTTACGGGAGAAAAATAGAAGGCATCAAGAGGCAGGGCCGCCGCCGCCGATCAATAGGCGACGAGGTTTCCTGTTGGTCTCCCGTTGGTTCTTTGTCCATCAGTTTGCAGCAGTGCTGATCCGTTTGCGATGAGAGGGCGAGCCAAGCCTCGACGCCACCAACGCCGATCTGTTTGCGCCAGTGGGGATTGGTTTCGTCGTCGCTACCAACGTTAGGGATCACGCTCTTAGCATTTATAGCTAACACAACTCTTAGCATTTTTATAGCTAACACATGTACAGTCCAAAACAATTCTGGCTCAGGCATCAACACAAATTAGGTTCGACTCGAAATATCTAACACAACCTGATCGTCGGAGCTCCTGCACCCTGGCCCCTGGGTGCCACATGAGATGTGAAGTTTGGGAAGGAGCCACCAGCCACGTGAGTTGATAGCACGTAGTTGTTGAGCAGAAGCGAATGAATCACATTATTCCTTCTTTTCTTATCATCTAGAAGTAGTATTTATCTTGACACACGTAGAGAGAAATGTGCTGATTCCAATTATTCTGCGATGAGCAGGGTCCACCTACTGTGGGTCAAATTGCAGCCCGTGTCCCATGCACGCAAACTATCATCAATCCATCTGTACTAGCTTCAAAACTTTAACTTTGAGACAGGATTCCCTTTTATGCAAAATAATGCAAGTAACACTAGCATAACTAGCTTCACCGTCATCACAATTGAAACAATACAACACTGGCCTAAACAAATGATCGCCCCCTTGGTTTCAGTAATGTTTTCATTCAATGTGATTGGACACGGTTAAATCAACCAAGTGAACAATCAAAATTTACATATTGATATGCTCACTCCTTTTCCAGAACAATCAAAATTTACATATTTCAGATCAGAACAATCAAATCTCTTGGAAGAATAGGATGATAGGATGAACCTTTTCCATGCGTGATCCACCTGTGTTGCAGTCTTTTCCAGCTTCCAAGAACAACGATCTTTCAGGGTGTCACAGCGATCATGCGGCAGCCTTTTTGCTCATGTTCTTGTTCAAACTCAAGCTCAGTCGCACAACTGTTCTGAAAGGAACTGTGCATAGAAGCAATCCTTTGCAGTGACCATGGCGGTGAACTACTGTCAGAGGCCAAGTGGAGGTGGAATCCCTTTCCCCGACCCACTCATACCGAAGCAAATGATGTCCATGTGCTAATGAGGAAGTGAGGGAGCGCACCAAAGAATATCCTGGCTCCATCTTGTATCTTCAATCTGCAATCTCTTCTATCTGTATATGTGCTACTTCAGAATACTTCTCTAACCAATGTTCTAAATAGCCGGCTATAGCCACCGCTATAGCCCGCTATAGCCTTTGGGGAGACGAGGGGCTAAGTTAATCTTCATTTAGCGCTAAGCCTCATAGCCCGCTATAGCTTTCGCTATAGCCGGCTAAATCCGCTAAATTAAGGTGATTTAGCCGGCTAAATGATGGCGTGATGAAGGCATGAAGCTTTTCATGATGTTTGAAACTTTAAAAGATGATTTAGTCAACTAAATCAATGCGTTTTAAACTTTGAATGATGATATAATGAAGGCATGAAGCCATTGTCCTATTTTTAGCCCATGAAAATTTCTTGATGTCGTTTTATGTCTAATTATTTATTAATTTTTTAATGGTATTGTGAAACCGCTAAATAGGCTTAGCTGTGGCCTATAGCATTTCTTAGCCTTTGTGACATCAACCGCTAAAAGCCTTAGCCCGCTATTTAAAACACTGTCTCTAACTGCCCCGTCCAGTCCATTGATGCGTGCGTGAAATTTCTGTGATTGCCATGTCCAGGCCATTCGGACCACCATGACATCCAGGGGCGGAGCCCGGGGGGGGGGGGGGGAGCAGGGCCTGGCCCCCCTATGCTTCATGCACCCAAGCATTACACCATTGAATTTACCATGTAGATTAGAAAAAAAATGAATTTGGCCCCCCTTATGAATCAAAATTTGTCATTTGGCCCCCCTCATGAGCAATTCCTGTGTCATACCCCAATTTCAGAGGTACTTGAATCCACCGTATCAGTCCCTGGATCAGACGCTGATATGGACATTCTCACAGAATGGCATTTCAGAGTCATACCTTTATTTATTACCGAAGCTCATTACAAGCCTTTTAATTTACATAAAAGGTCTTTGATGTGGCCAGAGGCCTTACAACTCAACACATCACACCACAGTGGCCATCGCTGGGAAGCAGCAATGCCACACTTTATTCTACGCAACGGACGGCGGAAGCAGATCCACTCCACAGGCAAACTTGCGCGGGACGACCCTAGTCTTCTTCGCCATCGGCTTGAAAGTCATATTCTGCTTCTTCCTCTGAATGATTGATTAAGATGGGGAGTGAGTACATAAGGTACTCAACAAGTCCTAACACAAGGGTGACTCATATGCAAGGGTGTTGCCAAGGAATAGGCTGAGGGTTTTCATCGATCGGCCGAAAAGCCAATTTTCAATGCAGGGGTTTGTTTTGCAAACCAAAACATTTTGTAAAGCTCTAAGTCAACATTGATAAGATCTTAGTGGGGTTGGGTGGCTCTGGGGGAGAATAAATCCTTCCCGCCAGTTCCCAAATTTTAACGCTGGCAGACAACCAGCACACGGCTCCAAACCGGCGTTATTCCGAAAACACACACGCCAAGGATAACTCACACAGAAATCTAATCATTGTGTGGCCATTGCTTTCGTTTGTCCAATGCCGTGCAACACGGCTATCCGGATAGGTTTTACACTCTGCAGAGGTTGTACACTTTACCCACGAGGCATGCCAGACCTTCCCACCGTCGTGGGTCGGAAAGACACGCTAATGGTTCCGTACCTGCCTAATGTCACCACGGTACCACCTCGGAAAATCAACGACCAGGGGCTTCATATAGGCATAGCATAGCCAATAACTTTCACTTGCCGGATCCGACGCCAACCTCGTCAAGATCTTCTCCTGGCTTCCGATTGCAACTCCCTGCCTCCTGGTGGTACCGGGCGATCACTAGTAGGGTGTGGTTCCAAACCCTGCCCATTCAGGGGCTCGTGGTTGCACTAAAGTGCTAGGCAAGGCGGCACATGAACCGGTCCTTATACGACCGAAGCAAGCATCTTCAATAGCTACCCTCCAGCGAGGAGTAGCGTCCCAGAGATAGCCTCCCCACTGAGGACTACCTCGCTTGCTCCCATCTAAAACATAACCCCCACTATGGGTTTCACTTACTAAGCCCATCCCTTTTTATTTCACACACACATCACCAAGTCACACTCACACATTTTCACACGAAAACAGGTGAAGCAATATTATTAATTAACACAGTGTGATAGAACCTAAGCGGCAATATTTTCCAATAAATCATTAAAGATTAATGCTGTTGAGACCTAGGGCTAACAATGGATTAAGGATAGCAATAAACAAGGCATGGCTTTCAACAATGATAGGTTACTCTAACATTTAAATCATTTTAAAAGACTATGCATGTTTAATTTGCACACAGGCTCTATATAGGATATTTTGTAGGAATTAATTAGGTTAAATATGATCAAGGTGGTTAGGACTTGCCTTCACCAAAATCTTCCTCCTCTAAGCCTTCTTCGTAGTCGGGGTCCTCGTGTTCCTCCTCGAAGACTTGATCACCTATCCATTAAATAAAAGAAAAGCTAAATCTACCGCTTAACACTCAATTAAACAATCATTAAAATAAAATAAATAAAATAAAATACTCCACTAAAGGTGGTTTTGATGGAACATGGTAGGGGATGATTTTAGATGAATAATGGTGCAAGAATCATTGAATTCGGAGTTAAAATGACAAAGATATGAATATTTGAATTTAGGGGAAAAGGATTAAATTAGGGGTAGATTAACTTTAATTAATTATAATCTCCGCCCTAATTTTCCAGAGGTACGGTGCACAAGGGTTGGAAAAGGGTTAGAAATGATTTTGGGGATTTTTGGATATTTTTGGGAATTTTTCTGATATTGGAAATGTGCCCGAATTTTATCTCTGTGTACACTCTCGGGTGTACCCAGCGTTTTGCGCTGCGTGGCAGTGGCTGACAAGTGGGCCAGCTGGGGCCGGGGGCCCTGGCCATTACTGTTCTGTGGACTCGGTCCACAGAGGCGTGGACCGAGCCTGCGCGTGCGTGTGGTGCACGTGGGCCGCGTGCACCACGTGTGCGCGCTACGCGGCGCCGACGTGGCCGCCACGCGGTCTCGACGCGGCGCGGCGGCTCCGACGCGGCGGAGGCGGGGGAAAAGTTCCCGCCTCGCCGGAGAGCTCGTCGGCGAGCTCTGGAGTTGACGGATGGGGAGAAGAAGCGGATGTCGGTGGCCTACGTGCGATGGCGAAACTAACGGCGGAGCACGTGCACGTGAGCGAGGCGTGCAGCGGCGGCGCGAGCTCGCCGGAGCTCGGCCGGGGTTGGGCATGCGCGCGCAGAGGTGCGTGCGCTTGTGCGCGAGCGCGATGGAGTGCCCGCGCGCGTGCGTGCGCGCGAGAGGAAGGCGTAGCCGCGCTCGGCTGGGTCGGGGGTGCTCCCACGGCGGCCAGCGACGGGGAAGAAGAGGGCGGAGCGGCGGTGCTCGGCGCGGGCTGGTCTCGGGGTGCGCGGAGGGAGGAGAGAGAGATGCAGGAGAGGGAGAGGGGAGCGAGGAAGCTCACCTTGAGCTCGGAGAGGAGAGGGATTGGCGGGTGGCGGCTGGACGAAGTTCGCCGGAGTTGGAGAAGGTGAGGAAGAGATTGGGCTTGGCGGTCGGGAGCTGGAGAGTGAGGGAGAGAGCAAAGTGACAGAGAGATGGAAGGGAGAGCTCGGCGCTTTATTTATGGCCGCGCAGAGGCGGTGCTGGCCGGGAAATATCCCGAGCTCGTCGGGATATTTCCACCGGAGCTTGGTGGCGCGCGGCGCGAGAGTGGGGGACGGGCGCGCGATGGCAGCCACGCGGCGCGGAGGAGAGAGGGGGGCCCGGACGCGGTGTGGTGGCGCGGCGCGTTGCCTTGACGCCACAGTGGCGTGGAGCTCGAGCTCGCCGGATTTATGGCGGAGGGCTAGGGTTTGTCGGCGGAATGGGAGAAGGGGGCCCGGACGGGGGAGAGGAGAGGGCGGCGCGTGCGACGCGTGGGAGAAAGGAGAGGGAGCACGGCGGCGGGGCAGTAACTCCCGTGCCTCGCGCCGGCCGGTCGGGCGGCGGCGGCGCAAGGTTGACGAAGGGGCTGGCCCCACTCGTCAGCCTCTCGCGGCTGCGGGCGGGCCGGGCGGAGCTGGGCCGCGGCGCGCGAACGGCCCAGAGGCCGGGCGCGGGAGGAAAGAGAGGAGGGGAGATGGGCCGGGCGCGGGGAAACAGGGAGAGGCGGCCCATCTAGCCGGAATTTGCTTTATCCTTTTCTGGGTTTGGAATTTGGGAGAAATTCAAAGGGAATTTGAATTCAAATTTGGGATTGGACTTCAACACTCACTCAAACAATTGAATAAAGGCAATAAAATGGCAAAAATGCACATGAGTGTTTCATGCATGGTTTTAATTTCGAGAAAATTTAATTGAGTCCTATTTTTTATCTAGTCCATTTTTATTATTTGAAAATTTTTGAAAAGGCCCAATTTTAGAGTTTGTCGAGATGGTCAAAAAAATACGGGTGCTACATCCTGGCTCCGCCCCTGATGACATCCATCCTCGACAACCAATGATGGTGGCTCTCCGATACGGATCTGTGTAATGATCACTCCCGGTAAAGGACTAAGGAGCAAAGCAATATGAAGCAGGCGAGGCTGATTAGTGATTATACACAAGAGAAGGTGTAAAAGAAGAAAAATTGTTTTCAGGACTGTCAGCCAGCTGGCAAATGAAAGTGGGAAAAGCAAAGTACGTGCTGAGGAGAGGTTGAGAAGTGCCGGGGTCTTGATTGTGATGGCTTCAGGAGTCACGACTGAACTGGCCACTGGGGGCCAGTTCTGTTGCTAGCTAGCACATCCCCACCGTTGCAAGTTTAAGAACAAGTTTTGTCAGAAGTTTAAGAACAAGTTAAATGAGATAAGTTTAACCTGAAACAAACTTATTGAATAAAACAAGTCTCGGTTGTGATGTCTCTCACTTTTGCAGTAACTTTACCCCTATTTTGTGAAGGGAACTTAGCCACGTTAAATGAGGTGTAAGAAGAAACGGACACCATTGCAGATTTTCTCCTAGTTTTCTTTTAGAGTTTGTGATTGTATACATGTTTGACATAATCATTTTCATATATTTAAAATATATTTGCTGGCAAAATTTGAGCCCTTTTTATATTTATTAAACAGATAAGTACTTTTATGGGCGTATTTCAAATGGGGAAGTAGGTAAATACGAAATAGGGGCCGATTAGTACCCAAACGCCTAGCTATACGAGGTGTGCGTACCTTTCCAGTTTCCAGTGATGTTAATTTTCTACGTTTGTCGTTTCCTATCATGTGCGCATGTCTTAACATTAGAAATTGTTTAATGTTGTAAATGTGCAGTTACTCGATACATCGAATTTTTTTCATGATTGTTTATTGTACGTACACATGGAGTAGTATTTTGTTGGACTTTGTTATTCATTGCCAGCATTCATCTGTAACTGCCAGTGTGCACTTTATGCCTAATTTATTGTCTAAACCACAATTACATAAATTGGCCTTCGCAAAAAAAAAATACATAAATTGGTCAGGGGTTTATGTGAAGCAAAGTCTACAGCAGACAAGTTAAGCATATTATCCTGGCTAAGAACCAATTGCCAACAGTTAAGTATATGCACATATACAATACCCGGTCTCTCCGTCATGCCTCCATTTACTACTCACATGTTTCACCATGCCTTTTGATTTTCTTCTAATCAAATACCTGACATGCTAAGCTTGACCTTAGGCATCTTATATCAAGGTGTGCGCTGTGGAGACTCAAAACATTCAGCCTGTTCGGCTGGCTGCATTGCAGTAGCTGCGATGCAGCAGCTACAATGTTTCAGTTATTTTTTCAGCAGCTGTTACAGTGTTCAAAGTTATTTCTTCAACAGCCGTTACAGTATAACAGCTGCAATTCAGCCTGCCGAATTGGGCGATTGTCTTGGAACGAGGGACGTCGAGGAAATGTGTTCTCGCTCAAGCCAGTCCAACAGCTCAGGATCGAGATGTTGTGGAGCGAGAGACACCAGACATGGATGCCCACGTAGGGTCTCTCTGAGAACAATCGCATTTGGCGAGATGATTGCACATATTTCATGAAGTGTTGCTTATAGGTGCCTATCAATCGCACGGACAACGCCTGTCATGGATTGCAACACCTCCTTGGTGCTTCTAGTCTCTCACGTGGGCGTTTCAATTAGCTGGTTACGCCACGCTTATCCCATATATGGCATGGGGATTTCTTGCACGTGTGCCTAGGTCTTGACATTTTCACTACTCGAGTGTCATTCAAGAATTGTTTTCCAGCGTAGTCGCCCGTAAGGCTCGTCAGGAACACGCAGCATTGAGAGAAACAACCTTCACGCGGAAGTGTGGTAAAAAAGTAGTCTCCTATGTGGTCTACCCTCATCCAGAGAGAGATGGACGTGAGTTGCATATACGAAACCGGCGTTGTCCCGTCCGTGCAATGTCTCCACTTATGCGTGGGAACCCTCTCGTGGGTCTTTCTTGTTCCAAGTACTGTACGTAGATCACTAGACTTATCACACGTGGTTCACGCGGTGCTGAGGACACACTGAGTGAAGGACGTTCACTTGACTTTATGAAATTTGCGCTTTTATCAAGGAAAATTATGTCACACATACCAACTTCTCATGGAGCGCATATGCTCCTTGCTCTTTTATCTATTTCCTCTCCACTGTCCACCAACCACTAAAATGGTGGCTAAATTGACATATACATTCCACATAGTGCACACCGCTAGCTTGGGAATGGAAGGCATCGGGAAGCATTAAAAATCTAGCAGGAAGGCGAGCCGCGAACACGTCCTCGTCAATTGAAGGCCTCTCCGAACCACACCGCGCATCCAACTGGCCAACCTCTCATTGTTCCTCCCTACTGCACGCGACTGGACGGGGCAGTGCTCTCCTCTCGTGGGCATTGTTGCTGGCATCGCCATGGACGAGTGGCCCTTTAGTTGGTGTTGGTAATGTCATGAAGCCAGGGCCGCAGGTTGTCTTGCTGCCGTTGCCCTGTCTTGAGAACTTGCTCCACTTTATCCTCTTGCATGGTTGTAGTCACTGGCCGACAAGTCAAATAGCTAGCATTTCGAAATTTAATCTGCCAAAGTGGCAGGTAATCGTTCTAGCCCTTGCAACATAATGGATCGTTCTAGACCATGCTCGAAGGACAAACATGATAGAGTACGTGTCATTTGAATAGTTTACTGGAATTTGTTGCTGAACAAAGTACTTACTGCTAGAGTCCTGGACAAGTCACTTCTTTGTGAGCACCTTATCATATAAAAAATGGACAGTGCACAACTATGAAAACAGATAACTCGCATGATGTGCAGCATTAACCCAGTCGAGCATACACCATCAAAGCAGTGTAATATATGTTTTTATTAGAATAGGGAATATATTAAGAATATGGAATATATATTCCTGGTTACTCTTATTATGAAACTGCAGTACATGGGTGCAGATGTCCCATTGGCGGCCTCCACTAAGGGGTCAATGGTGAGGAAGTGTAAACTAAAAGAGCCAATGAGCATGGTTGCCAAGAGAGGTGTTGTTTGGGATCGAACAGCGAGTTGATACTGCATAGTTGTTGAACTGCATGGAGATATTCGGGATACTTAATTAGGAGTCCTCATGTTGTGGAAGAAGAACTCCAGGGACGAACTTGCAGCGGCTCTCGTCCGACACAAACTTGGGCAGTTGCGCATCGACTCTTGGGAGGCTAATCAATGACCGTGTTGGCAAAACACTGTTACTACTCCCAGCAGTGGATTATACATTCCTGATGCCTTTCATTCCAAAGCTAGTGGTGCGCGGTTGCACATGTCGCGTTTGCCTCAACTTAGTGGCCAATGGTGCGGAAATGTGTAAAAAGGCCAAGAGCAAGTTTGGGAAGGAACCACGTGAGTTGATAGCACGTAGTTGTTGAACAGAAGCGAAATGTATCACATATTATTCCTCCTTATCATCATTTTATCGTGACACACGGAGAGGTAGAGATGTGCTGATTCCAATTATCTTTTGCGACGTGCAGGGTTCACTTACTGGGTCAAAATTGCAGCACGTGCCCCATGCACGCACACTATCATTAATCCATCTGTACTAGCTTCCAAACTTTATTTTTCTGATGGCTTTTCCTTTTATGCACAATAAATAATGCTTGTAACACTGGCTTCACTGTGATTATACAATTAAAACAGTACAACATTGGCCTAAGCAAACGACCGGTCCGTTTAATTTGTTTCAGTAATATTTTCATTCAAAGTGGTGTACACGGTAAAATCAACCGAGTGAACATGCAAAATTAAATTTACATATCGATAGCTGCTCACGCAATAGTACATTTCATGTTCAATGAAGTGTTTCATTTCCCAGAACTGAAACTGATCGATCGAATCTCTTGGAAGAACTGCATGAACCGTTTCCAAGGGCGATCCACTAGCGTTGTAGTCTTTTCCGCATTCCAAGAACAACAATCTTTTGGGGCGTCACTACGATCATGCGGTGAGGTGTTCTTGTTCAAACTCAACCTCGCACCACTACTGTCTCAGGCCAAACCAAATGACGTCCAAGTGCTAATGACAAAGACCTCCGCCGAGTGGAGGTGGAATGCCTTGCTTGTGTTCTCCTTCAAACTCAACCTAAGTCGCACCCCTACTGTCTGAGGCCAAGTGGAGGTGGAACGCCTTTCCCCGATGCCACTCATACCGAAGCAAATGACGTCCAAGTGCTAATGAGAAAGAATAAGCGAGGGAGCACACCATAGAATATCTTGACTCCACCTTGTATCTTCAAGCTGCAATCTCCCACCATAATTCAATGTCATATCTTTTTATGTCTGTATATGTAATGGTGAATTGAACTCACCAGCTGACGCACGTCTGCTACTTCGAAACAAGTGGCATCAGGAAAATGGACCAGACTGAATTTCCTTGTGTCACTTTCTACTCTGCATGACTGCATGTGCACACATTATTCTTGTCATCATATGACTTTGTTCAAGCAGGAGATGTGTATGCAACTTTCTCTGAATGCGCTGTCCAGTCCAATAGCATCACCATGTCATCCATCCTTGACAACCAATGACGGTTGCTCGGACACGGATGTGTAATGAATTAATGATCACTGCCGGTGAGAGACGCAAGAGGAAGCAGAGGGGTAAGAGGCTGGTTACACAAGAGAAGGCGTAAAAGAAGAAATCGTGGTCGGGACTGTTAGCCATCTAGCAAATGAAAGCGGGAGAAGCACAGTACGGGTTTATGAGTAGTTGAGAATTGTGTTGGCTTCAGCGCGTGTTATAAGCCGAGGTCTCGATTATGACTGAACTGGCAAAAACCGATCCAGGAGCGTGTCGTTCTCGTCGATAGCTTCTCCCTTCCCAATTTATTCTTCTTCCCTTCCCATATTGAAACCTTTCTGACGGCTAGTGTGCCCAAGCCCAGGTTGGCCGGAGCAAGAGGTGCAGTCACATCAGCGGCTACTTACAGGAGTCATCTTATATATAGTTATATGCATGGTGGAACACGTGGAAGGAACGGAACAGGCGGACCTTCGACGGAATTGAAAAGACGAGCATCAATGTAGCCCGTGTGGTGAAAGAAGAAATGGACTACTATCTAACTGCGAAGGGGAACAGGGCGCATGTGGATAAACAGCTCGTAGTTGCAGTTGTCCAAACTCTAGCCGGGCCGTAGAGTTTTCTCTTCTGTAATTTTGCCTTTTTGTTTACTTTCTTTTATTTTCGGCCAGCCTGATGGCCAAGGGACTTGTTTTAATTTGCTTCGCATGTTGTATCTCTGGTCTATCCCACTGATCGCAGCCATGGCTGCCTGCACAGGGGAGACCTTGGACCTCTTCTTCATCCTTCTTAATGAAAAGGAAGAAAAGGCAGAGCACCTGCTGATTTCCCGTCAAAAAAAAGTCATGGAGCAAGATCTTTATTTTCAGCATCTTGTAATCCAAGGAACATCAAGCCATCAATCACCTGATTTTTCTATATCAGGAATCCCATATTGTTTTGCCATGATCGTCCCACCACTACATGAGGTCCGATCAGGCCTCTAATTTTGTTAACCATATTTTTGCAAGCACACCACCGGGCACCGGTGTATGTGGGTGTCATTGGAAAAAGAAACCTATGAAACCACTTCTCAAGCATATGATACAGCTTGGCCCCAATCACGTCATGGAACATGACACTTACCAAATTAGTAATTATGAAACAATACATTCAAAATGTTGAACTATATATTGTATTCAAGATTTCACAGAAATCAAAACAAAGTAAATATATTCATATTGGATCTAGCTTTGATGAATTAATCTGGAATAACATATACAGATTCAAAAATGCTTTTCAGTTGCTTTTGAAAATTGAAATTCGAACTCCCCAGCGTCCAGTTACAGGCTGATATGTGCCCTGCATTAACATCTGTGATAATTCATATATAGCCTCCATACTCCATTCATCTGTACGCTTTGCCTATGCAAAACTGTTCGATTGCACTTATGCGCCTAACCTGTCTGTACCTCAACTACATACCTTTAAGAGAACTTCAATTACATACGTTTGTCAGGGGCTTATAGAAGTTTAAAATAGATTATTATTCCTATTATTTATTTTATACTTTATATTTATTAAATAGTAGAAATAGATTGGGGAATTTATCACCATTCCTCAATTTGAGTGTGAAGTCATCATTTTTTTTTGAATTATGTCTTAACTAATCAATTGTATTTGATTTTCTTTTAGAAGTGAGGCCGATTCAAACGTGTCATGCTAAACAACTAACATATGTCATGGTAGAAAAAAAATGTCGTGCTATAAATAAATCTTTTGAAGAAAACGTGCCGTGCTAGCTAGACATATGGTGGTGTATTTTAATAACGGTGTATTTAGAAATAGGAATTAAGTGTATTGGATATTTTTATTATTCCAAAATTTAGCTATTTTTGACTCATAATGGTATAGTGGCTAAATTAGAAATAAGAATTAGGGATATTTTTAGCTAATTTTATAACCTGAATTTAGTTATGTTTTGGACTTTAATGACATGATAAGTAAATTAGAAATAGGTCTGAAGGGTATTTTTGGTTGAATTATTTTTTTTACCATAATGGCATGGTCGGTAGTTTAGAAATAGGTGTGAGGGGGTATTTTTGGCTATTTTTTATTATTCCAAATTTAGCTATTTTTTGACTCATAATGATATGGTGGGTAATCTAGAAATAGGTATGAGGGTATTTTTGGCTATATTTTCTTATTCCGAATTAGCTATTTTATAAATATTTATAGGGGGTTTTGTGACTAATTTTTCATGATGGCAATGGTGAGTAATTTTGTCGGATTAACGTGAAAATTTTTAGACTTTGAGAGTGAAATGGCTCCATTTTTTATCAATTATATATATAATAGCTTGACCTTAGGCAACTTATATCAAGGTGTGCGCCATCATGGAGACTTGAACACAGTGTCTTGGAATGAGGGGCGTCGAGAAAACAAGTTTAGCAGCCCAGGATCAATCTGTTCTGGAGCTAGAGACATGGATGGCTACGGGGAGTCCACGCCAAAACAGACGCACATGGCGAGTGGATTGCCTAGGTCATGGACTGACCAGCTGATGCACAGGTTGCACGGAGAGCGCCACCTCTCTCTGATTGACGCTGCTCATGGATTGCAATACCTCTTTGGTGCATGTGGAAGTTTCTGGTCATGGATTGCCATACCTCTCTGGTTGACGCTGGTCATCTGAGCATTTCTTCCCCCCCTGCTTACGCTGCTCTTCATCTTGAGACACGCATGCCTGCATTGTAGCCGTTCCATTGAGTTTGACATTTTCACTGGCGCCATACAGCCATAGAACTAGCTTGCTCAGGCTCATTAGGAATAAGCAGCACTGGGCATGCGTAAGTGTGGTAAAACATTAAAACATAAGAGCATGTTTTGTTGTGACCGATGATTTTGCTGCTCATTAGTTGGTATAACAGTTGCATATTTTGTGTACCAATCTGCGTCTCAAACATCACTACTCTCTATACTTCTTTGTGGATTTGTGACCATTTTGAACTCCGAATGCTAATTAGCGAAACGTTGCTATCAATTTTTCCAAAATTGCTTATTGAGGCACATTTATGTTTACTTTCACTTTTTGCCTTTGAAATGAACTGACCTTTTAGCTGCAATTCATTACTCTATCTACCACTGCATCTCTCCCGGACTGTGTCTATATACCATCCATCTCAAGCAAGCTTTACCATCCATCTCTTCATGTTCCGACATATACGCATGCTGTAACAATTGGACCTAAAGACACTAATACGAAAAGATTTTTTCCAACAACTGAAATGGGCGGCATCAGGAAATCGTTGGAAGCTAATGTGGCAGTTCAGGGTCCTACACTCAGAAACTCTCTCCGACCCATGATACCTGATGCACATGAAGATCGAGTCACCTTCCGGAACGTTTGCTTGCATGCATGAAGATCAGGACTCAATTGCCGAAGACCTTGCTCCGACTCCTCCGTAACTCCGTTGACCCTACCAATCATTTAGTTCCAAATTATAGCCTAGCAAGTAATTAACTTCCATCAATGCTCCTAATTAAAAATGTAAAGAAAAGCTTTCCATATAACAGGGGTTCGAGAAATTTGTGAGTACCAGTATATATCTTCTCCATCCATCATACCCAGATCACGACTAGTCCTCATCAGGCCAATAAAAAGCTGGCGAATGGAGATGATGATGAGCAGGAAGAACCTCGTACTCCCGTTGATCCTCCTGATCCTCATACTTGTCGCCTCCCGTAAGTGCATTTCCCATCTCTGCATTGTACTAACGCCTGTCAGATCCATCCGCTAACCAACTAGTATATATCTCCGTCATCTGGTTGTTGGGTAGATGGACGGATCGATGCAAAGGAGGACACGGTCGTTCAGGTCGGCTCTGTTGATGCTAGTCCGTGCGGCGAAGAAATAAGATGCCTAGCGCGCTGCTTCAGTCCAGGCAAGTGCAACCAGTGCTGCAAGAATAATGGATACAGCCGGGGCAAGTGCAAGACACTCGCCTGCTTCTGCTGCAACGAATAAGTGAACCATTTGTACATGTTATCCGTGGTTGCTGCTAATTTTTCCATCTGGCTCGCATGGTACACAGCAAAATAAAACATGAATGTTATAAGACTTCCATGTGTTTCCCTCCCTATTCAGATGCGTGTACCTCTTGCTTCAGGTTGGGTCCTTTTTTTTCTTCTACTACTAATTTTCCCTACGTAACGTGTCAAAAACGTATTGCCCTCTCGTATCGTTTGTTCCATCCCTGCAAAAAGGATGGGGGTGTGCGTGGCTTATCAGAACTTATCCTCACTGCACAACAAAGAACATAGTTTTGGTGATCGATGATTTTGTGGCTGATTAGTTGGGAAAGATAGTTGCATGTACATTTTGTGTATCAGCCTGTCTCAAACATCAGAAGCACTCAATAATTCTTTTTTGTGGATTTATGACCATATTGTACTGTAAATGCTGAATTTGGATCCATGTCACGTTAGGTTGCTAATGCGTGAAAAGTTACAATTGATGCATACTTTCACCGTTGAACGTTCGCCTCAGCAGTGAACTGACACTGACGACCTCTTACCTGCAATTCATTACTCCATCTACCATCGCATCGTCTCTCTTCTGGACTCTCTATATAGTACCATTCATCTCAAGCCAGACTGAACCCCTCCCATCTCATGTTTGTCACATACGCATCCATAAGAATGAGACCGGATCACACCAAAATAAAGAGATTTATGTAGCAGTTGTAATGGGCGGCGTCAGGAAATCGTTGTAAACAACCATAGAAACTGAGACTCCTAATCTCACAGCTGACCTCGCCTCTCCTGGGGATCTTCTAGGCTAATACACGCCACACGTCTCTTGCTGGTGCACACAGCCTTTGTTCAGGTCCCGTCCATTCAGCTGCACGCAGAGTTATTGATGCTTCAGGTGTCAGCACATAGTTAGGAAAAGCAGTGGAAATCGAAGCTCCTATTCTCAGGAACTCTGAGCGATCCAAGATACCTGATGAACGCGAAGATCGAGTCACCTGCCGTTAATTGGAAATTGCTCACCTATCTAGCCGTTGGAGAATCCATGCATACGAAGATCGACTGGCTGACCGGCCCTACCAATCATTTAGTTTCGAATTGTAGCTTTCCATCCATTCTATATTTCTACCTAGAGCACGACTACTGGTATATCGTTGGTACTTGGTCCTACTCATCATCAGGCTAATAAGCAGCGGGCGAGTGGAAATAGTGATGGGCAGGAAGAACATCCTATTCCCGTTGATCCTCCTGATCGTCATCGTTGTTACCGGATCGGCAATGTTTTGGTTCCGTGCGGGTCCGAATTGGAAAGTGCCTGGGCCGCTGCTTCTTTTTTTTTTTTTTGTGGATCAACATCTATATGATAAATCACTCAGGATTACAATCTGATGCTAGTAGGCCAGGCACACAGGATGGGGCATCATGCCACTCACCCACCTGTGATGCCACCATAGCCTGCCTAGCAAGTTCATGGGCTACTCCATTACAAACTCTACTAGCGAAACTAAATTTGAAAGCAGAAAGATTACAACTTAAATCATATATCTCCTTCAAGAGGCCCATGACTGATGAGCGCTGCACTTCTTTCATCTCCCACAGCCGCGCCAACTCTTGACAGTCTGTCTCCAGATGCACTCTAGGCACACTTCTACGAACTGCCAGTAGCAGACCATCTCACGGCATGCCAAAGCCTCAGTCGTAATAGCATCCATGCACCGGTCATACTCTGTAGCTTTGCTGCTGATAAAATTACCATTGTGGTCACGCAACACTACACCAGTTGCTCCTCTCCTTGTATCCTGGACGAAGGCTCCATCAACATTGCATTTCACCCAACTACTGTCAGGTGGACTCACCATTTTTTAGTTAGTCTTAACGGGTTAAAAAGTGTTTTCATAGAACAACAGGCACAGAAAATGTTTCATCCCTGCATGAATTACTCTCACTGTGAAACTCACACAGAAACAAATTATTACTAATACTTTGAGAAGAGCTACTTGCTCCAAGTTCCCCGTGGTCGTGGGTGCCTTTGATTATTAGGGCTCAATGAGCAAGGCACACCCCATCCTTCCTTCCGTCATGGCTTCATCGGTGCTCTAAATTCTGAGTATTTGACAATCGATGCGGATACATCAATAGGCATGGTGCTGATGTGTACGTACATTCTTTTGAAACAACCAAATTACACGGGCAGTCATGTGAGTGCAACATTAATTTAACTTCAATCATGAACGTCTGTTTGAGGGTAATGATTTCAAGACTAAAATAGAATCAACTTGCTCGCCATTCACCAACTTCAAAAGTCTGCAGGCTTGCCTGCGCAACCCCGTCATCCTGGACTTGCATAGATGCTTCCCTACTGAACCACAATTACATATGTTGGCCAGGGTTTTATGCCAAGCAAAGTCCGCACCAGCATGCTTGTACCACGGCGTGCAACATCACGGAGACTGTAGACAGTGTCTTGGGAATGAGGGGCGTTAGGGAAACGTGTGAACGAGCCAGTCCAGGAGCTCAGAGTCTGCACAAGAAATGTTGAACCAGCTTAGCCGATCAGACGTCGTCAACGGACTGTTTCTTAGGTGCACCAAGCCTTTTCACATGTTGCCCTTTGCGAAATTCTTTTGCTCTACATATCTTCCTATCTACTGCAAAGCTTGCTGCATCCATCCACAACAAATGAGGAAGCAGAAAACATTCAAAAATTATTTAATAGCTATATATATTTTTTACATATTACTTGCTTTGTCCTATAATGGAAGTCAAATTTGTCCATGAATAAGAAAATATAGGTATATTAAGAAATTTCATGTTAACCTGTGGTTAGGAAAACACATTTGTTCCACCTTTTAATGGATGGGTCATCCCTTGAAATATGCTTATTAGTTGGTTTTGACAGATTTAACAATGGGCGCATCCTCTCCTTAATGTGACATTCTGGCCCATGGCTTAATAGGATTTCTAGAATACTTATAAAAACAAGTTGCAACTTCTTTTCCGGAAACTCATCTCGACAGAACTCCGAGGTTAAGGATGCTTGGCTTGGAGCAATTTCGGGATGGGTGACCGACCGAAAAGTTCTTCCCGGATGCGCACGAGTGAGGACAAAATACGTAGAAAAGACTTGTGTTGGTCTTGTATTGGTCTGTGAGGGAAGTTCCTAGAGAGCTGCCAGGTGTGCGGGCCCGGCCTCGGTGATGCGGACGGAGTGAGTTGTAAAAAAGCCTAAGATCCCTTATATTCTTTGAAGAAGTGAGTATTGCTTACTATAGTTCCAATAAAAATACAAGGCAATACTTTTAGAGGTAGAAACATAACTTTATTATTCCTTGTGTCCTCAGATCAATTCATTAAACATTATTTATCAATCAGTATTAAATAAGAGCTTTTTTCCCATACTCCAAGAGGTACCAGGAACCGTAGGTACCATGGCTCTGGGTTGTCCGATCTAATGAATCCAACGGTCTAAAACATAGATGTACTAGAGGTAATAGGTACTAGAGGTACTAATTTTGTCTCCGTACCTCTGTGTTTTGACCGTCGGATGCATTAGATGAAACGGTCAAGAAGCATGGTGCCTCCGGTACCTAGTACCTTTTGGAAGATGGGAAAAAGGCTCATTAAATAAAGCCAGTTTTACGGTACCTCGAAATAATTGTGAACCATTCATTTTAATGAGATCGATGATCTTTTACCTCTTAAGAGGTAATAGGACCCATGATTTTAGGAAGGTTTGTTTCAAAGTTGTTGGATTTTGTGATGGAGAGACAATATCATGTTATTTGGCGTGCAACCTGATTCATCATTTGACGTGAAACAAATTCAGCTTACGTGATGACCGTATGCACGTTTTTTTTTATGCTTCACGTAGAAAACTTCAGCGTATATGATGGCCGTATGCACGTTTTCTTTTTTATTTACGTAGCAAACGCGAGGAGTGTCAGAAGTTGACTTTTCTTTCATTTGATCTGAAACAAATTCGGCGTGTGATGTCATGCACGTTTCATCTTTTTCTTAGTAGAAAATGTTCAAAAGACGTGTCGAACACATATTCATGTGGAGGTGCAATTTATTATAAAAACACACACGGAACAGTAGAAAAGTATGTTAGTTGTATCGTACATTTATGGAACACAGTGTCATCAAATCGTTCGTCTAAGTTGTTCTGGGCCAAAGATAATCTGCGGCCGAAAGAAGCGGAGGTGCCATTTGCTTCCCTGAATATCCGCGGTTCTCCTCTCCTTCAAATCTTTTTTTTCTTTTCTATTCAATTAATCGACGGTCTAGATTTACTTTTTAGCTTTTACCTCTCAAGAGGTCAAAAGGGTACCATAACAAGACTCAATAATAAACATAATATCACCCTTCTTGCCAACCTCTTCGAACTCGATTTCCATCACATAATAGACATTTGGACATGCGCTCAGGAGCCTACACGTGCATCATGCATTTTTATGTCACATCTAACTGTGATGTTTACACTGTATTTTTACCATCTTGATTGTTCAAACCATTCAGCATTTAATACATCATTTAGGCCCCAAACTATTTGTTGACCAGTTCTTTTAGCATATTATTATTAAACCCAACTAAGTCTTAATCCAAACGTTTACTCTATAAGATACATGGGGAACTGAAATAGTGGAATCTCCTCCGCATGCCAATTCGCTTTGGATTACCAAATCAAAGTCAGTGCATGCCTCGGGGAAACTGCACAAACAGTGTATATATAGTTCGATGGTCCTAAAGCACATATTAACTGACATTTAGTTAAGTCCAATAATATGAGGTAAGTTATGTGTTGTAAAATTTGAATAATTAGATTCATATTTAAATCACTTTGTAATGGTCAGTACAACTTTGTAAAATATTATAAAAAATAATATGTAATGAAAGATTCATTATTTCTCGACAATCAAACTATGCCCACTCAAAATGAATGGAGGACAATCAAACTATGCCAACTCAAAATGAATGGAGGAATTACTGTTTAACATGTCAAATTCACAATGCAAATTAAATGGAACTTGTTAAAAACAAGTTGCTCATTTAAATTGTACATCTGCCGATCGAGACTTAGTCAAAAGTCAATAATACTTCATAAGTATATAAATAATAGGAAGAAGTCCATTTTACTACCCTCAAGTATCCATGTTGTTCACTTAACCCCATAAACTAATTTTTAGTCTGATTTACTACCCCGAACTATCTAGATTGGTTAAATTCACCCCCTCGTGAATTTTTTCTTTTTTGTTTATCTTTGTATGGGTTATATTTGAAGCTCAAATTTTGTAGGATGGTAGATGACATAATCTTCTATGCTAAAACAATTGTTCCAGATTTTTCCAGAAATATTTTCTTGCATTATTCTATCTTATATGTTGAATTTGTATTGCACACTTTCCACATACAACAAATTTAAAAAAAAATTAAACATTTTTCTAACATAAGGTATGTTTTAACCTATAATCTCACAAAACTTTACACTTAAACATGATGTGTAGCTAGAGATACAAAAAAGGGAAAATTTTATGAGGGAGTGAATTGAACCAATCTAAATAGTTGGAGGGAGTAAAATAGACCAAAAATTAGTTTATGGGGTTAAGTAAACTACATGGATACTTGAGGGTAGTAAAATTGACTTCTTTTATAATAATATTGCATTCATTGTCTTAACTATTGATTGCAGTGTTTACTTCTCATGTTTGTCTTCAAGATATTTTGAGCCAAGGCTTCACACAATAATGCACGTTTTTTATTTAACGGAAGTACGTACATGGCTTCGCTGCGTACAAATACAGTAAGATCATATCAGCTGTGGTCTCTAGTAAGCCAGATCCATCGCAAACGTTGCAAGTCAACTTGCAGCACGCATGGTGTCATCATCTGGGATCTAACACTCTAGTTGTGTAATCTAGTTTAATTAGATCCTTGCTCCCTACATTGCTAGCCTATAAATACCATACCATATAGGCACCAAGCTTTTTCACATCTTACTCTTGCTCTACATATCTTCCTCTCTATAGCAAAGCTTGCTTCGTCCATCCACAAAAATGGTTTCAGGTGCAGCTGGTCTTAGGGCAGCGGCGGCCGTTGTCGTTCTCGCTATGCTGGTCCTGTCTTCCCAGGGGCATCCCACGAAAAAGCCATTGTGCAGCGAGTGTGCATCGCTGTGCAGTACCAACTGCAGTGCCGTAATTGACGCAGCGTGCAATGATACCTGCAGCTTCCCGATGGCCCAATGCAACAGCTGCATGTCCCAGGTTCTCCGCGGGTGCTGCCATGATTTTTGCAGCAGTAGTAACGACACCAGCAATATTTCCTCCTGCTGCCCTAGCGACTGTATCAGCGGCGACTGCGCGACCTGCAGCTGTGACAACTGCAAATCCACCGCCCAAAAGACTTGCGGGTGGGTTGCCTGCGGCATGCATGCGAGCGATAAGATGAGATGCGATAATTGCAAAATGGGGGCTGCCAATGAGTGCATCGGCTCTTGCATCAACGCCTGCAACAATCACTGCCTGAAGAAACATTGTTGAAGATGCTTCGTGCACCTACTACATTTGTATTGATGTATGCGTCTTTATTGTTACTCGATCTGTTGAATAAATCCCTGTATCGTAGGCAGTGGTGCCCGGAGGCATAGGGGTGTGTCTTTAGTTTTGTTTCCTGTTCTGTTTCGTCGAGTGCAAGTCAAGCACGAGCCCACGACTCTGATGTGTGCGGCCGTGCGTAGTTTTTTTAGTCAAAAGAAGAATTATATTAATATATATAGTTGAGTACATCCTTAAGTTACAAGCACAAAGATAAGAGCACCCAACATCTAGTTTCAAAATTCAATCCCAAACCTGTATGAAGATTCATATAGATGACTGCACAGGTAAACACTTAGCAAACAGGCTGAGAACATGTGTCCAATGTGATGAGCCCATGGCTCATCAAATCAATTATACAAGGAAATCTGAAAATACTTGCAATAATTCAGTCATTGAAGAGGGTAATTCTATGGAAAACTCTATTATTAAGTTTGGGGTTTTTCCTATTTATTTGGATGAATGCATGAAAATAGAGAATATGTTATCAGTTAGTATTCTATATCCTTGGCGCAAGAAGATATTTACTGGAGTTAATTTTGTGAAGAAAAAAATAAAAGAAATATATTTGTATTGGTACAATGCAAATTGAGATTATGGAAGAGGCGCCAAGCTGATGAACTGAATACAAGTACGAGAAGGAGAACTGATCAGTTTTTCTAAGTACTAGCATTAGGGCAGGTGCTATTATTTTATTATTTCTAGCATGTGAGTCTCAGTCGGTTTCTCAATTTAATTAAGTCAGGTTCCTTTGGACTTACTTTTGGTTGAGTCGCACCAGCTGTTGGTGTCCGACTAGAACTAACGTCATGTGTCTGCGCGCACATATATAGCCAGGGTAGGTCATGTAACAGATTAGGTTTTATCATGAGTTTATTGTCGGGAGTTTCTGCTCCAGAACCTACGACGGCGCCGCCATCATCCCTGCCGTGGTGACGGCAAGTATTGGTCCTTGTTGGATTAAAGAGAACGTGATAGGTTGTCAATTCATAGGTACGTCCTCGGTTTCTTTTGGAACCAATTCTTTTGTTCGTGTTTATCGGATACATAAAACTAGGTACCCGCGGTTAACCGCATAAACCCTATGATTAGGCGCAAACACCGCGGGCCAGGCCAGAGGCCGTCGCTATCCCCGAAAGGATGGTGATAAGCCCAGCCCACGATACTGGGCAGAGATGGGTCGGATGGTTCCCAGAGCCGCGTCTTGTCCCCATCTGAGGGACCCCACGGGCAGGAAACGGCCCGACCCCGCGATAATCCTCCCGGGGAAAAACTCCGCCTCTGCCAACTCCGGGCGCCCGACTCAGGCCACAACGAGAATCAGTCGGACGGCAGGGGTCGGAACCCGACCGGTGGGTCGCATTTAATTGGGACGTAAGTGGGCGTCCTTCAAGGCCATCAAGCGACGTGAGCTGCCGTCCCGCACGTCCCATGGAGACGTTTGACAGCGGTCAAGCCATCCCCCCACGCGGTAACAGTTTGGGCCGGAACCCAACAGGGTCGGAACAGTGCGTGAACAGTCAAGAACAGGACCCGGACACCCCGTCGCGGCAGGACTGCAGCCAACGTCACCGCCCTCACCCGCGAAAGGAGGCGTCGAGGAAGGAAGCGCTCGTCCCTGCCAAGCCGCCTACCTACACACTTTTCCTTACTTTCTTTTTCCTTTTTTCCTCCATCCTTGTAAGCGGTCAATCCTCTCTTGACTGGATAAAAGGGAAGATTGACTCAAGACTAGGGGCGATATCACTTCACTCACAACACACTGGCATACGGCCTCTCGCCCTTGCGACACACGCCAGGACGAACACACACGAACACTTAGAGACTTGGGAGTTCTTACCTCTATCGCTCAGTTTGTAACCCCTACTACAAGCAATACAATCCGAACCAACTCATTGGACATAAGGCTTCGATCGCCCGAACCAGTATAATCCCTCGTGTCAACCCACGTTCTTCCCAATCAACCAAGCGCGTAGTCTAAATTTACTCGTCGGACGGTTTCTCAACGCCGACAGTGTTCATCAGAGCACAGTAGGAAGGAATATCTGTTGGTTTGGTTTGCAATTATCTCTATAAACCAAATATATTTACCCCGTCATGCTGGACTTGCATAGATGCCTCCCTACTGAACCACAATTACATATGTCGGCCAGGGTTTATGCAAAGCAAAGTCCGCACCGGCCACGCACATGTACACCCCTGCTGAGTCAAGAGTTAAGCGTATGCATGCGTATATAAGATACTCCGTTACACCTTCTTGCCTCCATTCATAACTCACATGTTTCATTTTGTCGAATAACTAGAGGTACTAATTTGGTCCCCGCTCGATACCTCTGTGTTTTTTACCGTCGGATGCATTAGATCATCAACGGTCAAGAAGCATGGTACCTCCGGTACCTGGTACCTCTTAAAGGACGGGCAAAAGGCTCATTAAATAAACATCATATCACCCTTTTGCCAACCTCTTCGAACTCGATTTCCATCACATAATAGACATTTGGACATGCGCCCATGAGCCTACACGTGTAACATGCATTTTTATATCACATCAAATTATGATGTTTACACTGTATTTTTACCATATTGATTGTTTAAACCATTCAGCTTTTTATACATCATTTAGGCCCCAAACTAGTTGTTGACCAGTTCTTTTAGCATATTATTATTAAACCCAACTAAGCCCTTATCCAGACGTTTACTCTACAAGCTACATGGAGAACTGAAATAGTGGAATCTCCTCCACATGCCAATTCGCTTTGGATACCAAATCAAAGTAAGTGCATGCACCTGGGAAATCAAACTCAGTGCATGCATCCGGGAAACTGCACAAACAGTGTATATATAGTTCGATGGTCCTAAAGCATATATTAACTGACATTTAGTTTAACTCCAATAATATGTGGTAAGTTATGTGTTGTAAATTTTGAACAATTGGATTCGTATTTAATTCACTTTGTGATGGTTAGTACAACTTTGTAAATATTATAAAAAATAATATGTAATGAAAGATTCATTATTTCTGGACAATCAAACTATGCCCACAGAAAACGAACAGTCGAATTATGCCCACTCAAAATGAATGGAGGGATCACTGATTAAGGAGTCAAATTCACAATGCAAATTAAATGGAACTTGTTAAAAACCAAGTTGCTCATGCAAATTGTGCATCTGCCGATCGAGACTTAGTCAAAAGTCAATAATACTCATCCGTATATAAATAATATTGCATTCATTGTCTTAGCTATTGATTGCAGTGTTTACTTCTCATCTTTGTCTTCAATATATTTTGAGTCAAGGCTTCACACACATTAATGCACGGTTTTTATTTAATGGCTTTGCTGCATACAAATATAGTAAGATCATATCAATTGTGGTCTCCGGTAAGCCAGATCCATCGCAAACGTTGCAACTCAACTTACAGCATGCATGGTGTCATCATCTGGGATCTAACACCCTAGTTGTGTAATCTAGTTTAGATCCTCGCTCCCTACATTGCTAGCCTATAAATACCATCCCATATAGGCACCAAGCTTTTTCACATCTGACTCTTGCTCTACATATCTTCCTCTCTATAGCAAAGCTTGCTTCGTCCATCCACAAAAATGGTTTCAGGTGCAGCAGGTCTTAGGGCAGCGGCGGACGTTGTCGTTCTCGCTATGCTGGTCCTGTCTTCCCAGGGGCATCCCACGAAAAAGCCATTGTGCAGCGACTGTCCATCACTGTGCAGTACCAACTGCAGTGCCTTTATTGACGCAGCGAGCAACGGTACCTGCAGCCCCCCGATCGAACCATGCAACAGCTGCAAGTCCCAGGTTCTCCGCGGGTGCTGCCAAGATTTTTGCAGCAGTGGTAACGAAACCAACAGTATTTCCTCCTGCTGCCCTAGCGACTGTATCAGCGGCGACTTCGCGACCTGCAGCTGTGACAACTGCAAAACCAAGGTCGAACAGACTTGCGGGTGGGCTGCCTGCGGCATGCATGCGAGCGATAGGATGAGATGCGACAATTGCAAAATGGGGGCTGCCCAAGCCTGCTTTCCCTCTTGCAACAGCGCCTGCAACGATAACTGCGTGAAGAAGAAACATTGTTGAAGATGCCTCGTGCACCTACTATACATGTATTGATGTATGCATCTTTATTGTTACTCGATCTGTTGAATAAATCCCTGTCCCGTAGGCATAGGGGTGTGTCTTAGTTTTGTTTTTCCCGTTCTGTTTCGTACGAGTGCAAGTCAAGCACGAGCCCACGACTCTGATGTGTGCGGTCGTGCGTAGTTTTTTTTAGTCGAAAGAAGAATTATATTAATATATATAGTTGAGTCCATCCTCAAGTTACAAGAACTCTAGAAATCAAAGATATTACAACTAAGAGCACTCAGCATGTAGCTTCAAAACTCAATCCCAAACCTATATGAAGATTCATATAAATGACTGCACAGGTAAACACTCAGCAACAGGCTAGAACAGGTGCCCAATGTGATGAGCCCATGGCTCATCAAATCAATTATACAAGGAACTCTGAAAATACTTGCAATAATTCAGTCCTTGAAGAGGGTAATTCTATGGAAAACTCTATTATTCAGTTTGGGGTTTTTCCTATTTATTTGGATGAACGCATGAAAATAGAGAATATGTTATCTGTTAGTATTCTATATCCTTGGCGCAAGAAGATATTTACTGGAATTAATTTTGTGAAAAATAAATAAAAGAAATATATTTGTATTGGTACAATGCAAACTGACATTATGAAGGATAGCTACCTAGCGCCAATGACATCCCAGTTTTGGCAAGGGAGGCACCAGGAGAACGCGGTCTCGCCTCATATATGATTCATGGGCTATTGTTGTCCAAAACCTGGACGGCCAACATGGGTCAGCGTTTGATGTCCAAAACCAGCGAGTGGCGTAACAGGCTGCTTGCAAGTCGAAGTCCTGACTCTGTGTACAAAGCTACCCTGATCACTTGTGGAGGAGCCTCCCAAATTATACACAAAATGACCAAATATGTCGGCTAATCATGAGATGAGTATTGACACGCGTCGACCACTCGACACCTCCACGTGTCCACCGGCGGAGCGTAGTGTTGGCGAAAGAGGGCTCCCCCCCCCCCTTGCCCAATGCAAAATTCGCCAACACGTTGCTTGTGGAACGCACTTACGCACGGCAAACAACAACGGCCCAAGGCCACACCATGTGTGACTGCACGCACGAGACAATCCGAAGAGGCTAATGATGTCCACTCTCTCCTTATTGTACCGTGTACTGTAGCAGTTGGCCCCCTCTCAGTCTGATGCCACGCTCCGCCACTGCACGTGTCAAAGCCCATTCCAAGCAGCCAACAAAAAAATATTCGATCACCACATGTATTCCCCGGTATGCATTTACAACGCCCAAGATCGACTTGCATACCGCTACGCCACAATTGTAACCATCATCATTACAAGATACAAATAGAGATCCATTTTAGGTGTCATTACAGGTCTTCATTACTTTCAAATACAACAAAAGAGAGAGCTAACTCTCATGCCAAACATAAAGCACTAGCCAAGAAAATGTGTCACAAAAGTTTGATCCTTGACATGAGAGTAATACGCAGCGAAAGTTAAGAACAAAAGATCAATGGTGCTCATCCCACAAACACCATCGGGGTTAGCACAACCACAACCAACTACTCATGCCCATCACCGCCCTCGGCGGGGTAAAAGTAGCCATACACATACTCGTCCTCACCTGCAAAAACTCAACAATAGCATCGTGAGTACGGAGGTACTCAGCAAGACTTACACATAGAGTCATATAGCTCTCTGTACAATGGAAGATGAATTTGGCATTGGACAAGGATATGGCAAATAGGATGACAGTTTGCATAAAGCGATTAATTGATAACATTAGATAAGTAATTAAGTGACAAGCATAAATAAAAGACTCATGAGCAACTCATCCTATGCCCACCCATACATTCCCATAGCTCAAGTGTATCATTCATCCATCTTGGCATCCAATAAATCAACACGAGCTCATATCCAAACCACAACTACGATGATGACTAACAAACATAAACTTGCTCATGACCGAGAGCGCGGCAATTCGAATTGATTTTACACCCTGCAGGGGAGTACTATTTTACCCACATGCCACAAGACCACCGCCCATACGACCCGTCGGAAGCAAGGTTTGAATTACCGAATGTCTCACTAAAACTGGAGCCCACCGGTAGGTCCGGTTTTTCGGAAAACCGGAAAAACCGGACGAAAACCGGACCGAAACGCATTTGACGAAATTTGAACCGAAAATTGCCGAGATCTTCGGGAAACCGGACCGGATTACCGGTAAACCGGTCGGTATTTCCGGTAAACCGGATCAAAAAATGAGAAACCGGTACAGATTGAAAAAGCGGAATAAAATGCAAAAAAAAAGCTGAAAAAATGCAAAAAATTGAAAAGTTGCAAAAAATGAAACAAAAAATATGTAAACAAACTAGATGCAATTTGAAGACCAATGGTTGAAACAAAACACGTATATTCGATCGTTTAGTCTCTCAAAAAAATCGAGGAAGGTTGTTGGTTCATAAAAAGGGTTTTTTCTTCTTTTTTTTCTTCCTTGTTGTACTCAGAAACTTTCACGGTTTTTTAGGCACATGAAACGATCGAATCTACGTGAATGGTTTCCACCATTGGACTGCAAATTCGATCTAGTTTTTTTACATATTTTTTGTTTCAAAATGTTTCAAATTTTCAATTTTTTTTGAAATTTGAAATGAAAAACCGGACTACCGGGTAAACCGGACCGGACCGGTTTTTCCGGTTTTTGCGAAAACCGGTCCAGTTTACCGCGGTAAAGTAAACCTTGGTCGGAAGTAAGTGATGATTCAATGTGACAACCCGTTCCAAATACGCCCCGACCATTTAACCGATCGTCCGGTTCAGGAGAGTTGGTCGCACTAGGCCCTCACATGGGGTCATCCCTAACACCTTCTACATCCCCCGGACTCGGTCGCAGCTAGATAAGGAGGAAGGCTTACCCGTTCCATTATATTGAGCATGTGGCAGCACGGAAAGGTGTTCATATTGACAGCATCAACGAGACGGTCCTTAATCAACTTAAGCGAGCCTATAGTGCATTCAAGACTCCATTCCCAAACCACCCCTACTGCCCGCTCAAGTCTTCCATCCATAAACCATCATCATCATTACCAAGATATCTCATATGTGAAGTAACAACCTATACTTGCGAATAGTAGTGGACCTTACCACCATTCGACTTCTACCGGAAGGTAAATAAGCATGTGTAAGCAATAAACCGAGACTTCAAATTAGACTCTACCCAACAAGACAAGTTGCAAGGAAACAAGTTATATCAAGTATCAAGGATGATCATGCAGCAAATAGGTGCTACCCGACAAGAACCGCTATTGCTCGACCCATGCATCCTAGTAATAACCTTAGCCAAGTTTAAACATCGTGTGTATCCAAAATAGTTGAAGGTATGCATAGATGCTTGCCTTGAGTTGCAGGTTCAACCCTCACAAACTCTGGATTAGCGCCACCTTCGGCTCCACCAACGTAAATCTTCGGCAGTTCGTTCTCTAAGAGAAAGAACAATGCAACATAAATGACATGATATTGACATGATATGAAGTGACACAAGCATGAAAATTGGTGGACATGAAGTGCAATGAGTCATGATTACAATGCAAAAAGAATGACTTGAATTGAGTAAGATTTGCTCAGGTTATAAACGTTTTCAAAGCAGGCCTGTCCAGAAATTCGTGATTAAGACCTTGATTAGCATTTAATTGATTAATTAAATTACAGAAAGAGTTTGCAGCTGAGTCATATTTTTATCTTACAGATAAACTTCAAAGGAATCCAACGGAAGTGGTTTCATACTTTTCGGAGGTCACATGATTTTTCTATGAATTTTACAAGTTCTCTGCTGAAAACAAAGGACAGATTAAAACAGCCAGTCAAAACTGGGCCACGCGAGGGCCACACGATTAAGGCACACTGGATCGGGCCAGTGGCGCAGCGGATCCGGCCTGATCTCGAGCTCCACACAGCCATGGCGGCTGGTGGCTCTTCCCGGGCTCGCCGGCGGCGTTTCCGGCAGCTTCCTGGCCAACTGAACACACGGGCAGGACCAGAAGGAGGAGGGGATCCCGTTTGAGGTGCTCCCGGCGACATGCAATGAGCTAAGACTCAAGATTGGCCGGCAATCGTGAAGGACGACCATTGAGAGATTGGGGATCGATTGAATAGCATGCAGGCCACAATCGAGAGAAGCAAGGGAGGTGTGAGCTCACCAGGTTGCGTCAAGCAGGCAGCAGCAGCTTCACGGGCAGGGGAAACTTGGAGGAAGGGGATCGAGGATGAGGTCGATGTGGAGGTCAATCTTGAGGAAGACGAACAGGACGGCGTCAAGCTCCGGCCATCAAACTCACTTGAGGTCGTCGCAGCGAGCTCAGCACGTCCTGCTTCACCTGAATCCGCGAGGGGACTACGAGGGGCACTGCTCCTTGGCTAGATGGGGAACAGAGGAGGCAAGTGAGGGTGAGAGAACAGACGAGCAGCAGCGGCTGGACCTTGTGCTGGCCGTTCTTGACGGAAGAAGCAGCGGCGTCGATGTGGGGCAACACAGGCAGTGAGGGAGAAGGTTCAAACGGCGACGTACGGCGTCGGGGCGTTGCAGGCATGCGGCGCCGCGTGTTGCCGCGCCTCTGATGGCGCTCGCCAGCGCGAGAGGGAGAGAACGGAGGGAGGAGGAAAGAGAGGCTGACAGTTAGGTCCCACGCTGAGTTTTGTCTGCCCTCTCCAAAGAATTGAAGGAGAATTGTCTGCCCTCTCCAAAGAATTGAAGGAGAATTGTCTGCCCACTCAAAGACTTTTTTTTTAGATTACACAGTACAACTCAGACACTTATAACGGACGCACACTCACTCCTAAGAACGCACATACGCAAACCCTACCCCTATAAGCATCTTCGAAGACTAAGCTGGCAAATTCTCCAGATTGACGAAGTCACCACTGGCGCCTCGTTGTCGACGGCCACGTCGCCTATCGCTGAAAACACAAATGCCGTTAAATCCTAGAAAATTCGCTCCCACCGGGAAGACTTGAGAGAAAATTGTCCGCTCGACTACGAAATTGTCTGGGCTGTACATAGAATTGGATCTTCTGGCTCAACTTCTTTCTTTCTTCCATAATTCGAAAAGGGGGAATTGCAAAAACGGTTCTGTTTCAGACTCCAATTTCAAAAATGGTCCTCTTTTCTCAACTTTGCAAAATCAGTCCTGTTTTTGCAATACGAAGCAACCGTCAAGTCCTGTTTCTACCCTCCGTTTCTTAAAGCCCTCTTTTCGAATTTTAAAAAAGAAAGAAACCCTTCGAAAAAGAGGAAAAAACAACACTGCCCCTGTCTCCTTCTTCCTTCACGAACCGGTCATCATCTTCCGTGACCCGTGTGCATCTTCTTTCCCTTCTCCCGTGCGCATCTTCTCAGCCCAGTTTGCGGCGGCGGGGATGGAGGGATGGACGGGAAGGCGCAGCGCAGTGGACGGGGCGTGCGCGGCCACCTGGGTGCCCCGGGCTCGGCCAGGACAGAAGGGGCGCGCCGCCACCTGCGCTCGGCCAGGACAGAAGGGGGCGCGGGGGGTGCTGAGGCGGTACATGATGCAAATCCAAACATCCGGAGGCCCAATTAAGAGAGGATTTAGCCAGGGATTTGATCGATCCGGGCTTGTGGGGAGATAAATCCTTGCTGCCATGGCCAACGGGGAGAGAGAAAGGGGATCGGTAGAACTTGCCTACAGGAGAAGACGACCAACCATCCATTGCGGGCCCATGTAGGAAGAGGAAAGTGGATAGTGGTGGGCCCCATACATTGGACGATTTTTGTTTGCCCGTGGGTTTATCGTTGTTGATAGATTTGAGTAAAATTTTAAACAAAATGTTCGCTGTCAAAATTTTGTTCTGATTTTAAAATAATATTATGTATTTTAAAAGTTATTTAAATTCTGCTACAAACTTATTCAAATATATTAATTTCAAATTCATATTGTTTGTACTCAAAACAGGACCAAAATTGCAAAGCTTTGACAAAAACATGACCAATTTTGCAAAGGGCAGTCTTTTTTCATGACATTTAATACCGTTAAGTGCTCTAAAGGGAATAGAACCTAGTCATTGCTTCAGATTCAAAAAACAGGACTAAATTTGCAAAGTTCAAAAAACAGAACCATTTTCGTAATTAGAGTCCAAAAGTGGACTGGTTTTGCAAATGCCCCTTCGAAAAGTATACTTAGAAAATTCCAAACATCACAGGAATTTGATAGCTTATAGAAGAGATGATGGGGAATCATTTGAAGAACAAGAACTCGAAAAGATGGAGTAGATTTTTAACAGAAATTCTTCAAAGTCGATTAAGAAGGAGTGTTTTCCAATTTAAGTTTTCAATTGGATTTCAAATGCAAAACAATGCAAACACATGCTAACAAATTTAAATATGATGCTCATGATATATGATTATGCTTGATAACATGCAATTGAAAATTGGCATGTTACATCACTGATCCTTATACTCTGTGATACCCCTTGGTGCTTTGTCGTGTCCTCCTGGCAGGTGCTGTGTCGGATCTATCAAGGAAACCTAATCAGGCCGCATAGAAATATTAAGTCCAATAATACATGTGAAAACACAAGTTGTCCTACTATGAGAGGAGTAAAACAAAAACAGATCAACCTTATTTCTTTTAGTTTGCATTGTACCAATACAAATATATTTCTTTTATCATACTGATCAAGAAACATTATTGGTACAAATGAAGAAGTATTACACCATGCCTCATTTCGCATTGATTAGACAAGGAGTACCCATCCCCTTTTTTTTCCAGTTTGACTCCGTGTAAGATTTGCATTTGTATGAACAATCAATCATGTTGCATACAACCTTCACATATTATCTCTAACATTGTTTTTCACTTGCCATTTCAGATATAACCAGCAGGAAGGGGGTCGAGCCGCGAACACTTGCTCAGCGATTCAAGGCCCCTCCGATCCACACAGTGCACCCAACGGGCCAACCTCGCAGATCCTCTCACGAGCATTGTTGCTGTTGTTGGTATTGTCATGGACGCCCTTTAGTTGGTGTTGGTGGTGTCATGAAGCCAGGGCGGTAGCTGGTAGGTTGTTTTGCTGCCTTTGCCCTGACTTGAGAACTGCTTGCTCCACTTCATCCTCTTGATTGTAGTCACTGGCTGCCAAGTCAAATAGCATTGCAAAATTTAATCTGCCAAATTGGCCGGTGCTTTGTACCAAATATGCCCAGAGTAGTGTACACGCTGCTGCGAAGCTAAATAAGTTTTATAGAGGGCTATGAATGAAGCTTAATAAGGTTTACATAGGGGGCTATGAATGAAGCTTAATAAATACTAAGTGAATTCCCCGCGTGCTGCTGCGGGAATTTTAGATTGATTTATGACTATGGTAGCAGAAGAATTTGAAATAGAGTTAATTAAAAAATGCAAAAACTGCACCGTATGGTTTATATATGACAGGTAACATTCACAATGTAGCATTAGGAAATATTTATCTGTCCAATAAATCACATGCTTCTGAATGCTTTCAGAGCTCTCAAAGTTGAGTAGCAAAAATTTCAGGATATTTTGAAGCTCCAAAGTGGAATGAAATATGTAGTAATCGATGGTAAACTGCTGCCAATAGACATTATTGGAAAGAATGGTACACAACGAATGGAAAAAAAATCATTGTAGGGCTGGAAAGGAAACGTCCAGTGCTTTTTCGCCACAGCAACTTTTCTGTGTAATATGGAACTGAAATCTTGTGCTCATTGCGGGTTGATATGGGACTGTGAAGCTGTAATCGAGACTAAAATGTGAAAATATGACACCTGAACTCTCTCTCTCTCTCTCTCTCTCTCTCTCTCTCTCTCTCTCTCTCTCTCTGTGTGTGTGTTTTCAAAAATATATTCAGCAAGGAAAATGCAGAAAAGTAAAATTCACAGCTTAAGGAAAATTAACCACACGGGGCTTATAAAAAGCAGCAGGAAGAAAAGATTACACTATTGGTACCTCTGAATATATCTGATAAAAGAAAGAATTGTGATAACTACTGGTATAGTGATTACACTATTGGTATCTTAAGAATTTAATCATGATTCTAGAAATCTCAAAGCATGCTTTTGAGATACCTGGACTGCAAATTGAATAAAATATATTGTAATCTTTTAATCTGCCTACATCAGACCTTCAGAGGAACATATTTATTATTATGCCAAGAAATTGGTATAAATGAGACAATTCAGGAGCCACATGATTGCTTCAACTGTACAGGGGATCCATCGAGAGACTGCTGACCCATATTACAACTAAAAGATAATTGAGCCACTATGATTTTCGATTGTTATCTGCAAGAAACATACGATCAGTAAAGATTGGGATGAAGAGAACACAAACTAATTTTCATGCAAATACAGAAAAACACTTCTTTCAAAAGTCATAAGCAGAAAAAAAAACTCGTCCAAAAAAGATGTTGAATCCTGCTTAGGAGGCCTTGATGCAGAATGAGATGCAGCAATCAGAGTAGATGAGAAAGCCTATTGGAGATTTTCGTGTTGGTAACCTCCTATAGAGAGAGAGCCTGATCTTATAGACAGCCATAAGAACACCAGGTGTAGGTGGCCTCCACCATCCTGAACAACATCCAAAGTGGAAAGGAACGGTCAGGCTGGAGAGGAATCTAATAAGAAATAACACCATTAAGAAGGCCCTCTTGATTACTGAGTAGTGGCGTCAGTTTTGACAACAATTTCGGATTCATAATGGGAGGCAGAAGGGCCCGATGGCTGCGTGCTTGTTCGGCTAGTTAATGCAAATGGAAAACTGAAGAGAGTTTGCAGTTTCGTCTCTGGATGAAATGCAGGAGAAAACCAATAAACATGGACGTAGTTCCATTGTAGATAACGGATGGTGGTGATGAACTGAACAAAAAAAAAAGTTGATAGTCAGATTATTTAGATGATGTGGCGTGATGAGGAATGAGCTTTAGAAAAGTAATTGCACTTTGTGGGTATGACTTATATAGATAAGCAATTGAAAATTTGTTGTAAATTTCTTGGTTCTGGACAAAAAAGCGAGTAACTAATAACACTGATTATGCCTTCCCATCCCAAATGCGTTTGCAGTGCTCAAATCTCACTTGCCAATCATATACGTAATTTTTTAATTTACTTTTGGGTTCACTGCATTGCATAAAAGTAAATTAGGTAACTCTCGAATGAGCATAAAAACGTACTGGTATCTCCAGCTGGTTCTTTAGCTGCGACCTTACCAGCGCTGTCGCGGCCAACCGGTCAGAGGGCTGCGTCCTCACTGCACCGGCCCGGGTTCGAGCGCTGGCTCCTGCCTTAAGAAATTCTTTGGCTGGCTGGCTGCCGACCAAAGGTTCATTTCTTTAGCTGCCACCTTTAAACCGTAGCCTCGTCGTCTCCTCTCGTGACAGCCAGCCATCGCCGCCGCCGCCGCCGCCGCATCTCGTCTCTGCTTGGAATTCCACCTCTGAGTAGCAGGCGCAGGCGAGGTAAATCTGCGGCTTGTCGAATTCGATCCTCCACAAGATGGCCGGGGGACGTGATGTGGCTGGCAGGGTCCAGGATGATGCCATCGCCGTCATCACGCAGGTAAATGCGGAGACCTCCCCGATGCATTCAGATTAGGGCTTGGGCGAATTTGCGTGATGTGCTGAAGTTGATGGTTCGATTTGCCGCGGTGGATTAGAGAGGGACAGTGGGGGCAGGATTTCTCGATCCCGTAGCTCAATTAGCGACACGGATGACATTGAATTGTTGGCGCAATGTCTCACGAAACAGGGCGAAAACATTCAGTGTGGCCTTGATAGGATTGATTGACCTTGGTGCGGATTCATTTAGCTGGTGGATGCCAGGTTGGGAATCAGGGGGCTCCTGGCAGCAAGCAGGCCAGCACCTCCCGTGAAGATCACTTCCCCTGCCTGAGTCACCTCAGTTGACATGCTTGTGCAGCCGGTTAGAACACAAACGGGATGACTGGGATGATTGTGCAACTTGGATATAGCTAAGGGAGGTATAAAATGGACTAGGCTTCTAATGGTACCTAATGCTGAAACTCAATTAGATTAACCTCTATAACGGAACATGAACTCAATTCATTTTTTCAGTAATTTGGTTCTTAGACTAAGAATTGTTTAATGCAATGATGAACAAATGGTCACTTGTTGGTAACTGGTAGATGTTGACGGCGTTTAAACTAGTCTAATTGTTTTATCCCTTGAGATGGTAGAGATTCAGAGCTTCATTACAGACATGTGCAGCCACATGTGCAGCCAGTTTGATTTTCCTCTCAAAAGGTTCTACCGATGATTTTTCTTTCAAATAGATAAAAACGAGGATAATTGGTGTAACCTATTATTCTTACATGTGGTTAATTAGCAGATTAATAATCATGGAGAGGTCAATTGCTTTCATTGCTCGTCGGCATATCATCTCTGGGATGTCTTATGAAACATCTAAATGCCTATGTTCTGAATAAAGGAGCTAGCATCCGTTTGTACTTTCTTCTTTTTATAGATAACCCATAGCAACTCATAACTTATGTGCACAATTCAAATAGTTCTTCAGTGTCCAGGTTTCGGTTTGGCAATTTTCCTGTCAACTTGCTTCATGGATTTAATTTCTGAAGGGGAAGGGGGCTCCTCTATTCTCTGGCAAAGTAATCTGTTTTCACTTGTTTTTTTCTGTGTCGAATCTTCCTTTCTGTCTCTCCAAGCAATGTGTGGAAGGACTAGATGCTGTGTATCTCATTGCAGATTTCTGTTTATACTGCAGAGCGAAGTAGTGTGTGAGACATGTGGCAGCGGCAGTGCCCCTCATCTTATTGCAAATTGTGCTCGGTGCAATGCGTATCAGCATTGGTACTGTTTTTCTACCGTGTCTTATTTCCATTTCCTTCATTTTCATATCCTAAGCAGTACGAAAATGTGCATCCAATCATTTATTTTGAAAAATGAGTAAATTGGTTCTTTTCGCTTCGCAGAAAAGGTCTCTTATCTTTGAGGGTGATTATGCAAATGAATGTAGTTCGTTCCTTGACTGTCAAGGATTTGTATTTGGGTTCCTGAATATTTTTCCTTTTTCCATTCCCAGTTATTGTATGCAGGTGTTGACATTTGTGATTCCACTCGTATGGTTTTGCTATAGATGCCAAAGAAACGCTAACAGGGCAGACAGATCCGAGTCAAAAGGTCTTGTTTTTTTGTTTTCTTCGTATGTGTTTTGAAGTCCTAGCTAAGCTCTATTTTCATGCAGATTCTGAACATGATCATGGATTGAATGGGTTAATTATGAATTGCTATCTAGATGCTGCTCTCAGGGAAGCAAATCAGAAGAGACTCCAGGAGCAGGCCAAGTTGAATGGAGCAGTAGTAGCTACTAGCTAGTCTTATGTAAGGAACGCTTGGCTTTCTTAGTCCGGTATTATCAGCATATCTCGAGGCCTGGAGCAATGTCCCTGTGTATTGACATTGGCCAGAGCAACCAGACATCTTTAATTGTTTTGGATCTTGTTCAATTATGAGTGAGTGCTGCTAATGTTCAGAAGTTGAGAACCAGCTGTATCTGCATCGTCAATGCTTTTGATGGAAGGGACCAAGCTCGACTGGTTTCCACGTTTTCCTGATGTAAGGCAAACGATATAGGCGAACATTATAGAATGACAAGCTCATCAGTTCGCAGGCATGCTTTGCCGTCGAGACACCTTGTGTTTTTGGCCTCGTGATCATTGCACCAAGTTCACGAAATAGTAAATAAAAAGGAAAAGGAAATGAATTTAGGATGCACCTATCAGCGAACTCTTATGAAGAGAGGTGGTTTTGGTTCTCGCTAGTTTGAAAGTTGAAAGCGGGAGGAGTAGCACTTTGGGCGGCTAACCTTCCCACTCAGGCTACTGTATATGGGTTCTTTGGTTGCACCTTATTCTCAGAGGAAACTTTTCCAATCCTTTGATAGGCAGGGTCAGAGGTAGAACGTTTTCATCCGTGAAGCCGTAAGTAGAAGTGAAGATGGATGAGTGATAGACCTCTGAACTCCTTTGCATTGCTTGATGCGGGCAGCCCCTCTGTGGGACTGGGATGGAAGCACACCTTACTATAGTTGTCCCGACTCCACAAATTTCTTCTTAAACTTGGGCCGCCTATACTAAAAAAAATTGTGAATTGGGGCAATAAATACATAACCCCAGTTGAAGCTTATAACAACGTTTTGATACGTACTGACCAGAGCATCACATCAAGAACCTTTCCACAACTTGGTTGTATGTGTGAGTGGCTCACTAACTGTATGTGGGAGATGAATTTTGACCACTTAAAAAAGATTAAGCGCTCCATCGCCTCACTCTTACATGTGAAAACCACACAATCCATATGCTTCACTACTTGTTCTAGACTTCTGTGTGCGTTACCTGCCTTGGAGGTCTAAACTTTAATTACCCAACCCTACAGTTCAATGACACTCATAACCTAAAGAACAATAGTATTGAATATCGATATTACTGTTAGATTCTATATTACGCTAGCAGCAGATCAAGACGGGCACATCTAGTCTAGCACATGAGCAAGTCGAGATCTAGAGGATTGGGATTGAGAGGGAGAGAGGGATGTACCTTCGTGTGTAGGAGTAGGAGTGGATAAGGTAGCCATGGCGATGACGTGCGGCGGCGGGGCGACGACGTCTGGTGGCGGTGATGTCCCGTCGGCTCGGATCGGCGTGGTGATGGAGGTGCGGCCACGCGTCAAATGCCGATGCCCCTCTGGGCGGTAGCGGCACTGGCCGGGGACGGAGGGGACGAACCGCGACGTGGTGGCAGCAGCGGTGATCTTCCCGTTGCGGCAGCGCCCTCTGTGATCGGTAGGGTTAGGGTTTGTCGGTGGGGAGTGCGGCGGCGCGACGAACCTCGTGTCACGTGCCCCGGCCCCCACCTCCTCTTTATATGGCGCTGGCAACAGGGGCCCACCAACCAAGGGTTGGGTTGGGCGCCCCCGATCAGGGCGCGATCAAGGGCCCAAGGCCGTTGGGCCTTGGTGGGCAGAGATCAACTCTAACAATCTCCCCCTTGATCTCTTCTTTTATCTTTTCTTTTCTTTTCTGTTTCACTTGTCTCGTTGTAGATAGATGCATAGAGCATGTCTCATCGTCACGGTCATATCTCGCCGTTAGAATTAACAGCTACAATACACTTTTCTATTCTAAGACAATTCTTTATTCTTTATGGGCCTCTTTAGTCCAAAGATCATAGGCTGTCCCTTAACCCCATGCCGGCTACGTGCTCCTTGAACATGTGGGGTGGTAAGCCTTTCGTTAACGGATCCGCAATCATCTCTTCTGATCGTATATGCTCGAGACTTATACTTTGATCTTGGACTCTATCTTTCACAACATAATACTTTATGTCAATGTGCTTGGTAGCGGCACTTGACTTGTTGTTGTGTGCATACGAGACTGCAGGTTCATTGTCGCAGTACATCTTTTGTGGTCTTGAGATGTCGTCAACCACTCTTAAACCGGGTACAAATTTCTTTAGCCAGTTCACCTGCCCTACGGCCTCAAAACAAGCAATAAACTCTGCGTGCATTGTGGACGCTGCAGTGATAGTTTGCTTGCAACTCTTCCATGATATGGCTCCTCCCGCGAGAGTGAACACATATCCCGACGTCGATTTTCTGTTATCTCCTGCAAAATCAGCATCTGCATATGCCGTGATTTGCAAAGAGTCTGTTCTTCTGTATGTCAACATGAGGCCTTTTGTTCCTTGCAAATAGCGCAGAACTTTCTTTACCAACTTCCAATGTTCTGGTCCTGGATTACTCTGGAATCTACCAAGCAACCCGGTGACAAAAGCAATGTCAGGGCGTGTGCACACTTGTGCATACTGTAAGCTTCCGACAGCTGAAGCATATGGTACCGTTTTCATCTGATCTTTTTCATATCGATTCTTTGGGCACTGAAAGTCCCCATATCTATCGCCCTTGACTATAGGAGCAGGTGAGGCATTGCACTTATGCATGTTGTATTTCTTCAGGACCTTTTCTATATATGTTTTCTGTGACAGTCCCAATACCCCCTTTGATCTGTCTCGGTGAATTTCAATTCCTAAGACGAATTTCGCTTCACCAAGATCTTTCATCTCGAATTGTGAGGACAAGAATTTCTTTGTCTCTAATAGTAGACTGACGTCACTGCTTGCAAGCAGGATATCATCCACATACAAGATTAGGAAGATATACTTTCCATTCTTGAACTTTGCGTATACGCAATGGTCCTCCACGTTCTGTTCAAACCCGAAACTCTTGATCGTACTGTCAAACTTCAAGTACCACATCCTTGAAGCTTGCTTTAACCCATAAATCGCTTTCTTTAGGCGGCATCCCATCTTTTCTTTGCCTTCCACAACAAAACCTTTCGGTTGTGTCATGTAAAACTCTTTATCTACATTCCCATTTAGGAATGCCGTCTTCACATCCATTTGATGTAACTCTAAATCAAAATGAGCCACAAGGGCCATAATGACTCTGAAGGAATCTTTACACGAGACTGGGGAAAAGGTCTCATGATAATCAATTCCCTCCTTCTGTGTATAGCCTTTTGCCACAAGTCGGGCTTTAAACTTTTCTATATTCCCTTGTGAGTCATATTTGGTTTTGTAGACCCATTTACAGCCTACTGGCTTGACTCCTTCAGGAATTTCTACTAAGTCCCAAACATCGTTGGTACTCATGGATTTCATTTCATCTTCCATGGCTTCCAGCCACTTAGATGAATGCTCGCTTCTCATGGCTTCTTCAAATGAGGTAGGGTCATCCTCCATTTGATATTCTTGACATTCCTCAGTGTTATATACAACATAATCACTGGAAATGGCCGACCTTCTCACTCTTTGAGACCTTCTCGGGGCCTCTTCATTTTGCTCATTCTCTATCGGAGGTTGCACCTCTATTTCTGGAGCATTTTCTATCGGAGGCTGTTGCGGCTCCCCTTGTTCTGCAGCAATAGGCTCTATAGGATCCTGAAGGACAGGTTCCACGTTTTCATTCATTGTTGCCGCAGGAGGAACCACCACAGGGGCTGGCACCACAGTGTCTCGCACTATCGGTGCAGCCACAACGGGCAATGAGAAAAACTGCTCTTGAATCACTGGATTGGGCACATACACCCGCTTCTCCTCAAGATCAATCTCTCGAACTGCCACGCTCCCCCGGATCATCTGTTCTTCTAAGAAGACGGCGTGTCTTGTTTCTATAAACTTTGTATATCTGTTTGGACAGTAGAATCTATATCCTTTTGACTTTTCTGGATAGCCAATGAAATGGCAAGTCTCTGTTTTGGGATCTAGCTTCCCAATGTTCGGGTTGAATGTCTTTGCCTCAGCGGGGCTCCCCCAGACCCGTAGGTGTGCTAGTGAGGGTACCCGTCCTGTCCACAACTCATACGGTGTTTTAGGCACCGATTTACTAGGTACTCTGTTGAGAATATGAATGGCGGTTTTTAAGGCCTCCATCCACAAACTCACTGGGAGTGTCGAATAACTGATCATACTGCGCACCATATCCATCAGGGTACGGTTGCGTCTTTCTGCCACTCCGTTCTGCTGAGGCTCGCCCGGCATTGAATACTGGGCTACTATGCCTTGTTCCTGTAGGAACCTCGCAAAAGGTCCTGGAACTTGGCCATATGGGGTATGCCGACCGTAGTATTCCCCTCCACGATCGGATCTGACTATCTTAATCTTTATGCTGTGCTGATTTTCGACTTCAGCCTTGAATATCTTGAATTTATCTAGAGCTTCTGATCTTTCTTTGATAGGATAAATGTATCCATAGCGGGAATAATCGTCTGTGAATGTTATGAACGAATCATAGCCATCTATACTCTTTATTGGAAATGGACCACAGATGTCTGTGTGAATTATCTCTAAAACACCCGTGCTCCTAACAGCTCCTTTCTTTATTTTCTTTACAAATTTTCCTTTTATGCAATCAATGCATTGTTCTAAATCTGAAAATTCTAGTGCGGGAAGAATATCATTTTTAACGAGTCTTTCTATTCTCCCCCTCGAAATGTGGCCTAAGCGACAATGCCACAATTTCGACGACTCGTTATCTTTTCTTTTTCGTTTTCTGTTATTATCTGTTGATGAGGATATGTTTGCATTCACATCACATACGGAATTCACACTTTCACGCAGCGATAATAAATAGAGATCATTTCTCTTAAAAGCAATAGTAGCAACTCTATCATCAATCTCTATTACACATCTGGAATTACCAAAATGACAATCAAATCCATCATCATCTAGACGAGACACACTTATTAAGTTTCTGTGTAAAGTCGGTACATAAAGAACATCTCTAAGAAATAAATCAAAGCCGGTGTCAAGCTCTAAAACAAGATCTCCAACTGCTTCGACATCCGCTTCGACTCCATTGGCGACTTTAATTTGTCTTTCGTTTCTTCGAGTTGCCCTCGTCGAACGAAATCCCTGTAAAGAGTTTGCAACATGAATAGTTGCTCCTGAGTCAATCCACCAAGTAGATATCGAATAATCTGTATACAGAGATTCGTTTACAAATGAGATAATGTTCTCACCTCTCTTTTCCATGTACCACTTCAGGTACTTGGGACAATCTTTCTTGTAGTGCCCAAAACCCAAGCAGTGCATGCACTGGCCTTTCTCTACAGTGAACTGTCCCTCTTTAGGCTTATGCTGCATGGAGGACTGTCCCTGGAACTGCTGAGGACCTTTCCCCTTAGGGGGACCAGAGGAGGAGGAGGAGGGATTTCCCTTAGGATGCCCCTTGTTCTTGTTCTTTACATAGTTGAGAGAATTGTTGGGCATTCTCTCCTCTTCTTGCACACACATCGCAATGGTCTTGGGCAGTTCACTTAGGCAGTTCACTTAAGCCTAAAGAGGGACAGTTCACTGTAGAGAAAGGCCAGTGCATGCACTGCTTGGGTTTTGGGCACTACAAGAAAGATTGTCCCAAGTACCTGAAGTGGTACATGGAAAAGAGAGGTGAGAACATTATCTCATTTGTAAACGAATCTCTGTATACAGATTATTCGATATCTACTTGGTGGATTGACTCAGGAGCAACTATTCATGTTGCAAACTCTTTACAGGGATTTCGTTCGACGAGGGCAACTCGAAGAAACGAAAGACAAATTAAAGTCGCCAATGGAGTCGAAGCGGATGTCGAAGCAGTTGGAGATCTTGTTTTAGAGCTTGACACCGGCTTTGATTTATTTCTTAGAGATGTTCTTTATGTACCGACTTTACACAGAAACTTAATAAGTGTGTCTCGTCTAGATGATGATGGATTTGATTGTCATTTTGGTAATTCCAGATGTGTAATAGAGATTGATGACAGAGTTGCTACTATTGCTTTTAAGAGAAATGATCTCTATTTATTATCGCTGCGTGAAAGTGTGAATTCCGTATGTGATGTGAATGCAAACATATCCTCATCAACAGATAATAACAGAAAACGAAAAAGAAAAGAAAACGAGTCGTCGAAATTGTGGCATTGTCGCTTAGGCCACATTTCGAGGGGGAGAATAGAAAGACTCGTTAAAAATGATATTCTTCCCGCACTAGAATTTTCAGATTTAGAACAATGCATTGATTGCATAAAAGGAAAATTTGTAAAGAAAATAAAGAAAGGAGCTGTTAGGAGCACGGGTGTTTTAGAGATAATTCACACAGACATCTGTGGTCCATTTCCAATAAAGAGTATAGATGGCTATGATTCGTTCATAACATTCACAGACGATTATTCCCGCTATGGATACATTTATCCTATCAAAGAAAGATCAGAAGCTCTAGATAAATTCAAGATATTCAAGGCTGAAGTCGAAAATCAGCACAGCATAAAGATTAAGATAGTCAGATCCGATCGTGGAGGGGAATACTACGGTCGGCATACCCCATATGGCCAAGTTCCAGGACCTTTTGCGAGGTTCCTACAGGAACAAGGCATAGTAGCCCAGTATTCAATGCCGGGCGAGCCTCAGCAGAACGGAGTGGCAGAAAGACGCAACCGTACCCTGATGGATATGGTGCGCAGTATGATCAGTTATTCGACACTCCCAGTGAGTTTGTGGATGGAGGCCTTAAAAACCGCCATTCATATTCTCAACAGAGTACCTAGTAAATCGGTGCCTAAAACACCGTATGAGTTGTGGACAGGACGGGTACCCTCACTAGCACACCTACGGGTCTGGGGGAGCCCCGCTGAGGCAAAGATATTCAACCCGAACATTGGGAAGCTAGATCCCAAAACAGAGAATCCTCTTCTTGCTCTGATACCATTGTTAGATCTAGGAATCGACTATGTGCAAGACTAGCGGGTCCTGTTGTCGATCTAGACATGAGCAGAGAGTACGGATCTGAGAACTAGGAGTAGAGAGAGAGGTAGAGTGTACCTTCGTGTGTAGGAGCAGGAGTGGATGAGGTAGCCATGGCGATGACGTGCGGCGGCGGGGCGACGACGTCTGGTGGCGGTGATGTCCCGTCGGCTCGGATCGGCGTGGTGATGGAGGTGCGGCCCCGCGTCAAATGCCGATGTCCCTCTGGGCGGTAGCGGCACTGGCCGGGGACGGAGGGGACGACCCGCGACGTGGTGGCGGCGGCGGTGAGCTTCCCGTTGCGGCAGCACCCTCTGTGATCGGTAGGGTTAGGGTTTGTCGGTGGGGAGTGCGGCGGCGCGACCAACCTCGTGTCACGTGCCCCGGCCCCCACCCTCTGTGATTCTCGAATTTTCGCGTTTTTATTCATCTCTCAACGCGTCTCGGCCGTCGATCGCGACGGACGGACCAGATCGAGGCGGGCGTGAGCCAACCTCTCACCGGGCCGGGCCGGCCTTTTTCGCTACACTTTCGCGTGGGCCGCGCAGTTGCGCGTTTTTTCTTTTTCCTGTGATTTTCGCGCACTGGGCCGGGCCGCAGAATGACACGCGGGCGCAGTATGGGACGCGCTCGCGGGCCGGGCCGGATTGTTTTTTTCCGGTTTTACGGGCTGAATTCAGAATTTGAATAGAATTCTTTCAGAATTTAGTTTAAACTTTTCCAGAAGCATTATTTGAATGAAATTTGATAGAATTCGTCTCTGTTTAAAATTTGAACCAACGAGATAATTTTTCCAGGGACCAGATAATTATGTTTATGCTTCTGTTAATGGTTTTACTACAGAATTTTAATGCTTCCGCTGTATAGAAAATATAGATTTATTTGAATGATTGCCTTGTTTTAAATTCGAACCAACGGGAGAATTTAAATTTCAAGCTACAGATTTATTTCAGATTCGGTTGTAGTGTTGTTATTTTCTGACCAACGTTGATTATAACAATATTATGACTTTATAGAGTTTTTATGCATTATTTCTTTTTCTGCCCAACGGTGATGAAGTTTTTGAATGCATAATTGTTATTATATTTAAATGTTTTCACTTGGTTTTGGATAAATTTCAGGAGGGCTATCCATGATGATGTCCATCAAGGATATCCCCATACTGAAGGGAGATAACTACGGTGAATGGAACAAGAAGCTGGACTTGTTCTTCACTGTGAATGACATGGACTGGATTCTCACTGCACCAGTCCCTGCTGCGCCTGAGCAGCCAGAAAGAGGAGAAACAGAAACAGAGGCTGATTGGACAGCCAGACAGAATGCATACAGGGTTGTCAAGGAAAGGCATGACCTTGAGTATGCCAGATGGTTCCCTGCGAACAAGAAGTGTTTGGCTGTGGTCAAGAACACTATAGAGGCCTCTATCATGGGGTCAATTACAGATTGTCCTACCGTTGTTGAGTACCTTGAGAAGATAAGGAGTCAGTACACTGGTTCCTCAAAGACTTATGCTACCCAGCTGATCAAACAGCTGGTCACAGAGAGGTACACAGGCGGTGGGATCAGAGAGCACATACATCGCATGGTGAGCATAAACAACAAGCTCAAGCCAATGGACCTTGCTTTCAAGGATGATCACATTGTCCATTTGGTTTTTGCTTCGTTGCCCAAGACTTTTGACACTTTTGTTGTGGGATACAACATGTCTCCAGAGAAATGGGACATAGAGAAGACCATTGCGATGTGTGTGCAAGAAGAGGAGAGAATGCCCAACAATTCTCTCAACTATGTAAAGAACAAGAACAAGGGGCATCCTAAGGGAAATCCCTCCTCCTCCTCCTCTGGTCCCCCTAAGGGGAAAGGTCCTCAGCAGTTCCAGGGACAGTCCTCCATGCAGCATAAGCCTAAAGAGGGACAGTTCACTGTAGAGAAAGGCCAGTGCATGCACTGCTTGGGTTTTGGGCACTACAAGAAAGATTGTCCCAAGTACCTGAAGTGGTACATGGAAAAGAGAGGTGAGAACATTATCTCATTTGTAAACGAATCTCTGTATACAGATTATTCGATATCTACTTGGTGGATTGACTCAGGAGCAACTATTCATGTTGCAAACTCTTTACAGGGATTTCGTTCGACGAGGGCAACTCGAAGAAACGAAAGACAAATTAAAGTCGCCAATGGAGTCGAAGCGGATGTCGAAGCAGTTGGAGATCTTGTTTTAGAGCTTGACACCGGCTTTGATTTATTTCTTAGAGATGTTCTTTATGTACCGACTTTACACAGAAACTTAATAAGTGTGTCTCGTCTAGATGATGATGGATTTGATTGTCATTTTGGTAATTCCAGATGTGTAATAGAGATTGATGACAGAGTTGCTACTATTGCTTTTAAGAGAAATGATCTCTATTTATTATCGCTGCGTGAAAGTGTGAATTCCGTATGTGATGTGAATGCAAACATATCCTCATCAACAGATAATAACAGAAAACGAAAAAGAAAAGAAAACGAGTCGTCGAAATTGTGGCATTGTCGCTTAGGCCACATTTCGAGGGGGAGAATAGAAAGACTCGTTAAAAATGATATTCTTCCCGCACTAGAATTTTCAGATTTAGAACAATGCATTGATTGCATAAAAGGAAAATTTGTAAAGAAAATAAAGAAAGGAGCTGTTAGGAGCACGGGTGTTTTAGAGATAATTCACACAGACATCTGTGGTCCATTTCCAATAAAGAGTATAGATGGCTATGATTCGTTCATAACATTCACAGACGATTATTCCCGCTATGGATACATTTATCCTATCAAAGAAAGATCAGAAGCTCTAGATAAATTCAAGATATTCAAGGCTGAAGTCGAAAATCAGCACAGCATAAAGATTAAGATAGTCAGATCCGATCGTGGAGGGGAATACTACGGTCGGCATACCCCATATGGCCAAGTTCCAGGACCTTTTGCGAGGTTCCTACAGGAACAAGGCATAGTAGCCCAGTATTCAATGCCGGGCGAGCCTCAGCAGAACGGAGTGGCAGAAAGACGCAACCGTACCCTGATGGATATGGTGCGCAGTATGATCAGTTATTCGACACTCCCAGTGAGTTTGTGGATGGAGGCCTTAAAAACCGCCATTCATATTCTCAACAGAGTACCTAGTAAATCGGTGCCTAAAACACCGTATGAGTTGTGGACAGGACGGGTACCCTCACTAGCACACCTACGGGTCTGGGGGAGCCCCGCTGAGGCAAAGATATTCAACCCGAACATTGGGAAGCTAGATCCCAAAACAGAGACTTGCCATTTCATTGGCTATCCAGAAAAGTCAAAAGGATATAGATTCTACTGTCCAGACAGATATACAAAGTTTATAGAAACAAGACACGCCGTCTTCTTAGAAGAACAGATGATCCGGGGGAGCGTGGCAGTTCGAGAGATTGATCTTGAGGAGAAGCGGGTGTATGTGCCCAATCCAGTGATTCAAGAGCAGTTTTTCTCATTGCCCGTTGTGGCTGCACCGATAGTGCGAGACACTGTGGTGCCAGCCCCTGTGGTGGTTCCTCCTGCGGCAACAATGAATGAAAACGTGGAACCTGTCCTTCAGGATCCTATAGAGCCTATTGCTGCAGAACAAGGGGAGCCGCAACAGCCTCCGATAGAAAATGCTCCAGAAATAGAGGTGCAACCTCCGATAGAGAATGAGCAAAATGAAGAGGCCCCGAGAAGGTCTCAAAGAGTGAGAAGGTCGGCCATTTCCAGTGATTATGTTGTATATAACACTGAGGAATGTCAAGAATATCAAATGGAGGATGACCCTACCTCATTTGAAGAAGCCATGAGAAGCGAGCATTCATCTAAGTGGCTGGAAGCCATGGAAGATGAAATGAAATCCATGAGTACCAACGATGTTTGGGACTTAGTAGAAATTCCTGAAGGAGTCAAGCCAGTAGGCTGTAAATGGGTCTACAAAACCAAATATGACTCACAAGGGAATATAGAAAAGTTTAAAGCCCGACTTGTGGCAAAAGGCTATACACAGAAGGAGGGAATTGATTATCATGAGACCTTTTCCCCAGTCTCGTGTAAAGATTCCTTCAGAGTCATTATGGCCCTTGTGGCTCATTTTGATTTAGAGTTACATCAAATGGATGTGAAGACGGCATTCCTAAATGGGAATGTAGATAAAGAGTTTTACATGACACAACCGAAAGGTTTTGTTGTGGAAGGCAAAGAAAAGATGGGATGCCGCCTAAAGAAAGCGATTTATGGGTTAAAGCAAGCTTCAAGGATGTGGTACTTGAAGTTTGACAGTACGATCAAGAGTTTCGGGTTTGAACAGAACGTGGAGGACCATTGCGTATACGCAAAGTTCAAGAATGGAAAGTATATCTTCCTAATCTTGTATGTGGATGATATCCTGCTTGCAAGCAGTGACGTCAGTCTACTATTAGAGACAAAGAAATTCTTGTCCTCACAATTCGAGATGAAAGATCTTGGTGAAGCGAAATTCGTCTTAGGAATTGAAATTCACCGAGACAGATCAAAGGGGGTATTGGGACTGTCACAGAAAACATATATAGAAAAGGTCCTGAAGAAATACAACATGCATAAGTGCAATGCCTCACCTGCTCCTATAGTCAAGGGCGATAGATATGGGGACTTTCAGTGCCCAAAGAATCGATATGAAAAAGATCAGATGAAAACGGTACCATATGCTTCAGCTGTCGGAAGCTTACAGTATGCACAAGTGTGCACACGCCCTGACATTGCTTTTGTCACCGGGTTGCTTGGTAGATTCCAGAGTAATCCAGGACCAGAACATTGGAAGTTGGTAAAGAAAGTTCTGCGCTATTTGCAAGGAACAAAAGGTCTCATGTTGACATACAGAAGAACAGACTCTTTGCAAATCACGGCATATGCAGATGCTGATTTTGCAGGAGATAACAGAAAATCGACGTCGGGATATGTGTTCACTCTCGCGGGAGGAGCCATATCATGGAAGAGTTGCAAGCAAACTATCACTGCAGCGTCCACAATGCACGCAGAGTTTATTGCTTGTTTTGAGGCCGTAGGGCAGGTGAACTGGCTAAAGAAATTTGTACCCGGTTTAAGAGTGGTTGACGACATCTCAAGACCACAAAAGATGTACTGCGACAATGAACCTGCAGTCTCGTATGCACACAACAACAAGTCAAGTGCCGCTACCAAGCACATTGACATAAAGTATTATGTTGTGAAAGATAGAGTCCAAGATCAAAGTATAAGTCTCGAGCATATACGATCAGAAGAGATGATTGCGGATCCGTTAACGAAAGGCTTACCACCCCACGTGTTCAAGGAGCACGTAGCCGGCATGGGGTTAAGGGACAGCCTATGATCTTTGGACTAAAGAGGCCCATAAAGAATAAAGAATTGTCTTAGAATAGAAAAGTGTATTGTAGCTGTTAATTCTAACGGCGAGATATGACCGTGACGATGAGACATGCTCTATGCATCTATCTACAACGAGACAAGTGAAACAGAAAAGAAAAGAAAAGATAAAAGAAGAGATCAAGGGGGAGATTGTTAGAGTTGATCTCTGCCCACCAAGGCCCAACGGCCTTGGGCCCTTGATCGCGCCCTGATCGGGGGCGCCCAACCCAACCCTTGGTTGGTGGGCCCCTGTTGCCAGCGCCATATAAAGAGGAGGTGGGGGCCGGGGCACGTGACACGAGGTTGGTCGCGCCGCCGCACTCCCCACCGACAAACCCTAACCCTACCGATCACAGAGGGTGCTGCCGCAACGGGAAGCTCACCGCCGCCGCCACCACGTCGCGGGTCGTCCCCTCCGTCCCCGGCCAGTGCCGCTACCGCCCAGAGGGGCATCGGCATTTGACGCGGGGCCGCACCTCCATCACCACGCCGATCCGAGCCGACGGGACATCACCGCCACCAGACGTCGTCGCCCCGCCGCCGCACGTCATCGCCATGGCTACCTTATCCACTCCTACTCCTACACACGAAGGTACATCCCTCTCTCCCTCTCAATCCCAATCCTCTAGATCTCGACTTGCTCATGTGCTAGACTAGATGTGCCCGTCTTGATCTGCTGCTAGCGTAATATAGAATCTAACAATTACTACCAACATCCAGACAATTCTCTTTGAATTTGTACTCTACGATAAGAGTATCGAATCTGTACTCCACCGTATAAGAATATCCTTCAGAACTCTCTCTTATATCTCTATTTTCTTCATTATCAAGAACAAGTAATTGTGTGGTTATATGCCCCCACATATATAGTATGTATGTTTCAAAGCAGTGACAGAGATATGAGAGAGAGAGAGAGAGAGAGAGAGAGAGTTTTAAAGAGTTTCTGCAGAGAGGACACTTTTTAGATGTTTCAAATTCGCAAATCTCATCTATAACTTGAAAATTTGGGTCACATGTATTGGTGTATTTATTCCCGAGAACATTCAAAAAGAGAACCAAATTTTCGTTCAGTCCTGTTTGTGAAAAAAAAAAGGAAAATTGTGGCAAGTTCTGCTTATCACTTCAAATTATTCTAACCTTTTAATCTAATATTTTTATTGATAACTTTAGAGTAATTAAGTTTTCGCTCTATGACCCCTTCGCCACGCCAGTGTCATAAACGGTCTTACACCGCTGCCAAACCAGTCGCCTGAGGTCGAGCACCACTGCCGCTGCCCAACTCCAAACGCCGGGATACAAGAGGAGGATGACTCCTAATAATCTTCTTCTTTATTGCTTGATTTCTTTTGGTGTGTGCGGCTTGCGTATATAGGCTGCCGTATTACAAATTGACTTGCACTCCAAACTAACAAACTAATCTATCTAATTAACCTAACTTTGTCAAAATAAGAGCAATGTACAGTAAAGATGCATGCTGTATTTGCTCTAAGGAGTCTCATGCCCGACGGTGACACCAATCTTATCGGCGCAAGAGGCATCAGAGCACCTCCAACAGTTATGTAAAAAAACACTCCCAAAACACTGATTTAAGGAGTTTCTAAACATCTATTGGGAGCAAAAAACCTGACCTTCTCCAACAGTTCCCTATTTTCCGTTTCCAAATCATTTTTTTTTTTCTTTAGGCCCTACGGCACTGGAATGTCAGTACTGAGTAGAGAAGAACCCCTTGTAGCTGGAGATAAAGTGCTCGACGAAATGCGAGTGAGCGGATGGGAAAGAGGAGCAATGCTCTAAAAAGGCTGACATGACAAGAAATGATTAAGGAAATCGGATTGGGACCAAGCTGCTCTACTATGAATCGAGGTGCTCGTCCTAAACTCGAATTGTTGCTGAAGAACAAGACAACAAAAGTCAGCTGGCAGCTTGCGGATTTGGGAGGCGTAGACCTGGACGAACTCGTGCAAGAATCCTGGCCGGAGCAGCCTGCAAGAACTGGAAGCATGCAAGAAGCCAGACCGCCTCCGCTTGATCCACGCCGCCGTCGAACAACATACGCTCATTCCCTCCGCGCGGCAGCAATGCTTCGGCCAGGCAGAGACGGAGGCGGCGACGAGCAATGAGTAGTGAAGGCAGAGGCTAGCATGATGGAACAACGACGGCGACGCAAGGAGGCAGTTGCTGGGCGGAAGGCAGCGCGCGGGAAGTACGGGACTGCAGAAGCGCCTCTGTTGGGAGTCCCGATAGCGTCGCCAAATGTGGCAACCAAATAGGCAATTATTGGGTGAAGCTAAATTTAGCAACCTTTTTTACAGAACTGTTGGAAGACGTTTTTTTTGTTAATATCCTAAATTCATATTTAGGGAGTGTTTTTACAAAACTGTTGGAGATGCTCTCAAAAGCACAGACGTCCCGAACAGCTTCCAAAATTCATGAACAACGATTCTACTTGGGAAACAAAAAGTTTGTTCCGACTGTTACGTTCAGATTAACTACTATATCTGGATTTTTATTTGTCGATGACGTTGGGGAAACCGAGTTAGCTTTCCCAGCGTGAACATAAAAAGGATCGAAAGTACTCCATATGATAATATATAGCGGTAGGTCAAGCGAACTGCGAACCTTAGTTTAAGGGAGTAACAAAAGAACCGGCACCGTTCCACTACGAGAGGCTTTCAAAACCCTAGAATTTCTATATTCATATGATCGAGAGAAGAATGTTACATGGTATCCATGTATCGGCTTTGCAATATTGCACATTCTCTTACTTTTGTAAAAGAGGTACATGATACTACATCGATGAGCTCATATCATGTCTGAACTAGGATATTGCTATCCTGAGCTGATATTTATACTCAATACAGGTTATGTTTACAGTTCATTTCTTCACCTTTCTAGTCATCTTTGTAGTTTGGCTTTTGCTTGCAACCTTTTTAGGAGCCTTTCCTGCAACCTTGGCATTCTGCCCCTTCCCCTGCATATCACAGTAATTATTAATGCTGAAGGAGCAGTGCGGATAGTACAAAAATAAGAAAAGTGCAACCGTGTTAAAACTTAAAAGATTCAGGTCTCACAAATGTCGGAGTCTGTAAGTGAGCACCTCTGACACAAAGATTCCAATTTAAATTCAACACTTCAACGGCCAACTACATTAGTACATAAGAAAATCCTTTTGGCTGACTATCCACAATCGGTTTTCGTCACAACTACGAGAGGCTAATATGAGTTGTGCAGAACAGGCAATTATTTTAAGAATCATTTCTTCTTAATATAATGAAGCGCAGCTCTCCTGCGTTTTTGAGAGAAAAAAAATTGAGAATCAGAAAATTATGCTTTGCCTAAATGTCTCATCAGCACAATGGCCCGACAACAAGAAACAAATTAGATATTCAAAAGATAAAGAAACTAAAGAGAAGCTGTTGTGGCGTGAAGGCCAGTAGGCCACAACATATGGTCCTGCAGCGGCTTCAGCTAGGCCAGGAATAAGGTAGTCGGTTTTAGGATTGGTTTGTTAGTCTGTTAGCAGGTTGTTAGCTAGATAAACTTGGTTTGTTGGACGCATGTTGTTATAAAGGCGGTCGTGAGGCCTAGATTAGAGGGTACGCAAGAAGTAGAAGGCTAGGTCCTCGTCTTGTGCCGTGGGCTGAGGCCCCCGGCGCCGATCCATAACAGAAGCATGTCAAATGAAAGTAAAGGCAAGATCACAAACCACTGGCTTGTCAAGCTTTTCTTTTGGTTTTCTGCTTAGGTTGATATTCATCTTCATTATTCTGATCATTTTGAGAAGCGTGTGGTTCAGGAAGCTTGTCACGCTCCTCATCCGAATCAAATGTGAATCCATTGAGGGTACCTATAAAGATGATAAACCAATATGGTGATGGACCAAGAAATTGCTAAATCAAAAAAATGATAGGGGCATGCTGCAATTTATTAGCTAGAAATTTGCATGTCAGCCTTATGCGTCAAAGATGCTCTGATCTACTTGAAACAATTGAATTCAGTACAAAAATAATGACCAATATCCGACAGTAATGGCTAGAACATGCTCACCTTCCATCAGTCTCTGCTTCAAATAAATGGACCGCGGTTCCAATTGCATGAAGTCATTCATTATAGCCTCTATCTGCACATGAAGGCAAGAGAAATGATGCTAAACAGTTGCCTAGAGCAATGGAATAAACAAACGAATTTACAAGTGAAAATGGCACACTAGTTTCTAAAAATTATGCCATGAGTAGGTGAAGAACTAAAGTATGCGTATCAAATTAATGTTATGGTTGACAAGCCTTTGCTTCTGATTGACCAACCACTCACCTGGAAGTGCACAAAGGATTAGAGACCAACACTGAAACTGCATCTGTATTCGGGTTTGGGATGAACTTATAACGCAAAATGTCCTGGATGGAACTATAGCAGTTTTGTATATTGTTCCTGTATGAGTATGGAAAGAAGTAAGATGCATAAATCTTAGACTACTGTATGTATTCAGACAAAAGGGAGCCGGCTTTCAAATGATTAGCAAAGCCTTAGTACAGATATCTTGCCTAAGATATCCTGTGATGGAGTTAATTCAGAATCAAAAAGTATACAATTTTTTAGAGTAAGGGAATTCCCAGGTTCTGATTAGAGAATCATCAGGCTTTTGCACTGTCATAGAAGCAACTGAACTGAAATAAATGTGAGAACAAAAAATGTCCAGACACAACAAGATGAAAGTCCTCCCCATCCACAAGGCACCAAAATACAAAACTAGTCTGAAGTCTAGCCAAAGCAAAGAAAGTAGCAATTCCATTAGATATATAATATAAATTGGCACCTTTCAGGTCCAGTAACAAATCTGGATTTCCAGTAGGACCATTTGAAACTACTAGCCTCCCAACATCTCCACTCAAATATATGGAATCTCCATCACATCTAATCAGTGCCTAGACAAAATTGAATAAACAGAGCAAGTATTGTTAATTTGGGGAACAGTTAATAAAACAAATTAGTAGATATTACAGCTGGAACTTTACTGGTATGTATTAGCAGACCATACAGGTAATAGATCCGCTCAAGTTATTTTCCAGGAGTCAAGTTATTGATAGTTCCATTTTAATACACAAACCCATTTCAGAGCCTATGGAAATGGGTTTGTGTATTGATAGTGCTAGAGATTGAACTGTCCAATTGATTCCTCCAAACCCTAGAAGGGTGGGATACATAGTCCTAGTACATGGGCCTCTAGATGGGCCTCTATACATGGGCTGTCAACACTCCAACACCCCCCCGCAGTCTGAACATACCGGCACAACGGAGTTCAAGACTGGACACAAGAAAGAAGAACTCACACCCCTCCACAGTCACAACTAGCCACTGGATACGTTGAGACTGGAGCGAAACTCTGAGAAGGTCGAGGAGGGGAGACCCTTGGTGAAGATGTCCGCGAACTGAGAGGTAGTGAGAACATGGAGAACCCGCACTTGCCCAATGGCGACTCGGTCCCGAACGAAGTGGAGGTCGATCTCGACATGCTTCGTCCGCTGATGCTGAACCGGGTTGGTGGAGAGGTACACCGCGCTGACATTGTCACAGTAGACAAGCGTGGTCTTGGCGAGTGGACTGTGGAGCTCCGCCAAGAGCTGTCGGAGCCACGACGCCTCAGCCACACCGTTAGCCACAGCCCGGTACTCCGCCTCTGCACTGGAGCGGGAGACCACAGGCTGTCGCTTGGATGACCAAGAGACAAGGTTGCCGCCGAGGAAGACAGCGTAGCCCGAGGTGGAGCGGCGAGTGTCCGGACAGCCAGCCCAGTCAGCATCCGTGTAGACAACAAGCTCAGAAGAAGGAGACCGATGGAGAGTCAGGCCGTAGTCAACCGTGCCACGAACATAGCGGAGGAGGCGCTTCAGAGCAGCCAGGTGGGACTCGCGAGGGTCATGCATGTGAAGACAGACCTGCTGGATGGCATAAGTGATGTCTGGCCTGATGAAGGTGAGATACTGTAAGGCACCAGCAAGGCTCCTGTAGGCAGTCGGGTCAGCAACTGGAGCACCAGAATCTGCAGACAGCTTGGCCTGAGTGTCAACAGGGGTGGAGCACGGCCTGCAATCAGACATCCCTGCACGCTCCAGAATATCAAGAGCATACTGCCGCTGGTGGAGGAACATGCCAGAAGGACGGTGCTCAACAGTGACTCCCAGAAAGTGATGAAGAAGACCCAGATCCTACATAGCAAACTCCTGCTGCAAAGACTGGATGATGCGCTGGAGCAAGGCCTGACTGGACGCAGTGAGGATGATGTCATCAACATACAGCAACAGATACGCAGTGTCAGCGCCATGGCGGTAGACGAACAGTGAGGTATCCGACTTGCACTCAGTGAACCCCAAAGTAACCAGGAACGTGGCAAATCGAGAGTACCAAGCCCAAGGAGCCTGCTTCAGACCATAGAGGGACTTGTTTAGGCGGCAGACCATATCAGGACGACTCGGATCCACGAACCCCGCTGGCTGGCTGCAGTATACTGTCTCTGAAAGTGTGCCGTGCAAGAAAGCATTCTTGACATCCAGCTGATGCACAGACCAAGAGCGAGAGAGAGACAGCAACAGAACCGAGCGGACTGTAGCAGGCTTGACCAGTGGACTGAAGGTCTCGTCATAATCCACTCCAGGCCGCTGGGTGAAGCCCCTGAGAACCCAGCGAGCCTTGTACCGATCGAGTGAGCCATCAGCGCGACGCTTATAAGTCCAGATCCACTTCCCTGTGACCACATTGCCACCAGGAGGACGAGGAACGAGGTCTCACGTCTGGTTGGTAAGTAAGGCAGCGTACTCCTCCTCCATCGCCTGGCGCCAGTGAGGATCAGCCAGGGCGCCACGGACAGAAGTGGGAATCGGTGAGATCCCCGGCTCGCCCTCAGTGGCGGAGAGAGCCGAAGACCGGAGAACTCCCGCCGCTCGGCGTGTCACCATGGGATGAGTGTGGCCAGGTTCCCGATGAATGACAGGCGGGTGGTACACCACCGGGTCGAGGCGTGAGAGAACCCGAGACGGGGCCGGGGGCGGCTGTGGAGCTGGGGCCGCCCGGCGCCGGTAGACGAGCGCAGGCTGGGCGTAGCGCGGCGACGCCGGGGCCGCGCGTGGCGCGGGAGGTAGCTCCGGGGCCGCGCGTGGCGCGGAAGGTGACGCCGGGGCCGCGCGTGGCGCGGTAGGGGACTCCGGGGCGGGGCTCCGGAGCCGCGCGTGGCGCGGTAGAAGACTCCGAGGCCGCGCGTGGCGCGGGAGGGCTCCGAAGACCAGCAGGTGGAGGGTACACAGATACCGGCGACGGAGCTACCGGGTCAGCCGGAAACACGGACTCCAACTCGGGATCAGGGGAGGGAGTAGTGGAGGTGGAGTAAGGGAAGTCAGACTCATCGAACACGACGTACCGAGAGATAAGGACCCGACGAGAGGTAAGGTCATAGCAGCGATACCCCTTGTGATCAGGGGAGTAGCCAAGGAACACACACCGAGTCGAACGGGGCGCCAACTTGTGAGGGGCGGTGGCGGAGGTGTTAGGATAGCAGGCGCACCCGAAAACACGAAGGTGATCGTATCGAGGAGGAGTGCCGAAGAAGGCGTGGTGTGGAGTGGGAGCGGGAGAGGCAGTGGAAGGGAGACGGTTGAGAAGGTAGGTGGCAGTGTGAAGTCCCTCAGCCCAGAAGCGGGCAGGAAGGGAAGCCTGGAGGAGGGTGCGAACAACATCGTTCGTGGTGCGGATCATCCGCTCAGCCTTGCCGTTCTGAGGTGAGGTATACGGACAAGACATGCGCAGTTAAACACTGCAAGAGAGGAAGAAGTCACGGGAGGCGTGGTTATCGAACTCACGACCGTTGTCACACTGGACGGTCTTGATGGTGAGGCCGAACTGAGTGGTAGTCCAAGCAAAGAAGTGGAGGAGGGTGGGGAACGTGTCGAACTTGGCACGCAACGGAAAGGTCTAAGAGTAATGGGAGAAGTCATCAACAATCACTAAATAATACTTATAACCAGAAATGCTGGGTACAGGAGAAGTCCACAGATCACAGTGAATGAGATCAAACACACGAGTCGCATGCGAAGAGGAAGCAGAAAAAGAAAGTCTGACATGACGACCTAATTGGCACGCATGACAAAGATGCTCATCAGATGTCCGAGCACAAGAAAAATCTGCACTGCGGCAGAGTCGAGCCAAGACGTCACGGCCGGAATGACCAAGCCGGCGGTGCCAAGTCGTGGAAGAAGTAGCGGCAAAAGCGGCTGACGAAGAGGAAAGAGGTAAAGAAGCAGCGGAAACAGGAAGGCGGATGGTGTAAAGGGGTCCCTGGCTGTCACAGCGGAAGAAGACGTCGGGAAACCAAATCCTTCACAGAAACACCAAAAGGGTCGAACTCAACAGAACAAGAGTTGTTAGAAGTAAATTTGCGAATGGAAAGAAGGTTATGAACCATCTGAGGAGCAACAAGAACATCTGGAAGGCGAAAAGAACCAGCAACAGTGCCAACAGAAGTGACAGGAAGACAAGTGCCATTGCCCACTATAATGGCAGAAGGACAGGAAGGATGGGGAGGGTGGGCGGAAGAGAGGATACCAGCATCTGGCGTGGTGTGGTACGAGGCGCCCGAGTCAGTGATCCACTCCACCGGCAGGGTCGGCTGCATGATGTTGAAGGACTGGGCCAACGGCGTCGGGCCCCACCCCCCGGCCAGGTCTGAGCGGGAGGAGTCCAACCCCACGGCCAGGACGGAGGCTGGCTAGCCGGAACGGGGGGAGACCAGGGCACCGGTGGAGCTGGGCCGGCGAACATGGTAACGGCGGGAGGCGGCGCGGCCCGCCCACCGGCGGCAGCACGCGCGCCCGCGGCGCCGAAGTTCGGCGGCGGCGGCGCGGCCCGCACACCTGCGGCAGCACGCGCATCCGCGACGAGGAGGTCCGACGGCGGCGGCGCGGCCCGCACACCTGCGGCAGCACGCGCGCCCGCTACGAGGAGGTCCGGCGGCGGTGGCGCGGCCCGCACACCTGCGGCAGCAACGCCGAAGTCCGGCGGCGGCGGCGCGGCCCGCACACCTGCGGCAGCACGCGCATCTGCGACGAGGAGGGCCACAGCAAGGGCGATGTCCGCGGAGGGAGGCGGCGGAGTGTGGGCGACGAGCTCCGGGGGCATGCCCAAACCGGTGTAGGTGAAACCCGGCAGCACGCCCATCCGAGCGAAGGCGGAGGAGGATGTGTGTGCCGGCGGTGGTGGCCTGTTGGCGGCAGCAGTGACTGGGCCTGCAGCAGCCCACGACGGCGGAAGACCTGCGACTGCTGGCCCAGGAGCATGAGCTGTGGCGGCCCGCGGTGCCAGGTCGGCCTGCCAGAGGCCTGCTGGCGTCGGCACCCTGGCGGCCTGCAGAAGGCCCAGCCCAGCCGCGGAGGCCAGCCCAGCCGCGGAGGCTAGCGCGACTGGGTCGCGCGAGAGCGCGGCAGTAGCGCCCGGCAGCAGCGACCACCCGCGTCCACCCGCGGCGCCCTGCCCGCCCGCGGCAACTCGCATGGCCGGACCCGCACCCGCGCCATCAGCCACGCCCGCGCACACCCGCGCGCCCGCAGTGGCGTCGACGGCGGCCGCCCCCACGTTCGCGGCGCCTGCGACGCCCGCGGCGGCGCCCGCGACGCGCTCAGCGCTCGTGCCCGCGGCGGCAGTGACGGGGAGGAGTGGATCGACGGCGGCATCGCGCGGATCGACGACGGTGGCGCACGGATCGACGGCGGCAGCAGGGGAGGCCGAGGCGGCGTCGGCAGCGCCCGCAGCAGCTCGCACCCGCGCGTCCGCGTCCAGATCTGGCGCGGTGGTGGCGTTCAGGGCGGCGGCATAGCTCAGAGGGAGGGAGGGGAAAGAAGAGGGGCCAGGAAAGGGGGAGGGAGCAGTGGAGGGTGGCGCCGGCGTCCGGCGGCCTGCCATGACGGCGGCGGCGGTGGCAGCAGCTAGGGTAGGGAGGGAGGGAGAGAAGAGAGAGGTGGCTATGATACCATGTTAGAGATTGAACTGTCCAATTGATTCCTCCAAACCCTAGAAGGGTGGGATACATAGTCCTTGTACATGGGCCTCTAGATGGGCCTCTATACATGGGCTGTCAACACTCCAACAGATAGTTTTAATCATGAGCCTATGGAAATTTTCTACTACAAGACAATAACCCATACTAGTACTTGTCAGTCACTTTTTCTACAGAGGGGAATAAGTATTCAGCAATAAGGAGAGATGAATCATATCCCTTTCCATCAATCAAGTTGGCATTTTATGAAAAAAAAAATACAGTAAGGGGAGATAAAATACAAGAAAAACTAAAAAGTCTGTGGTTGCAAGCATAGAAATTTTAGAAGACAGAAAGTAATCTTTATATAAGCAGCACTAGCCTATCAGAGTTCATCATACCTTTGAACGTTGAACTTTATCAGGAAAGATTAATGGCAACCTCTGAGGTATCTGACATTTAGAAGAACATACACGTCAAAAAAGAGCTGCATGGACATAATTAGTTATAACTTATAAGAAGACAAACCATAAGCTAACATAAAAATATGTCAATCCGGTGTAAAATCAATCATGTAACATAAGATAATATACCCAAAATTCTACCAGTTGAACAATAATGTGGTGCATGAATAATAATTATTTAATGATCACACAGTGAGGTGCGGACTAATTTCTTTTTCCTCTCGTAATCGTTTCTGAAGTTTCACATCAAAATCAGCAGGGGGAAAATGATAAGATAATAGGCTTCTTACAAAGTTTCCAGTAGGTTTACCTTGCATGTCTTCCTCAGCAACTCCTCTTGATGTTTCAAGGTGTCTATATCTGACCATGATACAATAATTACATGCCGTTCATAAATGTGATTTACCATGTAAACTGTAATGGCAGCCATATAAATCAGCCCTACCTCCTGGTTTATCTTGGGCAGCAATGGATCCAGCAACCTTCGGTTTTTTGCCCTTGGCTTGCTGGTCATTTTTTTCTCCTGGCAGGTAAGTGTTTCTGCTTCATGATCAGCTTGACCAGCCCTTGAAGGGCTGTTTCCAGGGGAAGCATCTGCACAAATGAAAGTGTAACCAAATTCTTCTTTTGAGTCTATAACACAAATTTAGGTACAAACATGAACAACAAAAATATAGGGTTCCAGATGAGAATGATCCAATGAAGTTAGATTTAATCATAATAGGTGCAATGTTTGACCACTATATCCAGATTAAAAAAATAACAATCCCAAGATAAGGTCCAACGAAGTTGTTGCCATAAACAGTAACAGAGCATCACAAGTAAAAGATGCCTGCCAACTTCATTGTTGACCAAATTAAGAGTAAACTTTGTTCTTTTTATCCTTTCAAAAGGAATCAGCATAACTAATTACCAGCATGGATAAACTTCAGGTAGGAGTGTTATCTTGCTTCTCATCTGCACTTGGTCTCTCCTCATGTTTGTCAAAAGTATCTGTATGAAACCATGTGGAGAAAATGGATCAAATGCTAACGAGTCGGAGCTGTACAAATGGATACAGGTAGATCAGTTCTACCTTTTCACTGGTAAGTTATTTTTTCTCCTCATAGCTGTTGTTAGTTTCCCTTTAATTTGTGCGGCATCATTTCTATCGCATACATGATCTAAATTAGCCTGTTTTTGTCCTTTCCCTTGTTCTTCAAATGGAGAGGTCCTTTTCAGGACAGGCGCCAATCCGGAAGAAAGCATCACCGTGCTGTTCTTGGTGCCTTTACCAAAAGAATAAATAAGTTTGAATCCACATAGCATGTACCATGAACTTGCAAAATAAAAGGTGTTGTGATGAATATGATGTTAGCGAACACTGAACAGCTAAGGGTTGGTTGAGTTTTATTTTTACTTTTATTTTCTATATATAAATGTTGAGGTTGTAACGAAGAATAAGGTTAAGGTGGACATTAAGCAGTGGAGTAACAAAGTGCCGAATTGCATGATAGCTGGTGGCACAACACTAAAATTCTGATACGGTGATAGAACTGCTGGACAACAACTGTGAAGAAAAAGGAAAAAAGCATGCTTGCAGAACAAGGGGAAAAAAAATACAGTTTGAGAAATGAGCATTCACTTGGAGAACTAGAAGCAAATGGTACGTACCACAAGATCTTGAATGCACGCCTCTTCGGGCCTTTTCTGCTGAACAACTTTCTCAGAATGAATAAAGGGTTGCCAGCTTGTTTGCAAAGGCAAGTATTCAATAAAGCTGCACTTTAGTCATATAGAACAATTTGTGTGTTTTTGTCTCCTTCGCCAAGCATTGATTCATATGCTTGGTCCCTCCCATTGGATACCATACTCGGCAAATTACCAGCCAAGGTTAGACAATACCAGTCACAAAAAGCAGTCATGACCTTGCTTACACATCATTCAGCACTCAAAGCAGCTTCTTTTTGGGACCAAGGTGTAGTTATTCCAGTTAACCAATTTATTGCACGAAGAATCACCTTGTGTCAAAACTCCTGATGACATTTCAGCAGGCATTTCTATAGCCTTACCCAATGATTCCACCTCGCAACACCCTGAAATTAGTGTATTGTAGGAAACAGTATCAGGAATAATGCCTGAGTTCACCATCTCGTCAAAAAGCTTGGATGCTTCTTCATTGTTGCCAGATTTGCAATGTGCAAATATCAGAGTAGTGTAAGTCATCTTATTTGGAGGTATATCCCTGGACTGCATTTCCTTAAAGTACAAGATAGCTTCATCAATTTTTCCTATTTTGCAAAAACCATGAATCATAATTGTGTAGCCAATTACTCCCAGCTCAATGTTCTTTTCTCTACATTGTTCAAAAATGGTCCTCGCTTCTTCGACAAGACCAGCATAACACATCCAGTGCATAAGATTGTTGTAAGTTACAGTGGTTGGTTGTATGCCATCAGATTTCATAGTGTCAAGAATGCCAATTGCTTCAGAAATGTTACCATTCCTACCGTGACCACCAATAAGAGCATTATAGATGACTACATTTGGCTTCAACCCATTTTTCATCAACTCAGCCATATATTCATTTGCCTTCTGAATATTCTTTGCCTTACAGTAACCATCTATTATGGTACCATAAGTCACAATATCAGGCTTAAGGCCCTCATTTTTCATCTGATCCAACAGATGATGGACCTCGTCCATTTTACCCAAATTGCAATAAGCGCGTAGGAAAGTATTAAATGTGAAAAGATCAGGCTTCAACCCTCTTCTGATCATGTCACCATGAAGTTGAATCGCTTCTTCCATTTTATTGTCTTTGCAGCAACCTTGAATCATTATGTTATATGTGATGCTATCTAATGCAACCCCCCGATTCACCATGGCCCTTAGAACCTTAGTGGCTTCTTTCATGTTGCTTCCTTCACAGAGACCATGAATCAACGCATTTGATGTTGCAATGTTGACGCCTAAACCTTTCGCCAACAATTCAAACCAAATTCCAGCTGCTTCGTGGTGTTTCCCTCCCTTGCAAAGCTCTCGGGTACAAGCTGTCAACAGAGGATCATTTGGTTTCATACCTCTTGCAATCATTTCTCTAGTAAGCCTTACCACAGTGTCCAATCTGCTGGTTCTTTGAAGAAGCCATGCAATCAATGTATTGAACAAACCACAATGAACTGCCATCCCAGCCGACAACATCTCATCAAGTATCTGCTCGGCACGCTCCATCTCCCCATCCTTGCATAGAGCCTTGGCAATTAAGTTGTACGTCACAGCAGTCGGTTTCATCCCCTGCGAGACCATTTCACCAAACAGCTTGAGGGCCTCTGAGCAATGCCCCTTCCTACAATGCCAACCAATCAGCTCATTGTAAATAACCTCATTGGGTGTGATCCGGTAACCTTCCATCTCCTGTAACACTGCACCGACTTCCACAAACCGCTCATTCCTTGCCAGACCGTTTATCAAGATGCCAAATGTGAACACACTCGGTTTCAACCCGCCTTCCACCATCCTCCCCTTCAACCGGAAGGCCTCCTCCACCCTCCCACTCTTGCACAGTGCATCCATCAGCACATTGTAAGTCACTACTGTCGGCTGCAACCCAGCTCCCTGTAACTCCACTAGCATCTCAAAAGCAGCATCCACATCTCCAGTCCTGCAGAACGCCTTAATCATCGACGTGTATGTGTACCCGTCTGGGGCGACGCTCTTGCCAACCCGCATTCGGTCGAACACCTTGCTGGCGGCGTCGAGCTGGCCAGCGCGCACAAGGGCCTCGACAAGGATGTTGCAGGTTACGATGGAGGGCGAGGCACCACGCGAGCAGAGCACGTGGAAGGCGTCGGCGGCGCGGCAGAGGGATCCGGGGCCGGGGGAGTTGAGGCAGGCGCGGACCAGGAGGTCCGATGCGGCCGCGGAGGCGGCGTCCGCGACGGCCGCCGCGGCGACGGGGAGCGGGTGCGCGCGAAGGAGCCGCGAGATGAGCCTTCGAGCGGACGGGAGCGCGTCGCGATCGGCGACGAGCGAGGCGAGGAGGAGCGCGGAGACGCGCGGGGAGAGGATGTCGTCGCCGCGGCGGGCGTCGGAGGAGAGGACATGCTGGAGGAGGCGCAGGGCGGAGGCGGCGGGGACCGGGGCCGGGAGGGACAAGAGCGCGGAGGCGAGGCCGCGGGCGCCCAGGCGGCGGAGCAGGTCAGAGAGGTCGCGCGTCGAGTCGGGGGAGGGTTCCGCGGCCAACGCGCCGGCGAGCTCGGCGGCAGCGGAATCTGAGATCGACGAGGAGAGATGGCGGCGGCGGCGGAGGACGAGGGGGAGGCGGGGAGGTGGTTTCATGGCGGATGCTTGATTCGAGCGGTGGGGGCGAGGGCCTTGAGAGACTCTGCGTTGTTGCAGTGGAGGGTGGAGATTGGGGGCTTGGACGGATGGACGGCTCAGATCGGATCGGATCGGACCGTAAGAGGCTGGGAGGTGGGACACGTTCGAGGCTTGCGGATCGGTGGTGTGGTCACTGTGAGACGAATCCGAAGTTAGGTTTAGGCTTGCTGATCAAGAATCAATCGGCTATTAACAATCTCTTTTCGGCAGGTGGCTACATCCTACATGTAGGACTTTTGCTGAGTTGGAAAACAGACAGAGAAGGAGTCATTGTTTTGTGAGACGAAAGGCAAATACATGAAATTTACGCTAGACGATATGGCTTCAACACCGTTGTACGCCATTGTTGCCTGGAAAGCCGATTTCTTCCTCTTCTCCAGATAGGGTGCGCAAATTTCCTTTTCCCTCCCACATCCGCTGCGCGAAATTGTTTCTTCCCTCTCTTAATGCGTGTTAAATTTTTTCTATGGTTCAGTTTCAAATTAAGACACAGTTTAGTAAACCAAACTAGGATACAGTTTAGTAAAGCAGGAGATGCAAAAGTATCTCCTGGTTTGGAGTGGCAACTCTGTTGACTACATGGGGCACAAAGATGAAAAAAATAAAAGGACCATTCAATAGAGGACCCTTCCCTACATCTCGAAGAAAAAGTGGGAAACATATTCGCTCTTTATGAGGCGAAACTATACCTAATTTTTTCCAATATACTAGTTTTTGTCATCCATCCGCCTCTCTCACCTCTCACATCTATCTCTACTATGACCTGCAGCAACTCTCCTGAGTTGGGAAAAACAAAATGGGGATTAGGATTCAAGGACATCCACCTTTAACATGGCTATGCTAGCACCACAAGTGTGAAGGTTGATCATTAAAATTTATTCGGACTCTCGATGCACGTGAGTGTTAAAGGCCAGGTATTTCTCGACAACAAGCGTGGAGGTGGGAGATGGAACTTCTTTGGACATATGGTCGGACCCATGGCAGCCAAAAAGACTAGACACGAAAGCAGGTTACTCCGAGATAAGGTCCCCTTATTACTAGAGTGACTGAGTTGATCGACCCAGCTAGTGGGTCTTGGGATGAGGTGCTGGTAACGAACACTTTTTGGCCAGATGATGCACATGCTATTTTGGCCCTGTTTGGCAGTGTGAATGGCAGCAGAAGCCGATGCGAACACTGTAGCAGATGATGAATGTGAATGGCAGCAGAAGCCTATGCGAACACTGTAGCAGATGATGAAGAATAACTGCAAACATTATAGTGGATGCTGAAAAAATAACTGCGAACACTGTAGCTGCTGAATGACAGCAGCACTGCCGAACAGCCTGTTTATCGATACCTACATGTGACGGTGCTGACTGGCCGGCTTGGCACGATGATTCACGAGAAAAATTTTCAGTTAAGTCAGCTTATAAGCTTGCACTTCAGATGAGAGACAGGGACAATGCCAGAGATGCTTCCAGCTCAACGGAGAGTCGGAGAACAAAGCCGGCAGCAGAGGTTTGATTGGTGGAATTGTGGAAAAAAGATGGCAAATCAAAGCTGCAAACAAGGTTAAAATGTTTGTGTGGAGGCTGGCTCACAATAGTTTGCCGGTGAGAAGGAACCTGCAAAGGAGAGGAGATGAGGGAGATCCGGTATGTCCCGTGTGTGCAAGAATGAATGAGGATAGTGTCTACATTTTTTTAAAGTGTAAAAAGTTCAAAGAGTGCCGGCGGTTGCTGAACTTGGAGAAGGAAGGACAAATTCTGCAGGTCCCGCAGGAGTGTGTCATTCAGAAAATTTGGTCATTTACTGGAGATGTGCGGCTGGGGGTGGTTACCTTGCTATGGAGATGGCGGTCAGCACGCAACAAGGCTAACGCTGGGGAGAAAATGACAATCCATCTGCAGAGCAAGAAAAGATCAGGAAAAAGGAAAAGAATGTGCAGCGGCTGAGAACTCATATATGGCACCCTCCACCTCAAGGATTTTATAAAATAAATATCGATGCATCTTTCTTCTTGAATTCGAGGAGTGGAGGATGGGGCTTCATTGGGCAAGGTCACACTGGGGACTTCATGGAAGCAGGGGCGGGTTTTGAGAGGGTGGCTTCCGTGGGACGTGACCGTGCAACATGATGGAGAGCGTGATAAGGTGATAGACATGAATGCAAACTAGAGTTCCCCGTCATCTACAATTCTTCGTGGTCATTCTCTTAGTCCGGTGACCTCTGGGTGAGACCTCCCTATGTGGGTTCGTAGGTGCTTGGGAAGTTGAACTCAGTAACTCACCTTGATTAGCCGAGGAGCAGAGAGGACGCCGGAGGAGTTGAGCCGTGGAATGTACTTGTGCCATGGAATCGCTCCTGCGATTGTGGCACGGACGAGGACATTGGCGCGGGAGACAGACGAATGAGGATGCAAGCGTGTGCTCATTTGGAAGTATTCCTTTTGGTTTTAAATTGTTGAAGTTTAACTATTTTTGAGTTACGTTTGACCATTCGTCTTATTCAAAATATTTTAGAAATTATCATAGACTTTATTATGATTAGTTTCATCACTAAAAGAAATTGAAATATAACTTATAATTTTATATATTGAGCTAATATTTTAAATAGGCAAATTTGTCTAGAGCACACTGAAAAAGTGTGGCATTACCCATGACACACTGTCAAAGCGGATTTTGTCCGAGACACACTACGAATCTCTGACAATTGTCTGTGACACACTTTTAACCGTTTAACAATTAATTTCAACTTTTTTATCTCAATGGTTAGAACACGTTAGGACATGAAACTTGGCACAGATATACATTTTCACATTCTCTATCATAAAAAAATGGAGCTAGATTTATTTTGATTGTTTGCATGGTTTGCGTGACAAATTAAATATTAAAACAATGAGCTAACAATATCGCAATTGAAAAAAATTCTTGCTCTATTTTTTAGTGATGGAGAATGCAATAATGTATATTTGTGTCAAGTTTCAAGTCCTAATGTGTTTTAAATATTGAGATAAAAAAGTTGAAATTAATTGTTAAACGGTCAAAAGTGTGTGACAGACAATTGTCAGAGATTCGTAGTGTGTCTCGGACAAAATCGACTTTGACAGTGTGTCATGGGTAATGTCACACTTTTTCAGTGTGCTCCAGACAAATTTCCCTTTTAAATAAGACGAATGGTCAAACGTAACTCAAAAAATCAACAATGTCAACAATTTAAAATCGGAGGGAGTAAGGCTGTAAACGAGCCGAGCTCCAGCGAGCCTGAGCCGAGCCTGAGGTCCCATCGAGCTTGTCTGCGGGCTCGAGCTCGGCTTGTCACAAACTCACGAAGGCTTGAGCTCGGCTCGAGTAACGGCGACGAGCTCCTGTGCCTTCGGCAGCGGCGGCATGCGGCACCGACACTGATAGCTGGACTCTTCGACCCTTCTCATGAACGGTGGAGCCATAGCAAGTGGAACCAAGCAGCAGCAATGGCGGATGCAAGCTTCTGCTTGCAGGCACAACAAGTGTTGGGTGAGGGAGACTTGTAGTAAATGCGGTGGGGTATGGGAGTTGGTCGCTTGCAAGAGCACTTTGCCGAATGTATTATTTTTTGCACTCGACAATGAGTTTTTGCCGAGTGTTTTATTTTTGCACTGGGCAAAGATAAATTCAAACCATATTTTTAAGAAGTAAATTAATTTTAATTAAAAAAATTAACTAAAAAGTTGTATAACTTCTAAAGATGTACAAATTAATTCAAATCATCTTATCAACAAAAGCTAAGTTTAAAATTCTCAAATTTGAGATTCAAATTTTATAAACGACCTCGGATATAGAAAATATCAAAATGAAAGTTGCAGATATAGAAAAGTTATGAAACTTGATAGTTAACGACTTTTTACCGAGTGTTGTTTGCCGAGTGTTACACTCGGCAAACCCTTTACCGAGTGTTGTTTATGCTAGGGTTTCCCATTTGGTCAATTTTTTTTTACCGAGTGATGTTTGTGGAGTACTTTGTTGAGTGTTGGCAACAGCGATCTGTGAGGCTTGATCTGCCTATGCAGGCAACAAAATATGGCACGGGTGCATCACTAGGGTTTCCCACTTGATCATTTGTGTCGCTTACATCTCATCGCTCACCTTTCCCCTCCTTTGGCAACCCGAGCTCCATGCGGCACCAAGGTCGCTCCTACCTCTCGGGTACCTGCCTCATTTACTGACGACGACCTCACCCTTTCCTCTCCATCAAGCTCCATGCTCCCTCCTTCCCTCCTGGTATGTTTGACGAAATGCCCTGACCGTTACCCTGCTAAACGACTTGCCTGGTGGGCGGGCTGGCCGGTGGGGGCCTCTCCCCATTAACTTTTTTTACTATTTTTTCACGTTATTTTTTTGTTTTACACTTTGCCGAGTGCAAAATGACACACGACAAAGACTTTGCCGAGTGCCCGACCAAAAAACACTCGGCAAAGAGCTCTTTGCAGAGTATTTTTTTTCCGAGTGTTAGCACTCGGCAAAACACGGGTTTCCCGTAGTGGCAACAGCGGTTCGTGAGGCTTCACCTGCCTCTGCAGGCAACAAAATCCGGCACGGGTGCATCACTAGGGTTTCCTACTTGGTCATTTGTGCCGCTTACATCTCATCGCTCACCATTCCCCTTCTTTGGCAACCCGAGCTTGATGCGGCATCGAGGTCGTTCCTACCTCTTGGGTAACATGCCTCCATTACTGACAACGACCTCACCCTCTTCCTACCTCTTAGAGGACCGAATTGCCCTTTTGACATTATAGGTCTGAATATTAGGGGAATGTAACTGTTGATCATGGCCATTTTAGGCATGTCTAAAATGCCCCTTGATCCACCTACAAATAATAGTTGCCCACAGGCTTATTCTGCAAACATAAACCCCCCCCCCCCCCCCTCCTTTTCATACTCAAGCCACGTTTGGTGCGGCTCTTTCCACTCCGGCTCCTCTAACACTGCCTCCTGTAGCGGGCACTGTAGATAGGAGCGGTGGGAGCCCAAATGGCTCCACGTTAAAACTAAGGGTCTGTTTGTTTGGGCTCTGGCTGTGCCGGCTCCGGCTGTGGCTGTGGCTTCTTGCAAAAACAGCTGTGCCGGCTCCGGTCGTGGCTCTGTCTGAAAACGTTTGGTAGAACAGCTTCTTCTGTAGCTTCACCTGCAACTTCACATGTAGCTTCATGAATGAAAAGAGAAATTGTCCAAAATGCCCTTAGACATATGGTTCCATAATATACATGCATTTTTTATTTTGTATTTATCTTTATGTGACTTAAGATGAGAGTAAATTGATAACAAAAGAAATTATAGTTTAATTAGCTGTTTCAGTTTACCGTGTTTTTGTTTCTATACTCAAATAAGACGTCACACTGCCCAAAAATTTTTTTCTCTTCAACACACCGATCTTATCTCTGTCCACAGCCAGCAGTGCGTCGTTTTCATCCTCCTCATCCAGTACTCTCTCTCTCTCTTCTGCTCTCTCTCCCTCGCATCAACAGAAAAGCTTGGCTGAGCTCAGCTCACTTTCTTTCTTCTCCAACAATCGCTCGATTCTGTTAAAAAACAAACAAACAATCGCTAGATTCCAACCCGAAATGAATCGATTTGCGTACCGAAGAGAGTATCCTCGCTCGTGCTCCAGCCCAGCAGCCTGCGCGTGCTGCGAGCTCAAGGCAGTCCGCCGCCGCACCAGGGACGCCTAGGTCGCCGTCGGGCCGAGTCTTTTCGCGCGCTCGGATGGGGGCAAATCGGGAAAGGGAAGGGAGCAGAGGGTGGAGGAGCCGGCGAAGCTACGTTTTGGCGGCTCCCCGCTTCGGGTGAAAAAAGGGTGCGGCTCCCTCCTCAATTCACGGAGAAGCCGGCAAGGGAGCACCTCGTTTGGCAGACCTTCGCCTGAAGCCGCTCCAGGAGCCGTCGGAGGAGCCGAAACAAAGAGGCCCTAAGACTCAGGAATTGAGAAGCGCTTCGTGCTATAGTTGCAAACAGTACCGAAATCAGTGATGCGTCAGAAGAGCCGGAGCCGCACAAAACGGGACCTCATTCTCGTGTTCTTGTCCATTTGATTGAGTGCATAACTCCGATCTAAAGGGCACATATGGGAGATGCATGTGCTATATACATCACGCATCAAGTGCAATGGATGGCACACATTTGACAGATAGGACATGCATCCTACATGTGCGTATTGGAGTTGATGTGTGTGGCCTAGATAACACAAGCATCTTACATGGGCACCATCTTTCTTAATGATGAACTTTTGTTACTACTTGAAATTTTGATTTCAAACTTCTTTTATTTTCTATCATTTTTGCTAAGTTTATTTTTTTAGCTAGTACAGGGGCGATCGAGCCAGAACATGACGTGTGATTTGCGGGTTCTTCATAGTGAGAAGAAGATGGCAAGGTAATTTAGGCGTGATTAGCAGCCCGTACCAGCGCTTGGCCAGGCCCAAGAGGTGCACGGTTGCAACTAGGGCTGGACGAAAAGTTCGTGGCTCGTTAGCTCGGCTCGGCTCGTGATTGGCTCGGCTCGGCTCAGCTCGGCTCATTCACATTTTCTAACGAACCGAGCTAGGTTTGTAGCTCGTTATGTTTAACGAGCCGACTCGAGCTGGCTCGTGAGCCGCTCGCGAGCCAAACGAGCCAGCAAGTCCCAACAAGCCCATCACTTCTCGGTCCCCTCCTCCCTCCCCACACCTTATCCTTTTCCTGAATCACGCTGCCACCACACCTTGTCTCCTCCCAAGTCCCCATAGCAAGCCTGCATCGCTCCTTTCGTTAGCCGCACCGCCTGCCTCGTTGGCCTGTCACTCTGCTCCCTCGCTGCTCATTTGCGAGCTTGCCCGGGGGAGGAAACGTGATGCGGGGCGGCCGGCAGCTCAAATCGGACAGTGCCGCCACTCTCCCTATTCCCCTCGTGCGCGGTGGTGCCAGCTCCTTCACGTCACCAGTCCCCGTCCCCTCTCGTCCAATACGACCTCCGCCTTCCCGCCCGGCACGCCTTTTAAGGTTTAGGGTTTAGTGCTCAAGGGCTTGGAGATGTATCCAGCGCCCGGCACGTCTTCATGCTCAAGGGCGTGAAAATATTCTCCTCAGGTCGCGGCAGAGATGCTGGAGGCTGGCGACGAGCTTAACGAGCTGGCTCGCGAGCCAGCTCGAGCTCGTAACGAGCCGAGCCGAGCCAGCATTCTAGCTCGATAAGATAACGAGCCGAGCCGAGCCAGCATTCTAGCTCGATAAGATAACGAGCCGAGCCGAGCCAGCTCGTTATCCTAACGAGCTGGACCGAGCCGAGCCTAGCCGAGCCGAGCTGGCTCGGTAGTCCAGCCCTAGTTGCAACGTTTGGATGGCTGAAAGAGCCCTTCAGGCCTGGCTCGTCCGATGCAAATGTGGCTCCGGAGCTTGGCCCACTCGATACGCTCGATTTGATCTTCGCTCCAGATCTTGGTATGTGCAGTGCAGCCGCGGCCCGCAAGCCTTCACCTGCGTGTGTAGGTAACAAAATCCGGCGACGTGTGGGTGGAGTGCTAGGATTTCCCACTCAATCATTTGTGCCACTTTTGTCACATCTCTCTCCTCACTCCGCTCACTTCCCCCTTTCCTTGGTGACGTAGGCTCGCCGAGGTGCCGAGGTCGCTCCTGCCGCTCCGGCGGCCTGCCTCCTTCACCGACAACCACCTCTCCCTTTCCTTTCGGTCGAGCTCTATGCTCCCTCCTTGCCTCCCGGTAAGTTCGTCAAAAATCCTGAACCCTAACCTCTCGTGCATCATTCCACTTTTGATTCTTGACTTTATTCTTTTGGTTTAATTACCAACGGATCTATCCATTCTCGTCATTGTTTCCTCGATTTGTTGGTAGATCCATCGATTTATGGTAGGGTTTACTTGTTTATTTGCGATACACTTGTGGATCCATCGTTTTTTGACACTCTTTCTCTCAAGCAGTGTTTTAAATAGCGGGCTAAGGCCTTTAGCGATTGATGTCCACAAAGGCTAAGAAAAGCTATAGCGGCTATATCCACAGCTAAGCTCATTTAGCGGTTTCACAATAATATTAAGAAATTAGTAAATAATTAGATATAAAACATGACACCAAGAAATTTTTATGGGCTAAAATAGGACGATGGCTTCATGCCTTTATTGTATTATTAAACACCTTGATTTAGTTGGTTAAATCATCTTTTAAAGTTCGAAACGTCATGAAAAGCTTCATACCTTCACCGCACCACCATTTAGTCGACTAAATCACCTTAATTTAGCGGATTTAGATGGCTATAGAGGGCTATGAGACTTAGCGCTAAACGGGGTTTAGCTTAGCCTCTCGTCTCCCTAAAGGCTATAGCGGGCTATAGCGGTGGCTATAGCCGGCTATTTAGAACATTGCTCTCAAGTCATGACTAGATTCACCGATTTGTGGTAGGCTTTGCGGCGGCGAAAGACACCCCCTATCCTTGTCGCGGCGTCGAGCGCCCCCTCAACAACGGACTCCTCGACGAAAGCCTCATCCTTGATGGCGACTTCCTTGGCGACGGCCTCCTCGGCGACAAGCTCTATGGCGGTCGATCCGGTCCCCGTCGCGGTCGTTTCGGTGCCCACGGCAGTCCTCGATGATGCCATGGCAGTGGATTCGGCCCCCACAACGACAGATTCGGCCTCCACGGCAGCGGATCTGACTCCCATGCCGGCGGATACTGCCTCCACGCCGGCTATAGGGGGGGGTCGAGCGAGAACATGGCATGTGACTTACGGGTCCTTCGTAGCGGGAAGAAGATGGCAAGGTAATTTGTGAACCTCATCCATGTCTAGCAGTCGAGGAAGGCTCTGATCGGGTAGATAGACATTTGGCATGCTAGAATTGGGTAGGGATCCAGGCAGTCATGGCAGTGAGGCGCGTAATAAATTAGTAGGTTAAAAATTGAATTAGCACAACTGGCGGTGTTTAAAGCAGTAGAAAATCTGTCACAAGGAATGCGCACTGAGCACGCGTTCCATCTCAGCGGAGGGGTAATTTGTTAATTTCTTTACCAACTGTTGGATGGAAAGTAATTTGACTCGTCTTTTGCTCTGCTCGCAGGAGAGGACCAGAGGAGACAAAACCCCGGCTCCCCTCCTCGGCGCCTCCCCTCCCCTCCCGGCCGTCGCTCCCCACCGCACCCCAGCTCGGCGCCTCGTCCCACCGCCTACCGCCGCCGTCTCCGCCGCCGCCGCCGCCGCGGGCCCAAGTCGCAATGGTGAGCGATTCCTTTCGCTCTTCTCCTCCTGCTGCATTTCTTGCCCGAGTTGTGATCGCGCTTGCGGCCTTGGTGCGAGTTCGCCCCCGTCCCCCGTTCTTGCGGCCTCTTTTGGGGGCGGAACCTACTTTCCGCTCTTGGAGTCCCTGGGCGTCAAAATCGTCGGCAGTATCGATCGAATTTTGCCTTCTTGGGGTTGGATTTGAGCATTTTCTGTTGGTTGCATCGCGCTGCGCCTCTTGGCCCTGCTGTGGCCACGGTGCGGTTTTCGTCGAGTGCCAAAGATTTCCTTTTTTTTCATTCCTGCTTGTTGGTACGAGATTGAAGGTTCCTTTGGAAACGAATGAGCATTGCCTAAAATCATAATTTTCCGCCCCCGTCACGCTTTCTTGGTGACGAGTGGGTCTGCTTCCCCCTTTTCCTTTTATTTCCGTGTCATTTATCCTCGAAGAAATTGCTGGTGTTTTGTATTTGTATTGTTGATGATGATTTCGTCCTATAATTTGACACGCAACTGGAAGTGGCATTCAGATAAATCTGCCAGCTTGTTTGTAGTTTGTGTTCTTGTTTGAGAAACATGAGCTCAGTTAGGTGGTTTACTTATATTCACTTGTTCAGTACTTATGTCTGTATTGTTTAATGTAGTACCCTTAAATGCCTTGTAATTGCGAGCACGATCAATTTACTTTTATTTCTTGAACAAACTCGCATTTTTTTAGTACGAAAGTGTCGAATTGTATTTGTAGGATAGAGATGGTAGCAACTCAGAGCTTAATCACAGAGATGCTCTGCCGGAATGAGGACAATTCCTATTTATAAAGGAGGTGATAATGTTAGAAAGAGAACACCAACTGTTTACTATACATTTCGTTAGCAGATTAGTTACCGTGGTTGGACATTCTTGAACTTTGATCTACACATCATCTCCAGGTTGGCAAACAGGAACCCTCTACGACACCTTTATTCTTGATACTGAATTTAGTGTCCAATCGCACTTGAAAATTGTTCTCTAGATAATCCATAACTTGTGTGGACATGTCAGTTCAGTATTCTTAGTGAAATGCTACCTTGCTTAGGAAAACCATGCTGCTCGGATGTTGTATGTACATTTGTTTATCTGTTGCCAGTTCAACCTTTTGCTCCTCAATCTACAAGGTGTTTACAACTATTTTCAGTTGTTGTTCCCCTCCCAAAGGCAGGCTCTTACACATTACTTATTTCTTATTGTGTTTTGTGTTTGTTTCGTTCCTAGATGTATTTATCCAAACTATGTGTCAAAGAATTTTAGTAAAAAGTTCAGAGTGACAAATGCAGCTGTTTGTTTTTTCCCATTGCAGGACAAAGTGGTGTGTGAAATATGTGGTAGTAGTGGTCGCGACCCTGATCTCATTGCAAAATGTGTTCAATGCAGCAGTTACCAGCACCGGTACCACCTTAACTTCATAAGTTGCCTACTTTTTTCTTCCCTTCATATTTCACTTGCCAAGAACTGGAAAATATGCACATTCATCTAGTCATCTTCAAGGAATATCACATATTTGTGTTGATCAATTGCTAGACGTATTTGTAGTAAGGATGCCTGGAGCAAAGCAACTGATAAGAGAATTAGATACCAACTGATAGGAAACTAGTATGGCTTTTGAAAGAGACAGCTGATGCGATGACTAACTAAATTTGACTTGAAATATTCCTATCTGTTCTATAATGTACTGTTTCCATTAACTTTTCTTTGAGGATATGGGTCATTATATTTAAAATGTTGTCAAAAATTAATGGTGCTCGGCCCTTAATGGGGAAGCTTTTATGCTTTCTGAAAAGTCTTTCATTTTCCATTTTAAGGTATTGCATGCCGGTGGTAGCATTTTCAATTCCACCTGAATGGCGTTGTAGTGAATGCCAAGAAAATGGTTGTGTTCTGACAAAGGATAAGGAAACTCCAAAGGTTGACCTGTTGCATCAAACCAGCCCCCCTACCAGAAAGAAAGGTTCTAAAGTGAAATATATTTCTTCTGAAGAAGTGGTATCATTGACTAGAGAGACTAGAGAGAGGAGACCATATGGTAGATCAAATTTTGCTATGCGGCAGAGTCAGGTTCGTTCCATGTCTCCAAGTCTGAAACAGCCGTCCAATATGATGTGCACATCCCCCACTAGGAGTGACTCACCATTGCTTGCCCTGAATCAATGTTCTGCTGCAAGTCGTGACAAGGAAAAGATTGAGAACCGTTCTGATGTTTATATGCAGCAAAATCAAGTCCGTCCTTCATCTCCTACAAATTTGAAACAGTCATCCAGAATGATGTGCATGTCTCCCATTAGGAATGGCGGACAAGTGCACTCTACCCTGAAACAATCTACGGCTGCAAGTCTTGATAAGGCCAACATTGAGGATAGGTCAGAATTTTCTACTCGGAAAAGTCAGGTTCCTCCTGCATCTTCTGCAAATTTGAAACAGCCTTCCAATAGGAACTGCTTACCCCCAAGTAAAAGTGACACTCAAGTGCATGCCCTGAAACGATGTGCTGTTGTAAGTCATGAGGCAAGGAATAAAGACTTGAGCATGAATCGAGGAGCAGGATATGGCAGTTCAATGCCTAGTAGATGTGCAACAGAGGTAATAGTCAAAGGAAAATCTGACTCTCAGATTGAAGATAAAACTGAAGAAAAGAAGACAGTGAGTGCAAATGAAGGAACTATCAGTTCCCAGATACAGTCTAAGAGTATAGAAAAGGAGGCATTACGTGGTTCAGGTATGTGTCTGCAGAAAGATAATTTTTTTGTTGATTATTTTAATGCTGAACTTCTCAAAATGTTTTAAATAAAACCTTTTGAGTAGTTGTCTAGTGATTAGATTTCAGCTTTATTATTTATCTATTATGCTTGAAGTCTTATTCTGAAGCTATTTGAGGATTTGTGTACTAATCAGTGGCCTTTATGGTGAAATTTAGATGTACCAGTAGTTGATGTTACTGGATGTCAATCTGAAGTGAGCAGTCCATTCCATAATACAGACACGCTACTGATCATCGATTCCAGCGCAGCGAACCCAAGACGTCCTTCTTCTGAAAATTGTTGGACGTGAGTACAATGCCCATGCAGTTTTCTATGATTCATCTCAACAATCTTTACTTTTATTTATGGATCTTTTCAACTTTAAGTAATCAAATAACTAGGCAGGGTTGCTTAAGATCATGATTATAACTGCATAGGGCCTCTCCTACCATACGTTCCTAAAAACAATAGTATAATCATAGGCTTGTCGTTGCCACCAGCTGCTTTACTTGATTTGATATGGGTAGCCGCGGAGGCCTGCACTTTTCTGTTTTCATGGATTCTTGCTCTCAAGGCTGGGGCCCTCCATACACACCCTACGTGAGCATATCTGTATCTGGTGACACATGGCTAGAATTCAACTACGCAAAAGTTTCATTTGTCACCGAATGCACAGCGCAATATTATGTTTTACTGAGAATTGACTTTAATTTAATATGGTGTAACATGGTCGGAATCAAGTTATAGTCCATTTTTCAAACTTTAATTTGATATGGTGTAACATGGTCAGGATTTGGCTGCATTGCAATGTCTTTGAATTCATTATGGAACTTGATGAATTGCTATTTTCTTGTCAGTTCTGTCAATTTTGTTTTATGTGACCACGCAGGAATGCAGTCCTTGTACATAGCATCCTAATCCACAATTCCACACAAGCATACCTGTCTGGGCATAGCTATTCTAAATTGAATGTTATGGTGAATGCTTATTGTAGTATATGATTTCTGTCATTAGTCCGTAACTTGGATCTCTTGCTAAAGACAAATGCTTCTCACATTCAATTGTGTAGTTTGTCATTGAATTAATGTATTTAATATGTCCTGTTGTTGCATACCTATTTTTTCAGATGTATTTCTAATGTAGTGAATGTTATGCCCTTAACTGGTGACAATTTTATGTGTTACATTCCTGGGTTGAATTTTTTTGGCACTGCTTTGATTTCTAGGGGATCCTTTACTGTCCTTAATGCTGGAACAAGGCATAACCTTGGTGGATTCAAAGCTTACTTCCCACCAAAAGTCTCACGTAAAGCTTATGATGTCGCGAAAATGATGTCTGGTAATATGCAGTTAGAGATGTTGCCACGATTTGATGACTGGCCAAAAGCTTTTGAGACTAGTCGTCCAACTCATGAAGATATTGGCTTGTTCTTCTCCCCTCATAAATTTGACTGGTAAGGTTTCTGTTGGCTTCAACACCAAAGTGTTTCCATTTTTAGGAATAAATGAGGAGGAACCCTCCTAAAGTAAACACTCATGTTTGAGTCCACGTGGACATCGACCAGTTGAGTTCATATGGTTATCTGCTAAAGCATAGTTTTATTTTTAGTAATTCGGCATTCATATATTCTTTGTTAATTTTTCTCGTGCATTTGTTTTAGCCATGAGAAGAAGCATTCCAATCTTTTGGAAACATCCTGCAATTACGTGATGAGAGCGAGCATCAAGGATATCAAGCTGCTCATATATTCCTCAGAAGTGCTTCCACCTGATTCTCAGTGTTAGTTATCTTACTCTCATTTTGTTACAGTAAAAAAACCACACATACTTCATTGTACGCATATTTGATTCCTTGCTCAATGCTGCAACTCGCAAGTGTAGAAACTAATATATTTTATGATTCTAAATTGATTTGTAAGTACTTTCAGTGATGTCTAATTTTTGTGTGGTAACAGGGATAGATGGGGAGACCTATTTATGGGGAGTCTTTGTGAGGCCAAAGGGAAAGAGGAATCATCGACGTCTCTGTTCAACCTCTACATAACCTTGTGGTTTTCTTGTGCATGAAAGTATACATCTTGGGAAAAGGTATGAACACAATCTGTGAAAGATAGGTTTTGGTGGTGGGACTTTTGTTACTATTTTTCTCTGAAAGTTGCACTCATTGATGGTCCAGTCCTACTACTTTTATTGCCTGACTACTACGATTGGATAGAGTATATTTTAGGGTTTCCAATAATTAATGTTGTTATAGTTGACATTTTGATTTAGTTTGGGTTGCATCAATGAACTGTTTAATGCATAGCTAAAGGGAAAATATTAGGGACAAAATGGTGTGGTTCTGTTTTCTATAATTATTTGTTTCTGTATAATAGGACTAGCATGATAGAATCGAGTGAATGGTTTCTCTGAGAAAATGATAAGTTATGGTCGCTGTTACTGGGGTATTACGAGATAAACAAAGCTTTGATGTGCGCATCCTTTTCAACACTTTATCAATATTTGAGTGTTATAATCGAGTCAGTAGCCAGTATGGATATCTTGTTGTGTTCTGATCTTTTTGTTAGTATTACTTTCCGGAGGGAATACAGTAGAAGAGAACCTTATTGGTAATTGAATTAGCAAGAAAGTTATTTACAAAGAATATATTGTATTCCATGGGAACTAAAACTCTTCATAAATATGTTTAATAGTATAATTCAGCTAGTGTTTAATAGATGAATGAAAAGCAAGGTAATTGATCAACCCAGTAGTTCCTCACTCAACACTCGCAACGTGGAGCTCTGTAATTCAATTTGTCCATTGTTCAAAAGGCTGGATAATAATCACATTAAACTTTGCGTCATCGGCAACTTTAATTTCTCAGTTTTGAAGCATCTCTCTCTGGCACTCTTTTGATGGAACTCATCTTATGCTGCAGGCAGTCAAATTCAGGGGTGTCCATTACTTGAAGGCGAGACACCTTGCATGTATTCTAGAGGATTGTACCATGCTGTTCTCTAATAATGAGCATTTAATTAAGGAGCTGAGATTAACTCCATGTAGAGACCATAAGCCGTGAGGCCAATAATAAATTGTTGAAACCTCCAACTTACTCCGAGATGTGTCGAATGTTGGACATGTTTGATATGCTGTGAATTTGTGGTTGAGTTGTGCACACTGGAGAATTCCAATATCACCCTTATCTCAGTGGTGCGTAAAGCTACATGTGCAATCCTTCTTCTCTTTTTTTTTTCATGCATGTGTGCTTGAGATGCCTACCGTGGTGTGGAATAAGGTACTGCGTGGGATGCAAAAGTCCAGTTTTGAATGATTTGTTTTGGAACTTCATCCCATTGCGGTGAACCCACAACACATAGCATACCAGTCAGCTGGCTGGATCAGACAATGGCAACATGCCTGCTGCGTAGGTCTGTATCCGGACTCTGCCATCCAAAGCCGATATCTTTCTTTGGTCGACTTTTTTGGGACGTATAAAAATCCATGAAAGCCCTGCTGATGCTCCCGACAATCTCAGCAGATTCGCGTCGAAGTCAGAGAGGCGCGCGCGTAGGCAACAGAATCAGGAACGACGATGGTGAGCCCGGGCGGGAAAGACAAGGCGCCGCCGCCGGCGACAAACACTCCCTCCAACGCCACGGCGAAGAAGAAAGAAGAAGATGGTAACGGTGAGGATGAGCCAGGCGCAGATCGACGCCTGCATCAACTACGACGAAGACGAGATGCGCGTCCCCTCCGATGAAGGGCGCTCCAAGGTCACGGAGGTGGTGCCGCCGGAGGAGCTGGCCCGGCTGCCGCAGCACCTCCGAGAGGCCCTGATCAGGATCGACGCCACTCGGGAGGAGAGGAACGCCAGGTGGGCCGCCTTTGAGGAAGCGTTCCGCAAGGAGCGCGAGGAGGTGGTGCAGGAGTACCGCGCCAAGGGGTACGTGGAGCGCGAGGTCGAGGTAGACGACGACCATCAAGAACCTCCTCCTCGTGCTGCTGGCCGGAGAAGGTTTCGTGCTGGAGTCGTCAAGCATGGTCAGGGAGGAGGAGTCGCCAAGCTCAACTGAATAATAGTCGTCAGTACGATATCTGCAGGCCTTTTTGCATGCAGCACTTGTAGATTGAGCCATCGATTTGGGGTTGTTCAGTTTAGGAGGTCTTTTAGTAATGTTTACAACTTACGTCCAAATGTTCAGGTGTTCAGTTTATATAAGTGGAGTAAGATTCAATAAGTTGTACAAACAATAAATAGAACTCGCGTCCAAATGTGCAATTGTATGCTTTGACAGCATATAACTTTTCCGATTTATATTCCATATATTCTCCTACTATATTAACTTTTCCTGTATGAAGAGATTTAGCTTAAAAGTACCCGCAAAAAAATAGCTTAAAAGAGACCAATATCTAATAAACTCTGAAGACAAATGCATCTTTGTAAAATATCCAGCAAAAAAGCAGTATCTTTGCACAATATCATCTGAATTTTCATGTTGTTCAAGTTCAATACACTTTTTTTTTCGCGAACCCAATATGTTGGCATAGGTTGTAGTAGGATGCAAATTATGGATCATGGTTCTCAGACTACTTCTGCCTGGGACCAAACGGAAATATATATATTGGTGATTCCTGCTGCTCCTATAAATAGAAAATACAGTGAGCAAGATACTGCAGAACAAGGACTCACCCGTAGGTTCAGTTATACGATTTGACAATATTATACTTCCATTATGCCATGCTCAACCATGGGAATATGTGATGGTACAGATATTTGGTACAGTGATGAGGAACTGTGGTCACTATGTTCACTATGAAGTTGCTGGCATGTTTCTGATACTCCCCTCCATCCTCAAATTGTTGTCTTACAACAACAGCTCCACTTCAGTTTGGAATTCTAGAATTGTTGTCCTACGACAATAATTTAAGGTCGGAGGAGTATCTCTTATTTATTTGAAAACCAGTTGTGATTATTAGATATACACTAAATGATCTGCCATCTTAAGTCTGTGGTAATGCATCACAAATAACTGACTTATCAGAAATTTTAATATAAACTATTTTAGTTTCAGAGTGATTACGAACAATCAAGCCAGCTCGTGTTCACCTTAGAGATAACCGAGTTATCAGAAATTTAAATACTCTGTTTCTATACAGTTGCCACTTGCCAATTGAAATTTCCTATCAGATACTCTGCACATATCTGCAGATTTAGGTAGATGTATATACAGCTCCTGCAATCCTTTTTTATTATCAACATTTAAGCGAGGCTGTGCAGCTGCCATTGCTTGCTTATCAAACCTGATGCATATACACCAAACAAATGTAACAAGACCCATGAGGAAAATAAAGATTATAATTGGAAGGGGTAAAACAGAGGAAGTATGGACCAAAGAGACTGCACCTAGTAACATGCGTGTGAGTCATCATACATTTTACGTGTACAGGCCAACTGGCAAATATCGCATATGAGTTAGGTGCATAAGGCTTAATGTATTTGATGAGGACATCACTCCATCCGATACAACCAACACTCATCCGTTGTACATGCAAAGTTCAATCACTAGAGCTCATGCGCGACGATTGAATTTACGGATGAGCTCGTTCCAAATAATGTCTTCTTTACATATTTTTGAGAATAAAATGCTACCTAATGATTTAATTATTGTTAGGAACCATAGTAGATGATGATGAGGTAGCTAGAGGGGTGCTTAGAGGCGTGAAGGGCCAGCAAGGGCGTACAAATCAAGTCGGAGGCCCAATCCAAGTCGACTTCGAGTCCGTTTCGGAGTCCAGGAGCAGTCTGCACTAAAACGATCTCTCAGGTCACATACAGGCTCGGTTTTGGACATTCTACATATGCACGGAAAGATAATTTGATCCCCTTTCCAATGGCACCAGTCTCATATCAACATTCATCCGGAGTCATCGGGAATCGTCTAAACAAGTTGACGTCCAGAATCTATCTCGGTGCTGCGCCACCGTAATTTGGCCTTTAGATTTTGTATCGTGTTGGAGCCCATTAGGGGCGCGTCCAGGGGTGTCGCACGCCCCTAAACCCTATATCATCAGTAGCCGCCGCTCAAGTTAGGGTTGAGTTTTGCTTAGATTATTCTGTCAAGAACAGTTTCGCCGTTTATCGGTTTGTGAGACCCCAACTTGTGATCTTAATTCAGATTTCAGTAATTTAGTTGCATTCTTCTGTGTTCTTAATTGTGTTCTTCGATTCGCAAGCAAGAATAAGCTTCTTGGCGAGGTCGACCGTGCATCGCTGGTCGATAACTTGAGGAGACGTGGTGCTGCGATTGCGGGGGTTTAGAACGTGTTGTTCTGAAGCCGGATCGACGTGTATCAAGTCTCCACCAAATCGAGAGTTATCGGAACCTTTCGGAAGATCGGAAACCCTTGTCCACATCAAGTGGTAATCAGAGCTTCAGATATACCGTTAGATTCGCCCTTATCTTAGTTGAATTAGTTTGATTGCGCCTTCATCCTAGAGTCTAGAAAATTGCCCTACAAAAATATTTACGTGTTCATCTTCCGCTGCCCTATCACCCTTTGTGCCGTCGTAAATTTTGTTTCAGATTGCTTTGTTGAGTTTGCGTCCCTAGTCAGAGTTGTGTTGCTGGTCGAGTTTCGTGTTGTCAATCCTAGGGTGCGTTCGGCGCACGACCCTCTAAAATTTAGAGGGGTCTAAACTAAAAGAATTTAGTACTAACAAAGTCTACTGACAAAACCTTTTTACAGATGGGTACATCTTTACGAGACGAATCTAATGAGCCTAATTAAGTTATGTTTTGCTACAGTGATGCTACAGTAACCCTCATTTAATCACGTCTTACCTACCTTCATTAGATTCGTCTCGCGAATTAGAGGGGGGTTCTACAGTTAGTTTTGTAATTAAACTTTATTTAAAATAAGATTATTTTCTTTATACCTCTCTAAATTTTAGACCCTCGTGAAACGAACAGGGCCATACTCTTGCGCGAGATTTGTAGTTGTGTTCTGTTTTGGAGTGCGCAAGGACTCTTTGTGAACCTTCTATTTTGTGTGCAAGTAAAAAAAGAAAGGGAATTAGCAGATCCTCCAATACCTGTTTGTTGCGCTAGATAAAAATAAAGAAAGGGTCGGATTTCCACGTCTTGGTTGAGAAGAAAACAAAAGAGAGGTCGAGCTATCCAGAAAATCCCTAAGACCTTGCACGTTTCCAGATTTTTTTTTTTTTTGTCCTTCGGCTGGTGCTTGTGGCCAGATCATTTGCGCCACTTTTTAGTATTGTGCTTTCCAAGATTGGCTGAGACGTGACTTCACAGATTTTTGTTACTTGTACCAATGGCTTCTTTGGCATAGTTGCATTCTGTGTCTGTGTTGTCATATCCATGTGCGGCACTTCTGAAGGAAAAAAAAGAAAGAAAAAAAGCAAAAGAGAAAAGAAAAAGAAAAAGAAAAAGGCAGATGCATATATAAAAGTCGCACAAAAGAATTGAAAGAAAAAAAAAAGGGAAACAAAAAAATCAGAGTGCTTGCATCCTTTTGTGTCCGAGGCATTGTGGTATATTTTCGTTGCTAGCTTGGTCTAGGTCCAACGTCGGGGTTTAGGCCAGCAACATAGATTTGTGCTTTGGACTATTATTCAACTTTGCAATTTCTGAATTTGAAATTTGCTATTCCTTGCTACTCATATATATTGTCTATCCAAGCTCCACATATATTCTTCGGAACAACACGGTTTTGACACTTGCAGTCGTTGGATCACACCTCAGGTATATATCTTTTGCTTTGCTATTAATTAAGAACCTTGTAAGAGCTTGTAAGATGCTTTCATTTGCTTGTTGAGAGTTTCCACTGTGGTCACATATATAGTAGTGATAGGAAACTATACTCTTGTATTTTTCTTGTTTTCTACTAACAATGACAGATTACGCCACTCGAATCGATGAGTTGCTGAGAGCTCTAGCACAACAAGTGCTGAGTTCTCAAATGGAGAAGGCGGAGCAAAATCAATTGAACAATTTGTTTCAAACTTTCTTTGTTGTGAAGAATGGATGTTGTCGTGTGATCATTGATGGTGAGAGTAGCCACAACTTTGTAAGTTCTGAGTTGGTTGAGAAGTTTGGCTTGACCACATAGCGGCACCCATGTCCACACTACATCCGATGGGTAAATTCATGTGATAAGATTAAAGTAACTAAAATTGCTCGCATCGAATTTTTTATTGATTCTTACAAGGATAGTGCAGAATTTGAAGTAGTACCTATGCAAGCATGTCATTTGATGCTAGGTAAACCTTTGATTAGTACAAATAATGTTATGCACAATGTGATTGTCAATAAATATTCGTTTAAATACAATGGACAGAAATTTACTCTCATACCTATGACTGCTGCTGAAATTTTAAAAGAAGATCTAGAAAGATTTGAGAGAAGAAAGAATGAACCTTTTAGGAAAGAATGGGCAGGTTTATATGATGGAACATTTTCATCTAAATCTGAATTGTTACGAGGAATATTTTTCTTTGCCTCTTGTTGGAGCTAATATCGTGCAGGATAAACATAAAGAAGAGGAGGACGTGAAAGAAAATGATGTGCTCTCAACCTCATGTGAAGGTTCACGATCATTTGATAATGCACCTACTACTCTTGTTGAACTTGAGAGCAAAGGTAAAGCTCATGGTACTACACACATTGATGGTGAGAACTCTCTTAATGTGTTGAATTTTTCCACTAGTCGTGCTAATATAGAGCAAAATCTAATGAAACCGTCTCTTGATTTACCTTTGTCACAAGTTGATTTTCCTGCTGATCCTTGTATAAAGAGGAGTTGTGCGCTGATGCTTCACTTATATCTTTGCCACAACTAGTGAATGTGCATGATACTTCTATTTTTGAGTCATGTACTAATGCTGAAATTAAACATTTGATTCCCATTACCTTTGAAAATGACGAGCTGAAATTGTTGTCTTCTCTAAATACTTTGGGTTATATTAAATATGATATTCTGTGTAAGCTAAGTTGTTTGGAGAAGAGCTTTTTTGTAAAATTTGAGTTGCCATGCTTAACTAGGAATACATATCACTTCATTGGTAATATAATTATAAAGGGGAATATATGGTCCATCGAGTTTATATTTGTTCAAAACTGAAATCTTCTCTGAATGGACAACAATGTGGTCAATTAGAGGGCTCTAATAACACTAATCATATCACATTCAGTTCCTCTAGTTTGTTGTCAAGAACAGGTTATCTTTGAAGAAGGGGAGCATTGGTGGTTGTAACCAATATCTTCTACAGCTACGGTCAAACCAAGGACGGTTTGCTTTCAAGAAGAGGAGGATGATGAGGACATCACTCCATCGGATACAACCAACACTCCTCCGCTGTACATGCAAAGTTCAATCACTAGAGCTCATGCGCGATGATTGAATTTACGGGTGAGCTCGTTTCAAATAATGTCTTCATTACATATTTTTGAGAATAAAATGATATCTAATGATTTAATTATTGTTAGGAACCATGAAGATGATAATGAGGTAGCTAGAGAGGTGCTTGGAGGCGTGGAGGGTCAGCAAGGGCGTACAAATCAAGTCGGAGGCCCAATCCAAGTCGACTTCGAGTCCGTTTCGGAGTCCAGGAGCAGTCTGCACTAAAACGATCTCTCAGGTCATATACGGGCTCAGTTTTGGACATTCTACATATACACGGAAAGATAATTTGATCACCTTTCCAATGGCACTAGTCTCATGTCAACATTCATCCGGAGTCATCGGGAATCATCTAAACAAGTTGACGTTCAGAATCTGTCTCGATGCTGCGCTACCGTAATTTGGCCTTTGGGCTTTGTATCGTGTTGGAGCTCATTAGGGGTGCGTCCAGGGGTGTACGCACGCCCCTAAACCCTATATCATCAGTAGCCGCCGCCCAAGTTAGGGTTGGGTTTTGCTTAGATTATTCTGTCAAGAACAGTTTCGCTGTTCATCGGTTTGTGAGACCCCAACTTGTGATCTTAATTCAGATTTCAGCAATTTAGTTGCATTCTTCTGTGTTCTTGCTTGTGTTCTTCCATTCGCAAGCAAGGATAAGCCTTCTTGGCGAGGTCGACCGTGCATCGCTTGTCGATAACCTGAGGAGACGTGGTGCTGCGATTGCGGGGTTTAGAACGTGTTGTTCTGAAGCCGGATCGACGTGTGTCAAGTCTCCACCAAATCGAGAGTTATCGGAACCTTTCGGAAGATCGGAAACCCTTGTCCACATCAATATTTGATTGAAACTTTGATGCAGCAAAAGATGCTCCTAAAACAATAGCTAATGCAAATCCAGCTAATTAAGAGGATTTGCAGAATCACCTCTTCCAAGAAGATGATGGAAAGATTCAGTAAATTGCTAGTAGATCCTTACCAACAGCTAGCAAGCAGCGTAGCAAGTGCTGAACTCTACTAATTATAGCATGTTACACATAAAGATTGAATGGCATGGATAGATTTATTGGACTCATTATCCTTCAGTTGAGCTTGGTGACTCCACCACCTCCCGGACCCTTCTTGACAACTCCGGGACGAAACCTTCTCCGGCCAGCCCGAGGCGGGCCTCTACTGGCCTCCTCATCCTAGTTTTCGTCATCATCCTGGCCTTCGTCGTCTTCATCGACCTCCACCTGGTACTCCACATACCCCTTGATGCAGTACTGCTCTATAATGTCCTCGCGCTCCTCTCGAAGCTCTTTCTCCAACCGGGCCCACCTGACGGCCCTATCCTCCCTCTTGGCGTCCATCTCGATCAGCCTCTGCCGGAGGTCCGGCGGGAATCTTGCCATGAACTTCGGGCTGAGCTTATCCGTGAGCTTGCGAACCTCGAGGGAGAAGGGAACGTCATCCTTGTACGCGATGCAGCGATCGATCCGCGCCTGGCTTAGCCGCCGCGTCACCGTCTTCTTCTTCTTCTTCTTCTGCTCCGCTGAAACCACTGCTTGTTTGGACTGACCAGCAGCTTCCGCCAGCGCTGATGGCACCTCCCCGTTCCTTCTTCCCTCGCCTGGACTCGACATCCTCGTTCTTCTTTTCCGTCGCCTGCCTCTCTCGTCTCGATCGCGAACTTGAGATTGTGAGTTGCTTTTGGGTGGACGGATGCAACCATGCAATAGGTACGAGTTCCTCCGAATCACCGATACGTCACGGAGGCCTGCCGTACCCGTATCCGATACGGCGGGATACCATACAGCGATACGGCGATACTCCGATACTCTCTCTATAAAATCACTGTTTTGGTTTGAAACTCACGTATCGCTGTATCGCCGTATCGTATCGCCGTACCGGTATCCCCGTATCGGTGATTCTTAGGGTACGACCCAGCAGGTAGCGGTGTCCGACCAGTACAGCACCATTGCATTGTGTCCTGGTCGTACTCGTACACGAGTCGGATGAGGTGCGTTCGGCAAGAAGGCAAGGAGAAGATCCGTCAAGCATGTCTGGAATGATTTACACCTGCAAAACAAATTCCCTAGACTGTTCTCTTTTGCAAAGAACCAAACAATATCAGTTCAAGGATTTTTTACGAACAACAACATCATCTCTCACTTCCACCTGCCATTATCAGAGGAGGCCCAAAATGAGCTAACTGAACTGCAACAAATCCTGCAAGGAATAAAAATTCTACCTGAATACATTTGAGGCTCACAAAGATACTCATCTCAGCAGTACTACAACTTCCCATACAGAAATTTCCATCCAACACCTTTTACCTGGATTTGAAAATCAAAACGCAGCAATAAACTGAAAGTTTTCTCATGGCTACTCATCATGGACAGACTGAACACAAGAAACATTCTCAAAAGGAAAAAGCATAAAGTAGAAGGCAACAATTATAGCTGTGTTCTCTGCCTAGGCTGTGTGGAAGAAATAGCCATGCGTCTCTTTTTCACATGCCCATTTAGTAGGAGATGCCGGGAGGAAATCAATGTCAACTGGAAGTTGCAGCTGTCCTTTTTCAACATGATCACTGATGCACAAATATCTTTCCAAGGGCACTTCTTCATGGAAATTATCATAATTGTTGCTTGGAACATCTGGAAGCAAAGAAATGGGAAAATCTTTGAAAATATCATCCCAACTTTTCAAGCCTGGAAAAGAAATTTCAACGAAGAATGCAGGCTCCAAGGCCATCGTCTCAAAGAGTCTGATCTTACTTTATTTTACTCGTGGATTGATAGCACCCTGTAAAGTTGTAGTAAGTTTTTTCTTCTTGCTTTTTGGCGCTTTGTACAGTTCGTTTTCCTTTTGTCTATAATAAAAAAAATCACACAGTGGGGGCGCCTCCCTCGCTGTAGTTTCGGTTCAAAAAAAAAAAAAGATCCGCCAAGCATTCGGGTGGGGGAGTACTCAACTGAATAGTAAAAGCCGTACAGAATGCATTCAGAAATTCACAATAAGCATTCTTTATTAAAGCATACGTACGTTGGCTACCTTAATCAAATGTTGTCCTCTATGTCCCCCTTGATGAACAGTACCTCGCTATGCCCGACGTGCAACATACTAATCATGTGTCCATGCCAACGAACGTAGCAATCTTCTTTCGATGGAATTTAAGTGTACTGATGGGGTTCGATGGTAAATTTCTAAAATTGTGATCGTTTGATGTCAAGGAACCCATTTCCCCTTAATTAATCGGTGAAGTCAGTTGTTTCAAAGGCATGGCAATCGTGCGTGCCATGTCTGAGATTCTTTTTTTTTCTGAAGGTCTGAAATGAGAAAAGCTTTGCACCTGGTGAGGTTTCAGATTTCTTTTTTGAACAATACGTTTCAGATTTCTAAGGCCCCCTTTGGAACGCGGGATTTTTTTCTATTCCTGCGTTTTTTTTTGAACAGTCAACTGATTCCTGTGAAATTCCTGTACAATTCCTGTGAAAATCCTGCGTTCCAAAGGGAGCCTAAAAGTCGAAAATGACGCAGGCTGGAACAGTGCTGTAGGAACCACTCACTAAAATTCACGGTAGCGTTCCCCAGAAGTCGAAAACTTCAGGCTGTTCTTCATGCACACACCGAAAAAGGAGCTCATATTTATCCAAAGCAGTTTCCAAAAAAAAAAAATCCCAGCAAAAAACTCTTTGCTTGGATGAGCACCTGGGCCGGAAGGGTAGGCGATTTATTAACTTAGCCCAGTTCTTAAACCCTGGGCCCAGAACCTCTATCCCTCGCGGTTGCACGAGAAAGGAGCGGCCGAAGCCCGCGGCGCGTCTTCTTCCTCTCGGCCGCGCGCCGCCGTCCCCTCGTTTCTCTCTCACTCTTCGTCAAACCCTAAACCCCTAAACCCAGCCTCCCCCCCCCCCCCCCACACCCGCAAAATCTCGCAGCCCGGGATCGGCGGCGGCTCGCGTCGGTCAGCTAGATGGGGAAGAGGAGCGGCAACAAGAAGGGGAAGGACAAAGTCGTCCTCCCGCCGGAGCTGCCGGAGATCGACGACGACGAGGTGGTCGTCTCCGACGAGGACGTTGAGTTCTACAGCAGCGACAAGCGCGGCGCCGACCTCGTCCGCAAGTTCGACCAGAAGTCCATCGACAGGTGCGCTGCCAGGCTGCTCCCTGCGCGCTGCGCCTTCCTTATCTATCCCCACCCCCTGTGTCGTGCGCTGTGGTGTTGCCTAGCGTTGCTGTTCATTGAGCTGGGAATTCGGTTTTGTTCTTGTAGATATGTCCGGAGGGTGACTGGAAAGGACGAGGGCGAGGTTGAGCGCCTCTACGAGGAGCGCGAGCGCAAGAGGCAGGCCACCGAGGCATTGAGGCCGCGGCGACAGCAGGATGAAGATATGGAGGTGGACCCCGTCAACGCACTACCCATCAAGACGCTGCAGGGGAAGCTCGTCTATAACAACGGTAAACATTCATGGCACCTTATTTATTTTCGAGCAGCCGCAGCATCAGTATCTGCAAAAAGCATAGCTAGTTTGGTATTCTGCTGGCACTCAGTTAATAATGCAATGTTTGGGTTGCTCTGTATGTGCCATAATGAGATTCTAGTTGTAGCATTAACTGTGGTGCAATTTGTGGATCGAACACTTTCGTTGTGAAATCATGCTTGGTATGTGGTACTACTGTACCTGTGCCTAACAATTGCGAGTTTGTAGTCTAGTAATATGATAACAGTAGAAACTTTTGATCCTGTGGAAATCCGGAATGTACTGGAAATTGCTCTATGGCCTTCTCAGGTCTTGCATCTGCACTTGCAAATATTGCTGAAACTAAAGAAGTTATTGCTTGCAAACATTTCATCACAGTTGATGTGGTCTAACAAGCGATCCAGTGCCCCCTTCTGCATGGTGAAGCGTGTTTAATATATTACTACTGCCACCTGCCGTTGTTTTTGTGGTTGCCCTATGGGAGGGATGGTATACAAAGTTACTTTGTATATCCTGGCTAGATCGTTCTTCTTGTAAGAAAGAAAGTAAAAACAAAGGGAAAATAAGGTTTATGCAATTGTGAACTGCTGACACCTGAAGCCTAATTTGTAAAGATGTAATCAGTATTCAGTTATTTGTTATTTGCATTGTTAATGTTCTTGCTTAACATGTATGTCACGACGTGCAGCCAAGAAAGCAAGGCGTGAAGGAAATGTTAGCGGCATTAAATCTAAAGGTAAAGAAGAAAGTGCAGATGCCAAGCCAAGTGTTCAAAAAGATGAACGGAAGGGGAAACATAAAAACCAAAAGGGTGACAGTAAACTGCAGAATGTTCAATCTCAAACTGAAGTTCCAAAAGGGAAACTGCACTCGGAAGTGCTGGTACTTACTAATGTTCCTCCTTGCATCAGACAAAAGCTTTTATTTATAATCACCTTCACATTGGCAGCATGTTAATGAAATTAATGTGCCATGCTTCTTGCTTTGGAGTAATAAAGATATTATAGGTATAAAGAATGTAAATTTCTTAACTACGCTTGATAATTATATCCTTATGTTAGGTATCATCAACATTCCGATCCTAGGTCTTGCCTTTGATGCAAGGTGGCTCCCTTCATGCTGGCATAGGAAGCTCTTGATAAGAAAAATTCAGGAGGACAATTTTAAGCTTATGAAAAAACAGGGATATACATTTTTTTTTTAAGTATCAGATCAGTCTAAACTTAAGTTGCTGGATCGTCATCTACTTTGCCTGGTGTACTCATCATAACAGCCTTTTCTTGTTAGATCAATATTCACATGTCTTTAACTATTTATGACAGGAAGAAGTGAAGGAAGAACTTTCAGCTGAGGAATTGTTCGAGAAAAAGAAAGGTCAATTGGCTGAACTGGGGATGGCTATGCTTGAAGACCCTGAGTCCAACATTAGATCTCTGAATGATATGTTAAGCATAAGCAATGACAAAGACCAAAAGGTTGTTAAACTTGGTCTGATGTCCTTGCTTGCTGTGTTTAAAGACATAATTCCAAGGTACCTTTTAGTTAATTTCTCTTATATCCTTGTTTCTATTCCTCCAAATTACCTATCTTATACTTGTAATTTGTGTGTACTGCAGTTACCGGATCAGGCAGCTGACGGAGAAGGAGCTTGCAGTAGAAGTTTCAAAAGAAGTGAAGAAGACGAGATACTATGAATACACACTTATCCGCTGCTACAAGGTTTTGTTCTGGATCTCGTCATATCCATTCTTGAACAGTCCTTTTGCATGAAGTCCTCTGATCCTTCACCTTCTATAGTTGCTGGAGTTCTAATCGCAAGAGGTGGCTTTCTTCTGTGCATTTTCAGGCATACCTTCAGAAACTGATATCGTTGGAGAAACAAACCAACTTTTATTCTGTGGCTGTTCGTTGCATGTGTGCTTTATTAGATACTGCTCCTCATTTTAACTTCCATGAAAGCTTATTGGCTAGCGTGGTGAAAAATTTAAGCTCCTCTGATGATGTAGTAAGGTAAACAACTCGCCAGTCCCTCATATCCCTTGTCTGACACAACTGTTTGAATACACATGAGTTCGTTATAAAACAAATACGTGTATCGTACTATTATCTTTACTATGTGTATCATGTATCAGTTAATTGCACTATGGATTCAGGGACCTGAATAGTTTAATTCATGTAGCGGTTTAAATTGTGTCTGCAATTTACTTATTTCTCTTTAAACTGAAGTGGATATGGAAGATGTATAATTTACGCTGATAACATACCGACCGTACCTGATGACTGTTCATATATTTATTCTTATTCATTTTAAAGCTTGTTTAGAAAAAAACCTAGTAATTCATGTGAAACAGTGAAAGTAAACTTGAATTTATACCTCTGAGTTGGTTTCTGGTAAATAATAGTATTATTAAAGTTGTTCATATCGAACTAACTTGCATTTTTTTGTTTAAAAAAAATCCTTGTAGGAAAATGTGTTGTGAAGCAATAAGATCGCTATTTATAAATGAAGGAAAACATCGTGGCGAGGCAACTATTGAAGCAGTAAGATTGATTGCAGATCATGTGAAGCTCAATGATTGTCAGCTCCATCCTGATAGCATTGAGGTATATGAGAATTTTCTTCTGTCCGGTCTTTCATAGATTGTTATTATTGATCTGACTTAAGAAAACCAATCTATCTGACTACTGGGACCACAATTTTATATTAGGTCTTCCTGTCTTTGAGATTTGATGAAGATCTTGGAAAAGATGACGAGGAGGAAAATGAAAAAAATGAAAAACCAAAGAAGAATAAACGTTGGCAGAATAAAGAGGTTTCAAAGCAATTGCCAGCGAGTGATAAGAAGAAGACCAGACAGGAACTGATCTCAAAAGCTAGAGAGGAGGTAACACCAGATATAACATAACATTGTCTTGTAGAAACTCTGGATGGGCATAAAAAATTGAATTTTCAATATATCTTTTCAGGTCGACGCAGATCTTAGAGCTGTTTCCTTCACTCTTGGTCCTAAGGAAAGAAGAAGGATACAACAAGAAACATTATCTGCTATTTTTGAGACTTATTTTCGCATTTTGAAACATACCTTGAGCACTTCAGTTTCAAGGTATGTGCTTTAAAAGTGGATTCTTTAGTTGTATAATTGTAGAGTAAGCTTCAGAAAACTGTCTATTTGCACGAAAAATATGTGGCTCACAGGTGGGGCCAGGTCAATAAATCATAGTTTTTCTCTATAGGTGGTACAAGGAGTTGTAGTTTCTGAAATGGAATTCGCAAGTTGTTTATATGATCCGACTCTCTCTTTGTCCTGACCCAAGTACGTCAATATCATGAAATTTCATGTAATTTTGGCAGTAACCACCATTGTATCCTCAAAATTCCAGGTCCAAGGGCAGCAATGTCTCGGTCTCACACCCACTGCTAGGTCCATGCTTGGAGGGCTTAGGAAAATTCGCGCATCTAATTGACTTGGATTTCATGGGGGAACTCATAGCATGCCTCAAGAAGCTTTCTGGGTATACCGACCTTCAGGATAAAAGTCCCCGTGTTGATTCACTGTCTGTGTCAGAACGTCTGCAATGCTGCATTGTTGCATTTAAAGTCTGGAGGAACAACCTTGAAGCTTTGAATGTTGACCTGCAGGATTTCTTTGTGCAGCTTTATAACCTCATACTGGAGTATCGACCAGACAGGTTTAGTATAAATCTCTGCGATGGTTGTAGCTTATTTGTCTTTAGTTACCATTCATCTGAATTATTTTGGATAATTTCTGATGTCCATGCATTATTCTTTCGGATAGTTTCTGATGTCAACCTCATTATTCCTTCCAAACAAAGATGTAGCCATTTAGCATTTCTTAATTAATCATTATGCCTTACATTTCCTATGCATGCATTTTTTTTCCCTTGACTTGTCTAGTTATCCACTGTTACTCGCTGAAATAGAGTTCTTTTGCGTGCATTTTTCCATTGACTTGCTGAGTTATTATCTGTTTCTCACTAAAAGAGTTCTTATGCATGCAGTGTCTTTCCAGTGACTTGCTTATTACTCACTGAAATACATTGCTTCATGATCATTTGGTTACTGAATTTTATTTTATTCCCAAACCTAATTGTGTCACAAAGCAGAACTATAGCTGTGTCATTGATCACTATTTCTATATAAATGTCTAAGCAAATGCAATATTCCCTGTGTCCCTAAATTAAGGCATCCTAGCGTCCCAAGGAAAAAAAAAACTATACCCCTCATTTTACCTCATCCAACCAACCTCCCACCACCAAATTCATTGCATAGTTTGTCCTATCCCTAGAATCCCTTATATTAAGGGACGGAGGAAGTACGTCACATAGTTTATAGCTTATATAGTTGTTTGCTTTTCCTCCCTTTGTAGTATCATGCAGCATATGTTTCACTCTTCAATATATTTTGGGAAATCACTGTGCAAATATTTGAAGTAGCATTGTTAAGATGTTTCCATGAAAATGCATAACGTTCCTTTTTTTGCATTCAGGGATCGTGGTGAGGTATTGGCTGATGCTCTGAAGACACTCCTCTGGGAAGGCAAGCAGCAGGATATGCTAAGAGCAGCTGCTTTCATTAAGCGTTTGGCCACGTTTGCTCTGTCATTTGGCTCTGCAGAAGCAATAGCAGGTGCTGGCCTACCTTCCATTATCCTTTGTGTTTTTGAGCTAATTTCTGTCGAATTTTGGGTGGTATGTCCTAAGATGGTTGGCAGTAGACAAGTATTCATATGCAGGAACATGTTTTTGAGTTATTTGTAACCTAGTAAACTGCCCTGATATAAAGAACCTTGTGCGATAGTTCTTATGGTTAGCTGTGCAAGTAGACATTTGATTGTTCTGCCTTGACATTCATCTCATTCCTGGGTGGTGTTATGAGCAGCATTTTCAAGCATAATCCCTTGTCTTGTCTAATGATGTGCACTTTTTCTGAATACTTCAGCGTTGATCACACTGAAGCATCTACTCCAAAAGAATAGCAAGTGCCGTAACATGCTAGAGAATGATTCTGGTGGCGGTTCCATGTCTTCCCTAGTTGCGGTATGTTTTCTCTTATCAACTGTTCCAGTATATAATAAACACTTTGTATTTATGTGATAATGTTTATCCCTTTATCCAGAAATATGACCCAGAGGCTAAAGATCCATATTTAAGTGGCGGACTTGCTTCAGTTCTTTGGGAGTTGAGCCTCCTAGAGAAGCATTATGATATGTCTATTTCCTCAATGGCTTCAAATATCTTGAGCATGGCAAATTTGAACCCCACGCAGAACCCAGTTCCAATTTTGAATGTGAACCCCCTTGAAGCATATAAAGATTTGTCAATTGAACGGGAACTATCAAAACCACAAGGCAAGGTATTGACACTGAATTGCAAAAGGAAACGACGTGGAAAGGAGTTTGTGGCTCTCAGCCCAGATGCACTTGAGAAGGCAGAATGCTTAGTTGATGAAGATGACTTGAAAGAGAAGTTGGAGAGCCATTTTGCAGTACTGAGAGGCATCTCGGAGAACGAGAGATTGAGAGCCGAGTTAAACCACACAATGTCATCCATAAACATGTACAAGGAATACAAGAAGCAGAAAAGAAAAAACAAGAAAACAAAGACTGGTAGTAAAAAAGTGGCAAAGGTTTAGGCATTTGTTTTCTTTTATGGATCCTCTTGTACACGGTTGTCAAATGGATTCCATATTCACTATTTTGTTACTAGAGCTACTGGTTGTTTTAACCCAATTTCTGGAAGCTATATTACAGTCACTGGTTTTACCGCATTTATGATTTTGCAACAGTGTTTTCTGATTGGAGCCTTGATAAAGAGTCATGGCATCCCTCTATTGAGCATTAGAATTTCTTCTTTAAATTGGTAAATAGGAAAAAAAATACTATCTGAAGTCCTGGCATCACTATAATCAGCACAGGCGAAAAGTGCGTCATTATAATATTAATGCATCTTTGGCTTCACTCGCATAGACATGCTAATTAAATGTCAGGGTCTAGAAACTTGAATAAACCTATTTTCTGAACATGACCAATTTACAAGAAAATGGGCTCTTTGAAAATTTGATTTTGAAAGGAAACCAAAGAATTGACAATAATTGAAGCAAACTGGAATAACCATAGCTAAGAGTTTCTTGTTCTTGGGCAACTTCTTGCTGCCGGCGTATCTGAAATTGTGACATTCCGACAGCAAAAGCTAGCTGTTTTCTAGTCGATTCCACTTGTCCGAACAAGTTTCCGAATCGGAGAGTCAGAAAATAGCAACGAGTGCTCCCAGGGACCAGCATGACTCGGCAACTTGAGGTCCAACTAACCTATCAAAATTGCATATGATATGAATTTGTTGTATTCTCTTAATTATATAAAGTGCGGATGCACAATTCTGTTGAACTCGTCACCCAATACTCACAGAAATTGGGAGCTTGCAGGTTACAATACAGTTGGTAACAATACCAACTGTGCTACCAACTCTCGGTATAGTTCATGATTACAAGTACACAGAGGGCGAGGGATTGACGACAATGTGCCTAAGTGGATTCGAGACGTCACCGCCACCAGCGTGCTTCACAAACTCTGCGGGTGTGAGGAAGCTGCCATGGCATACGCAGACTATCCTCACATCCTCGCCGTTCTTGTACCTGTACAAGAAGCCTTCAATCCTCTTGCCATTAGGTCCCTCCACCTTGGATGAAACCATTGGCATGTCCTCCATCATGATCTTCCTGATATCGCCAGTGCTGCTTGTTCTTGTTGTCAAGGACCCTAGGGTCCGCAGTCGCGGCTGCTCTGTTGCGGTGCCGTTTGGTGGCTTCGCCGTTGATGCCGGAGGAGGAAGCACATTGCTTTTATTGGTATTATTATCAGAGGCTGATGTACTCCTAGTATCTGTGGACTGAACTACTGCACTTCCAGCAAGACCTGGGAAGATAGGCACAAGATTTTGAGATTCCTTGATGGGGGAAATGCAAGCAGAAACTGGAGGTACAGTTGAAAATTGAATAGATTGATCATCTACTTTCCAGGTAGCAGAATTAGCTACACAATATTACAAAATGGAATACTACTCCCACCAGTTCTTTTTTGTTGACACTGGTTCACAAGTGAACTGACCAACATCAACAATAAATAATAGGAGGAAGTGCAATTAAACAGGAAACTTCAGAGTGGCTTAGGGTAATGATTGGATTGAATGGCACCTTAGATAAGAAGTTACTACCTCCGTTCGTGAATTGTTGTCGTTTCCGACAACCAAAACCCACAAAAACTGAACTACGCTGGGCTGTCGGAACGTCAACATTAAAAAAACGGAGGGAGTAAGCACTAAGCAAACGCGATAAGGTATTTAAGTTTCATGCTTTCAGATGAAGTGGATCATAAGTAAGCAAAGAATATTTTCATTCTTCGAGCCATTGCATGCTTTCTAGAATCGATTGTTTTTTGCAGTATGCATCTATTAGCTTTCTGGTTAAGAAAAAAATGGTCATGATAAACAAGCTGTTGAAAATCCAGATATGGATTATTGAAACAGGTCATCGTGGCATATTAATTATAATAACTGAAGCATCTCTCAGATAAGCTGGGAGATAGCAGACTAGCAAGTGCAGTGTATTCCACTCATTGAATCAGTTGTAAGGTGAAGAGAAGTGACAAATGATTTTTTATTGGGGAAGATTCAGTCTGTAAAGTGTGGTTGTGAGAGAGCCAAGTAGTTCCTGTTCAGCTACTATTAGGTGCTATTGAGCGTGACAAATGACTTTGCTACCGGTATGTCACATATAGTCAGCCAAATAGGTTAATCACTTCATCTGAGTTGACATGGGGTCCAAACATTGAATTCTCATCAATTAATTATACAAATCATTCTCCATTTCTGATATATTTAGTTCCTTTTATTTATCACTTGGAGAAAAGCAGTGCCGCATTTCATGTCGCAAAATGAAGTTACCATTTCTCTGAAATTTTATTCCTTAACTACTTATATGCAGTTTGTAGCTAGGGTTGCATTCTAGTCCCCCCTGAACGGCTGAACCCATTTTGGGGAACTAGGTTGGTCATGGCTTTCTATTGACTCCATACTTACGCATAAATGCTTTGGAGTTTGAACTGATCGGATACATTGACCATAATTTGTGAGACTCATCAGTGTGGCATCCCTAAACTGTACAATCTACTTGTTCTCCAAGTTGAGGAGAGGTTGGTGAATACTGAATAGTGGAAGGCGACGAAAGGTAGAACACAAGACCCAGCTACGGAAAAATGTCACCAACCCAGTTCATATAATAATTTGAACTCAACCATCTACTGCCCTAGTGTGTTCTATAAAACCAACACTGACCAATGTTACAGTAATGTAGCAAGTTGGAATTTTTAAACAAGCAAGCATCCCATCAAGAACAACTAGCAACAACAAAAATTATGACATGAAATGAACACGAGGAACTGAACAAAGACGAAATAACAAGTAGAAGATAATACGACACATCTTCTTTATACCTTGTTCCGTGGCGTTGACAGAGCTGCTCCCCTGCGACCCAATAGACCGCCTCAGCTGGAACCCGATGCCGACGGCGGGCGCGTCGCCGCCGGGCTTCGCAGGGACGGAGGAGGACGAGGAGCCCATGGAGTTCCGCCGCTCGACGCGCTTCCGGCGGGCCTCGAGGCGGCGCTGGCTCTGCATCTCGCGGCGGCGCCACCGCTCCTCCTCCGTCTCCGTGGGCAGCGAGCTCGTCCGCAGCAGCGGCAGCGGCGCCGCGGGCGACGGGTCGGCGTCGCGGTCCCCGTCCAGGGAGGACACCGAGCAGACGGAGGCGATGGATGAGGAGCGCGCCAGCCGCGGGCGCTTGGCCTCCGTGCCGAAGCGGCCGCCCAGGGACAGGCCGAGGCTGAGCTCAATGTCGTCGGACTCGCCACCGGCCGCGTCCTCCGCGGCCGCCCCCTCGCGGCCGCGGCGGCCGAACACGCCCAGGAAGTCCCTGGACGCCATTACCGCCGCTTATGCAGGACCAAGAACTGCGCTAACAGCAAGAAGATGCTCCGGCACAATCAAGCTCCCATGCCTAAACGATTGGGAGACCAACAAGACGAACTCAATCCGGATTTGCCGCTACCAACCAGACCCCAGCCCAAGCCACATGCGGACTTGGCCGAACCTTCCAAGAATCAAGAACGGATCCACGGCGAAACGACCAAAGAACAGCGAAGCAACAATGGCTGGAACGATAGGTGGCGGAGCAGAATCGGAAGGGGATACCGCGGAAAACGAGAGGGGGGAAGGAGGGAGGAGATAAGAAGGCAGCGAAGCAAATCAGATCTCTGCAGGGGGCGGTGCGATTGGTGAGAATAGAGAAGGGGGACAGCAGGGACGTGGCCGCCTTGTATTGTAATCTCGATGGCCTTTGTTCCTCCACCCCACTGATTGATTGATCAGGCAAAAAGGTTTCTTTTTGCCTGACCGATTAGTGGGAGATCTGTTGATTGTTGAAGGTTAGCGGCAAGTGGGGGGCGTTAGATAATTGGGAGGAGCCGTGCTGGATGGGCGACGAGCGCGTGGAGGGAGGCCGCGTGTCGGAACGGACTGCGCCGACACGTGTTGGGCCGGCAACAACCAAACAAACCGAGCCGATGGGAGGCGGAATCCAAGATGCCGGAGCAGCTTGGCTCGGCTTGGGACAGCTCTATAATATTAAGCGGGCTTATTTGCATTGAGTTATTTGTTCTGCTATAAACATTATTTGCAAAAGCAAATTTGCCGTGTCACACTTAAAAAAATGATTTCAAGCAAAGCACACCGCGGCTTCAAAATTAGGCAAAGCATTCTACAAATTTACTAGCACACTAAACTCGGGGAAATATTTCATCTTTTTTGTCTACTTGCTCGAAATAAATTACAACTTGGAATATTACACAACGACATTGTTGCATTCTTTGTTCATGTGTGTTTTTAGATTTTGTTCAACGGTTCACATAATTTGATTTAAAAACAAATATTTTCTCTCGGTGAAAAGTTATTTAATTGATAGGAAATAATCTGAAAAAAGGGAACATAGATATAGAATGCAACAATGTATACTTGTGAAAAGTTTCAAATCGAAATGTATTTCGAGCAAAGAAATAAAAATTATGAATTGGGTACCACAACTCATGAGGTAAAAGTGATTTAGTCACACAACTTAAACAATTACACAACTGGACCACACAACTTGTTATGGTGTGCAAATGAAATCATAAAGCATAACCGTACAACATAGTTTGATGATATGTTGACCAAAGAACAACCAACAAGTAGGCAACAAGATGCCACCTCGACATATATAGCGTAACTTACGAGCTAATGGTAATGGTAATGAAGAATTTGATTTTGTTAGATTAATAACATTGATAAAAATGAATTCAGCGGAATTTGGAAGTGTCGGAAGAAAACAAAGTGATTTTTACATATGCCCTGTGAAACATGTGTTGAGGAAACATATCTTTGAATACATGTTGAATCTTGATTTTGGTTTGCTCCATACTAAATCTTATAATCTATCTTTAGTTTATGATTTCATTTGCATTCTCATAACAAGTTGTGTGATCTGATTGAGCAAGTTTCAAGTTTTATTACCAAAACACACCCATTCACAAGTTTTTGTACCATCGTTGCAATTTACTCAATAACAAAATTTAAAATATCATTTACTCTTGCTTTAGTATGTTGAAGCTAATGTCCTTTGTAATGTGCCTCGCTTAATTTCAACTCTTGTGATCTGTTGTGCCCGAAACCATTTTCTTAGAATGTGTCATATCAAATTCCACCTATTTGCAATGGATTAGAAGGGAGAGAGAGAGAGAGAGAGAGAGAGAGAGAGAGAGAGAGAGAGAGAGAGAGAGAGAGAGAGAGAGAGAGAGAGAGAGAGAGAGAGAGAGAGAGGGCAAACGTATATAAACGACTTGATGCTAAGGTTCAAACAAATTTATGAGTGAGCAAGGTGAGTCAGATATTATTAATTCCGCACATACGTATCTATAGCCAAGTTATAAAACTATCATATTACTAAGTTAATAATAGATGATGTTTAATAACATAAAACTCCTTGTTAGCTCTTGAAGAGAGCATCACAAATGTTACACACGGCACTTTACACCCATATCTATACAATACTCAATACTTCCACTTCCACAAAGCATTTAATATCCATGTGTGTGTGGGTAGGGCGGGGGTTTTTTTTTTTAAAAAAAAAGGAGGGTGGGGGCATATGTATCTCGTCGAGCTTTTACATGATCAGACAACACCAATTAATATCATTATACGTTTTGGCTACTCAATCATGTGATGATTCCAATTATACTTTTACATGATCAGACAACACCAATTAATATCATTGTACTTTTTGAATACTCAGTCATGTGATGATTCCAATTATAATCGTAGCTCTTTTTGACGAGATTTATGTTAATCCAATAATTTGAAAGCACTTCAAGTTCAAGCTCTGGCAAATCCTCCACCGAATTTAAGTTTGACGAAATGGTTTCAAACTGAAACTTTAAATTTAGAAAAAGGGGAAAAAGAATTGTCCCAAAGGGGTGGTTTGGATGGTAGCAGTAAAGTTAACAAAACTATAACTATTTGGTCCATTATTGTGACAACAAACCTCAACTTTTGAAACCAATTTCACATGACAAGAAGTATTTGCATTAGTTGTTGGAGAAGACACACACAAAAAAAATTACATTCCTTGTGCTTGAATAGGCACATACATTTAAGTGATATAATCCCTTCGTTCTTAAATTGTTGTCGCCATTGGGGTTTTAAGTTACATTTGACCATTCATCTTATAAAAAATGCATAATTATTTTTGTTATGATTTGATTTATAAAAAAGAAATTTAAACATAATTTTAGTTGAGTTAATATTTTGAGTAAGACGAATGGTCAACGTAACTCAAAAAAACATTTAACGGCGCCAATAATTTAAGAACAAATGAAGTACTTCTTAATGTGAAGCCACAAACTTTCAAGTGACTTGACATAGGTATGCATGGCTGAACATGGTGACTCAAAGGCAATAGGTTGGTTGCGATGCTCAAGAGTCTACATTGTTTGTGCTTACGCGGTCTACTCAGGCAATAGGGTACCCAACGCGGTCTAATATAAATGCATTTAGGCCAGTTTTAATGGAGTCTTTCATTTGCATTAAATTCTATGCCACATGTGTATCTTTTGCTAATTTGGCAAGTAAATTATGATGAGAGAGATGGAAAACTTTCATATTTTTGTGAGAGGTCTTTCATCCAAATGAAAGGAAGCTGGCTCCCTTTCTTAAAACTAGTCTTGAAAAAATTGCAATGAAAGGTGCCACTGAGACTGGCCTTAGCTTTACCAACGCTCGTATTGACAAGTGTTAGCAGTAGAAAATAGACCTAGCTAGATTATGATTGGCATATCAAAGTGCGCTAGAGCCACATAGATACGAGTGATACTTGTTAATGCGAAGCCGCAAAAACTTTCTTCGATTGACTCGACATTGTCACTCATGCATGCAGTAGGTTAGTTGTGAATTGTGATGCTCAAGAATCTACATTATTTGTGCTTACGCAGTCTATCAGCGGACGTGTGGCGCTGGCTGCACATGCAGAAAGTTTTACAAGAAGTGTTTTTAAGTCAAAGTGTTGATGCGTCTGTGAGATGGGTAAAATAATCGGCAGCCTTAATTAAGTGTTGGTGAGCTCGTAAAAAGAAGTCGAGAAAGAATACTAGCTGGCGCAAGCAGGTCGGCTCGGCTCATTGGTAAGCCCAGCCCGCCCACAGACAAGGCGTTCCTTCTCATCGCGTTGCTTGTGCCCGTGCACCGCCGCGAAGGCAAGCAAGCAACGTGTGCCAGGTCGTGGGCGAGGAACAGTAGGAAGGCACGTACCACACCCAGCAGCAAGTGGGCAAGCAAAGCAAGTGGGAAGGGGCGCTTGCAACTTGCCGCAGCTGGTGGGCCAGTAACGTAGCCGTGTGCCCAGGCCGTATCCAACCAAACCCAACCCAACAGGCAGTAGGCCCGGCTAGGACGGCGGCCCTCCTGCTTTCCGGTGTCGTGTTTGACGCTCTGACCTGCCACGTGTGCCGCCTCCTGCCTGGCACTGGCGTCGTCCCCAACAAGCAGCCTCATCACTACAGTATAAACCAACCGGAGTCGACGCATACCAACCGACGCCGGGGCCCGCATACTTTCTGGGCCCACATCTCGGTGTGGCTAGCTGGTTACGCGGGCGCTGAGTCACGGTCGCAGCAGCAGAATCCGCCGGCGCGCCCGGTCGCCGGCGGCGGAGCGGGGCGACGTCGCTTCGCTTCGCTTTCCACGAGTCGCGGCGATTTTAAATGATCACTTGGAGCGTCACGGTCACGGGGTCGCGTCGAGGCGCCAACTTGAGGCCGCGGACAGCCGTCCGTGCTGACCAGCTGAGGCGTGGCAGTGTGGCGAGCAGCTGCCTGCCACCATGGACCGCAACGAAGAGGCCGCTTCCATCGTCTCGTCTCTTTCGTCAATGATCCCCCAAATCGGGCAGCGAATCCCACTAGATAACCTCTCCCCCTGTACGTTCCTATCTGTGCCCCTCTTGTCTTCGACACCGCTCATGACTGGACCTCATGCATGCACGGCCGAGTTACAATCTACTCCCAGTGGAAATACTATCAATTTTGTAAAGCATGGAAAAATCGGCAGTCACGCCAACAAGATATTCCCGAGAAAACTACCGTCTCCCCGCAAGGGAACTGCTCATCCAACTTGTTAGTAGTAGGAGACTCGTAGCCCAGCAACCTTCTGGGTACTTCTCATCGCTTGGAACCGCACACCATGACGAATAACTTCAGGCAGAGCAAGCCAGAGCGTAAAAATACGCCTCCCAGCAAAGTAGCACAGCTATCATCAGTCCATCATGCATACTAAAGCACACACGCGCGGCAGGCATCACGTCCTTGCCCCAGGCGCCAACACGGTCGACAAGATACTTGCATTATCTGCCCACGTACTTGCGTAAAATAGATGAAGCAGTACAAAACATTTGCTCATGCTTCATGCAAATGACAGCAAAAACTGGTTAAAAGAAAAGGGAAGCCAAGACCGGTGACAATGGCAGAGTAACGATGCCTTAAATCTCTGCATGTACTTCTTACATTTATAGTATCCAAAAGTTCTCAATTCCGATCAGCATATGTTACGAACCTTACCAACCAATTAACGCTAAGTCAAACGCCAACTAATCAACAAACCAAGTTCGACTACCACCGATTGGCCACTGCCGCTACTCAGCTGGTAGCAACCAAAAACTGTGCCAAAAAATATTTTATGCCTCTCGACTGTCTGATCAGAAATACTCCTACTGTAATCCTTACGCACGCTAGAATTTAGTCTCTAGATTCCTACTTTGATGGCAGCCACCTGGTACCTCTACGCAGCACCTGGTGGCTGCTTGGGGCCATTGACGCGAGCAGACCTCCCGTTGCCATTCTGGACGGGACGAGGTGGGTGGAAACCATTGCCATTCTGGTTATACCCATTCCCTGGTGGTGGCCCATGTCCGCGACCTCCTGAGAACTCGTTCTGATTTCTGAAGTTGTTTCTTCGATTGAAGTTCTCCCCGTCATTCCTGCGGCTGTAGTTCTCGCCACCATCGTTCCTGCGGTTGTAGTTCTCGCCACCATCGTTCCTACGGTTGTAGTTCTCGCCACCTTCATTCCTGCGGTTGTAGTTCTCACCACCGTCGCCCCCTCGCTTGTAGCTCTCACCTCCGTCATTCCTTCGTTTGTAGTTCTCATCAACGTTGCTCCGGCGGTTGTTGTTCTCACCACCGTCACCCATGTGGTTGTAGTTCTCACCGCCATCATTCCTGCGGTTGTAGTTCTCACCAATTTTCCCCCTGCGGTTGTAGTTCTCGCCACCATCATTCCTGCGGCTGTAGTTCTCTCCAAAATCGCCCCTGCGGTTGTAGTTCTCGCCACCATCATTCCTGCGATTGTAGTTCTCCACACCACCTTCATTCCTGTGGCTGTAGTTCTCTCCAGCATTGCCCCTGCGGTTGTAGTTCTCACGGCCATCATTCCTGCTGTTGTAATTCTCACGGCCATTCCCGTGATTGAAGTTATCGCCGCCTCTGTAGTTGGCATTGTTTCCATAGCCGCCTCCTTGTCCTCCAAAGTTATCACCATGGTACACTCCACTGCCAGCTTGGAAACGACCACCTTCACCATTATAGCCACGAGGGAAGGCACCTCTCCTCGTAACTGTGGAAAGAGTTATAACACAAAGTCAGATATCTTGCTACAACAAATGCACTCAAGATGCAAATAAGCAGACACTGTACAAACAGTTCGAGAGTCCATCGACTTCATTTGCATAAATGAAATAGGAGCAACATAGTTCTTATCAGAATGCTCAGTACGAAAAAAAACTGATAGATGGATGTCAATAAAATACTAGCCCAGACATAATACAAACCAATACTAAATTCAACAGTATGCAGGTAATAGCACCCTAGAATGCCTTGCCATGTCCTATACACAAATTTACACGATACATGTACATGTTTGACAAGTTGAATAATCCAGAAGATACATAATACTAAACAGGAAGAATTTGGTACAGCTAGCACCTAGTACGTAGTATCAAATTGGAATATTTCAAACCAAAATTTTAAACAGTTTACTGTACTTCAGAAGGCAGATCACTAACCTTTTGTAGGGGCATTTTTCTTCTCAATGAAGACGTTGTTCGCACCAATACGAACAGGAGATGCCTGGATGACAGTTCGGTAGAAGAAATTACAATGTCGATTCAGAGCATCACAACCATTATCACAAAGGTTGTAGAGGTTAAGATGTCACAATCAGAATTCAGGCAAAAAAACAGTAACCGGTCGTCTGAATTATCAATAAGCATTACTCATACAAAAATCATATCCAGCAGCCCCATTCACACATTCAGAGATTTTGGCACTAAACACAAATATCCCGTAATATCTTAGGGTCTGGCACATTTCAAACCTCAAGTAAATCATGATAAATAATAAAAGCAGCCTTGATTACAGCAGCGGTAAACTTTCATAGTTCAAATATTTATGGTGAAGGGAAAGGGCACTGGCTCATACCAACATAAGCAGTGATTAAGAAATGAATAAGGGCTATTTGCATTACTTTGGAGTGAGTTTTCATCTATACCATCAGGCAAGTCAATGACATGTGGGGTTTGGTCGTACATGCCATTGACACAAAGTGATGGCATAGATGAAAAGTAAGCCTAAAGTGATGGTATGAATGCAATTTTTCGAATGAATAAAGGCTAACCTTAATCGCTGCTTGCATAGACTGCTCGGACTCATATTCGACAAACCCAAAGCAAAAGCCGTCAAACTGCACCAATGCATTAAGAATAGTTAAAATAAACACCATAGATATAGATCAAACCAAACAGAAGTTACTAACCTTTTGAACGACCTGAACACAATCTGGCTTGACAGCACCAAATTTCTTAAATTCCTCCCGAACCAGTTCAATATTGGCATAGAAAGGCAAATTCCTGATAAAAATTGAATAACCATGCTCTACAGGGCAACATAATGTCAGTACAGCTAATAGTGCCAAAAGGACTACATTTGCTGAAGTCGTAGCCAAAACTAACCATTACGCGAAGAGTTGCTTTCAGCACCAATTCCATCACTCGCAGTGGTTTCATTATCCCGGGCAGGTTTTGCAGAAGGTTTTACTGGACCTTCGACATCCTTGGTGACAGGTTTTGCAGAAGGTTTTACTGGACCTTCGACATCCTTGGTGACAGGTTTTGCAGAGGGCTTTACTGGACCTTCGACATCCTTGGTGACAGGTTTAGGTGGTGGTTTATTTTTGGGAACTGATGAAGTTGTTCTGGCAGCTGGTACAGCCGGTGGGCCCTCCTTCATGTCCTTTACCTATGAAGCAAGCGAGAATAGATACGTAATCAGGAAGAGGTAAATTACATATGCTGACTTAAACACCCTAATCATTTTTGCAATATGTTACAAACGAGGCATCACTATTGAGGTACTTGTGTTACTACTAAGAACAGTGAGCATTACATGTGTTACTACTTCTAATAAGAATAGTAAACATAGTACCAGACAAAAATCAGAGGGAATGAAGTAACTCACAATGGATGCATAAGATTTCTTAGTGACATCCCTCTGAGCTGGAGCAGGAGGGCGAGGAGCAGCAACTGGGGCTCTTTTGGGATCCTCTTTGACCACTTGAACAGGTGGTTCAGTGGTAACATTATATTCAACGGCAGAACCATTAACAGAGGGATTAATAACTTGCCTCTCCTCGACATTACTCTCAACTGTCACATGGTCTGAGTTCAGAGTCTTTTCAGCTGCAGTAGGTTTTGGTAATGCTGAATATGTTTCTGATGCAGGTATAGCAGATATAGCATTCTGGCTGCTTTCATTTTCTCGAGTAACAACTTGATTTATCACAGCCAGATGCTTCTCTGATATAAACCTAAACACATCATTGAGAACAAAATATCCACCACTTTCTTGCGGAGCTAGGAAGAACGACTGGGTAAATTTACGACAGACATCTTCAGATGGACTCAAGGATCCAGTAACAACGATGAGCACCCCATCCTTGTGAGATAATTGTGCATCTGCAGTTTCTATCTCTATTAAGCAGTTCCTGAAGTCCGTAGACATGATTGTTTCATTGATGTCCTGCTCAGAAGAAAGATGGCCATAGGGTTAATTTCAGTTTCAGAGGACCATGCTGAGTGTGGGACAAACACTTGTGCTATAACTTACAGCCAGAGTGGTTACAGACACCATGGTCCCATTGGGCTCCGGTCGAGCAAGAATGCTTGAATCTTGATAAAACTTGTGCACTTGCTCTGGTTGATTGTGCAGAATGTGGTAATACTGCTGAACAAATGCACCACTTACCTATAAAGAATAAAATCACATTCAGCAAGACTGGTAATTATTTCAAGTAATAAATTGCTTACGGAAGAACACATCTTACAAGATGGGGACTTATTGGATCATTTACAGGACTTTCTGCTTGCCCTGCCATTGCTGAAGGGAGGAATATATTAGTGCCTCATCAACACAAATAAGTAGATGAATATAGTTATGATGAAAGGCTAATCTAAATTCCTTAACTGAGGAAGATTTATCAGAAATATAAAGATGATTGGCAGCGTCCTTGTGAAATGAAAATAAAATAAGGCCAGTAAACATGGGCAAAATGTGATAGATTACTAAACATGATGCTTGCATGTGACATAGTATCAACAATATTCTATACTATATAACTATATGAAAAAATCATTGTCGTTAAGCAACTGACTGTATACTATACGTTGGCATAGATCTGCTACATCACAAGAACCGGAAAGCACACATGCAGCTTGTAAAAGTGGATAATCATGCCAAAAGTAACAAAACAAATCCTATTAAATTGAGCTCTGTTCCCTATCAAAATATAGAAAAATAAAATTCCTAAATTTCCATGCATTCTTAAAGTAAGAACAGAAGGTAGCATTTCATCATGAACCAAATAAAAAGCAGATAAATCCGAAAACCATAATACCTAAACTCCACATCACCCACTTTCTCCAAAGCAAATACCAAGATCTCCAAAATCATCAGTGTCGTATAAACGACAGCACAACAAATTTGCAAGACAACTCCTAGCACAAACGTATTCAGCACTAAGGAAACTGAACCTTCACTAGACTTCTCAACACAATCTCCAGCCACATTGCACCAACTTTTCAAATGAGAGGCTAAAAAATAAATCCTGGTTACCAGTAACCAAGTGTGATAGGCACAGTAGATTTGCACCCAATATCTGCTACAGGTGAAATCAGGTATATTAACAGCCAATGGGAAATTTGGTAACCATCACAAATTTTAAGCGGTCAGGTATTAAACATCAAGACCCACATGACCAATATGTGTCCATGGGAAGCAGCCCTTCAAATGTTGTTGGTAGGCGACCAACACAGAAACAATATTGCACAAGCAATCGCTAGAACTACATCCATACGAATAACGATTCCAGAAAAATCTCACCATTTTAGAAAAATAAGAGAGGACAACAGAAAATCCTTGGCTCTCAATGGGAGAAGCTTCCAATCCTAAACCTCTTACAGAACCCGTGCACAAAAGTAGCATGCTTTTCCTACGACCGCGCATGATCAGGGTAAGAAAATTTTGCAAGTTTCCTTCCAATCGCGCATGCACAACACGCTAACAAGGGCAGGAACAGGGAAATCTTAAAGGAACTTTCCTACTGGCACCACACCGCGCCCAGGAAAAACCCTAACCCGCGGCGAGCACCGAATCCCGCCGCCTCCACGGGCACGGGAACGCCGGAGAACTCCTCGCGACGCCTCCCCGCGCCAAGGCGCCGCGAGACGGGTCGAATCCCCCGGGGCGGAGAGTTCGCCGCACGAGATATGAGGGCGCGAGAGAGAGACGAGGGAGGAAGGAGCAAGGAGGCGGGATACCTTGTTCGCGGAGGTCGCCGGCGGGACGATGCCGCCGCCGGTGCGGCGCGGCGGAGCAGGAGGAGCAAACCCTGGAAAGGCGAGCGGTGGCGAAATGGCGTGCACAGCAACGGCTGTTCCAGGCGAAACGGAAGGGGTTTAGAAAGGCGAAGGGGTTTTTGCTGGCTGGCACGCGCACCTTGTTTCCCACGGCCGGGAACGGGGGACCTCTTTGCCTTCCTTCGCGTCCAAGTACAATGATTAGCCGTGACACGGTGGGGTCCACTTGTCGGTGTTCAAATGCACTTTTCCTTGGGATTGACATTACAATGATTACTAGTTTTCTACTAATAAAACACTGATTGTGCAAATCTTGTGGTCACGCGGGCTTTTATGCATTATATGACTCCTTACACATGAAATTCGACAAACAAACTGCACACAAGAAATAATATACATAGTGGAACCAGGCTAAGCCACCCAAGTTAATATATGTATAAATGATAAAAATAAAATAAAAGGAAGTGATGTCTAATATGTACTAGAAAAGAGGTAATAAGAGTAGCAGCTAGCTCTTGCAAGGGATTGATGAAGAGTAAAGTTCATGTTTAAGGGTCTGTTTGGTTGTGCTTTTGTTACCTTCTTTTGCTTTTTACAAAGCCCACAGCCAACCAAAGGCTCCGACCGTCACTCGCGTTCTTCCGAAAAAGCAGCTTTCACGCAGGCCAAACTTCACAGCAAGCAGCGAGGTGCTTTTTTCGGCTGTGGGAGCGTAAAGTTGGAGAAAATTACCCACTGCCACTGGTTATGTTACGTACCGGTTCGTTCTTTTCTCTCCCGTTCCCCTCTCCGCTCGGCAGGTCCATCGCGGCAGCCGACGAGGCGCCGCCGCTCCTGCCCGCCGCCGCTAGTCCCCGCCCGCCGCCCCTGTGCGCCGTTCTCTGGACGCCAGCGACCCCACGGGATCCGTCAACGGCGAATCGAAGCCCACCCGTCTTCAACACCGCCTCCCCGTCTCCCATCGAAGTCGGCCCTTCTTCAATCAACGAGCGCCCCTGCAATTCGACGAGGAAGCTAGGTTGGCGGCGCCCCGGCAAGCAGCTCGATTGACGGCCCGTACTGCAGATCGACGACGGCTTGACTTCGTTCTGCAGATCCACGACGGCATTGACTCGCATTGCTGCAAGCTCGATTGGCGGCGCCCCTGCAAGCTCCGTTCGCGGCCCCATCTCCCGTCGCCGCCCCCTCTTCAATCTGGTCCGGGTCGCGCGCCATCAGCCTGCAGCAGGTAAGGCAAGGCCCCATCCTCAAAGTTGTTCGTTCCTCCTTGTACAGCAGAGAATAGGTTGTTGAAATGTGATGTGAATCCTCTGATCTGCAGCACACATTAGATTTCGGGTCATTCCTCCTGGAAGTGAATGCGGAAGAAGACCGATCCAGCAAGACCAGCAAAACAATCGCATTGTCCTTGTGGATTTATTTTATTTTATTTTGACATTGTCCTTGTGGATTGGGTAACTGAGCAAAGATTATCTGAATTACTGATATCATTGTGTAAAATGTGAATGTCAGTCAGAGCATATTTATATCAACTAGATATGTTTTGTATAATGCTATCATGTTTACACGTTTAAAATATTTAAGATCCCCTTTCTAAATGGTCGTTTACATATTAATATCTAAACATGACAGAGTTTAATGATCAATTTTTATATAAACTGTTTCTCAGACATTCAGGGGCGTTACAGTCATTTTACAGTTTTTTCACAGCCACAGTCATTTCAACCAAACGGCTTTCAGCTTTTTTCACAGCCAACAGCCCACAGCAGCTTTTTCTACAGCCAACAGCCCACAGCAGCTTTTTCCATAGCCACAGCACAACCAAACACACCCTAAGTCTCTCATTATTTTTAAAGAAAATCTAGATGTATTTTGTCTTTTCCTTTTCTCCAATAAACAATTTTAAAAGCGCTTAGAATCAGTTTTTGGGGACACTCTAAAACACCATGTCTCAAATTCTTCATGGGAGGAAAGGTAACTATGAGGGTGTTCGAGTTGAGCCTGAACAAAGAGGCAACACCGTGCTTCTTTTACATTATTTTTGACATTTGAACGAATCTAATGTCAAAAATTATGTTATTTTCATCCATTTATTTTCTCTCTTTTCTGTCTAAGTTAACGAGTTATTATTATGGCATCAAGCTATTTTATCAATATTTTATTTTATTTATAGAGCGACCAGTTCTCATTGGAGCTCAATGGTTTGAGTGAAATTTCATTCACCATTAAATTGATTTTGAACCTGAGTAAAAGTCATAACATGAGAATATTGATGGGACAAAAGATTCAACTTTGAGCTGATTCAACGTGGTTGAAAGGCACCTCATTGAACAGAAGTACATTTGAACGATCATGATTCATGAGTGGGCATCTTCATTTCTGTATTTTTTTTTTTGATTCTTTTTGAATGCCAACAATACTTTGAGAAAAACATCAAGGGAAGTATAATGTTAATCAAACCTTATAGAGTAAATTTCAGAAAGCTACAACTATTTGCACCCTTATAACACAAAACTACAACTTTTGAAGGTCATTTCACAAAGCTACAACTATTTCAGCCTATAGTAACACAAACCTACAACTTTTGTAGCTTGGTCCCACTTGTCATTCCAACAAGTGCCACATAGCCCGGTCCCACTTGTCAATGACACATATGCCACAGAAGTTGTAGTTTTGTGAAATAAACTTCAAAAGTTGTAGTTTTGTGATACAAGAGCACAAATAGTTGTAGGTTTGTGAAATTTACTCAACCTTATAACAATGAATGTTACATGGGTCAAGTAATGAGGTGCAATATAACAAATGTTGATCTCAAGAAAAGAAAAGGAACCTATGGTTAACAAACCCGATGTTAGGATTAGGAGGCGCCTCATTAAACAAAATAACTTCCTAGCCAAGACTCCCAGTATGCGAAGCAGTGGCGAAGCTAGAGTCCAAGCAACGGTGGTGCCAAATAGACAAACTTTGCCTTTTATCCTTCAAAACTATGAACTAATGGTGGTGCACAAGGGGTCAAAGTGCACCAATTAGCACTAAAATTTCAATTTACCCTGGTGCCAGTGCACCAGGGTAGCTTCACCTAGCTTCGCCCCTATTGCGAAGCAATTAAATGACAAAGATAGAATGTCGGCTATGAGCCGATTCAACTATGTAAATACTTTATAGAGATTTCGTATGAGTGGTCATAAGATTTAGCTTCCCCCTATGGATTTTTAAAATGTACTTATGAAATACACGCGTATGGCATAATAGTACATGTTTTATTTATAGTGTATGATACTTACTCTGAAGTATGAACCCTAACATAAGTCCATTATAACAGGGAGATTAAGTGGACCTAGGGAGTTCATGATGTATCTCCCTGCGGTCTGTAAAAAATCAAAATAGGGATGCCTGATTTTTTTTGTTGCATCCAGTTGTGCAGTGCAACTCGTTGCTGAGTTTAGCGTCATGTAAGATTTAGCTGCCTCTCTGGTCTGTAAGCAAAGTTTGCCAAAATTCAGTCACGCTTTTCAAGGATCAATTTAAAAAAATTGTTTTTTTTTTTGCGATCAATTTAAAAAATTTGGTGAGCTGTAATTTTTGGATCCTGTTCGCGGTGCGGTGAGAGAACTTTCTTTGAGCTTTTACGGGCTTCAACCCACTAATCAGCCCAGACTTAGGCCCACCGTGACATCAAGCCCAGCCTAGTCTGACCTTCTTCCTTCCGGGGTCCGTCCATCATTTCCCGGGGAGTCCCCCATGGTCTCGTCCGATCTGATCCCAACAGCACCCCGTCACCGGAGGCAGATCTAGATCGGAGCTCACCCCTCGCCGCCGTCCGGCCCCGGCGACGCCAAAACCTACTGCAGCCTCCGCGATGGAGGCCTTGCCCGCCACGGAGACCCTCGAGGGGCAGAAGGAGCGGTTCGACCTCGGGGTCTTCGTCGGCGACCTCGCCCTCGACGAGGAAGTCGCCAGGTACGATGGCACGCAAGCTTGCTCTTACCTTGCAGGAGCGCTCCGTGTCTTCTATAGGTTGTGATTGGAAGCTTACCTCTGGCTGGTTTGTTTGGCAGCGATGACGAGTCGCTGGAGGGGCTGCAGCAGGAGCTCGACGACTGCAAGAACGACAAGGTGCAGCTTCTTGCTCCAACAGCATTTGTAGCTTCTTTAAATTGGTAGCTTGTCTTGGATCATGAAGCAACGAGACTTCGCCCGTTTCATCGTCCGAGTTCCATTTTCTCGCATTGCTGTCTGGTGTCCTTTCGAGCTCTGTGGCTCTGTGCAATATTTCATTGATGAAGAGGAACTGTGTGAAACAGTGTATCGTCAGGTTGCTGATGTTTTGCTTTTTGGATGCACGCAGGAAGTTGCAAACATCCTGGCCAATGGCATCAAACTGCGAGAGTACACAAAAGGTGTCGAGAATAACATTAGGCAAGTCGAGCTGGATTCTATACAGGTAACTGCTTTTTCAGATGTTATCTGTGCATGGTTCATGTTAACTATGCAAGCCCGCCATTTTCGCATGATTCCGTTGAATTTGAACCTATTGTAGTCAGTAATTTGTTGTTTAAACCATGGCAAGGTAGTTATTGTCATCAAAATTCAATTTCAAAAGATCAGTGAGCTAGGCAGACAATATGGTGTCTGGTGTCTTCAACTTTTCTATGCTTCTGAAAGACACATTTGTAGAGGCTTGAAGTTTGATTTGTACATGCTGTCTTCCATTTTTTCTTGCAGGATTACATTAAAGAAAGTGAAAATCTAGTTTCGTTGCACGATCAAATTCGTGACTGCGACAATATTCTGTCACACATGGAGACTCTCCTGACTGGATTCCAGGTAATTACATTTTCTCATCTGTTGTAATAGTACTATTAATAATTCTGAACATGCTGTATGGCATATGCCAGATAATATTTACAAGTTTGGAATGTATGAACTTATTCTGATCTTCTTGTCATTGTCAACTCATTTGTTGGTTTTGAATTTCCGCTTCACGTAGAATGCTGTTCAGTTACATGAGATTTGTTAAAAGCCTGCCCCTCTGCGTTTTCAACTTGTCCAACCCCCTGCAGTAACCTATAACATAAATGGAACTCCCATGTTGGTATTTCTACTTATTGTGCTGCCACTGACTCATGTGATCCCTGTGACAACTTTTGACTTCATTGCAATCATATTCTGAACAACATTATTCCTGGTTTAATAATTATTCTTTTCATTTAGTTTAAATTTCATGGCCTATAGTCCTTCAACATAGACAGTGTAATTATGGGTTTCTTGCACCTTTAAATAAAATCAAGAAGTCTATTTCTCTTTACTAAGTCATGTTGCAATCTTTTGACTTCTGTGGTAGACAGAAATTGGTTCCATAAGTTCAGAGATAAAAAACCTTCAGGAGAAATCAATGGACATGGGATTGAAGCTGAAAAATCGTAAGGTCTGGATCACTTCATGGACTATAGCTTCCATTCATATTTTTGTTATTCCAATGGCCTTTGTTCTGGGTAGGTTGTTGTCCATCTCCCATGTTGTATGAATCAGACATATTGGTTCGATCATGCATCTGCTGTCTGACTAGAAAATTTGTCCGCTTATATTTCCTTTGAGTAGATGTTAGAGTATGAAAAGTTTTCCTTTATTTTACGCTTTAAGAATAAATCCATTTATAACATCATTTTTTTGCCAAATCTTCATATGGTAATGCAATGCACACAATGGCATTTCTTAAATCTATTATATGATTGGTTCTACTTTACACTCGTAGATGAGTAAATTACAATTCACCTTAGGAGCCACACCAGATATTCCTTTTTAGTTTTTTTGAGGGGTTTTTAAATTGCTAAGCATGCCACACGCTTGCCACCGCACGGTCACGATATTCCTTTTTAGTTGAGAGTATCACAGATGCTAAGAGTATCATGTCACAAGCCATGTGAAACAATTGCTCCATCTGAAATATTTCAACGCAGGCACTATCATCCTAGATGTCAGAATTTAGTTTGTTTTTTCTTTTTGATTCATAATACCGACAGCTTTTATGAATGTTATTCCTATTTTTCATGTTCAGTTATTCATATGATTCTTATGCTCACTGTTGTAAAACAAATTGCAGGCTGCTGAGTCTAAATTGTCTAAATTTGTCGAGGATATAATAGTGCCTCCAAGAATGATTGACATAATTGTTGATGGAGAGGTACATTCAATTACTGCTGCGACTGACATTTTCCTATTCTTATATCCTACACAAGATTTCCTTTGTTTGTTTTTATATTGGATTTACTAAATAACTTTACCAACATTGCTTCTCTTGTAGTTGATGCAGTATCCAATAAGTTGTTCTTTAATGGATCACTGAAAATTCATTATTAAAACATCATGCAGGTCAATGATGAATATATGAAAACACTCGAGACTCTAAGCAAAAAAATCAAATTCATTGAAGCAGATCCCATGGTTAAATCGTCCAAGGCTCTGAAAGATGTTCAGCCTGAGGTTGAGAGACTGCGGCAGAAAGCTGTTTCAAAGGTTTGAATTAATGTTCCTCTTTAATTTCTGTTGGCATGGGATGTGTGCATTTTATCCTTATTTTGTCAAATACTTAACATCGTTCTATGGCTTGACATGTCTTCGTATTACCTAATGTGACTGTCAAATCTATTGCATCCTAATGCTATGGTTGAGCTGACCTGATCCATTAGTTAAATATCTAATACAACATCTTAGATCTTATTTAAGATGGAATCAGTTCAGTATCGCTGCCATGATGTGCGGATTCAAGGAAAAAAACGATCAAGTGAAACTGACAAATGGGACATGACCTTGAGCCAGAGGGCATAGATGCCATTTCCTGCAAACTTTGGATGTTTACAAAATGAAATTGATGTTTGTCAGTTTATGTTGGATACTGGTCTATTAAAGTTGTGTATTAATTTTCAATTATTCATTAGAATGAGGTGCTAATGATAAAACATGACTCCACCCTAGTCTTATTGTGTGGGAGGTGAGCGGCCAACCCGGTTGGTTTGGTGACAATCAACCACACTAGCCAATAACGAACGGTTTGTCTGGTAGATTTTGTTGACAAATAGTGTGGAGTGATAAATAAAGAATAGTACCTTTGTGTTGTCATTCGAATTATGAAACGTTTTAAATGTTATTTCTTGAATTGCTGCTTACCCTTTTGAAGTTTGGGGGCTTCATTGTACCTGGCAGCAATCTGTTTACTAGTAGAGAATGGTGCTTCCCAGCAGTATTGTAGTTAAATTAGTTAATAGGGAACTTGGAATCAGCACAATCTTTAGTACCTCTGTATAATTTCATACGACTAAATCTGTTGCTCACTGACATGGTATTTATTTAGCGATTATTGATGCACACCTGTTTTTTCTTGCAGATTTTTGAGTTTGTCATCCAAAAGTTCTATGCCTTGAGAAAACCAAAAACTAACATTCAGATTCTCCAACAGAGTGTTCTTCTTAAATACAAGTATGTCAAACTTCTGTGTCACATACCTTTCCTGAATGGAGATGATTGACAGTTCCTTTTTGTTGTTATATGCGCTTTCACTTCGCTATTATGTGTGTGTAATTTCTCTCTATTGCCCTCCCCACTGCAGGTACACAATAACTTTTCTTAAGGAGCATGCTAAGGAGATATACACTGAAGTTCGTGCAGCTTATATTGATACCATGAATAAGGTGAGTCTAGCAATGTGATCTTTGTGAGTGCCACACAATCAATGCAACATCTTGGTCCAATTGTTTATCAAATTGTTGACCAGCAAGCATGCTGCTCATTACTGTATTTTTAAGTAGATAGAGAATGTGGGTTGTCCAGTATTATGCCTGTGGGTTAAAAAAGTGGAACGACATCTCTTGAGGTTATGCGCCGCCTCAAGGCCCATCTTTGGCATTTAGCTGGAGCCAAAAAGCTCCGAGCTCTTGGTCTAGGAGGTGCTCAGGCAAACTGACATTAGCTCAGTTGGTTAAAGCCTTTAGATGTGAGGCCACCCACCAGGGTTCAAATCCTGGTGTGCACCAATTTATGGAATAAAAAAATCCACTCGCTGCATCCCATTTACTCGGTATGATCCGACCTGTGGTGGGCGGGCCCTCATGTATGGGGTGGCTCAAAGCATGAGTTAAGGCCCGAACCATAGGGGGCGGCTCCCTGAGGATGGGACCAGGGTTCGTGGATTTTCTCGGCCGGGGCTCTGGTTGAGTTCCCTATACAACAATACCGTGGGGGCGGTCTTTCCCCCACCGGCCGAGTTTTTTTAGGAGGTGCTCAGGACTAGTAGTAGTTTTTTTGTTGACATTTGGGTCGGGTCTAGCTTTTGTTGTTTATAAAAAAGAAAGTTCTGATATGTAACAAACAACCTCTCTAACTCTGGTCCAGGTTGAGGTGGTGGTGATGTATTGTACCTTTTTCTTCTCTTAATACAACACGTGCAACTCTCCTGTGTATTCACAAAAAAAATGGAACAAATCATGCTTACATGTTCTGGAACTTCTGGGCAAAAAGCAAGCGGGAGCCACTAGCCGGAAATACCCTATAGAGTTGCTATGTGCTCGCATGGTTCTGGGAGTATCACAATCTGTTCATGTCTGCCTTTGCTGTTTTGCCACTCCTTACTACTTTGGCATGTTTGATCTTGTGCCATCAACCTTCTTACGATGAATATTTCTGCAATTTTTCGGTGTTATCTTTGTCTGCCAGTAGCAAAGAGGGTCCCATAAACATATTGTGTATTTTCTTGGATTTGGAGCAACATGTATTTATTTTCTTGATTGCTTACCTCTTCCTATCAACGTTTCAGGTGCTGAGTGCTCATTTCCGTGCGTACATACAAGCGTTAGAGAAGTTACAGTTGGACATAGCAACTTCCACTGACTTACTTGGTGTTGAAACCCGAAGTACAGGCTTCCTTTTCTCTATTGGAAAAGAACCTCTGAAGTCCCGCTCTTCAGTTTTCGCTTTGGGTGATAGAATCAACATCTTGAAGGTGATTTGCTTACCGATACACGATTTGGATTATTTGATTCAGCAACAAGTTCACACCTTTGAAGTTCATTGACAACTACCATGATGTTAGAGCTAAACTTGGTCAATCATGCTATATGGTTCTTGTCAACTAATTACCTGGTTAATTCATTACTAAAGCATGTGATGATAATTCCAGCCTCTGCCTTCAGCTTTGCTAATTCATTGGTTCATGACCAAAACACGGTTGCTACAAGCCCATAGATGAGCATGGCCAATTTTATGACGAGTCTACTTCAAATTTTGTTTTACAGCTGGTTGTTATTCTTATGTGTGGCTATGCTTTTCTCTAAACCTACAGGTGTGGTCAATCAAATTTTCTTGACATGTTCATTAAGACATGCAAAAATAATTCCTCCCCAGACATGATTCACACCAATCGTAGAATTGTTTATGAATACACTTTATTTTTTATCATTCTAATAGTGGAATGTGGATTTGCATGTATTTTGAAATCCATTTATGAGCTTAAGTTATCCTGTACCAATTATATAGCATAATCTTTTGTTGCACTTTCTTTGGTACATCAGGAAATCGATCAGCCAGCATTGATACCTCATATAGCAGAAGCGAAGTCACATAAATATCCATATGAAGTCCTTTTCAGAAGCTTGCAGAAACTTTTAATGGACACAGCAACTTCGGAGTAAGCTTCTTTTTTTTTTCTTCGATTTTTCATCATAATTATCAATTGGTAGCATGACTAATGCATACCAACTGCAGGTACCTTTTCTCTGATGATTTCTTCGGCGAAGAATCCATATTCCATGATATATTTGCAGGTTTTCATTCTACTTTTTTTGTTTATTGTATGGTTGCCAATTTATTTGTATCTTATTATTTTTGTTGGAAAGTATCTAAAGTAAACCAGTATTCTCTGGTAGCATGTCAATCCTTGCATCTGTAGTTGATTTGAATCGAATGACCAGATTTAGGGTGATATGCTCTTTCCTGTAGCAGTAGCCATGGTACCATAAGAGACATGTGTGCATATTTTTAGCTAAACAGACAGCTAGACATATTTATATATATTGTTGGCAGTATTTTGCTATGTTAAGTACGGCCACCTGTGACCATTGCAATTTACTTGGTGTCTGCCCAGCTAAACTAGTAACCACATGGTATAAACTGACCAATATTGTTGAGGCAACTACCTGTTCTCTGCTAAAGGTGAACATGGTAACTAACTTGTATATGCAAAAGGAGGCTTGTGTACCTTGATGTAACTGGCTGAATGAAGCGTTTTTCTGAGGATAGTCTCAAGTGTTTTGTAAGCATTGAGGAAATTTTATCCTTGATTCATTCTAACAGATCAATCATCCACACACTATTTAATCTTGATTGGAAAGAAGAAAATTACATAATTCTATCCTAGCAGGTGCTGCAGCTGTTGTTTCCTCGTGCCAAGCATTCCAACCTTACCAATTGCGTTTTTGCATTTGTATCACACTACCTCAGTTTACGCACACATCGTTACTTGGTTCTACTTAATATTGTGATAATCAAATGCATGCATTATTAATGATTATTCATAATGTTTTTAAATACATCAAGAGTATGAAAAAAAAACCAAAATAGTGAACCTGTGCTGATTGCATTATTCACGGCTTCTCGTGGACGCAATATTACAATGTTCACTTCTATTCTCACTGTAGTATAACCTCTGGTAACAAGCTCTTTAGCATATTTCCCATAATTGGTGAAGTTGACATCTTACCATCACAGCTATTATTCTGGTGGATGCAATTGACTAATGCATATCTTTACTGTTTTCCTCAGGACCGATTCAAGTTGTTGATGAACATTTCAATGCTGTACTCCTGAACTGCTATGATGCAATAGGCATAATGCTTATGATCCGAATTATTCATCAGCACCAGGTATTCCTTAATTGTCCCTTTATGAAGAAACATATGGTAGTATCACCATCTGTATCCCTGTTTTGAGGAATTGTCATGGCAAGCGCTAGGGTAATGTCGATGTTGAAGCTTGTAGAGATGGGTAGGTTCGAACGAAGAATCAAATGCTTTAACTTGGATGACACCGTGATGCCGGTGTTGTGCCAAGGGATAATGCTCGGGAGATACGAACTGAGATTTAACTTGATTGATCGCACACGATGAATCTAGGGGGTATTATATTGCCCCAACCTATTACAGAGTCCTAACTGATTACCAACTCAAATACTTGAGCTAATCTATTTCTAAACAATCTCTTATCCAAAGCAAACTCCAAACTATCAATCCTAACAACCCTGGACTAAGCTACTCGTAGATGGCGCGGATTCCGTATGTGCACGGCTACGACGCGACCTACTGTATTGCGGACTGAGCATGACATGAAAAAAGTATAGGGGAATGACACTTTTGTGGTCTTGTAGTGATTATGATTTTTTATCAATGCTTGGTTGAAACTGCATACTTTAATCACTGTTCTGACTAGCCATGCCTTGCTAGTTGCCTAATTCTGTCGTTGTCCATGCTGATGAGGTCTTCTTCTGTATTGAGTTACTATAGAAACTGGACACATTAGGTATGCTTATTTCAGAATGATAGTAATGCTAGACTTTCACAAGCCGATACCAGTTTCCCCTTTTTCAGTTTGGCGAACCAGCAGATATCAGATTTCATGTAACTGCATGCCAAGATATACGTGCTAACTTGCTAAGCCTTATTTGAATCTCTTGAAGCCAACCGAGTAGTTTTTTGCAGGAAAAGTGGTACACCTTTCTATGTGCTTTTAAAAAGTTCAAATGTTGCTCATTATTGTGAGAGTAACTCTGTTATACTCAATCCCATAAACTGGTGTAATCACCATAGTCTGAATATCGTTAAACATCTAATTCTGAACGAAATTGGTATTTTGTGCAGCTTATCATGTTTAAGCGCCGGATTCCATGTTTGGACTCTTACCTTGACAAGGTTCGTTCTGTATGCATTATCTTTATTTCTTGTTGAAAGCCTATCTTGTTCAAGCCTATCTTGTTTACTGGCATGAGAATATCTTCTGATCTCTTTGCAGCTTATTTGAATCATTAAGTTTATTTTAAGGACAATTGCAGGTTAATATGTCGCTCTGGCCTCGCTTCAAGATGGTGTTTGACTTGCATTTGAACAGTTTGCGAAATGCAAATATTAAAACTCTCTGGGAGGATGATGTCCATCCACACTATGTCACAAGGAGATATGCTGAATTTACTGCTTCTCTACTTCATCTCAATGTTGAACATGGGGATGGTCAGGTTAGTTTGTCGAACTTTTGAACTCAAAACATGCCATGCTGTTAAGCTGCCTACTGTTCTGTAGCTTATGGAAGTTACAAATTTGGGCTTCTATGTGCAGCTGGATCTTAATCTTGAGCGATTGCGAATGGCGATTGAGGACTTGCTTGTTAAGCTGGCTAAGATGTTCACTAAGCCAAAATTGCAAACTATTTTCCTGATTAACAACTATGATTTAACGATTGCCATCTTGAAGGTAGGTGTTTTTTCCCCCCTTCTTTTTTCTAATTTCAAATGACATTCTTTTCTGTTGTAATGTTTTAAGTATGTTAAATCTATATAATGGTACCACCATTCCGTATTCAAATTGGTTTTGATATTTGTTTTAAAGGAAGCTGGCACAGAGGGTGGAAAAGCACAACTTCACTTTGAGGAGGTTCTTAAGAGTAACATCGCGATATATGTGGTATGTAGTTCTGTATATCGAACAAAATTCTGTATGGCCAAATATCAGTTATCTCATTTGTTAAGCTTATTGATGGAACTCCGAGTGCAAACAAGGAAACACATAAATCTTGATTTTGTGTTAGTTTCTTGAATGACCGCCTAGCTATTTCGCGATTGATCCAAAAATTACCTATGAATTGTCAATACCGGGTGGCAACAGATCAGGCTGCATATGGTTTAATGTTAGAGACCTTAGTAAAGTAACTAGGAGAACTGCAGTTTGTTATTGTTGTGAGAGCTGAGTTGGTATATTCATGCAAGATGTCGAAACTTACAATTTGCATTTCTAGCATTTTGTATAAGTCCTATAGGCATTCCTTGATATGGTGCATCGATATTTCTGCAGGAAGAGTTGCTCCTGGAGCATTTCAGTGATTTGATCAAATTTGTCAAAACGCGTCCAGGTAACTTGATATCTTACTAAATGCACCCTTTTGCTTATGAACATCTCACCTTTGTGTGATTTTTATCAGCGGAAGAGACAGCTACTAGTTCAGAGAAAGCCAGCATTGGCGATGTCGAACCACTGGTGAAAGACTTTGCGAGCCGATGGAAAGCTGCGATAGAGCTGATGCACAAAGATGTCATTACATCTTTTAGCAACTTCCTGTGCGGAATGGAGATCTTGAAAGCGGCACTCACCCAGCTCCTACTCTACTACACCCGGCTCACCGAGTGTGTCAAAAAGATCAACGGTGGGTCTGCTCTCAACAAGGACTTGGTGTCGATATCCTCAATCCTGTATGAAATCAAGAAGTATTCTAGGACCTTTTAGTTCTTCCTCCCTGCCTTGTACACTAAGAGCGACTAGACGAGGGGTGGTGGTGTATTCTTACTTTGTAGTGAAAAGTTAATACATGCTACTGAAAAGATAAACAGAGCATTTTGCTGTGATTTTCTGGATCCCCACCTACCCTTTGAAGCACGGAAGCATGTTCGTCCTGCTGTTGTTATATGTGTAATTGTAAGAAGTTTGTTTCGCATATATGTATCAAAGATTACCATTTAATGTGATTATACAGAATGTCTATTTGTGGTCTCTAGCCACGTAGTTGTAGAATATGTGAACTTGTGAAGTAATCACCTCTGTGATCTACTGGATGGGGGCTGAACCTTTTTAGCTGTTTGTGTATGCCGCAGTCATTGGTTTAGAGCTGCACTAGTGTCAGTAACAGTCTTCGTCTCCTTCTATTCTTTGAGCCTCCTTAAATAGTCCAACTATGCTATATTTTTGTGTATGATCGATCGAATTTGCAATCCAGATTCTGGTCTTATTAGTCTTGATGCTAGCATTTGCTTGGAAGTATTTTGAGTGAGTGTGTTCAATTTGGTCTTTGTAGCGACCTAAATGTAGAAGCCCAAATTCTGACAAAATGATGCAAAGTATGTTGACCACCATTCAAATTTCCAAGTACATGATCAGTAAGTCTTATCAAAAGTATATGTGTCAAAAGTTCGCATCACAACCATGATTTTTAACTTGAAAATCTACAATACTTGTTAACGGAGCTGGGAGAGGGCATGTTGATGACTTTGATGCTTGCACCTGATCAGCTGTAGTACCACCGAATGATATGTACTTGGTGAGATGCATATATGCCTCTTCCGGGCCTGCAGAGCCAGATTCCTGCATTGGCGATGGAGGTTGGTTTGAGATATTCCGTGGGGGCCAAAGGGAAATTATGCTTCTAATGATGGATATTTGTGCGATGCCGGCGGAAAGAATAGTAAAAAAGAAGAAAGAAAAGGATATTTGTAGAAAGGGGAATAAACAATTCCAGGATAGAACAGGGAGCATCACGCATATTGCCCCCGCAGCGGCCGGCAGCGAGTGGGAGCGTAACGTCCCCACGGGCGCACGGCGCCATCTCAGCCGTTGATTCGTAGATCCGACGGTTGGCTGCCTCGCTGGGGCGACCCACCCCCCACTATACAAACCACCCCGCAGGCTCCCGTTCGCAACGGATCGGGCGCAGAAGCGAGAGCAGCACCACTTCCCTCCGGCCACCGACCCCGATTCCGCAGCCGCCGCCGGCAATCTCTTCCTCTCGGTAAGCCGCCTCCCTCCTCCATCTCCCACTCCGGCCTCTGTTCATGTATTCTCTGTTCCATGATCTGCTGCGCCAGGAGCGGTCGTGTCTACCCCGCCAGATCCGCCCATTTGGGCTCGCGTTGTTGATCGGTAGCCGGATCTGCTGTCTGGTAGGATGGTAGCGTCGTCGATTCGTAGGGTCTCGGCGCCCATGCCTTCGGGGACGGTCGATTTGTTTGGCTTTTGATGTAGATCCGTCGAGCATTGTGGTTCTTTTGATCCGTTGGGCATTGTGGTTCCTTTTTGTTGGGCGCCTTGGGGAAACCATGCCGTGAACGATCTATCTGCTTGGCTGCATGTCGGTTCTCGGTTACCCTAAATTCTGTACGTCGTGCTTTTTTGAATAAAAAATTCAGGCAGGCACGTATTGACTGCTGTTTGCGATAGTTTGACAGCGACCTGCCAACCTATGCGCCAGTAGCGTTGGTTGATGATGTTTATTTTTCCTGGACTATTGTCTGGATCTGGTTACTTTTCTTTTCATATGGTGCTTACAGGAAGGTTCACTGATTGCTAGCATGCTACCACTTGCACAAACATTTGAGATATGAGTTTGTTTCTTTGTCAAAAGAGTTCTAGATGTCATTTCCCTGTAAGATGGGTCATTGGCCCTTGCAAACTTAAATAGGGTAAAATTGTCACCAAGCTATGATGGCAGATCCACATTTATACCGCTTCTCTGCTTTGCGATTGCACTGCTGAAAATTATTTTGAGTTGTATTGTCAAACTAAAACTTCTAGTTTCCTCTGGAGAAAATGAGATCCTTCCCTGAGATGCTTATCAAGTTTTGACGCCAGATCCAAACATTTCCTTATATGTTCTGTATTTTCGCTGAGTATTGGAAACTAATTTTAGCTGTGTTGTTCCATTTCTACCACTTGATATCATGTGTATAATCATGGTTGATTTCTGAGTTGAATCTGTTACTGTGTTCAGTTTCTCTTAGTCAACAATCAAGATGAGCCGTGGTGGTAGCGCCGGTGGTGGTCAGAGTTCTCTGGGTTACCTCTTTGGAGGCGGTGAGGCCCCAGCCCCAGCGCCAAAGCCTGCGGCAGCTGCACCTGCAGCGGCACCAGCTGCGACTGCTCCTCCAGCTGAGAAACCTGCTCCTCCAAAGGCTGATGTGGCCAAGCAGATTCCTGCCGGTGTTGCCAGCCAAACCAATAACTATCACCGGGCTGATGGACAGAACACTGGGAACTTCCTCACGGTATGCCATTTCCATTTTGTGTTGTCCTTTTAGTTCTGTTTCTGCCATCATCCTATAGCACTTTGTGGATTTTTAGCTGGTGAAGTATCTTGTTTGAAGAAAACGCTTTTGTTCAGCAACCAAATGACTTCAATTGTTGCTTTAGTTGCACTAAAATGAAGTTATGTGCTGAGCATCATGGAGAATATCATAGAGTCTGATTGATATCATGGAACTCTGTTTGCTTGTCACATTAGATACTTGCTTTACTTTGTTTTGCTGTCCCACTAGGATCATATTTGATCAGAAAATCTATTCCGATCACATTTTATCCCTTTAAAGTGTAGTGAATATTGATTGTTGCATGGGTGTTCCCCTGTTGCTATTGCATTCTGATGTTATAACTTTATTTGGATATAAATCAATCAAACATGTACCATTTTAGCACCAAGTCCATAGCTTTGCTCACTAGAAATATTTGACTTGCTTGTCCTGATGGAACAGTTGTTATAGTTAGTTTTAAATATTGTGACATGCCTCTATGTTTGCTTTGAAAGGAAACTATGTGTGATCGCAATGAATTGAACTAACTGTCCTGCTAAATCATCTTGATTGTGTTGATGTTTCAATGCCTGTGACTACATCAGCCAATCATATTCTACATCATGATAGAAGTACGCTAATATGCCTGTTCTATAGGATGTTTGAATATTTTCATCTTCTTTACTGGCATCATGCCCCTCTTCTTTTACTGCTCTCTTGTTTACTGCCGTACAGTTTTATGATGTCTGCGCACCCATAGAACATACTCTCTCATATGTCTGTTGATTTCTCAGCTGGGTTAACTAACAGTTCTTTGTGTTACTGAAATTGTGTTTTCAGGACCGTCCTTCGACCAAAGTCCATGCTGCTCCCGGTGGTGGGTCTTCCCTGGGCTACCTGTTTGGTGGGAACTGATGCTGGCGCTCACCAAGCTATCTGCCGCGCTATCTGAACTGGGAACAACCGTTGTTGTCGTTTTATTCCTGTACGGCGGACCGTGCGTGTGATTTCTGTGTGTCAAACCTTCCTCCGCATGGGGCCATGTCCAAACCTGTTGCTTAATTTCAAGGCAAATCGTATGCCTAAACTTTCATAATTCATTGTGTACCCATTGTCTTGTTATTGTTTACACACTATGTGTATGGTGTTGTTGCTTTTTATGCATTTCGATGGGTCCGATAGTTTTTAGTTGTGTATCGCATTGCAAACCAGGTCCCAGTAACATTGTCCATGCCGCACAAAACTACAAAAGGTTTAGTTGTGAGGAGACCTGCTGTTGCATGGGTGTGCCCGGCTATATTATGTGTCGCTGTGCTACTGGAAGACCAGGTTTTTTTTTTCTTTTTGGGTGACAAGAATTGAACTCGTTGCCAAGGCCGAGTGTCCATTCCGAACCCTTGCATCCGCAACCAGCAGAACGAGTCGATGATACCGATCCAACCGGACCGGTAAGACAGGTTACCGGTCGGTAACCGATCAAACCGATGAAAATTGAACAAAATTCGTTAAAATTTTAAATTTATTTTAAATTTAAAATTGAAAACCAGTAAACGAGAAAACCAGTCTGGACCGGTAAGTCTGGTTACCGTGAAAACCGGACCGGTTACCAACGGTTTTGCAAACCTTGGAACACAGTAAAGCAAGGCCTTTGGGCTGTTTTCTTCCCCATTTAAAATGTATGTCGTTTCAGGAACTGTGTTAGTCAGTTTTTTTCTTCTAAAAAAAAGGATTTTGGACATCAATATGAATGGATTGCATAAAGCGGATACAAATAATCTCACTAGTTAAAATATTGTCAATTCTGAATAATATGTTTTTATCTGAAGTAATCTAACATTTCAGCCGTTGGCAGGCCTTCTCTGAAATCGGCTCGGGCTTTGATTTTTCAGGATAGGTGGTCTTTTTGGAGTTGAAGCCCTTTTGAAAACCATTTGGTAAAGCGGCTAGTCAATGAACAACAGAAAACCGTTGAGCCATGTCGACACGGTAGATGTGTGCAAAATGGTTCGAAGCCCACTCTTTTGTATATGAGATGGAGAAAGTGTTTATAGATTGTACCATGTCCTGTAGGACGCCACGCCGCTCAAACCAAATTGTGTTTTTTCATGCATGCGAAATGATGCTGAACTGTAATGGCGACCATTAGTTCTTTCCATTGGTGTTTTATTGGTGTTATTCATGTAATCACGGTAAATAATTACAGCATGATAAGGTGAAAGGCATGGAATCATTCTAGAGGCGGGACCGTGCTAAATCTACAGCATGAATGGCGTGATCAAGTGCGAATAAGGCGTGAGACTAGGGATGGCAATTTCACCCGCGGGTGCGGGTCACCCGCGGGTCCCGCACCCGACGGGTGCGGGTGCGGGTGGTGTTTTTCACCCGCGGGTGACACCCTTACCCGACCCGCAATGACTCGGGTGCGGATGCGGGTGTGCTCTCCCACCCGCGGGTGACCCGACGGGGCCCGCGAAATCTCAGCACTCCGGCCTAGCCCAACTTCCACGCAAGCAAGAAGCCCGGCCTGCTATGCCCACTCGTTGTCTCCCGTCTTCCCCACTCACGCCGCCGCAACTCCCTCCCTCGTCACCATCGCACAATTGCGCCGCCACACCCGGGGCCGCAGGCGCACGTGGCCAGCCGGCGAGCACAGGCCTGCTCGTGGCGCGGCGAGGAGCCAAGGATGCGACTCCTCGCGGCCGCGGCGCTGCGGCTGCTGCTCGTCACGCTCGCCGCGCAGGAGGGCGTGGTGCCGGCGGCGGCGCAGGACGCGGCAGTGAAGGGCGTGGTGCCGGCGACGGAGGAGATCCTGGCGAACATGAGGGCCAAGAAGGCAGCGGTTCTCGCCGCCGAGGTGGGCCAGCTCCGGGCAAGATCTCCGGCTTGGTTCGAGTTCGTCCGTCTCTGCTTCATTTTGTTCTGCTGGGTTCAGTAGGTGCTCTGTGGCTGTGGGATTGGAGATTACCTCACGAATCGATGACTGCCTCACTAATCGCCTAATCGCCTTCCTCTTCCTCTTCCTCCTCCCCTGCTTGCCCCCAATCTTCCTTCTCCAGCTCCAGGTATGCCAATCAATCCATCCATCAATTAATTCATTTCTGTCAGATCTTCTGCATTTTAGTTTTCTTCCCTCCTGATCTGATTAGACGGTTCTTTTGCTGTTTTTGCTTGGAGAAAATCAAATGAAAGGAGCTGATAAATTTCCTTTTTTTTTTTCCGCTTCTGCAAGGGCTGGTTCCCTCCGGGCAAGCAGGGGGCATCCATGGCGGTGGTGCTTGACTCCTCCGTGTTTCCTGTGATGCCAGCGCAGTGTTTACTGTGATGCACCCGCGGGTGACCCGACACCCGCCCGAGACCCAACGGGTGCGGGTGACATATTTCACCCGCGGGTGCAGTCGCGGGTGACTGATTTCACCCGCACCCGACCCGCACCCGACCCGTTGCCATCCCTAGGCGTGACCAATACCTAGCCTGAATTAAGTACTCCCTCCGTCCCAAAAAGCTTGACGCTTTTACTTTCAGATAAAAAGTTTAATTGTTCGTCTTATTCAAATTTTTTTTGTAAATATTATTTATTTTTTTATAACTTGTTTTATCATTAGTAATACTTTAATCATGACATATTTGTTTTAAAATTTGCATAAAAATTTTGAATAAGACGGACGATCAAACGTGATGGTAAAAAGTAAAAACGTCATTCTTTTTGGGACAGAGGGAGGAGGTGGTAAGACATATCAACCACAATGAAAATGCTGAATTTACATGTCATTTTTCTTTCTTTTTGCAAAGGATTATTTTTCCTGAAACTATGGAATGTCATAGGCAGAAGGAACCACAAAACTTTTTTTTAAAAAAAACATTTTTTGGTCTTTTGTTTTTTAAAAAAACATGCAGTCTTTCACCCTCTGAAATTGAAGTTATGATACGGTGCAAGGTTAGAGGTAACCACTGCCATACCCAAGATTTAATGTGAGAGAATAAATGGAAGATTTTTTTTGAGCGGTTACGAAATCTATCCTTACCTATGTTTTTGTAGATGGGGCCCACGCCCTGTTACTGTTATACTGTTGCGAAGGCGAATTTTCGACTTGGCTGCCATCGCTGGCTTCACACACGCCCAGATGCATCCAGCGCCCTCATCCATTTTCCTCCCCTCCCGTTTCTTTTTCCAGAATGCTCTGCACCGCCGAGCCGCTCCCACCGTCCCCTCCGCTCCAAGTCTCCCACACGGCCACACCTGCGCCGCCGGCTCCACCGACCTCGCCGCCGGCAATGGCTTAGTCCATGGCCAACTCTCTCCTCTCAAACGAAGAAGATCCAGACAATGCGGGCCCGAGCCCTTCCGCTCCCCTATCTCTTTGCCTCCTCACGGCGTCCGTGAGGACCTTTCCGAGCTCACCGGCGCCCTCGCCTACCACTTCTTGGGCGTGGCCTCCTTCTTCGCGCTGGCCGCGCAGGATGGCGCTCCTCACCGACCGTACCCGGCTGAGATCGCTGGCCGTTTCCGCGCGGGCCTCGCGCTGCTCCCTATCAGCCGGGCCGTCGCGGATCTCTCGAAGATCACCTCCTCGCTGCTCTGGTCTGGAGCTGGATGGGGCAGAGGCGGCCGCTGGCGTCACCGAAGAGGTTATCGCCTTCGCGCGGGATGCCACCATGCGGCCTGAGCTCTGGCTCGACCTCCCCCTCCCCGACGACACCGATTCTGAAGGTTCGTGCACTTCACTGTCCTTTGCCTTTAATCTTGATTACGATGTGCTAATTATATATTGGCCCTTGCACTATTGATTTGAAATGCAGATTTCGACATTACTGCAAGACCACGTCACATGAGTGAGGGCTAGCCGTGAGAGCTTGGCGCCGGAGCTAGCTAATCTGAGGATCGAGCCACATGAGCACGGATTGCTTCTGGATGTTGTACATCTTGCTGCTGCGTCCTAAGCTCAGGAAGGAGGATGCCGAGATACTGTCTACTGCGCAGGTGATTTGCCTTTACGGATTTAGTTTATGTGCTAAGCTGACTCACATATTCATTGATGTCCACCTACTTACCTCTGATTTGGCCCTGAAATCTAGCTGTTGAATTGTTTCCCCAGCAATTTTAATTTTAGCTGCCCATAAAGAGTATATGGTTGGCAGTGACCGGCTGCAAAGAGTTTGCACTTTGCGGTGTCGTTATGCTGTTTATGCACATATTGTTCTGTTCTGGTGCCATCATGTAAAGTTTAAGGTTATAGCTGCTTACCAAAAGCTTCAGGAGCGTTGTTTTTCATGTTTGGTTCTTGACAATATTCACAAATTTCCTACTGTGATGGCATCAGAATGGAACTATAATCTGTAGATGACTGTTTGCTACATAACTATAATTCACATTTTCTTTTTGAAGCGTAACTTATGCATTAATTTAATTTGCAGCATCGTACACCCCAAATGATTGGTTGATTTATGTCGTGCTGAAGGTAGCTCATCACTGTTGTTCAACAGTTCTAGCAGGCTTTTCTGATGTCGATGAATCAGAATAGCACAATGTAGGTATTTTTTTTTTCCATCAACATTTTTATGTATATAATAATCATATAAGTTTTATTGTGGGACTGTTAAGCTCTTCAGATGTATGATACTGCTGCTGCTGCATCAGTTTTGCTTTCCCCTTATAGCAATAGTCCTCTGACATTATTGTGGGACATGTTTTGTTCCTCTTCAGATGTATTCTATTTCCTTGGGTGGACTTAGCTCCAGCAAATTGCTATCTGGGATCTTGCAGAACCCTCTACAGCTCTTAGCACATCAATTGATTCACTGTTTTTAGGTTTGTCAGTCTCTTGAGGTTTGTCAGTCTTTAGCGGTTGTGATCAATTATATATTTTAAGCCACCTATTGCGAATTGCTGTCAGTTTAGTAACTTTGTGCTTCTAATTGTGTTTCTTAATTTTGAACAGCTACTATGTCTGTTGTGGTGGCTCTATGGGTGAGCAGTAACATCGGTGAAACTATGGGTTTGCATTATGAAAGGTTTTTAAATAGATAGCAAGAGCATAAGAAAGGGGCTGAACAGCCATATCATCCTAGACACTTGGACCGTTTGACAGCATAGAAATGCGGGAGTACTTGAAGGGTCATCAAGTATCGAGAAGGCCTTAGTTTAGGACGTCTGGAGAGTCGAGCTAATTAGTTCCTCTCTACTTTTCAGTGGGTCGTGCTTTTGTGTTTGTTTTTTTTCCTTTTTGTTAGTCTCTGATATGTGATTGTGGGCCCTTCTTGCTTTGGCCCTGGCAAGGAGGGTCTAGATTGTACTATGGACCACTATTTTCCCTATAATACAACAATACACATCTCTCCTATGTGCATGTATATGCATTTGTTGGCCAAATAAATAATTGTCATGGATGGGGTTTTTCTTCTCGAGCGTGTCCCTGGATTCATGTGGGTGTTCATTGACCTTATCATAATTTTGAGTATCCTTTTGTCAATATGGTGGCAAATTCTGTGCAGTAAACTTGCTTGAATGTTTAATTCTGTTATTGGTGAAGTCGGAAAGACCAGTCCAGGTACAATTGTTACTTGGCAATATCTTTGCAGTACTGAAGTTGCTCTTGCTTCCTTCAGATCTATGTTCTTTGGGTTGTCTTTTGTTATAGTCCATTCATTTTCTTTATCTAAAATAATTCATTGATTTCGTCGATATGGTTGATAGAGGATATATGTGTTTTGTGAATCTACTTCTAATTTTATTGCATTCATCCTAAACTTTGCATGAGAATAATAGGAAAAATGGTTGATAGTTTGTTGGTTAGACTTGGACAGGTCACTTATTCACCGTCTTACTAATTTTCACGTGTTGATTCAGTTGCTAGCTACCAGAGAATTTCATTGGAAAGTTTTAAGATTAAAGGGGATGATCAATCATCTATGTTGTGTTTAAATAGATGTCTACCTGAAATTCTGAATAATTTGTCTACCATTCTAATTATTCATCCAAACTGCAGTATTTTTTTTTCAGAGATTGTAGATCTAATTTGTCCAGCATTTACTTCAAAGAATTTTTCACATTAATTTGGCAGCCCGGGGCAACGCCCGGGGTTCCTGCTAGTAGAATCCATAGTTTTGTCCGTCAGGTCTACTGTTCACTATTACTGTTTTACTGTTTTCCCAACAGTCGCTCCGACCGTTGGCTCGCTTGTGGCCTGCACAGCTCGGCCGTCCGTGCGGGGCCATCTCCTTTTCCCCACGCGCCGCACCCCTTCCTCCCCGACCTCCTCCTTGCTCTCTCCCCGGAGTCCCCGCCCCGGCACCCGTCGCGCGCTCCCTGCCCGGCGTCGTGCCGCCCTGCTTCACTCATCCACGAAGGGGCAAGCGCCGCGCCGCTTCCTCTCGCAAATTGGGCGCGCTCTGCTTCGCAGCTCGGCGACTTCCCTCCCTCCCCAAACCCTTGCCCGGCTCGATCCCCGCTGGCTCATGGCGCGGCGGCGGCTCCGACTAGCTTGCGTGCGAGGAGAGTTGGGGTTGGTTTGATTCGAGTGGTGGATCAGGCTTCTTCTAATGGTCCATTTCGGTCATGGGGTGCGCACGGATGGGGAATTGTTGGGGCGTGCGAATCGAGGACTGCCACCCGTGTTGTGTTGTGATTTTCTGTTGAATTACCAAGTGGTGATGATGTGAGGGGTAGGGATGATCCGTGCTTGCTACCTGGGTGGCTTGAATCCTGTGGTGACGATTCAGGGATCCGACATCTTGATCGAGAAATCATGGTACAGCTTCCCTTCCCGTCCCCTCAATCTGGTCCCTTTTCATGTGCTATATGCTTAGATCTCTGTGTGTTCTTTAGTATCTATTCAATATGATACAGTAAGGGGTAACTAAGCTAAATGTTCAAGCTGTCAAAGTGTCTGATGGTCGCAACAAACCATGGCAACAAATGGTATTTACAACAAAGCACTATTGCTGATTGGATTTAAAATGATGATGCATTGTGTGCGTTTGTGATATTCTTGCTGAAATAAAGTAGGATGTTAGTACTTAATTAGTAATGATTTAGTTTCTCTCTCTGTCCACTAATCAAAACAAACAGTTCTGATAGTTAGCCTAACTGCATTTTCATTTTAACCTAATTGTAGCAATGTTTTAATGGAAAATTTCTTCAGGCTACTAATTTAAAAATGTATAGCCTAACTGCAGTTTTATTTTGATCTAATGGTAGCAATGTTTTTATGAAATTTAAAGACTCCTTCAGGTTACTAATTTGAATTTAGGTATTATTCCAGGAATGCAAATATTCTCCTGCATACTTGATACTCTTTGGGACAGCCGTTCAACATCAACCACCTAAAGCTGAATCACAAAGGTAAGCTATAGCTCAATATTTTGTTTCCTGTTATACATCTGTTTAACTTGGGATCAAAAACTCTGAACATTGTATTCCAATTGTGTGTTAGAGAGAGGAAAAAGAGCCATCTTTACAGCCTCCTTTTTTATGAATGATACAGAGACAATATGGACAGATATAGCCCACACCAGCAATATGGACAGATATGGCCCACATCAGCAGGGGTCCTCACTTTGTGCGCAGCAGATGTGGCAGATGATGTTCTTTCTATTTCGTTCGTGTGAAACTCATTTGCAGCTTTATGGTGACAATTAACTATCATAGGTGTGTTTCTCTTACTATGTCTGCCATTTACAATGCAACTACAATGTTAGTCATGTTGGTTGTTCTGAGACTTTGGACAATTCCTATAGAAAAGATGTGTAGTTATTCTATCTTTATATTGTGGAAAATTAAAAAAAAAATACAACCAGAGTCATCAGCCAGTAGCAGAAAGTAAATTGTCATGTATCCTTCCCTCCTTTTTCTCTTCTGATTGGGTTCAGTTTTTTCCCTAACATTATATATGCATCTTCCTCACGTTTTGCAGTTCTGTTGGCCTATCATGATACATGGTGCTGCGGAAGCTAAAGGATATGCATTCGCTTATTGGCTACTCGGTTCCTTTTTCAGGACTGCCATCACCTGAGATGGGATAATATGGTACGTCTTTTATTGTCATAGTTTCATGAATGAAGCCATAGGTCATATATTGATGCCTCATGTACAGCTAGCCTTTATTTGTATTCTATCAAATTGCTTGCAAGGATTTATTTTGCAAAATAATTTGATCTCTTCCAGCTTATATTCAGTTAGGTCTCGTGCGTGAGTTGTAAGAACAATGAATTGATGCACTATAAAATGAAATAGTAGAGCAAGACGATGACAGTGACAATGCAGCCTTATATGACCAATTTTCATCATTCCTCAGTGCCTACATTCCATATTAGACAAACATTTTGGTTGTATTCCTTTATTTTATTGTAGGACCAAACTTTTTTTTTGTCGTGTAGTAATCAATTTTGATGGTAAAAATCCAAAATATTGATGAATACTCTGAAAAATCGGCAATAAATACCATGTTGGCATATTGCTATGTCAAGTCCTGCATTAATTTTATTACTCTCTATCTGATTTTTTATTTTTTTTTTGTCATAGGTGCGTTTCTCTTACTGTTTCCTCCATTCACAGCTAGAATGATGTCCAATGAAAGCTGATTATAACATTTTGCCGTACATTTAATTGTTTTGTGCCATTGACCAATACCTGTTGTGGTAAGGTAACATTTTCCTATTGCCGTTAGATTAGATGGTGAAAAATGAGTAAACCATCCACATCATCTATTGTAGGAATTTAACTGTTGTATGCACTTTCTCCCCTTATGTTCTAATTAGATTCAGCCTTCCTTTGTGCATTCAGGTCATTCAAAGTTTATAGAGGGAAGAAAGGCTCCATTGGAGGTTTAGACTTTTCTATGATGTCAAAAACAGGTTGAAGCTTGCCTATAGGGTCCATAATCTTTCTTGATAAAATGTATTGATGCATAGAATATTTATGCATGAAAGAGGTAGCAATTATATGGATTTATTGTGTATCTGTTTCAACTCTATAATCATAGAAAGACCAAAGATTCGATAACAGGTTAGATATTTGTAACTAATATACTTGGTCTCAGTTTGATCTGCTTCGTTACTGTATGCATCCGTAGCCTACTCTTACCATGTCCAGATGTGCAAATATTGTTTTTACTATTTTAACTGTGATGCATGTTTGGCACACTGCTTCAGCGCCTGCGGCAACGCGCGGGGTCTCAGCTAGTTAAATGACAACGCGGTGAATACAACATGATCATGGGCAGAGGAAAAGGCATAAAATCTGTCCTGGCTGGGAACGACACACTGCATTTGCTGTTGAGGAAAAATTAAAAGGGCACGATCATGTAAATTACGCGTGAAAAATATGCCGCTTAATAAATAGAAAAAATCATACTCGTATGTTATTTATGTGCAGCAACCAAATCCCAGACCGAAACCGAATTCAGTTTTCGTGAACTAATGGAAAATCCACACATGAAAGTTACTGATGAAACGGCAATCACACAAATGGTTCTCGTGGCACTTTCTTCGTGAATGAAGTTGAAAGGGAATCCTCAGGTTGCGAAATCGTAGACGAGTTTTTATTTGGTTTTCCCAGCTGTCGCGATTAAAAACTCTGGAAATAAATATACGCCCACGGTTTTGTTCATCTATTTAAACCCCCTTCCACCCTCTCCCAAACCCCACACCATCCTGCCTTCCCACCTCCCCCTCCCCAAGGAAGAACGCGCCATGGACACCGCCACCGCGCTGAGCTCGAGCCAGGACTACCTCCTCCTCCTCTTCCCGGCCGCCACCACCTTCCTCTCCCCGATCCTCGCCGTCGTCCTTGTCGCCGTCTCCCTGGTGTGGCTCTTCCCCGGCGGCCCCGCGTGGGCGCTCTCTCGGATGGGCCGCCGCGCCGCGTCCCTGCCCCCAGGCGCTCCGGGCGTGGTCACCGCGGTGGCGGGCCCCGCGGCGCACCGCTCCCTGGCGGCGCTGTCGCGGTCCGTCCCCGGCGGCGACGCGCTGGTGTGCTTCACCGTGGGCCTCACCCGCTTCGTGGTGGCAAGCCGGCCGGACACGGCGCGCGAGCTCCTGTCCAGCGCCGCCTTCGCCGACCGCCCCGTCAAGGACGCCGCCCGGGAGCTCCTCTTCCACCGCGCCATGGGCTTCGCACCCTCCGGCGACTACTGGCGCGCGCTCCGCCGCATCAGCTCGGCTTACCTCTTCAGCCCGCGCAGCGTCGCCGCTTCGGCCCCGCGCCGCCTCGCCATCGGCGATCGCATGATCGAGCACATCTCCGCACTCAACGGCGGGGAGGTGGCCATGCGGCGCGTTCTCCACGCGGCGTCCCTGGACCACGTCATGGCCACGGTGTTCGGCGCGCGGTACGACGAGGCGAGCAGGGAGGGTGAGGAGCTGGAGGAGATGGTGAAGGAAGGGTACGACCTGCTCGGGATGTTCAACTGGGCGGACCACCTGCCGCTGCTCAAGTGGCTGGACCTGCAGGGCGTGCGAACGAGGTGCAGGAGCCTCGTGAGCAGGGTGAACGTGTTCGTGGGGAAGATCATCGAAGAGCACAGGCAGAAGAGGAGCGCGGCCGCTGATGGCGGAGTCGACGAGGCGGCCGGTGACTTCGTCGACGTCTTGCTGGGATTGGAAGGGGAGGAGAAGCTGTCGGAGTCTGACATGATCGCCGTTCTTTGGGTGAGAAACTGTCGTCCATATATCACGAACAATTACTGAATTATGTTATGACATGCATGAATGGGTTCAGAAATGCATTTGTACAGTTTAGAAATGCGCATAGTGTTGATCTGCACATGCATCTTGCGTGCATGCTCATTGGAATTATCTGATTTTTTTTTTTTTGTCAACAGGAGATGATCTTCCGGGGGACCGACACGGTGGCCATCCTGCTGGAGTGGGTGATGGCGCGGATGGTCCTGCACCCGGACATCCAAGCCAAGGCCCAGGCGGAGCTGGACGCCGTCGTCGGCCGCGGCCCCGGCCGCGCCGTCTCCGACGCCGACGTGGCGCGCCTGCCCTACCTGCAGCACATCGTGAAGGAGACGCTCCGCGTGCACCCGCCAGGCCCGCTGCTGTCGTGGGCGCGCCTGGCCGTGCACGACGCGTCGGTCGGCGGCCACGCGGTGCCCGCCGGCACCACGGCCATGGTCAACATGTGGGACATTGCGCGCGACCCGGCGATCTGGCCGGAGCCCAACGCGTTCCGGCCCGAGCGGTTCGAGGCCGACGACGTCAGCGTTCTGGGCGGCGACCTCCGGCTCGCGCCGTTCGGGGCCGGCCGCCGCGTCTGCCCGGGCAAGACGCTCGCGCTCGCCACCGTCCACCTCTGGCTCGCGCAGCTGCTGCACCGCTTCGAGTGGGCGCCGGCCGGCGGCGTCGACCTGGCGGAGCGCCTCAACATGTCGCTGGAAATGGAGAAGCCTCTCGTGTGCAAGGCCAGGCCCAGGTGGTGAATCGTGTTCGTAGAGTATCATCGAAGGACGAGTTTTATGGCGTGCGGTTTTATTAATTAGTAGCTTGTAATAACGTGTCGCGTAATTTGCTCTTGGAGATGGGAGAGATGCATGTAGCACGTGGGTGTGTGTTGCAACTACTACTTCTATTACTACAAATTAAAACACCATGTGGAGAAATATATCGTTGCAACTATTAAGAAGAAACCAACATTCATATTTTGCGTATTTTTTTTTTCTGAGTTGATTTGGTTAGTGTTGGTTTTGAGATTGACCTTTGGGAAACGGGAGATAATTTTACAGGAGCTTCTCAAGGCTCTATACAAAAGTAAAGAGTTTCATACTTATCATGAAGTGCCGTAAAAATACAAGAGGAGGAATAACTAACTCATCCTGTAGTCATTCTTTCATTTGGGATATCCTACATGCATCATGATAAGTTTAATCAAAAGAAACAAATCGCACTCACTTTTATTTCAGAATATATATACTGATTTAATCATGACTCGCACAAACTTATGTAGCAGTGTAAGGAGCAACAACTAACAATATTTATAGATATAGATGCTTTGGTCAAGTTATACGTTATTCTCGCAAAAAAAAAAAACTTATACGTTATTGAGAGAAAGCAGGAAGTGAATTTCTTACCATGGAACCAGTCCATTCGCTCACAAAACCATTTCGCAAAAAGAAAGAAAGAAAGAAAGCGGGAAGTGAACATCTAGTGAAACAATGAGAATATTTTCATTTCACCAATGCATACACAACGAGCTTAAAACGTAACTTGTCTTTTTATGCTCGTTGAAATCAGGTGACATTTATCGCGTTCATTTACTTTTGCCATATTTTAAATTTGTATAAGCTGAGTTAGCCTGACATAAGCATGGAGCCGCTCCAAATAAAAAACACTACGTTTAGCCATCATGGGACTTGATACTTTTGGACATGAAAGGTGAGAGCGGCGACCGCCAAAAGGGAGAGTTCAAAAATGGCTGCGGAGTCTTTGGTTTATTTAACCCCTTTGGGAAACAAGTATCATACGGAACAGATATTGTTTTCTATAGAAGGAAAGGGCACATACTTTTGCCCAACTACAAATATTCTGTCCAAGATTTGGACGATAAAGAAACAGGCAGAGGCCACCAGGATTATACCATATTGGGGTTCTTATTCCTCAATCATTTGGCCAGTGATGTGCAAGCCTCCATTTGGTATAAAAGAATGCAAATATATCAGAAAAAGTGATATGCAGCGCTGATAGGTCTGCACAAAAAAAATGGAAAATGCATGGATCTGGAATAGTAGAACTTGTTAAGTTGCATGCACCAACAAATTCACCCAAAAGCCTAAGCTGATGGGGAGAGGTGGGAAATTCACTTATGGTTCAACACTCCCCCTCACGTGCAGTTCTCTTGGGCGCAAACGTGGAAATAGGAGCGGCGCAGCGGAATATGCGGTCACCAGGACTTGAACTCAAGACCTCTGGCTCGATACCATGTTGAGTTGCATGCACCAACCAGTTCACCCAAAAGCCTAAACTGATAGGGAAAGGTGGGCAATTCACTTATACACTTCAACAAAACTCAGTCATCTACACGCACAATCTGCATCACTGATTTACCGGATGTTTTTTTTGTTGGCGATGATTTGGTACAAAGCATCCAGATGATTGAAAAAAAGGCCAGCATGATAATGGTTCCTAAGGAGGAAAAGCATTGGATTGTAAAGTAATGATTCTGAATGTCACACTCACAGTTCTTCACCTGATGAAAGATAAGCACGATGTTAAATTAATGGAACACGCGAAAACTGTAGGAAAAAAAAACTAATTGATCTGCACAAAAAGAGTATCAACATGTAGTCAATTGATGGAAGATGTTACTCTTGCTTACACCTTTAGATGGCCTGATTCGTTTCAGAAAATTCTTCTACATTTGGTCTAGCTGTAAATTCTCGACATAAGAATATTTACCTTTCAAATATTCTCCGAGGCTTTGAACAGTACTTTTCATGACTTAATTTCCAAACACCGCGTCATATGCATCATGATTAGGTGCGCAACTCAGCAATCGTCGTTATCTTAAACAACATTTGTGGCTGTGATAAAAAAACTCTCGAGGGAAGGGGAAATGACCTCAAGAATCAGGCATCTCTTAGCAAGCCCATCTTCCGACAAAATTTCAATGCTGTGTTGTGGGAAAAAAAGCAAGGGAATATCTGTTTTATTGTGTGGAGGTGAGTTCATCAGTCTTGGGTTTGCTAAAAAGCCGAGTGCTGATTTACAGTAACAGTGGACCCCTGCAACTTGGTCATCTTGCCCAATGCTCACCACTCCTGCCTCTCCACTCTTAAGCTCTCCTCAAGCTCAAACAATGGTGGAATTAATAATAAAAGGTGCAAAAAGATGCGCACACGTGACACACGCCATTCGTGATTGAAAGCGCCACTTGAAGTTGCGAATGTAGTTGGGGGATAAAGATCAGTCAAAAGCATGCATGGTGGTTTTGCATATATGATTTTAAAAAGGTAGGAATATATGCAAAACATCGACCACAACTTGCAACCCTGGATCAGCAAAGCTCTGTAAATAAGATACTAGTTACTCTGTCTTTAATTGATATCTGAAGTGACCACTATTAGGTTCTGTTACGATTAGCAAGAACATTGTAGTGCTAATCTTATCACTCTTATCTGCTCAAGAGCTATTCTAAACAGATCTGCTAAGCACAGGAATTCGGTCAGGATCATATCATAGAAAGCATGCATATATAATCTTAGGTTTGATTTGGTTGGTCATGATAAGACCTTGCTTTCCTTAAAGGATCACACGGACGATCATCCGTTTATTCACCATTGGCGTCCAGACACATGAAGCTTCTAAAGCTACCAAACAAGAGAATCATCATGAGAGGCTCAAGCATGCCTTGCAAAGCAGCAAATCAAGCAGGCTAGCTTATAGAATCTAGTTATGATAGCATCCATAGCTGTAGAGCAATCCTGCAGGAGATCTTGGATGCTCACTTTTAGAAGCATTAGGTGGAAAGGCAGTCACGCTTCGGGCAATAAATTAACTGTTAGTAGTGATCTAATGATATGTCACTCATGTCACCTATGATACGAGCCACCGAGGGATCAACTCATGATTGGTTCCTGAAGTGGTATGATGCAAGGTCTGGTCAGGTGTACCACGCAGCTGGTGCCACGGATCTTTTTTCTTCAGCAATCGCGGTCTGAAGTGCATGATCGGCATGGGATCAGTTGGTGACTAGCTAGAAGAGTCAGGTTAGCGGAGGGAGACTGTATGCAAGTGTTTGCAAGTCGTTATCTTGTTTTGTGCGATGTGGTCCATCGTGCATCAGAATAAGTAGCAGATATATTCTTATTGAGGCGGAATCCTTTTGATGCTAATCTGAATGCACTACTACAGATATGAATATCACAGACGCCACAATTCAGACGGGGAAAATACGCCGTCTGTAAACAAACTACCTCAGACGGGGATGGAGAACAACTGTCTGAAAACACATGCGACATCAAGTTATGAAACAGTCTCAGACGGCTCTTCTATAACACACGTTTGAGATGACTGAGGCAAAATTCTTCAGACCGGGACCATTACAACCCGTCTGAGATATGTCCTGCAGTTTGAGACGTTCCCGCGGAAACCCCGTCTAAAAGTAATCTATCAGACGGGCTAGATTTGATGAAATTCCTCCCCGATGTATATAAATTGCGTCAACGTACAACGACGGCCCACTCCTATCCATATCGATCGTTCTTCCCCGCTACGTTAGCTTCCGCCGCCCCTCTCGCCGCGACGAGTTCGATCCCATCTCCGGTCGACGACGACGACGGACCACCACGCAACGGCCATGGCAAAGCAGAAGAACATTGATGACGCCACCCCTCTCTGTGCAGCTTCAAAGACTTGGTCAGGCCTAATTACAACATTTTTTTGGTAAACAGCTGACTTTATTGATGTATTTACGACAATGATCCCAAATTTTGGAGCCATACTTTTCACCTTCAGTCACAAAACCTCAATAAAGTAATAAAAAATCAAGATCTTTGTACGGCTCACATTCAAGGACAGATTAAACTCTAGAAATTTGATAAAAAGAAAGAACAACAAGATAGAGGGGGACGAATACAGTTGTGTCCTATGCAGTCACAACATTGAGGAGTACACACATCACTTGTTCTTTCAAGTGTCCTTTTAGTGTGGCTTGCTGTTGCTGGAACTTCCTTGGAATCCATTGGGATCACGACCTCAAGTTTTGACACTATCCAAAAGGACAGGAGTGAATGCCCACATCATTTCTTCATGGAAGTATTTTCCATTGCAGCTTGGGAAATCTGGAAACAGAAAAATCCAAAATTTTCAGATATGCTGTTCCATCCTTTCAGGCTTGGAAGGAGTCTTTCATCAATAATCATCGCGTCAATTGTGTTTTTAGCCTCACTCACTACTACAAAACATGTATTTTATAACACATATCTGTAACACAAGTAAGAATGTGTTACAAAAATATTTCATAGTAACACAAGCATTTGCGTTACCAGGTGTGCTTGTAACACAAATGCTTGATTTGTAAAAATGTGTTATAGATAATTATTCTAGTAACACAAAAAATAGTGTTTTAGGTATAGTGTTACAAAGAAAGAAATATGTCTAAACATAGCAAGTTTAGAACTCATAGTAACGCAAATAAATGTTACTGTTATGTGTTACTACAAGCTATAGTAACATTTTGCTTAGGCTACAGTAACATATATTCAAAGAATTTATAAGTTAAAATCAATTTAGGCCAACTTCTTATCAAAGATGCATGTGTAGTGCATTGCAATTTCAAAAACTAATTGATGGTGAGGTCTTAGGATCAAATCTTAGCAGCCACTAATTATTTGGTATTTTTTGTTACTGTTACTATATTATATTGTAATATATTTTATAAGACATAGTAACATATTTATATGTGTTGTTATATTATTATTGTAACATATTTTTCACAAGAAGTAACACATATATGTGTTACACTAGAACTTGTTCTAGTAACACTAACATATGTATTACTTATTATATATGTTACTATAGGTCTCTGTAATATTTTTTTTAGCTTTAGGAACACATCTATGTGTTACTAAAAGCCTGACCTCACGTAGTGACTTTGAACTCTAATTCTAATTTTACCCTTAATTTTTTAACTTTGTAATTTTACCCCTGTTTTTTCAACATGAAGACAGATCTTACCCTCAGTAGGGGTAGACTTTGGCTTCATTTTGAAAAACCAAGGGTAAAATCGTAAAGTTGAAAAAATGTAGGGTAAAATCAGAATTAGAGCTCAGAGTAAGAGTAAAGACATAATTGTCCCATAGTCAAACGTAAACTATAGACTAAAAGATGAAGATAGACTATTAGCACAGCATTAGTTAGAAACCTTGGTTTAGGTTTTTAGATCTTTCAGTTTTGTCTTTGGCCTCTGCTCCTGATGAGTTTTGTTGATTTTTGCTAATAGATCACATGTTACACTTTCTTTAATCATGATGTCACAAAACCATGTCGGAAGGGGTGTTCGTTTCCCCCCTCTAAATTTTAGACCTTTAAAATCAAAGAGAATCTTATCATTTAGAAGCATTAAATAAAATTTAATGACAAAACCTTTTTAACAGATGAATGCTTATTTCGAGACGAATCTAATGAGCCTAATTAATCTATGTTCTGCTATAGTGATGCTACAGTAGCCATCATTTAATCACGGCTTAATTACCCTCATTAGATTGGTCTCGCGAATTAGACCCGGGTTCTGCAGTTAGTTTTGTAATTAAACTTTATTTAATACTTCTAAATAACAATTTTTTTTTGATGTGACCTCTCTAAAATTTAAACCTCTGGAAACGAACACCCCCTTAATATATGTCGGGTGGCACGTGCATGATACGCTTTTAAATGTTGACGGGGCTTCACCTGTCCGGATTTTGGCTTCAAGCTTTCTCATCGTCCTTCTCAGTCTCCATTACAGGGAGGAGCTCCATTGTATTTCAATGTATTTTTTTTTTCAGGGGGCTCCTCTATAGAGGGCTGGATTCTCAGTCGAAGCAAAAAGTTCAATATAATAATAAGGTCAAATTTGTTGGTGGACACTGTGACTTTGTGGAATTAGTTGCTAGGCACTGAATAAAGTCGTTTGGTTGCCAGACACTATCAAAACGTGAAAATTAGCTGCTGGACACTATAACGTAATAGAAGGGTTGTTGTGAATTTTTTATCTTGATGCCCATAGCACATGACGACTTGAAGTTTTACATAAGTATGTATTGTTGCATTCCCTAGCTATGTGTTTTTTTTTCAAAATTTTTCTTGACTGTTTGTATAGTTTATTCTGAAAAATAAATATTCTACAAGTCAAAAAGTTATGCAACATCTGATCGACCGTGGTCAGGAATGGAAATTCCTACGCACCCCAATGCATGTGCTATGTTTGCCATATCAATTGTGTCTGCAGTTGGTAATGGGAAGAACACTTTATTTTGGTCGGACAGATGGTTACATGGCTGTGCCTTGAGCAATATTGCTCCTGAGGTTGTTGAGGGAGTGCCAAAACGCATAATTTGCTCCAGAACAGTAGAACAAGTCCTCACAAATCTAACCTGGGTGAGGGATATTCAAGGAGGGCTGTCAATTAATGGACTTATTGAGTATCTTGTGCTTTGGGACCTGATTGCCGAAATTGCACTCTCAGGTGATGATGATCAGCACTTCTGGAAGCATAATTCTTCAGGATCCTTCTCCTCCAAATCTGCCTACAAGTTGTTCTTTCAGGGGTCGATCACCTTTGAACCTTGGAAACGTCTCTGGAAATCTTGGGCTCCACCCAAATGTAAAATGTTCCTATGGTTAGCCATAAGAAACAAATGTTGGACATCGGATCAACTAGCAAGGAGGGGCTTGGCTCACCCTGAGCAGTGTGTTCTCTGCGATCAAGAGGAAGAAATGGTGCAACATATTCTTGTTGGATGTGTTTTTGCGAGGGATTTCTGGTTCAGACTATTACAAGTATTTAACTTACAGCAGCTGACCCCTCGCATGGATGAATGCAACTTCGCATCATGGTGGAGACGTGCCAACAAGAGAGTCGGGAAGACGCACCGCAAGGGGCTAAACACTCTAATTATTTTAGGAGCATGGATTCTTTGGAAGCACATGAATGCAGGTATATTTGAAGGTACCTCGCCCAACGTCCAGATTGCCTTAAACAACCTGAAGCTGGAGGCACAACACTGGGTGTTTGCAGGGGCTCGAGGTCTTAGTGACCTATGTCTAGGAAGATTGCTCAGCCAAGGCTAGCTTTCTGCCATTGTTCTTTCTTGGTCAAGTTCCTTAGGGTCTATTCTTTAAGTACATTGTGTGTGTATGTAAACACTCCTCTTGCTTTGGTCCTAGCATGAGGGGTTTTTTGTAAGGACCGCTCTCTTTTCCCTATAATACAAAGATATGCAGCTCTCCTGCGTATTCGAGAAAAAAAAACAATAGAAAAATGAAGAGAAAAAACACATAGTTAGAGAATGCAACAATACATACATATGCAAAACTTCAAGTCGTCGTGTGTCATATGCATCGAGATAAAAAGTTCACAACATCTCTTTTCCTATATTATAGTGTTCATCAGCTCATTTCTATGCTTTGATAGTGTCCAACAGCCAAATTGACTTTTTTCAGTGTCCGGCAGGCAATTTCACAAAGTCACGGTGTCCACCAGCAAATTTAGCCTAATAACTATGGTTGTGTTCTCTGTCGAAGCTGTGTGGAAGAGACAACCATGCATCTTTTCTTCTTATATAACTTCAGCAAGCAATGTTGGAACACCTTGGGTATCAACTGAACAGTCAGTCCCCCTTTTTTCAACATGATCATTGAGGCAAAACAGTCGACTCAGTTACAGTTCTACATGGAAATACTTATTATTGCAGCTTGGAATATATGGAGACAGAGGAATAATAAGATCTTCGAAAATAAGGCGCCAAGCCTCCAAGCTTGGAAGAAAGGTTTGAAAGATGATTGTAAATTACTGGCATATAGAATCAAAGACTCACATCGCGCAGTTTTCCTCTCATGGGTTGGCTCTCTTACTTAGTGTTGTACATAGTGCTTAGTTAGCAGTTTTCTCCATCTTGGTTCTCTTATGTACAGTGGTTACATTTTTCTCTTTATATTAATAAAATTTAAAGTGAGGGCCTCCCTCACTGTTTTCCCGGTCAAAAAAAAAAAAAAAAAGAGGGCTGCATGTAAAATTACTTAACCTTATCTAATAAATCCAACCCTTTTATCCCACAATAAAAAAAAACCTTAGCCGCAAAACGGAACCAAAAGGCGCAAGACACAAGAATCACAATGCCCACTGGACCACACCTTGACACCTTCAAAGGCAACCCACCGAAAAGAACCAAAGGAGTCATCTTAAGATGATAAATAGACCCCAACAGTGCGTAGCTGAATAACCATTAGGCCACTACGGTTCTCAATATTGCTTCCAAGGATAAATTTTTGATAAAATGTTTATCCAGGCTTGCCATCATAATATGCTGCGGGGAGCAGCTGAACAATCAAGCACGCTATGCAGTCCGAGCAGAACAGCAACCAGGCAGCAGCCCAGTCCTAAACCATCGTCTTTCAGTTTCTATTATTTTGGTTTTTCGTTTGTAATTCTGAGCCAGCTATTTGGCTTCAGTTTGTGTTTTTTACTTAGGTTCGTCTGGCTTTTGTTTTTTCTTTGTTGGATCAGCCATGGCTGGGTCCTTCTTGTGGACAATTTCTTATTTCTCTCATAATGCAAATGCAGAGCACTTGTCAAGGTTCGTCCAAAAAAAGTCAGTAGTTGCTTCCAAGAGAATTATGAGCAACATATTTATCCAGGTTTTGGAGGACATGTGATACATAAAACATACAAAAAGTATAATGTGCTGTTATCCAAATAAGTTGCGTACACAAGAGTTCCTACATAATAAAACAATACAAAAGTAGCTGTTATCCAATTAAGTTGCTAATAGTTTGACAATACATACGCACACTACAAAAGTGTACACGGCTCAACAGTGCAAGGCAAACATTGTCAGTGACCTAATCAAGTTAGTATCAACATGATGCTGATGCATCCATGTTGATTCCTCTCCCATGTGTCGTCATTTGCACTCGCCTCTCATGAACAGCCTGCGAACAATACAGGATGTGATACAATCCACAGGTTCATGGTTATAGTAAACATGTGCAACTGACAAAATTGTTCTTACTTTCACGGGGAATCAACTGGATTTTTTCTGCAACATCCAACTTCTTTTTGACATAATCATAATAGGTCATTGGTATTGGAAGCTGAAAATATGTTTAGCTGTGAGATGAGAAACACATAAAGCCAGTGAGGACAAGCACTAGATAACAGGCAACTAACAAATTTTTTGACAGCATCCAAGATCAATTGCTGGGCTTCTGTGCCCTACAAAAGACAGACAAATGTTAGAAATGCGGCAGATACTCCAATTAGACTTTTAAGCAAACCAGACTTACATCCGGACAAATTTCAGCCACGAAGGAATCATACTGGAGAATAGATAAATGGAAGAATGAGTTAGACAAAGTGAAACAAAATTAGACAACAACCATGGAATATATTAACCCCTGAAAAAGAAAAACTTACATTAACTTTAATGAATCCAGGCTGCGTTAAGCCATAGCTCTCACGTTCCGCTTCGTACCTAAGCTCAAGTTCCACGTCAAAAGTGAATATGGGACAACTGTTTTGTTCGTGAATTTGCTTCAAAGCACAACAGAAATCCATCTAGCAATTTTGAATGAAATAAATGTCATTAAGCACATATACAGCTGCTGTGCATGGGAGGAAATAAGGCACCAGCTAATTCAGCACACTGAGGCAGATATAAAACCTTTTGCACAGTGACCAGTTTCCAAATCTCAAAATAAAGCAGTGCATGCTCCTTACACGCAAAGCATTCACGCTGAACTCTCCCCCGAAACTCCTGAATAAGAAGCCAAAATTATCAAATACCAACCCCTACTTGGGCACACCTAAAAAACTAATATCCAGGGTATGTGCGTTACATCTAGTGAGAGGGAAAATATATCTTCCGTAATCTTGTGAAAGCCTGCAACAATCTTCAGTGCTTGATAAAAAGCCAAAGCCTCGAATGTTTTCCACTAAACAAGAAAATGGTCACACAATGAGGGTGAGACTATAGCAGCAACACATATTTATTAAGCACATCAGTTTTTAGGGAGATGCTTACCTCAAGCTTCCCATTTTCCAGGTGATTTACCCACCCCTGAACATAACATTAAATGCTATCAGATAAGGATGACACAGATCCTGTAGTTTACAATGGAACACATGTACCTCAGTTTCCCTTTCTAACTTCTCATAGAACTTGACAAATTCTCGATCACTCTGATATGTGCCATTAATTTTTCTGTAATGGTTGAAACTGAGATAGGTTCGCTGCACAAAGAGAACATTGTCAATAGAACATAAGTTGCGAATAACAGCAAAAGCAACATCAGCAGCACAGCCAGAGAAGAATTTATATCATTGCAGGTTAAGACTAATGGGAATGATTAAAGACAGACATAGAATCTAACTCAGAAAAATGCAACTGAAACTCCAGCTGTACAAATTATTTAAACAAAGAAATATGGTCATGCCCGCATAGCAACCAAATGTATTAACATGACTGAATGTTGAAGGATGGAGTCATGCGTTACCCACAGTGTCACGAAGCATCAGCCGCTGGTAGTCTTGAAAGCCAACATAATTGCAGCGTTTTAGATCAAAATACCATTCAAAATCCTCCTCGCAATCCTCAAAGTATCCTTCAGCTTCAAGCATGCTTGAAGGGTAGTACTCTTTTTCTAGGACTTTAACATCCCATTCTTGCCCTTCTTCCAATAACTACAAACACGATGCGTGGGAAGTAATTTAACCAAAAAATCAGAGTGGGGGACGACAAGCTAAAATAGCCGTTCCAACAACTTCGTAAAAATCGTAATTTCTCGCAAGTTTAAAGCTTCAGTAACAATAGATACCTCCTCATGAGCTCTGATGCGACACAGGGCTAGCCGTTCTTTCAACTTTGCAAGCTCTGGCCCCTCAAGTTCTGCCCAAAACTCATCATCATCATCATTAGCAAAATTGTTTCCCCAGTCTACCTTACTGACATAAAAAAAGACCGTTTTTCCGATATCACAAGGATCCCAGTCGAAGCCTTCAGTCTGTTGTCCCTCTTCCTGGTTCAGGACACTGGTAATCTCCTCAACGTGACCATTATACCCTGCAACCCTGCTGGTGCCCTGAGATGAAGGTGTAACATGCATATCTATGTTGTTTCCACCCGTCCATCTGCCTTCTTCTTTTTCTTCGGACCCGCTACAATCGTGGCTGTTGTGCGCCTCTGGTTGGCTGGGTTCAGCCTGCTGCTGATTTAAGGTCTTGGTGTCTTCACCCGTAGAGACGCCTAGTCTGTACAGCGTCACTTTCTTCCCAGAAGGGGCAGCACAAGCCTCCTGAACTGCTTGTGCACCTGTGTCATTATCCATTTGTCCTGAACAGGTCATCTGCGCAGAGAAGGGCAGGCACCGATGAGCTGATTCTTTTTCTCTTCCACCAGAAGGAGAAGACGCTTCTCGATCCTGAAGCCTCTACGTTATTCACCGGTGCGGTGAGATCGATCGGTCGTCTAATAAGCTTCCGCGGCTGCTTCAGTCACCCACGATCTCCTTCTTCTAGGGTAACCTATCCGACGGATCACCTTTGCGACTCGACACGTCGAGGACTGGGCGACTTTTCTTTCGATTTGATGAAGGGGAGGCGGGGTATTATATTGTTTTGGCGGCGCTTTTTTATTTTTGATTTTTGACACGGTGGCGCATTGTTGTGATTGATATATAGAGTTTGATTTGGAAAGAAATATCCTCTGCGTACGGGTCGTAAACTGACTCCCGTGCAGCACCGCCTCGATCGCTGCCACCTGTATGAGCTCGATCGGACGCGATCCCGACTTGAGCTGCAAGCACACGGACGACGCGACATGACGACGGCGCACGCGATCGACTGACTCAACACGCGTACGTACAAGACGCACGGCACGGACTGGCGATTCAACAACGCGGACGTACGTTAACTCTGCACTGCTGTGCTGACCCGCGACGTACGTACGTGTGTGCTTTTAGATGCATCGCTCTTTGCCTCTGACTAGATGCACAAGGCGATTTCTTTCCGGCGATCGAGGGACGAACCTACCTTCGCCGTCGTGCGGCTGCCCAGCTGGAGCGGCTGCGTGCGGCGCAGGAGGCTAGCTCGACGACATGCTCACTGGAGCTCCGCGAGGGTCGTCCGCATGGCGGGACTGACACACAACTCATTGATCTTGGTGATTGACGACAGGCTGAGGATAAACGAGAAACTGAGCTTCGTTTGTCTCCCATTTAGACAATATTGGAGTGCATGGTGTGTCTCGAATGTAGTAGGATATATAGATATCCTATTGGAGTGAGCGTGATGTCTTCAGTGATGGTCCTTGCAACTTTGCAAGTGTTGTGTGCACGAATCAGCTAATTCGTCATTAATCGACTTGATTACTAATAAAACTCAATGATAAGCAATGGCTTTCACCCTGCTTCCCCAGCTAATTAATTACTCCCTTCCCCTCTTTTAATTGTAGATGACGTTGGTTGCAGAGGGAGGAACATATTTGCATACATATGCCCATTATGAGATCGATCTGTCACATAATAGATGGATTTGGTTACATTGTGTCATGCTCTTGTCCTTCTCATGAAACATTCATGCATGATCGTGCTTCTAGAACAATGGCCACAATTATGAAAGGGAAAATATGCACCGCTCATTAGTCAGATTGGGTGTGGCAGACATTGATTCACCAAAAGACAGTGAAAGAAATTATGTGTGTATATCGTAAAATTTATGTCATCTTAGCGGATTTGATGTTATCAACTGACATAGAAAGCAAACCAAGGATTTGGTACGCTTAAGCAATATCGCTTTACAATAAGTCATTTTCTTAGACCACATCCCAAAAATGGGGATGGCTGATATTTCAAGAAATATGTTCTACATAGTTGATATTTATGCAAATAGGAGTTTAGTATCTTTTTCTAATGTTAATCCAACAACTTGATCTAGCCTTGTAACATTTCAAAAGCCACCTGCCCTAGTAGTCTTCATCTCCAACGTAGTCACACTGAGGGCCAGTTACCTTGAGATATTGACAGGAGAGTGTTCTATTGGATGCCAATATAAGCGGTGGAGTTGCCCCCAAAGTTTTCATGAGAAATTAAGCTCCGTTCTATCCAGTCCCGTGTTTTTGCTTTGGTTCTTTCTGATGAAGTTGCATTTTCTTCATCTAGTAGCTTTGATAATGTGATGCATCAATAGCCACTTAAGGATGGGTTATAATTGTACCTACTTTTCTACTCTTAATGACAAATTTGCTTAGGCATGCTAGAGAAATAATCCGGCACAATTTACATATGTTTGTATGTGATCTTTTTTATGTCAAGGATTAAATGTATTTTAAAATATATTAGAGCAAAAAATATATGTATTTACAAACTAGATTGAAAGGTAGAATGTTATGTACAACCGTTTTTTTATCCCTAATCCACGACTATATATAATGAGGTTATCCATGCATAGAAAAACACTATGGCTATTACAAGAGAAGTGCTACAGCAAAACACATGAAAAATCAAAATGTTAATGTCACCACAGATGCATGAACATGTGAAAAGAGCTATGATTGCTCGATAGAAAGTGTCATTAGTGCTTCCTAACTTTGGTAGTATGAAAAAAAGGTAAAAAAGACCTATTTGATAATTTTGTCATGCCATACTTGGAGTTTAATGAGGAGATGTATGCGGAAGCGTTGAAGAGGGCTATGAAAGCAATTGCGAAGTCTTGAAGGGGCCACACGAGCAATAGTTTCAATAGTATGTCAACAATATTTTCCATATGATGACCGATTTCGGTTATATAACATGTTTGAGATTTAATACAATTTCCCTTTTATCTAAAAACATAGCCTCGCCAAAAGAAAATGCAGTAGAGGATGAACAAAACATCAAGCATTATTTGCCTTTTCAAAGAAGTAAAATGGAGAAATTTTTCTTTCAATGTGTTGCTTCTGTAATGCATGGATTATGATCTTTTAAGGAAATGGAGCGAAAGAGCGATAATCTATCACTAGAACAGATCTGCTGATTAGTGACGTTCTTAACGCGTCACCGACTGCTTGTACTGACGAATTTTTCGTCATAAATCGCGATTTATGACCTTTTTGCCGTCGGGCTGCCCGGGCGGGCAGCCTGCCCGTTCCCGGCTGAACAGTACTGTTTGCGTGATCCCCGTGGCACACAACGTGGCATCCGACGTGGCATCTGACGTGGCAGCCTTTGGCCTGTTATGGGTCCAGCTTTACCTAGGCTGTACGGAATGGAAGGCTCACCTTTGATGGGCCCAGGCCCACTTCTTAGTGGGCTTCCAACACTTTCAGCCCACGGTGGGTCCCACCCGGGTTGGGCTGGTTGTGGGTCCCACCACCGTGGGGCCCGCATGGTTGTGGGTCCCACCGTCGTGGGTCCGGCTAGTTTCCAGATGGGCCGGGCCCATATATGTCGTCAAAAAAGGCCAATAGTAGGCCTACCGCTAAACATGCCCGGCCCGTTTTGGTCCATATTTGATTCATCACAAATCGTTTTTCAGCTTATAAAAGGCTGTTCGCGGGCCCTTTTCAGGCTGGGCCTGACCCATTTACACAAATCATAATTAACAGATCCTCAAAAAAACCAAATCATAATTATATATATATTAATCAACTATACATGACATAAACCAAATGTATTCTCATGCAGACATGCCAAAGTTCAGCATGGACAACACAGAAACTAAGCCACAATTCCACACATTCCAGCCAGATCCCAAAATACTGCCACATTACAAAATGGTGCCCCCTCAAACACAACACACAGGTCAGCAAAAGGATGCACCTGGCCTTTGTCACCTAAGCCTTCTGCTTATTTGCTCGTAGGCTGTTAATCTTTGTACCAATTAAAGCGTGAAGAAGACACCCAACCATCCTCATCTGAGTCTCGATCCTTGTACCAATTATAGCATGAAAGAGACACCCGACCTTCCTCATCTGAGTCTTCATCCTTGTACCAATTACACAGTGAAGGATACGCCCGACCTTCCTTAACTGAGTCTTCATCCTTTCCCATTGAATGCCCAAAACAACAGATCAAAACAAACCAAGATCCCCTACAATGTATATACAGCTATGAGGAAACTTATGCTAGAGAGAAAAACAGTATACCTGCTATCTCCGGCTTTCGCCCTCTCCCCTTTGGAACTTGTGAGACCTGGACAGGCAAAAAGGAAGAAGAATTAGGTCAAGTAGAACAAATTGATTGCATTATCTGGAGTACTGTAAGTAACACTCACTGTAGAATCTTGCGAATGCAAAGAAATTTCGGGTGAGATAGGCTCTTTCTCTTCATGGTGATGCACAACCTGTACACATTTGTAGCAAATATTGTGACATTGTTTTCTTCGAATGCATAATATAGTAGAGACTGCTACATACTGTATGACCAAAACGACAAATATAAACAAACCAACAATACCTACAAACATATATACAGCTTTGTGGAAAATTTCACCGTAAAGACGGTCAATTTTAATTCAATCAACACCACTCATGACAGTGGGGATCCAGAATGATCCTCGATCAACCATTTCCTAAAGGGAAAAAGAAAATTGCCTAAAAAAGAACTCATGTTGTTGTACTAATTTTGTTACTTGAATTGTCATGTTTTATTATCCCACAACAACAAATTTGGAAAAAAAGCCAGGAGATAAAATGGGACAAGAACTTACGGAAGGTGCCTGGCTATCCTCAATAATGACAGATCCTGTCACTTCCGCAACCCGATGCATCTTTATCTTCTGGAAAGATTTGGGAAAAAAAGAGAGTAAATGGTAAGCTTGTAACGACAAAAGAAGTGAAGTTTTCGTGATTGGTTATTTGAGGCACGGAGATGTAGCACTGAGATCCTGTAGATTTGACCTGTTCACTCTTCTGTTGTATTGTCACTCCACATGGTGCAATATTCTTTACAAAGAAAGAAGCCAAATCAGATTAACAGTGTTCATAAAATATAAAATTGAGGCAATTTGACGTTGTGATACCTTCCGGAATGGGTTTGACAGCATCTCCAACAGATCTCCAACTAGTAGGTCGCTTTGAATTGTTCCTTTCACATGCATATAGAAGCGAAATCAAATGAATGTAATCGTCAAAGTATGTAGCTGTACTTACGTGTGCAGTAAGCTTTAAATGCTACTCAAGTTAATATAGATTAATTGTGATCACAGTGCATTTTCATGAAAACATTCAGAAGCATAATCATCAAGTATAATATAGCTGTTCTCTTTGTGCAATAACCTTTAAATACTTAAGTTAATACAGATTATATGGGGTTGCGGTGCATTTTGATGAATAACTGTGCTGTGTTGTGCAAAAAGCTTCTTTTTCGAACAATGAGAAGCATTGCTCTTTCATTTAAGCAGGAAAGAAATAGAGTTCAATTTAGGGTGCAATAAGCTAATCCAGGCTCCAGATACCCTGAACCCATTCACCGCTTCAGATCCAAAGATTTAACCTTCGTTTTAAGTCACAGCATAAGTGACGATATCAGGCAACCGCATGCCCTGAACCCATTCACCGCTCCAGATCCGTACATTTTTCTGGATCTGTAGCTCAACAAACACAAGCTACATACTTATGAACTCATCATTGCACGACATGTGAATGGAATGGACTAACCGAACATGGTAAAAAAGCAAGGACAAAAACAGTCACCGCATCGCAAAAACAGTAACAGACAAACTAAAGGAGTATCAACTATCAAGTGTTTCGCTGGGGCCAACGAAGAGGAACACAAGTACCTTTATGCTTCCTCTCCGGGAAGAAGAGGGCCGGCAAAACGGCGGGGAGAATCAGGAATGGACGACCGGGGAGTACGGGGCGGCGAATGAAGCGAGTAAGAGTATAGTTGGGGAATCCAGCAATGGTGGGTGCGACGAGAAGAGGATTAGGGTTGGGGATTGTAACATCCCAGGCTGCCACCAGGCTGGGCCCGCTCACATTTTTGTGCGGACCCCACTCTAACCCACCACCGTTTACGCTTTCAGGCCTCGCTTCGCGTAAAAGGGTTAACCCAAGGTGATGGATGGTGGACAACCTAGGCTTATATGTTGGCCTTCCCCCCACTAGACTAGCAAGGTGGGACTAAATCCCACCCCCTCATGCACACTAGTGCACATGGGCCACTAAGGCCTAATCTCAAATGGGCCGGGATGTCACAACACCCCCCCTCAAAGGAACCAACGTCCTCGTCGAGAATACCAGCGCAACACACCCTTGCGGGCAAAGGACCAGGAACGCTCCCCTCTTGGCACACGTCTGTGTCCAGTGTCAGCCCATATGCCATGCCGTGTCCTACTCACGGGGCCCACACGCGCCATGCGCCATATGTCTGCACCCCTGGCCCACACGCCCGTGCAACCGCGAGGGTCGGCTCTAATACCATTTGTAACATCCCAGGCTGCCACCAGGCTGGACCCGCTCACATTTTTGGGCGGACCCCACTCTAATCCACCACCTTTTACGCTTTCGGCCTCGCTTCGCGTAAAAGGGTTAAACTAAGGTGATGGATGGTGGACAACCTAGGCTTATATGTTGGCCTTCCCCCCACTAGAATAGCAAGGTGGGACTAAATCCCACCCCCTCATGCACACTAGTGCACATGGACCACTAAGGCCTAATCTCAAATGGGCCGGGATGTCACAGGGATGGCTGGTTTTTTTTTTTGGGGGGGGGGGGGGAATAATAGGGATGGCTCTGTTGAGGAGAAGAATAGGGATATTTTAAGAGTAGCCTGAGGTACTTTCTGAAAGTACCCTTAGTTGCGATCGGAAACTGGTCGAAAGGACAAGGACAAAACTGACATTTCCTCGTTTCGCCCCTCCGTGATCGAAATTCGAAAACCCAGCGCGCGCTGCCCAGCAGCCAGTTTGAGCGGACGGCCAAAATTTGGGCCGGTTCGTCACTAATCGGTTGACTATCCGTCCTTTCACTAGACATTACACGATTCTCCTAAAAAAACTAGACATTACATGTGCCTTTATGTACTAATAGTAGAACTACACACTGTATTGGTTACAGTAACTAATAAGTCACGATTGCATTTCTTGTCAACACACTTTTGCGACCGCTACTAGTATTTGTCAAGGTTTGATTCAATAAAAAAAAAATTGTCAACGCCACGGATCCTGTCCATTGTTCACTGGATATGCGGTTCCTCGCTAAGCATTTGTAGAGCTGCATCGTATTCCTGGTTCCTGCAGGATGAGGATGCAATAACTGTGAAAATGGAAGTCTTTGATTGGTTGGATGAGCGGAGGCAGTGAATCTTGTGAAGATGTTTCAGTTGACTGCATGGGCGGATGCAAGTGACTAGACTGATGCCCTCGCCCCCCAAAAAAGAGAAAAATAAAAGAATATGTGACTAACGAGTGGGCCCGAAACATATGCAATGCATCCGCTGCCTGCATCTGAGTGGAGACTGACGACTCTGCATGACCCACCGAGCAAGGATGAGGGCATATAATTTTACATCCACTAATGCAGGTTGTTGCATCCGCTCATGCAGGCAACCAAACGCTTATTGCAGTGAAGTGATGCAGCTCATGCCAGCAACAAGGGATCATCTCCTGTTTAAACACCTACCATAGGGGATTGTCCCGTGGTTGCTTTCTCGCATCAGGGAGTGTCCTGCAGCTTACCCCGACTATAAAGGTCAACCCAGACGCTGCAGCATACACAAACTAGGAAATCATACCCTTCACAGCCACCCGGACAGTCCATACTCCATTCATGGGTCTACCTCACTCTACACAGCCGCTGGGTAATCCTTTGATTAGGTCTTTGCAAACTTCTCATACAGAGAAGAGACACACAGGCGAAATGGCCACCACCAAATCACTCAATGTGGATTTCTGGATATCTCGTAGGCATAGAATATCGCACTGGAATATTGGTCCTTTCATGCATCATTTTGTTCGGTTTGAACTGTCCACGTTGGAAAGTTCAGACCTACAAATTAGAGTAGAGAGCCTCTCTTTCTCTTCCCTCGGCTGTGGGCGACCTCGCTTCCCCCGCTTCCCCGAGTTGGAATGGAAGCAGCTTCTTGGGCAACCTCGCTTCACCGCTTCCTTGTCGGTTCCGAGCGGCACGCCGAGGACCTCGTGCACGTCGCGCTTGGTGGTGGATTCCTTTGCTTCGTGAAGCGGTGGTCGACCTTGTCGAAGCTGAGGCAGGTCGAGGAGAACGTCTTTTCCAGTCTCGAGTTCTTGCTAGAGTTTATGTATGTTGTACTTTGAGCATTGTTAATGCTAAGGCAGAGCACCTGCCATGGTTCATCGAAAAAAAATGTACTTTGAGCATTTATATGTAACTACAATATCGAATTTAAAGAGTTGTATCTCAGATGTTCCCGCCGCTATTCAAGGGATGTCAATTCTTGGGATGTATTCCGTGTCAAATCCGGGGATGTTCCCGGGTATGGCGTGTCAATTCATGGATGTTCCCAGTATGTTTGAGATAGCGAGTCTTCACCTCTGTCCGGTGTTTCGAGGCCAAATGTCCGGTTTTAGCTATGAGCCTACGACGCGCTGCTGCCAGAGAATACGGATCAGCTCCGACCGTTCTGTGGGAACCGCAAAGACACTGCGTTGTGCCTCGCTTGACAGGCGTGGTCGAGCAGGGTTCCCTAGTTCGGACCAATCTCAATGCTTGCCTAAGCAATTTACATTCACGGATAAACTCGTGTCAAACTGTTGGATCAGAGACAAACGATCTGGTACCAACGAGTACCGCACTACCGCCATCCAGCAAAAGCTAGTTCTTGTGAGATTATGGATTCTGCTTCAGATTTACTTCTGAATGTAGAATGATAGAATCGAGGCTCAAAGCTGTCCCTTTATTTCAGCTTGCGCTTTTGGATGTGCAAGATTTCTTTGTTTAGACCAATCTTGAGGCTTTGCTACGATACATTCACAGGATAAACTAGTGCTAACATTGGATCGACGGACAAACGATCTAGTAGCATCGAGTACCACAATCCAGCAAAAGTTTCAGATTTTACTTCAGATCTAATTCTGGGGATATTGTGGATTCTGCTTCAGATTCTACTTATTGTAGAATCGAGACCCATGAATGGAGTAGGGACTGTCCGAGGGGCTGTGAAGGGTATGATTTCCTAGTTTATGGATGTTGCAGGGTCTGCGTGGACCTATAGTCGCGGTAAGTTGCACGACACTCTTGCGAGAACATAGGCACGGACAATCCCTGGTGGTAGGTGTTTAAACACGAGACGATCCGGGCAATGCTGCTGGCATGAGCTGCTTCACTTCACTGCAAAGATGTTCCCGTGTTCACCACAATTAACAAAGGGACAACTTTGAGCCTCGAGTCGTCTTGTGGTGGGCGAGAAGACAGCAACAAAGGAACATAAGCATGCTGGCGACGAGTATCGCGGCATGTCTTCTCCAGTCTCGAGTTCTTGCTAGAGTTGAATGAAACATCCTTGCTTTATTCATTACAATGGTTGCAAATCAAATAGTCATGTATGTCATACTTTGAGCATTCTTAATGCAAAGGTAGAGGCGTAGTGCATCTGCCATGGTTCATTGAAAAAAAAGAGGTGTACTTTGAGCATTAATATGTAACTGCAATATCGAATTTAAAGAGTTGTACGTCCAAAAGCACAAGTTGAAACAAAGGGCCGGCTTCGAGTCTCAATTCTAGAAGTACTACCTCCGTTCCAAAATGTAAGCATTTGTTGACTTTTCAGCATCAAGTTTGACTCTTCGTCTTATTCAAATTTTTGTACAAAAATAGAAATAATAAGTCATACTTAAAATATGTCTAATGATAAAACAAATTGTAACAAAAAAAATATTTTTATAACTTTTTTGAATAAGACAAAGGGTCAAACGTGATGCTGAAAAGTCCACAAATGCTTACATTTTGAAACATAGGGAGTAAAATCTGGAGCAGAATTTATAATCTCCTAAGAACTAGCCTTTGCTGGATGGCGGTACTCTTTGGTACCAGATCGTTTGTCTCTGATCCAACAGTTCGACACGAGTTTATCCCCGTGAATGTAAATTTTCTCAAGCTAGCATGGAAATTGGTCCGAACTATACTGTAGTAGGAACCTTGGACGACCACGCCGGTCAAGCGAGGTACAACGCAGTGTCTTTACGGTTCACACAGAACGGTCGGAGCTAATCCGTATTCTCCCTTCTCCGGCAGCAGCGCGTCGCCCGGACATTTGCCCTCGAAACACAGGACAGAGGTGAAGACTCGCTATCTCAAACACGCAATACAGGGGAACATCCTAGAAATTGACACGCCATGCACGGGAACATCCCTGAATTGACATGCCATGCAAGGGAATTGAATTGACATGGAATACACCTATCTAGTGAGGAACTACAGTGTTCCCGTGAAACGTCCAACCATGTCATCATTGCGCCGCAGAGAAAGCTTCTCAGAGAAGGAATCAATTGTGATGATGATGACAAACCTTTGATTCGGTCCCTTTATAGCTCTTTGCTCTTTCGGGCGAGACAACAATGCGCCCCCCCCCCCCCCCGTTTGTATTACCTTGTGATTCTGGATTCTGGATTCTAAAAGCACAAGCTGAAACAAAAGGCGAGCTTTGAGTCTCGATTCTACAATCTGAAGTAAAATCTGAAGAAGAATCCACAATCTCCCCAGGACTAGGTCTGAAGTAAAATCTGAAGCTTTTGCTGGATTGTGGTACTCTGCTACTAGATCGTTCATCTGTGAATCCAACTGTTTAACAGAGTTTATCCGATGAACGTATCGTAGCAAGGCTTCAAGAATTGGCCTAAACAAAGAAATCTTGCACATCTAAAAGCACAAGCTGAAACAAAGGACCAGCTCTGAGTCTCGATTCTGGAAGTAAAATCTGAAGCAGAATCCACAATCTCCCAAGCTGAAACAAAGGGCCAGCTATCTCAAACAGGGGAACATCCCTGAATTGACACGCCATACACTGGAACATCTGTGGAATTGACATGGAATACACGGGAACATCCGTGGAATTGACATGGAACAGCTTCAGAAAAGGAACAGTCGGTGTTCGAGCACTGCAGGCAGTGACCAGCATCGATCAGGTCGCCGCAAAATTAGCATCGTTCTGGAAATACAAGTACTGCTTGTGGAACTACATACTACTAGTCACTATTTAGTAACATGATACAAAATGGATCGCCATGCCGGCCTATTGTGCCGCGACTTAAGCAGCCATGTTTTAGGCCTCACGCTGCTCAGCTTCGTCAGCGGCAGCTTCTTTCTTCACGGCGGTAGCTTCTTTCTTCACGGCGGCAGCTTCTTTCTCCTCGGCGGCGGCAGCGTCTTTCTCCTCGGGGGCAGCGACTTTCTTCATGGCAGCGCCGACTTTCTCTACCTCGCCGTGAAACTTGGAGAAGATGGAGACGGCTTTGGTGACACCTATACGAAGACAGGAAAATGCGGCGGGTTGATCCAAGCAATCAACAAATTTAAGTATGAACAAATGAAGTAGAACAGATTCATAATCAAACAATCAACAAATTTAAGTATGAACAAATGAAGTAGAACTGACTCATAATCAAACAATGAACAAATTTAAGTACGAACTAATGAACTAGAACAGAGCATGTTATTATAAACAATCGTAATCAAGTACAATGAGCTTACTAGTATGAAATTCATTCATATGGTCGCGCCACACGAGGTCGAGCTTGTTGTGTGCTTTTGTCATAAGTTTCATGTGGTCCCAGAGAAGCTCTAGCCGTGTTTCGGCCATGCCAAGGGACTCGCTTGCCAGTGTGGTCTGCTCGAAAAGCTTCTTACGCGCATTCTTCATCCGGTCGTCATCCTCATCCTCAGCCAGGCCCCTCAACACTTCAGCGTTCCTCTTGATGGCTAAAAAACTACATACAGATTGAAAGCAAGATTAATAAATACACTATATTATTCATCATGAAGAAGAAATCGACAACAGAGGGGACGGATGGAATCGAAAGATCAAACAAGAAAATATCAAACCGCTTTTCCTTGATCTCTTCCTCATCACTCGTCTGGAAAGTGCCGATGATCTTTGCCACGGTGCTCACATCGTCGGAGACTGCGTGATCCATAGCCGGCCCGTTGCTCATCTTGGCCATGGTTCGCTTACATGCAGATCGGAAGCAAAGCTATAATGCAGGAGACATCAAGTATAATGCAGGGTAAATCAAGCAAAATTATAATGCAGGGGACATCAAGAAAACAAAAAAGCAAAACTATATAATAAAATAATATTGATGAATAAGAAGACATCGAGTAATTAAAGGCGATGGATGAAATGGAACATAGGCAAGCAAATGCATACCGGTTTTTCACAAATCTCTGAAGCTCGATGCCGGGGAGGCGCAAAGAAAGGCTGGGCTGGGGCCTGAGATTTCTGGCGCGAGACACTGAATGAGTGGTTGAGCAACGGAGGGAGCCAGTTTTTATAATAATAATGTGGCCTGTGCTTGTGCAGGTGGTGCACTGCTGCGGGTTTGCCAGGGAGTCGCTGGCTGTCTAAACGGGATTTAGCAGGATTTTGATAAAGCGCTGGGTATAGCTGACCCTTCCCTCGGAAGTCGGAATGAATTTCTTTGGCTAACCTTGTCCAATTCCAACCCATCCAAAATTTCCATGCCTATCCCCAACCATCAAGATTGAAATGTTCCCCCTGTATGGGTTTGGTTTCGATCACGGGATCGTCTGATGCTGCGATCATAGTACACTTCAGAGAATTAGACCCATACAGGGGAACATTTCATAGTACACTTTCAGGGGATCATCTGAGCTGCGATCATAGTACACTTCAAAGAATTAGACCCACGCAAACCACTGAAAAAGAATTGGGCTCCAGTTCGTGTAATAAGTTAGATAATTTGCACGCTTTCTCAATTATCATTTCATTCACGAGTAGCTGGATGTGTCCATGCCTTTTCTCATACCATATTACTTCCAGCTTGCAAACTAGTAGTAGTAACTGGAAAAGGTACACTCACGGGAAAGTCCCGTGCTTACAAATATACCTCATCGGAACAAGGTAAGGTCACATAGATATGCAACACTGTACATGGTCAAAAACCTGATTGCTCCCCTGAGCGCTGTTTGCATGGAACCTCGCCTCGAACTCTCAATGCAACGTTTCATTCAACGGTTTTCAAAGTTCTCTTTTACGAATCAACATTGAGCAAATTTTGCCTATATGTTTAGTCACTTTTAGGAGGGTTGGGGTGACTAGCTAGGAGCTAAAAGTTTAGGAGGTGGGCTGGCTAAAAGCTTTGTCACTTTTAGGATGTCATGTTTGGATCCAAAGTGACTCAAATTAGCCATCAAAGTTTAGGAGGTGGATCCAAACAGAGTCCAAGGTCAATTTCATTTTGTTGATTCCAAAATGCCACGTCATCTAATAAAGTGATTTGAAACCATCAAAGAAATTAAAACAACACCTTTCCATGGAAATAAGTTTCATTTTTGTTGTTTCATTGGTGCCCCCAATCATGGGGATGGAAATGTGTTTCAAATTAAGTGTTGGAAACCGCACAACATTACCCTCCTCTCTCATCTCATTCATTCATTTATAATAATGGGACTCCCATTGGGACCTGAGACTTGAGAGTAGCCATTCCTATTCCTTTGTTCATTTTTTTCTTTGATCCACCGACTAATGGCCCCCATCACCACATGGCCCACAGGTAAGTGGCTCATGGGCAGTCAAAGTCACCATTCCCTTTATACTTTTCATCTGAGCGTGAGGTGACCTGCCACTCCATGTCCTCGTCGGAGCTCGCATTGCCGGCGGAGGACGACATTGTTGTCTAGAGGAAAGAGTGCAAGGAGCTGGCTACGGAAGTACTAGCTCGCCAAGGGCAAAAGAATAGCTTCGTAGGGATCGGGGCGTGAGGATCCTCTGCAGTACTTCCCATGAATTCACAGTCACTGACATGTGGGATCGGACCCACATGCCACTTACTAGGAAGTAACGGATCGGGCGTGTGCCGAAAGATAACGCGGGAAACTGGGAGCTCTGCGGGAAACTAGGAAGGTGGGAACGGGGCGTCGACGTGCAGATTCCCTAGTTTACATTCACGGATAAAGTCATGTTTAACTGTTGGTCCTGGGACAAAAGATCTGGTACTGCAGATTCCCTAGTTTACATTCTCGGGATGAGGGGTTTTTGCATTCATACCATCATTTCCAACTCAGTTTTCATCTATACCATCACTTTAGTCAATGACATATGGGGTCTGGTCCTACATGTCATTGACACATAGTAATGGTACGGATGGAAAGTGCATCTCAAGTGATGGAATTTTCTGTCGGGATAAAGTAGGGTTTAACAGTTGGATCCGCGGACAAACGAGTACCACAATTCTTGGGAGAATGTCGATTCTACTCCATATTTTACTTCAGATTATCAAGACTCAAAGCTGGTCCTTTGTTTCAGCTTGTGCTTTTGGATGTGCAAGATTCCCTAATTTAGACCAATCTTGAAGCTTGCTAGCAAATATACATTCCTAGTAGAATGGAGGTAGTACGTATTGTGCACATCATATTGTACTACTACTAGTAGATTCGAGTGTTTCCTTCTCTGAGAAGCCTTCTCTGCAGCGCAATGATGATAGGGTTTTACGTTTCGCGCACTGGGCGTCGCAGGGAATCGGGAAGGCGGGAACACACTGTTGTCAGGCGTGGATGTGCAAGAGAGTCGACGTGTGGTGCGGACGTGCGGTGCGGCAGAGGGTAGACGTGTGCGCCAGAACAAAGGGGACGTGACATGACACATTGGAGCCACTCGCTGCAGAAGAAAACAGGAAAACAGGAGGAAAAGAAGGACATCGTACACTTTTAATTTTATCTATTATCTACTATAGTGGCTTCAAAAGAAAAAATAAAACACTATTTTTTTCTACTAGCTAATAATTTATATTAATTGGCGCGCCACCGCCGCGCCATGCACCAAGCACCACCGTCCGCTTCAGCTTCCAGCGCTGCCGTATGCCGCTAGACGGAGTCGGAGTCGGAGACGGAGTCTTCCTCCTCGTCGCTAGCGTCGTCGTCGTCGCCGGTTGCGTCCGATTCATCTTCGGATGCGGTGGCCAGCATGGCATCCTCGTAAGCCTTCCCCTGAGCAGTGGCGGAGTCGTCGCAGTCGAAGTCATCGGTGCGGTCGCGGTCGCCGTTGCTCCAGCCCTCTCCCTCGTCCTCGTCGTCGTTGCCGTAGCCGTTCAGCTCCTCCTCGGCCAAGAAGTCATCGCTCAAGAAGTACGCCTCCTCGTTGGGGTACTCCGCACGCGTCCTTCGGACTGAAGAAGACAACGGGCCCGCGGACGCCGGCGCCGGCGGGGCCGAAGAAGACGAAGGGCCCGTGGACGCCGGCGCCGTCGGGGCCGAAGAAGACGATGGGACGGCGGGCGCCGGCGGGGCCGAAGAAGATGAAGGACCCGCAAGCACCGGCGGGGCCGAAGACTACTACTCCGACGGGAGCTCCGACTCGGAGCGTCAAGCCAACGCTAAGCGCCGGCGATTGAAGGACCTACAGAGGCGAAAGCGGGTACGGGATTTCTTGGAGGAAGGGCGAGACGGGGTGGCGCGCGCGGTTGAGGTAGCCGCGGAGAGGTTACCGACCAAGCGGGATCTGCTGCAGTCGAGCCCGCGCCGGAGGATCCCGCTGCAGGGGAACCGGCGACCGAGGCTCCTGCGGCCGAGCCTCCGGTTGCGTGGGAGCCCGCATTCGTGCTAGTCCTCGTCATGGCGCCTCTGCCGCCGCTGGCACTGTGATTGCTATTAATTAAGTCGTTTGTAATGCGGCATTAGTTTACTCTTTTGTTGTGTGATTGTTGTTAATTAAGTCGATTGTAATACGGCGTTAGTGCACTGTCATTTCCTGTATTGTGACGCGACGATGTCAGTTCAATCCAATTTCCCATTCAATCGGTACTGCTCTCTTTGTAGATTACTACTAGAAAAATATTTGTCCGTTGATTTGATGTTTTAAACGAGTCTATCCAGTGTATGCATGTCGGGGCACTTGCAATGCTTGCAGTCTTGCACTCGAGAGGGAGGTACAGAGGAGGCTGCGTACATATGTGATTTTTGCATGAAGTAACTTCATGGGAATATCCCTGGGTTTGTAATAGACTCCACGGGAATATCAGTCGGTTTGTAATAGACTTCCCCGGATAAAATGGGCCAGAGTGGTATGTAGCAGCCTTATACCATACGACACAAGGATGAGAATGAGCATCAACATCGGATTGGTAATTATGGAGAGTATCGTCCTCAACTTCATCGTCACTATCTTCTTCCGAATCAGAATGAGCTCATTCGGATAATGGTACAGTGTCGACAACAGGGGAAGGTCCCCGGGATTGTAATAGACTTCAAGGGAATATCCCGGGGCTGGTAATAGACTTCCGGGATAAAATGGAGTGTTATGTACTAGCAGCCTACGACACAAGGATAAGAACACAAGACCAGACCTAATGACATATCCGTCCAGATAAATTAAAATGAGTTAACATTTAACAAAACAGTCTGCATCATTGAGACTGCAACACAAGTAATTTCATAAATGTTCGAGGAAAAGGTAAAACAGAATTCAAAGACCGACTACTAATCATCGTCAACATCATCATCATCAGCAGCAGCATCGCCACAAGGAATGTGTGAATTGTCATCATCAGAAGCATCAACATCGGATTGGTAATTATGGAGAATATCGTCCTCAACTTTATTGTCACTATCTTCATCCGAATCAGTGTTGGTTCGTTTCCGAAGCTCATTAATCATACTTGCAGGTGCGGTGATAAGCTCCTCATACACCCCTGTATCATCTGGCTGCACATCAGGAAGCACTTCATCGACTACCCATTCGCCATCTTCTGCGTAATCGTCTTGGTATGCAATTTCTCATTCAGTGGATCCTGGCTCGTTGTCTTGTTGACGGACATTGTACAAGTTCCTTTGCTCAAAATGTTGCACAACTTTCCAGTCTCTTCCTTTTAGTGTGCACGGTAAGTAGAAAACCTTTCTTACTTGCTGTGCCAATACATAAAATTGATCTTTGTACCATAATTTTGCAGTGTTAATGCTTTTGAAGAATGCGTCTGCAACCACATTCCTTTCGTTCATATCAAACCAGTCACATCGAAATAAAACAACAGTTCGATAGGCCTCCAGTGTAGAGTTATACTGCAGCTCAATGATATCTTTGATGACACCATAGAAATCCACTTGACGTCTGTCGTGGACACTGGACACCACTACTCCACTGTTCTGCGTCTTTCTAATTTTGTCAACCTCAATTGTTTGGTATCGGACATCTTTAATAATACACCCTGAATACACTTTGACTCGCAGGAGTGGTTGGCTTGCCAATGCTTCCAAATCATGGGGAACATGTGGATTACGATTGTATTTGATAGTGGCAATCTACATAACAAAATATACAGGTTGGTGATAAACACGTATACGCAACAGATAGTAATTTCATGTAAACTTGTGGCCAAAAAAAAAAAAAAACCCAACTCACTTCTTTCTTAAACCATCCATGAAATTCTTTACGAAGCGCTTTGTCAAGACGGTAATTACTAGTATATTTGGTCTGGAGATCTTCTCTCACTTTCCGGCAATATACACAATATTTTAATCAAAACAGAGCTCAATAACACATGTTGCATGTATAGAAGAATAACGCACAAGCGTAAGAGGGGTTACATACTTTATATATGGCTCGATCTCGGGACAGTTGTTTAGCACATACCATACCATGTGTTCATAATGATCTTCTTCATATTTAAGCAGTGGGTTTCCGATGAAACGAGCACCATGCTTGAAAATACCATATGTAACTCCACTCGTGTTAACAGTCTCTTTGTTCCTGTCCTGATTGAATCATGTGTCAACATCATCACCAAAGTTTCTTGAACAGTATGTCAAGCACTCATTGGCAATATATGCTTCTGCAATGGACCCTTCAGGTCTTGCCCTATTTCTCACAAAGCTCTTTAATTTACATAGCCTTCTTTCAACAGGATACATCCACCCATACTGTATTGGACCTCTAAGGATTGCATCTTCAGGTAAATGAACAGCCAAGTGTACCATGACATCAAAGAATGCAGGAGGGAAAATGTTCTCAAGCTTGCACAAAATTTGCGGAATTTTATCTCTCAAGATTTCTAAATCTTTTAACTTCAGCCATTTGCAACATAGTTTCTGAAAGAACAAACCCAGTTCCGCAACTGCCTCATAAACGGGTTTAGCCACGAGACCTCGGAGGGCAGCTGGCAAGATCCTTTGGAACAGGATGTGGCAATCATGTGTTTTCAATCTCGTGAGTTTGCAGTCGTCTTCAGCTATACATCTTGCTAAGCTCGCAGCATACCAATCTGGAAATTTCACTGCTTGTATAAATTCGCAAAATTTCTTCTGTTTTTCTTTACTCAATGCATACGGAGCTTTTGGCATGACGTATCGATCACCCTCAAGCTGCAACTGTAATTGTGGCATTATGTCCAATTCTTCCAAGTCAATCCTAGCATTCAACGTGTCCTTGGTCTTCCCAGAAATGTTGAGAAGCGTTGCAAGAAGGGCTTCACAAATATTCTTTTCGATGTGCATGACATCAAGATTGTGTGGTATCTTCAAACTTGTCCAATACGGCAAGTCAAACAGAGAAGACTTGAGTTTCCAACATTGGCCTTCTACCCTCTTCCTTTTTCGTGGTCGAGAGATTCCTGGTCTAACGTCTTTGACATTGTCTAGTTGCTGCAGTAGCTCCTCTATTGCAAATTGCCTTGGCTTTTCTCTGTGTGGTTGCGCACGAAATTGGGCATTAACTCTCAAAGGATCCTCGTTACCAAAGAAACGACGGTGCCCGATATAACAAATCTTGTTCTTTATCCGTATTGAGCAAGGATTTTTATCACAGCGCGCACAAGCATAATAACCTTTTGTCACTCGCCCAGACAACGTGGCCAGTGCTGGATAATCATGGATGCACCATAAAACTGCAGCATGCAGTTTAAATTGTGCACCACTAGATGCATCAAAAGTTAGGACCCCTTCCCAAAGCTGAATCAACTCTTCAATGAGAGGCTCCAAGAATAGATCAAAATCCTTCGCTGGAGAACTCGGACCAGAAATGAGCAAGGCCATCATTAAGTTGCTCTGTTCCACACATTCCCATGGCGGGAGGTTGTACGGCACAAGAAATACCGGCCACATGCTGTCTGAGCTGCTCAGTTGGCTGAATGGATTGAAACCATCAGTGGCAAGGCCGAGTCTCAAGTTCTGAGGATCACTTGAAAGCTTGGAAAAATTCCTGTCGAAGTCTTTCCATGCCTCACCATTTGCTGGATGGTTCATTTCACGGTGGACAGGCCATCATTTCCTGATGTGCCATTGTGCATCCTCTGCTAATTCCTTCTTACTAAACATCCTCTTGAGCCTTGGAATAATTGGAAAATGCCTCAAAACCTTCTCAGAAATACGCTTGTTTCCATTTTTATCCTTCCATCTTGATGCTCCACAGACTGGACACTGATCAAGTTTCTCATGCTGCCGCCGAAAGAGAATACAATTATTCGGACACACATGGATTGTAGTGTATCCAAGTCCCAAGGAACTTAGGAAGTTCTTTGCTTCATTGTAAGATGCTGGAAGAGAGCAATGAGGGAATGCTAAGGACAACAACTTCATCATTGCAGTAAACGTAACATTGGTGATCCGATAGAATGACTTGATATGAAGTAACTTCACCACAAATGAAAATTTTGTATAACGAGATCCCTCTTGCAACTCCTTGTGTAATTTATCTAACACACTTCCAAATCTCGGTCCACGACCATCACCTGTAAGTTCAGCTTCAAACAGGTCACGAAAAATATCCGGAAGTCCATCATCATCATCGAAGTCTTCATTGCCATCGGCATTGTCATGGTCTGCCGTTTCGTGAAATCCATCATCCTCATGACTCTGTTCACTTTCGGGACCATCCAAAGGTTCCCCATGATGGATCCACCGATCATACGAGCTTTGCATCCCGTACATTAGTAAGTGATCTCTCACTCCAACAAGATCTAGCTCTTTATGATTCAGGCACTGAGCACATGGGCAAAGTATGACTGAATCACCCCCTTTTGTGGCCCGAACAAATCCCATGAAATCATTGACCCCTAGAATATGTTCCTCGCTAAATCGTTTAGATTTACGTATCCAACTTCTGTCCATCTATACAAAATTTGAATCTGATAAGCGAAAAGTTGACAGTTCATCGTAGTGCAGAATTACCACCGGCGTTAGGCCTCTGCCGAGATGCATTCATCACGACAGCGGTGTCCTCCTGGATGGGGTTACCTTCGGTCTGAACTCTGAAGTAATTTTGCCGCTGGCCAGGGTAATGCTGCCGCCAAAACGAGTTTTCATTCCGAGGGACAGAGCCGCGCGGCATCTAAATCGAGTTTCCCGCTACGAATATTGGTGCCAAGTACCAAATTCTAAACCTTCTTTCACAGACAGGTGGGCCACACAAAAGTATAAAGGAGGGCAGCACGGCGAGGAATGCGCCTGCGATCGAGTATGTGCCCGTTAAACAGAGCGAGCACTAGGGCTTTGGTTCTGGGGAAGATTCGGCCCATGGCGTGTTGGCTCACAAGCCACGTCGGTGCGCCTGACATGTGGGCCAGCAAAAACAGTATCAAAAATTACTTTTTTTTTGCGAGGGAGTGTAAAAAATTACTTGACCCTGCGCCCCACGGTGTACGACACGCGGGCCCGCCTAGCGCTAGGGCACCACACGCGGGCGTACCAAAGCAGTGTCGAAAATTACTTGACCGTGGTCCAACGTCGTTGACATGTGGGCCCACAAGAGCCACGTGGCATACACACAGGCGAACGAAATCAGCGGCGAAAAATTACCTGACGGTGGGCCCCACGTGGCTTTGTCCTACGTGGTGCGCCACGTGGCACAACGCGAGGGCAAACGAAATAAGCGACGAAAAATCTGGGGACCCATGGACCCTGACACGTGGGCACCCTGTCGTTTTGTAGTGCGCTACTACATGGCATTATACGCGGTCAACGAAATTTGTGACGGAAATGGTTTGACCGTGGGTCCTACGAAGCCTGACACGGAGCCCCTTACTTGCTGACTGGGATGCCACGTAGGCCAGAAATGTCCATAGGGTTGGGTTTATGACGAAAAGTGTGGGCCGCCTGTCGTTCTGTAGTGCGATACACGGCATTATACACGGTCAAACGAAATTTGTGACGAAAATGGTTTGACTGTGAGTCCTATGAAAGCCTAACACAGAGCCCCTCACTTGCTGACTGGGATGCCACGTAGGCCAAAAACGGCCGTGGGGTTGGGTTTATGACGAAAATTATGGGTCCTCGTTGGTCGCCGTGCTCGAAACGGGATATTAGTGACGAATCGGCCACCCAGAACCTGCCCAGAACAGTAAACCAGCAACACGGGACAATATTGTTCATCAATTTATACGGATTTTCGTCACAAATGAGGCTTGTTAGTGACGTACTGCGAAAAACATCATAAAGTTGGCCGAAAACGGGAAAAACACCCAAAATAGTAACAGATCTATAGTAAAATCGTCATTAATCAGCAGATCTGTACTAGTGTATTAAACCTTTTTTTTCTCGAACATTTAGGAGAGCTGCGTATCATTGCATTAATAGAAGAAGAGAGAGCAAATACAAATACAAGTACAAGTTAAATTACATTCGCGCCTTTTCAAATAAAACACAACCCGACCTCAATGTGACCACACAGTGAGCTAAACAGCCTGAGCAGGCAGCAAGGATAAGTCCTTGGCCCCAGCCATGTTCCACCATCTACTTTCCTCTCCTGCCATGATCAAGGCCCTAGTAAGATTAGGGGGAGTGCCATCGAATACACACTCATTGCGATGCCGCCACAATGTCCAAGCACCGAGAATTATGACCGTGTTGAGCCCTTTTCGCGTTGTGTGGCTCACGGACCCGGAGACCTTGCTCCACCACTCCTCGAAGATGATGTCCGAAGGCTGAGGAGAGAGGGATGCCAGGCCAATGCGCTGCAATATTATATGCCAAAACTGACGTTCAAACACACAACCAGCAAGGAGGTGATCAATGGTTTCGTCATCCTGATCACAAAGGGGGCAGCGCTCCGAATGGGGGAGGTTTCTCCTTGCTAGACGCTCAGCAGTCCAGCAACGGTTGTGTGCAGCTAACCACAAGAAGAACCGACATTTGTCGGGTGCCCATGTTTTCCAAATGATCTTCCATGGACCAAATTGTATTGCACCTTGAAAGAGTGCCTCATAAGCCAATTTTGCCGTGTACTGTCCAGAAGCAGAGAGGCGCCAGTAATGCACATCAGGGACTTCCGGATGGAGAACAACTTCTGAAATGAGATCCCATAGCCTGAGAAATTCAGTGATGACATCAAGAGAGGCCACGCCGTCTATATCTCTTAGCCACATAATCTATTAAACCTCAAAAAGATGTAAAGGTGACAATGCACTATGGCTCAATGTCAGTGGTATAGAATAGTGAAGCAAAAGTCTACAGCGTGGAACAATCAAAAACAAAATTGAGAAATGAGTAATCATTTACTATGTTCAAACAATCATCTGCTGCCACTTGATCTCTCTCCTCCCTCCACCCACCTCACCGTCGCCAGAGCAGGCTGGTTTTGCAGGACCTGCACAGACTGTATTTGGTTGGCCGACTTTTGTCGGTGATTGTGTTTTGTTGTAACTCTCTTAGAGGTCAAGCCTCCCGCGGCTTTAGCTTCTATGAGAGCTAAGGCTGAGATTAATGCAACATTCTCATTATCTAAAAAAACAATAATCTACTATGGGTAGAAAATTGAGTTATAACTAGCAAATGTGCCCGTGCGTTGCTACGGGCTTAAGAAACTTTACAATGCTTAAGAGGTAATACATCTAAATAGTATCATCATATAAAAATTGGGCTAGCATCTTCAGACTCTTTTGTCGAAGTCGATGTCTTCAAGTCCTTTCTCGATACTCGAGTCCTCGAGGCTTGGATCTTGTAACTCCTTCTTCTCGAAGCTTGTATCTTCCGATTCGTCCTTGGGCTTGTCCTCGTGCTTCTCGTTTTCTATACGCGATAACGCTAAAATAAATACTAACGCATAAACAAAATAAGCCAAGTAAAACCAAATGAGAATCAAATAAAATACAAGAGAAAGTTCAAAGGACATGGTTGGGTTATGGAAGATGAACGGAACGAGAATCGTCGGATTTGGAGTTGGAATGGTAAAGATATGGCTTAAGTAAAGCTGGGGGTACTATGGCGGAAGTGTGAATAAAAGAGGGTTATGAAAGGTTCGTGGAGTAGCACCAAAGGGTACTATGTGTTTTTATGATCGCGTGAGCGCAAGAATCGCTCGAAACGGAGTTTCGGTTGAGGAGTTATGGATGTTTGAAGGTTCTAGGGGCTACTGTGTAATTACAGAAAGACTCTAAGGACCTATTTGTAATTACAGAAAAGATTAGGGGCTTCTTGGTAAACTGATAAGGGCTGAAAAGTAATTACAGAAAAGTATAGGGGTGTTTCTGTAAAAAGACATGACATTAACAGAGTTATTGCAAAGCTCAGGGGGTTATCTGTAAAAGTACAAGATGAGGGAATTTCCAACGAATTTAGGATTTATTTTTGTATTGGAAAAGATATGGAACGGGTTCACGGTTCTGTGAACCGGGTCTATAGCTCGGGTTCACGAGATCAATGGTGGACCGAGCGCTCTGGATCACTGGATCTGGGATGGACGGTCTGGATTTTATGAAGCGAAAGGGTACGCTAGCTTCTAATCTCGGCCGTTGATTGCAAAGTGGACGGATGAGAGGCGATGGAAGGGGCGCGGCCGACGGCGACGGAGCGCGGCGGCGCATGGCGGAAGTTCGCCGGAGTAGCCGTTTCGGCGCTCCGGTGGGCTATTTGAGACACGGTTTGAACCGAGAGAAAGAGGGAAAGGAGGCGAGCTCACCACGAGGACATATTGACGTCGCGGGAGGCGGTTGCGAGCTGGCGTCGGTGAGGAGCGGCTCGCAACGGCGACGCTCGACGGGGAACGGGTTCCGGTGCTCCTCAAGCTGCACCGTGGGTCGCGAGCGACGCGGAGGAGCACGGAAGAGCTAGATCATGTGGAGGGAGAGCGAGCGTAGGCGTCATAGCGGCGAATCAATCGGTGGCGCGGTGTGGTGGAATTTGGGGAAAGATTTCGATTGGAGCTGCCTGGGTGACGAGGCAGAGTGAGGAGAGCTGAGCGAGGAGAAAAGGTTCTGCGCGCAACTTTTGGCAGAGGATAGGGAGGCTGGGGAGGCGGTGCGTCCATGGCCTGCAGGACAACGCCGAGGCGGCGTGTCGTGCGGACGAGGGGGCGTGGCGAGGTGGTGGAGCACGGAGGTGACACGCGGGCGAGTGGCCTTATCTTGTCAACGCGTCGTGGAGGAAGGCGGTGGGAAAGCTTCAGCGGAGTCGCACCTTGGTGTGGACGCGTTCAACGGCGGGTTGACGAGAGGCGACTGCAAGGCGGTGCGCGGGGCTGGGCGTTGGAGGCGGTGACGCGCGGCTAGTGCGGTGGCGCTGCAGCGGGATGGCGCGTGGCGCGACACGCAGCGCTGGCGCGCGCGGCGGGGATGCGCGCGGCGGGGATGCGCGGCCACGCGGTGGCGGTGAGCGGCGGCGACAGGAGGAAGACGACGAGCGGCCGGGCAGGCTGGACTGGGCCGATAGCTGGGCCGGAGGCCGGGAACGGAAGGAAGGGGAAGCGCGGTCCAGTGAAGGAAAAAGAAAATGGGCTGGCCAGAAGTGGCCCACGTGCGAGGGAGGGAGATAGAATTGATTTAAACATTTGCAAACGAGGAAAATTCATATAAAATCCCAAATCAATTCCGAATAAACTCAAATACATTCGAATGAGTTCAAGTATTCAAATCCTAATATTTAACAACCATGGTTGGCAAGTCCCATTTTTAATTATTTCCTAAAATTCCCATTTTCCTATATTCTTGAGCTAATTTAGTTTTGAAGTTTTATTTTCAAAATGCTACAATTAAATGGAGGCAGATTAACCAAACACTTGAGCACAAAATTTTATATTTAGAAATTTCCCTTTTCTAGCTCTAGTTTATATTAGTTTACTTAACTTTCATTTTTTGGAAATTCGATAAATAGGTAAGAGTTAGACATAAATTTAAACTTTGAGTGATTTTTATATCTTTTGAATTTTGGGTCGTGACAAATCTACCCCACTTAAAAGGAATCTCGTCCTCGAGATTCGAACGATCTGCCAGACAGTGTAGAACCTGCACATACCTTCGGTTCTCGCCGTTGCCGTCGCTGCTGTCGCCGCCAACGCCCGCCGCCGCAGCCGCCGCTCTCTCTGCTTGCCCTATCTTCTTTCTCCTTCGTTGCCCGGTCTGCTGTCCAGGACGCGCGGGTTTCGGGAGCGGACGGAACTGCTCTACTTCTAGGTGTCTCCCCGGATGAAGTCCACAGTGGGTCTTCTACTTAGGTCATCTGTTGGAGGCCTGTTTTCCATGGTTTATAGCCCATTTTGGATATAAGTGAGGCTTTGGGTGCATTGTTGGAGTCAGTCTTAGCCTTCCTACCATGGGGCGGGTGCAGTTAACCGCAAAACCGGTTTGGAAAAAAAATTAACCATAACGTCCACAAAAGTTCAAGAGTAGGAACAAAAATTAGAAATCATTTTTTCATTTGTTTTGTTCTCTCATAAGCATTTAGGCTTAAAATATGAATATTTGATAAGATTTTCTATGGATATAACATATAATATATGGTATATCGACATAGTAGTTTGTAAAAAAAAATTGTCACCCCCTAAATCCGCCCCTGCTCGGAAGAGAAAACAAACATGACCAGCATTGATTTGTACTGCCTATAACCTTGAAAGATGTTTCGTCTTCGTCGTCGGCAACGGGGGGCAGAAATGAAGCAAACTCAAAGAGCCGATGGTTTGGATCCCCATTAGCTTCTAAGAATCTAGATTCTAGGTACAATTTCTATAATCTGGTTTCTAAAAAAAATCTGGGTGAAGGTGTTTGGATCACGGATTCTTAAAATCTAGAAACTAATTTTTGAAGTAGTTAATGACGAGCCCATCCTTTCTATATTAAGGTAAAACAATGGCACAAACTGTAATTATCCAAAAACATTCAAAGGTAGTGGGTCTTTTGGCAAATAAAATCACCTAAAAGCTGGGTTAGAGTAGATTATGGGATTCTTAAAATCTCATAATCTAGATTTTAAAATCTGGTGCATAATCTGCCATGTTTAGATCCCCTGTAGTTTTTAAAATCTGGATTCTTAAAATCTGGGTGGATCCAAACAGGCCCTAAAATGAATGATGGAGAATGGCGGTCCAGATGCAGAGATGCTCTTACAACGGCATCAATTCTGCTTGTGTACAAAAGCTGGAATGAAACTAGAGTCCTGAGGTTGTCGTTGTTTCTGGCAGTAGGATATGTTCTTCAGTTTGTTTTCATCTTCATTTGTTTTTCGTTTTGAACCTGGGACAGCAAGACTGCTATATCTATGATTTCATCACGCCAATCCCAAGGGAGTCCTCCCTGTCATGGAAAAAAAAATGTCGGCAACAAGATAATATGGACTTGCCTATGTAACCTAGAGCCCTTTATCTAAAAAAATGTAACCTAGAGCCTCTAGACCAAAAAGTTTTTGGTCGTTTATTTACCTTAAACACTAAAAATTGCGTAATTTTGACTTTTTAATATACATTTTGTTAAACTTGTCCGGTGTGTTTGCATGCCCCACCTAAATTTGTGCATTTGCTCCGCCACCGTCCTGAAGTATGTTAAGCTATACGACACCCCTTCTTAAATATAAATATCGTTGAGTGTAATAAAATATTAAAGACAATACTAGCTTTTGTTTAGGGACTAAAGACAATACTAGCTACTGTAAATAAAAGTTGTCTCATAACACCGAGATGCGCTCCGCTGCCCGTCCAGATCAACGCTGCAGGTGAACAGTCCGAAAGGAAGCCACAAATCAATCTCTAACTGCGCCACTCCAGATTGTCGCTCCGCTGACATGAGATGAAACAAATCCTCTGGTATCCCCAATGCGTCACTAGTCGCATCCACGGCCACTGTCACTACCTTCTTCTCCTCCACATAGAAGGCCGGGGTGCGCCCGCATGCGAGGGGTACACTTGCATAAGAGACCACGACACTGCTGCCTGCATCACCCCGCAGGCCAAAGTAGTGGTTGTTGTCAATGTGCACGAGGATCTTGAAGGCTGGCGACTCCGCTCCTGGAACCAGCGCTGAACCAAGCCTCCTTGCTCCGACTAACTCCACAGAACACTTGGTTGACCCATCATCATCAATTGGTTTATAGCCAACAACCATGGCGAATATAGTGTTTTGGTCTCTTAACCTGAAATCTATTTTCTTTTCATTGAGTTTTATCCTTAACCTGGTAACCTGAAACGTACGAATTACTGCTTAATGAATTATGACCATCAATAATTAGGCGAGCAAAGAAGCAATGCAGTGTCCATCCCAAAGGTGCAAGTCAATTTAATTTATAGCACTCCTTTTCCAGTTTTGCTGAGGAACGGCAAGGAGCCTGATCGCAGCAGCGGAGCAGCCCCGCGGTGGATACCATGGAGTTCCATCTTGAAAAGTTGCAAGACATGAATGAGTGGGATCCCTAAATCTCTTGCTCGGCTGCGACCAGTTTTATTAAGGAAAATGCTTCAGAGTAGACCCATTTGTCCGACTTTTGTTCAACTCAGTGTTTTAAGTCATTTGATTGATATGTGAACCACCACTCGAGTGATTTATCATTGGATTTTCTGGTTGTACAAAAGTCTACAAATAGGTCTACTCTATAGCAGTGCTCATTTATTAAGAACGGAAATTGAATATTGTTTGAATGCACGCAAGAAGCTAACAGCCTAACACCTGTGTGCCACTTGATATCTACGCCTGGTGAACTCGAGCGCCAAACAGGCAGGAGCTACGAGTGGCGCGGCCACATAGATCAAGCTTGGCGTGATCGGCAAGAGAGCACACACGGAGTTGCATCCACGCACACAAAAAGGAGAGAGCGAGCCAGAAGCTGGGGCTTTTAATTACCTGCACTACGAGCTCCCTGGTAGGCGCGGCGATGAGCACCCGCTGCTTCGCGGCACGGTCGAACGAACCCTCGTCCGCTAAAGACGGGGAGGCAGGGCGCGGCCGTCTTCACGGCGAGTAGGGTTCAAGTGGGATCGAGCGATGCGAACGCGTGTTTGTTTGCGTGCCGGGGGGTGGATAGGGGGATCGATCGTGCGTTGTGGCTTGTGGGGTAGCGTTGGCTAATTAGCTGGGAGTCGTTAGTCGTTATCTCTTTCCTTTTCAAGGGCCTATATATACTCTTTTTTTTTTTTCCCGAGGGCAAGGGCCTATATATACATACTCTTAGTACAACTTCTCTTCTTCTCTGCTAATTTAAGTAAAGGACATTTGATTCTAGTTAAACAAAAAGTTTGATTTACTACGCAAGATGTGTATTTTCCCCCTTCTTATAGATTAGTCAAAAATTTGGATTGTTATAGGTGAATCTTTGAAGGGAAAAAGGAGGCTGGACACAGAAAGATGCGGGCAGGGCAAGGAGGCAAGAGCAGTTGTCGGAAGGAGCACAGTGGACGCGCAAGAGTGGATGTGTAGATAAAAATTGAGTAAATTGCATCGCAAGCAGTGCCGAGCTGAGGATGTGTAAATTGCATCGCAAGAGCGCAACCACCCTACACTGTAGTCGCTGCCCCCCCCCCCCCCCCCCCCCCCCCCCCCCCCCCTCTCCCCAACCCCAACCCCAATTTTTCCTCTAATCGTCGCCATGCTTCTAGTTTTTGTGCTCTGTGTCTGTCTGATGGCTGCATGAGGAAGAAGCAGCCTGATTGGGCCAAACAAAGGGTATGTTGTATATGGGCTCTATAGGCCTAATTCTAGACGATTATCATTTCTTCTGAGAAAAGAGCAAGGCCCAACAGATTGCCTAAGTTATCGTAAAGCCTGCCAGCCCATATAATTCAAGGATATCTGTAGCTTCATCTTCAAGCAGTTGTTTTCCCCGGGGATAACAGCTGCTCGATTTGACTCCTGTCGCCGATCGAACGACCCAAATTTCCAAAAAATTTAATCCTGTCAGCCAAACGGTGGTGCATCAACCGATGGTGGGCAGCAAACATCTACCTGCTTATAGTATACTCCCTCCGTTCGTTATTAGATGTCATTTTGGAGTTGGACACGGAAATTAAGGACAAGTGAAAAAGATGGGTGCACTGAAAATGAGGAGGAGAGAGATAGAGATAGAGGTGTAATGGAAGAAGGAATATTGTATCGGGAAGAGGGAAAGGTGCATTGGGAAGTGAGAATGACATGTATTTTGAGAAAAGTGGGTAAAGTTAGAATGACATGTATTGTTGAACGGAGGGAGTATTAGTTATCGAGATGCTCTCTATTTTTTTTTGAATGGAGTGATGCTTTCTATTTAAAGGGGCATTTGGAACAAAGGAAATTCAAAGGAATCTATTTCATTGGATTTTTTTTCCTTAACTTGCTGTTTGGAATTGAGGAATGATGAATAACGAAGGAAAATTTAGCATGAGGTTGAAGCTAAAAGAAAATTTTCCTTTGCTTTGCTTCTTGCCTTGGCTACAGAATGTCCGCATGTGATAACTAAGGCCCCCTTTGGTAGGGCTTCTCCAGCGGCTTATTCAGCGGCTTCATATGTTTTTCAACTAAAGGGATGCTTCCTTATGTGCTTCTCCTTAAAAAAGGAGGAAGTTGTATCTAAAAATAAGGTGAAGCATGAAGCCACAAAGTAGTAGCTTTACCAGCTTCTTTTCTCTACGGCGCCCTCATATTTCTATATTTGTCCCTAAAAATATGGAGAAGCTGCAGAAAAAATGGTTTTGCCAAACGTTTTAGGCACAGCCACAGACACAACCAGCATAGCCGTTTTCTTAAATAAGCCACAGTCGAAGCCAGCACAGCCACAACCCTACCAAAGAGGCCCTAATTGAGTTGTAATACATGTAGTTCCCGTGTTTTTCGTTCCTGCATTCCAAACATCTCAAATATTCCATTTCTTTGTTTTGGATTCCAATGGTTTTCTCACTTATCCATTTCCTGTGTTTTCTCCATTCCTGTGTTTTTTTCCGTTCCTGTGTTTTCCATTCCTTCGTTCCAAACAAGGCCTTAGGCTGTAGTCTTTATAAAATCAAGGCATATATTTTTGCTGTAGTCTATTTTACTACCCTCAAGTATCCATGTAGTTCACTTAACCCCCTAAACTAATGTTTGGTCTAATTTACTACTCCGAACTATCTAGATTGGTTCAATCCACCACCTCGTGAATTTTACTTTTTTGTTTCTCCTTGTATGGGTTATATTTGAAGCTAAAATTTTGCAGGATGGTAGATGGCATCATCCTCTATATTAGAAAAATTGTTTCAGAATTTGTTAGAAATATTTTCTTGCATTATTCTATCTTATATGTCGAATTTGTATTGCACACTTTCCACATAGAAATTTTTTTAAACAAATTTTTTAAACATTTTTCTAACATAAGGTATGTTTTAACCTATAATCTCACAAAAGTTTACACTCAAACATGATGTATACATAGAGATAAAAAAAGAAAAATGTCATGAGGGAGTGAATTGAACCAATCTAAATAGTTGAAGGGAGTAAAATGGACAAAAAATTACTTTAGAGGGTTAAGTGAACTACATAGATAATTGAGGGTAGTAAAATGGACTTCTTCCTTCTTTATAAGAAATCAAGAAACCAAAAGATAGTGTACGTTGTTAAAATACAGTGAAATTTGGCAACGGGAGCAGCAGGGGAGCTCGACACGGCTGCGCGGCGAGGGACACCGATCGCCCCCTCCCCTGATTTTCTTTTCCAAGTAAATTAGTGGCGGGGCCGGGGATGACAATTTTTCCCGAGAGCCTGTCAAAAAGCGCTAGGCAAACAGCTCCTCGGCTCTCGGCAAAAATACAACCGTCGGCAAAATTGAACGTTTCATCCGAAATTCGCGACGGCGTCAGGAGACGTGAGCCCAGTTCCTATTTTGCTGAGTGTACCTGTGCAACACCCGGCAAAGTTTTAAAACTTTGCCGAGTGTCTATGTTGTGGCAATCGGCAAAGCCGACACTGGGCAAAGAAAAGGCCCTTTTGCCGAGTGTTTTTCAGATTACACTCGGCAAATAAATTTTCAATCAATTTTTTCAAGTTTTAAATGACTTCAAATCAAAAAGTTTTAAACTAAAAAGTTATATAACATCTTGAGATCTACACTTTTTATTTTGTTCATTTCTTCATTCGATAAAGTGACGGTCCCGTTTAGTTTCTCAAAACACGAGGAGGCATATTTTAAATTTGTCTAGAATGTCACTACAACTATGTTGAATAAAAAAAAGACCAAAAAAAAGTTATAGATCTTTATAAGTTACACAGGTTTGTTGTTGAACACTTTTTATTTGAATTAATTTTGTCAACGAAAAGTACTTTTGAATTTATCAAATTTCAAAATTTGAATTTTTCAATCGACCTCGGGTAGAGAAGTAGTAAAAATAAAAGTTGTAGCTCTTGATAAGTTACAAAACTTTATAGCTGACAACCTTTTGATTGAAATCAAATTGTCAATGAAAAATACATTTCAATTTCTCAATTTTGAATTTTGAAAACAATATCGGATGGAGAAATTGTAAAAATAAAAGTGGTAGATATAAAAAAGTTATGAAACTTTGTAGTTGAGCACTTTTTAATTTGAAATCAATATGTGAACAAAAAGTGCATTTGAAATAAAAGGAAAAATACAAAAAAAAAAAAGTTTCCCGAGTGCCAGATCGCGGGCACTCGGCAAACCTACGGTTTAGGACTTAGTTGCGCAGCCGCTTTCTTCTTCCTCCTTTCGCCTTTCTTCTTCAATCTTTCTCAAGTGCCCAATATTTGGCTCTCGGCAAAGTCCGCTTTGCCGACGGAATTTTGCCGCTTCCTCTTTGCCGAGTGCAAACAGGGCTTTGCCGAGTGCCTCTACCACTCAGCAAACGACCAGTTTCCCATAGTGACGTGAAGGTCTTCAACAGATCGGAGCCCGGTGAGAATGTGTGCAGCTAAGGGGCATGAACGTGAAGAGCTCCAAGGCCGTGCATGGGAGCTTTGCTGCGATGTTGATGAGAGAAGCGGCTGCATTTGCTGGCTCGATGGGGTAGACAATTTCTGTACTTGTCCGTGTCGACCAAATCTGTCTGGGTTTACCAGAGAGTTTCGTAGCGAGCCGATGGTCGAGGTGGGCTCATGGAATTAACTCATCTTCCCCAAGATACAACACTACGCAGTCACTGCCGCGCGCTCACCCAGCCGGGTCATCCCGCCACGCTCGCCCAGCCCGGTCGCTCCACCGCCTCGGTTGGTCATCGGCGTAGCCAGGGTGTTACCTCCGGGTAGGCACAATACCAAATTAGTGATGAAATAGTCCCTGATAGTGATTAACAGTGGTAAACAGTAGCTACAGTGCAACATTTTGCTGGAAGCCAGGGTAGTCCTAGGCCTATATGGACTACCCTGTAGCTCCGCCACTGCTGTTGGTTACCCGTCGCGTCAACTTCCTGCCCATGCCACAACGTGTGCCTGCCATCGCGTTGCACTCCCGGCACTCTGTCGCCTGCCCCACCCTTGACGACTTCGCCCGCTCCGTCCGCTCGCCGCCGAGCCTTGCGCTCGCCCAAGTTCAGACGATGGAGAACACGCGGGCAATAAAGCCCATCCGGAAAGAATTTGTACGGAGTAAAGGAGGATGCCAGTGAAGACTCAGCTGTGAGTCGGGGATGATACGCAGTCGGGCGGAAACGATTTTGTGGTGGTTCTCTCGTGCGGGCGGACGAACGAACGCGGAGGCAGACGCGCGTGTCAGGTGAATCATCTCGTATGGGCAGCGGTGCGAAGGGCAACATCCTACTATCCAAAAGAGACATATCCAAAATGGCAGACATTTCACGCGTTACAAACTTATTAGTATTAGAAGTTTGCTTTGCTGAATAAAGAAAAGCTCATTGTATGTTGTGTCTCTTGTTTACTTTTGTCCGTTATTGGGATTGAGAGGGGCCTGATACGGGAGATAAATTTTATTAAACAAATTACATACCTTATTTAAATATATAAATATATCCTTAGAAACCCTAAAAGAAAAAAATTATGATCCGGCCATGGTGTCTATGGAAGATGAGTATGCCCCTCTAGAATTGATAGACAGTTCGTACGAACCATGGTGGATATACCTGCTGAGGCGTTGCTGGACTGCGTTCCACTTGACGTTAATGATTGCAGCCTTCCTGGAGATATTTCTTACTGGGTTTAGTATCTAAATAAATTTACACCAGAAAAAGTTTGGATAACCCTTCACATCAATCACAAAAAATATTAGAAAAGACACAAGATACTAATAATTTGATAAAAGAACTGAGGATGAATCAGTTGTAAAAGTCAATGACTAATTTTTTAAGGGCAAGCTGATGAGAATATTTTCTGACTAATTTTTTTTCTCACAGAAACATCAAGAGAAATGTGTAAATCTGCAGAACATAATCTACAGGTTACTACTACCTCTAAGTTTTTTATATGACGTTAGGACTGTGCAAATTTGTACCAATCCTTTGATGCACCTCTCTGAATATTCATTGTCAAATTCAACTCAAAAAGGATTCTTGTTCCACGTATTCTATTTGAACTTTACTGATGAATATTATCAAAAAAAAAAAACTTACTGATGACGGATGGGGAATCAGAATAGCAGAGAGTGGATCACAGCATGACAGCTTGGTGGAAGGACAAAGTAGTAATCAGTATAACAGTAGCCCTCAGGTTAGAGGATAACAAATAAAAGGTGTATGGGCCCATTCTTTTAGTCATGAATCAGAGTAACAAGTGTCTACGTTTAGATGCATCAAGAATAATAAAAGAAACGGAGGATGGTATGACAATAGTCAATGACTTACAAAGTGGTTTTCCAAGTAATGGTTCTGGCATAACCGATAAGATCCACCCTCGATTGCGTTCTGGACTTCTCTAGTTAATAAACTGCACTCGAGTTAATGATTTCTCGTGTAAAATCGTTGTTAGCACAGTACTAGCTACAGATACTGCTATCGAAGTCAGCATCTTTGTTTAGTGTGATGCATAAAGAAGAGTTTAACTGAAACACAGCAAATTAAAAGGGGATTCGATGTGAAACGGCATCTCCTCGGTGGAAAGGATGCATGGTACTCTGTAACCGAATTTGACCACACCCGCTAAAGTTCCTCCATTGGTCTTTTTTTTTTTTGAGCTGTAGTTCCTCCATTGGTCTTGCTAAGGATCATTCTTTCCTCTTTGGTGCTGCATTGAATTCGCCAATAGGAGTTAAGCTGTTCCGTCTCCTGTACTTACAAAAATGCCGAGTAAATTAAAGTGGGTAAATTAGAGTTAAGCTGTTCCGTCTCCTGTATGTTCATTATGTTGGAATGTGTTTGTTTCAAGATCCATTTATTAAATCCATTTCAAGAAAATGGAGCCACTTATTAAATCTAATGATATAATTTTCTATAAGCCCTCTACGGAATATTTTGGTTTGGTTTTGATTTTTAACCTTTATTTTGAAAACAATCCAATTTACGGGAAACTTCTATGTGTTACATAAATTAGAAAAAAATAATAAGTAATATGATAATTGATACATCCCTCCGTCCTAATATAATTGGCATCCTGGCCCTGGGCGGCGGAGATTAAGGAGAAATAGAAACGATGGGTGCACAAAGAACACGAAGGAGAGATAGCTAGAGATAGAGACGTATTAAAGGTGCATTGGAAAGTGAGAATGTCAAGTATTTTGAGGAAATTTTGAGAAGGCTAGGATGCCAAGTATCATGAGATAAAGAGAGTAATAATATATCAGAATAAATCAACATGATTGATATACATAAACCTGAGTGATAATAATATTACAATAACATCAATTTCCCATAAAACAATAGGCAATTAAGTGTGTTCCCATTCAATCAGAGGTTCCAAAATCACGATATAGGAATATTTGGTTTATTGCAAACGGGATGCAACCTAGTGGTTGCAGTGACCTTAGTACCCATGTCCAGGGTTCGCCTCCCCATAGAAGAGACATGAGTGCCCCTAATTGATAATTTATTATATTATATGTTTATTGTGATAAAAGTATGCAGGCAAAATATGATGCACCACTATCCTTTAGCATCAGAAGGAAAAAAAATAAAGGAGTCAAAATAAGGTTGTCGAGGCATAATCTTCCTTTATCTAATGACCCTACTAAAAGAAGTTGTGGATTGACAAATCACCTACCATAGTTTCGGCACACAGTTTTCGTTGGACGAATTCTGCCCATAGTTTCACGGGGCACTTTGACTATATACACTGTGGTTTTTAGTGGTGAACGTGTCTTGATAGCAACTGATAGCAAATATTCTTCTGCAAGGGAAGTAGCATATTTTGTATATGATATGTGAATTTTGCGCGCAGCAAAAGTTATTGCACTAAAGTACTTTTTTAAGGGAAATTGCACTAAAGTACTTACAACAGTGTCTCTGTGGCCCAAAGAAAAATGATGACGGGTGTTTATGCTCATCAGAAAAGTTGTTTAGTGTTTCACAAAAGAAAATGTTGTTTTGTGTCCATGCTATTCTATTTCCATTCGCTGTTTTCTATTAAATTGAGGATCCGTAGACTTTTTTATTATCTTTTTTTTTTTGGCATTTGGTTGTTGGGCCTTCCTCAAGAGAAGCATTATTGTCAATGAACCCAACTCATAATTTTACACTAAACCTATTGCATGCATACATATTAATCCTAGCTTAAATGCTAGGGAGCTACTCTTTAGATACTATTCCTCCAAAATCTAATCACATGTATCGGACCTGAGGTTGGAAAATGGGAGCCTGCTGCCTCCCATCTATTCGGCAATGATTTGAAATTTTTACTAGTGGAGCTACTAAAGTTTGAGAACGACAGGTCTACCCATTGTATTCTCTAGAAAAAGAGGAGCATCGCATTGTGTTTTTTGAATAAAAAAAGGTGTCGCTGAAAAATGACCTTTGTAACTTTTTTCCTTATGACCTTTCCGGAATTGTTATTACTTCGATTTTTTTTTATATCGGTATTTTGTCATGTCAGAGGACGATCCAAGCTAGCACAATTCCAATTTGAATTAAGTCTTTCGTAGAATGGATCATATACAAGTTAGGTTCCTTAAAAACCTTGACATTATGATACAAGTAACTAGATAACTTGTCACATTCGGGCTTGAAGTACTGTAGGTGACAGCCAGAATTGATAGCTTAGTTTCAAGTACCTTCTATAAATCAAATTCCTTCGGCAAGGCCACAAAAAACTATGAGACAAATTTGTTGCTCAGGGACAAGCTTGTGACAAGAGTTGTCACACCATATACACCTCTTAGTATTTTTGTCTTCTTCTAGGCTTGTAATAAATCGAAGCACCTGAAAACATGGATGAAAAAAAAAACGTGGATTATGCTACAAGTCGTATTATCTCTGTCGTGACAAAAGAAAAAGTGAAAAGGTTGTTAAGTAAAAATGTATGATGTCATGTGTACTCAATCTTAGTTAGCTAGTCATGTTTCTCGTTGAATTTATTTTCAACACATCGTGAAGATGAAATGGTTTATTGAACTTATTTTTAAATTTTTCAAATTTCAAATTAGTAGGAATATCAAAGTAATGATTTGTGTGTCACATAAGGAGAAATATAACCAATCACTAGTGCGTCCTCAATGGTTGCTTCTTAGCTAACTCTTAGAATTGTTTATTGGAAAAAAGAAGAGAGACAAAGTTGCTAACTCTCTTTCAAAAGGCAGTCTCTAACATTTATTGAGACACTCACATGCGGGGCCAGTCATTACTTCAGAGTTGATATGAACTCTTATGTTGCCTCTTACATGACGTGAAGATCAAGTCAATGCCGCCTCTATCTTTCGGGTCGCTCTAAGAGCTTACCCAAAGGCTGACTCTAAGCTAGCTCTTAGAATTGTAAAGAAAAAGAAGAGAGAGAAGACAGCTTGCTCTTACTCGAAAGCTAGCCCTTAGCAAAGTATAGAGAGTGAAATATGTAACCCATATCATATTATTCAAGCTAACAACTAGCTCTTAGCTAACACTACCTTTGAGGAAGCTCTAAGGCGAAAGATGGTATGCTTTAAATGAAAAACGCTGTTATTCTATACCAGCAGCACTGATCCATATAGCTTTGAAAACAACGGACCAATCCATTTGGCTTTTTCCTAATAAGTTCATTGCAGCTGCTTGCAATGATAAGGTATATTAACGAGAAAGTTTTTTACTTTTTGACAGGTAGCTACAGTCAACTTTTTTGATATGTTCATTCCACTTTCACAGTTTTTTTTTTCTATTTATGACTTCAAGGGAGTAAATGGAAGCGTCAGAGAAGAGGGAATTAGCCTAGTTGAAGTGACAATGATGGATGGAGAATCAAATTATTAGTTCCTCACCCATGCCGTGGTAAAATGGAACCACAAAGAAATTGAAAATTTTGAATAGAAGTGGCATCTTGTTCCATAATCGGTAAAAATGGTTTTGTATCCATGCCGCCTTGCAGTAGGTTGTGGCTGCCGCGCAGCCAGCCAAACCCTTCATCTCCAACTTGGTCAATCCCCGAGCTCGGACCCCGACGAGCTCCCGTCCTGCTCCCCGTCGACGTGCCGCTCCTCCACCTCGTCCTCCCCGCGCCGCTCCACCACCTCGCCGTCCCCGCGCCGCTCCTCCACCTCGCCCTCCCCGCGCCGCCGCGCGCCGAGGTCCTCCTCCACCCCGCCGGCCCTCCTCCACTGTGCCCTGCTCCACTGCGCCCACCTCGCCGCGCGTTCTCCTCCACCTCCCCGTGACCACCGCGAGGAGCTGCTGCCCCGGCCCGGCCCCTCCCCGTGACGAGGTGCTGCCCCGGCCCCTCCCGGCGACGAGGTGCTGCCCCAGCCCCTCCCCTTCTCGTCGACGAGGCCGCTGTGCTGCAGGTGAGCAATTTTCTGTTATTTTTTTCTGTTATTTCTGTTTGTTGTGAAATGAACTGCAAATCGTGAACTTGTGCAATTCACGGTCAGTGCTTGAATGGAACTGCAGCTAAGGAATGTGCAAAGTTGATGCTCGTGTTAGCATTGCACAATTTTTTTTTCTGCAGGTTAGCTGCCCGTGTGATTTTTTTCAAATGATCTGAATTGCAAATGGAAATGATGCTTGTGTGATGAATTGAGAGCAATTGATGCTTGTTTGATGGTTGTGTGATGCATTTGAGCAATTTATGCTTGAATGGAAATGAAATTGGGTCGATTATGCTTGAATGGAAATGAAATTGGGTAGATGTGGTTGCCGGCCATCGTGCCGTTGTTTTCTTGCAGGTTTTGGGAACCTCTCCGTACAGGGGAGGTTCTGTCGAAATTTTGAATTGATGGCTTTATGTTTCATTCTTTGCAGGAGAGGAGAGGCTTTTCTGCCGTCTTCCACTCAACACTTTGCAAACAGCAAGGTGAGACAAAAAAAGCCCCTCCTTTTTCCATTCATGTCTGTAGTTAAAGCGTAACCTAGTTAGGCGTCTCCCGTTCGAAATAGATACACAGTTGGAGATATGCCTGATGGTTGCATATCTTTGACCGTATCTGTTTTGAATTGTCCACGTATTTGGACAGCCCGAGGATGCGTAGATGGGGTTTGTTTCCATGGTTTACTCCGGTTTGAGACAGAGTTTCGGCACCATCTCCCTGTTGTTCTCCGGATACACAATCTCCTTTCCAGGACGTGTATTTGGAGAACAGCGGGGAGGTGCTGCCGAAATTCTGTCTCGGACCGGAGTAAACCATGGAAACGAACCTCATCTACGCATCCTCGGGTGGGATTAGGACCTATCTTCACCTAGTAGACAGTTGGAACATCGTGTAGATGCAAATGATTTTTATACTACTCGCATATATGTTAGAGGATGGCGGACCGTCAATGGATGTATACGGGCCGCTCAAGTCAGGGTGACTTGACACGTGAATGGATTGACAAGGCTGAAGCTTTCGTGGAACTAGCATTTGCCAAGGTTAAGAATAAGAATGTGACTTGGTGTCCCTACAACCATTGTAACAACACGCTGCAACATACAAAGAGGGTCATGGGTCAACATCTTATTAAGAATGGCTTTACGCCAAACTATACCCTTTGGACTTACCATGGTGAAGCCACACGGAGGAGAGACGAGGTCGTGAGACAACGCGTCCGTGATCTTGATTCTGATGCCGGGGTAGGAGACATGTTAGATGACTGTCATGAAGCATAGGCTGGTGTTGATGAAGAACGTAGGCTGGAGGAGCCAGAGGAGACCACAAAGGCCTTTTACGACATGTTGTCTGCAGCACAACAACCTCTTCATGGGCATACTAAGGTTTCTAAACTGGATGCAATTGCACGCCTAATGGCCGTAAAGTCACAGTTCAGCTTGAGTCGGAACGCCTTCGATGTCATGTTGACAGTTGTTGGCACCCTCCTTCCGGAAGGTCATATTCTGCCAAAGGGCATGTATGAGACACAGAAACTCCTTCGTGCACTTAAGATGCCATATGAGCAGATACATGTGTGCCCGAACGCATGCGTGCTATTCAGGAAAGAACATGCGGAAGCAAAATACTGTCCAAAGTGTTCATCCTCTAGGTACCAGGAGGTAGACTGTGGTGATGGTCAAAAGAGGCAGCTCGCGGTCCCGATGAAAATCCTACGGTACCTCCCGTTCTTATCGGGGATCCAACGTCTTTACATGACCGAGGAGACCGCAAAACAGATGACATGGCACAAAGATGGTAAACGATGCTCTCCTGATAAGCTTGTACATCCAGCCGATGCTCGGTCCTGGAAACGGTTTGATGAGATTCATGACATCAAAGCTCAAGAGGCTCGTAATCTACGTGTGGCACTGGCAACAAATGGGTTCAATCCTTATGGTATGGGGTCTGCCCCGTACAGTTGTTGGCCCGTTTTCGTCATACCCTTCATTTTCCCCCCCACCCCCCCCCCCCCCCGGCGTCCTTTTTCAACGACAGAACATTTTCTTGTCGCTGATAATTCCTGAGAACCCGGGGAATAATATGTCTGTTTACATGGAGCCTCTGATTGATGATTTGGAACTTGCTTGGAAGGAAGGGGTAGTGACATACGATCGAGCTACAAAGACAAACTTCAGAATGTATGTTTGGTACCAATACTCTCTGCATGACATGCCGGCGTATGGTTGTTTCTGTGGATGGGGCATTCACTCGAAGTTTCCGTGCCCAGTATGCAAGCATCTTGTGAGGTTCATTTGGTTGAAGAAGGGTGGCAAGTTTTCTTCGTTCGACCAACACCGACAATTCCTCCCTCTTGACCATCCATTCAGAAGAGACAAAAAGAACTTTACAAAAGGTGTAGTAGTTCATGACCCTCCACCGCAGTTCTTGAAAGGTTCGCAGGTGCGTGCAATGTTAGATGCTCTCCAGGTTGATGAAACAAATGGTTGTTTTGTGGGATATGGTGAGCAGCATGCCTTCACTCAGATCATGGGCTTGTTTAGGCCTTCCTATATGGGTGACATTCTTCTTCCACATAACATCGATCTAATGCACACTGAACTTGGCATTAGCGTTCCACTCTTCGGAACAATCATGGACATTGCTGATAAGACAAGGGACAACGTTAAGGCAAGAATTGATCAAGAAACATTATGTGATAGACCTAAGCTAAACATGATACCTCCTACCAAAGGCAAGGCATGGAAAAAGCCCAAGGCCGACTTCGTCCTGACGAGGCCACAAAGGAGGGAAGTACTAGAATGGTTCAAAACGTTAATGTTCCCTGATGGGTTTGCAGCGAATCTGAGTAGGGGAGTGAACTTGACTACTATGCGAATTAACGGGGCCAAGACTCATGACTACCACTTGTGGCTTGAGCGGCTTCTTCCGGTGATGGTTCAAGGCTATCTCCCTGATCATGTGTGGCTAGTGTTGGCAGAGTTGAGCTATTTCTTCCGCCAGCTTTGTGCTAAAGAGATATCTGAGACCGTTATTAAGGACATGGAAAAAATGGCGCCAGTGCTCCTCTGTAAGTTGGAGAAGATCTTTCCACCTGGCTTGTTCACTCCGATGGTGCATATGATTTTGCACGTCCCATCTAAGGCACGATTGGGGGGCCTGCGCAGAATCGTTGGTGCTACCCAATTGAGAGGTGTCAGAAGGTTCTTCGAACGAAATGTAAAAATAAATGCAAAATTGAAGCTTCCATTGCAGAGGCATTCGTTTTGGAAGAAGTGTCAAACTTCACATCTAAGTACTATTCTGAGAACCTTCCAAACGTGCATTATCCACCCTCTCGTTACAATATTTTCGAAAATGAATCGACCCTCAGCCTTTTCCAAGGGCAACAATGAACTGGAAGTGAAGCGAGGCACAAGCAATTGACAAATGATGAGTGGCACATTATCATGCTATATGTGCTGACCAACCTTCGAGAAGTGGAGGCGTACATCAAAGAATTCCACTTGCAACTCTGGACTGCATCAAGGGAACCTACCCCATATGAATATGACACCCTTCTAAAAAAGGGTGCGGGAGCTGGAAAGCCCGATTTCATTTCTTGGTTCAAAACAAAGGTATTTAGCATTTTCTATATGTCTTGCTCGTACGTGCGAATAATATAACTAACTGTCCTGCTTGCTTGCAGGCCCATACCGATGCGGCTATGAATCCCGAGTTGAGACAAATTGCCGATGGTTGTCTCTATAAGGTCAAGTCATTTTCAAGCTATGACGTTAACGGGTACCGCTTTCACACGACAACCTATGAGCAAAATCGTCCCAATCGAAAAACCACCAATACCGGAGTTTTTACGCTCGGAGATGATGGGGTGGAGTATTACGGAAGAGTTGAAGAAATATACGAACTCTTCTTTGATGGTTACAAACCTCTTACCCTTGTAACATTCAAATGCCATTGGTTCGATCCTCAAGTAGTGAGACGGACTCCTAATATTGGGCTAGTCGAAATTCGACAGTCCTCCGTCTACACAGGAGACGATGTCTATATTGCGGGTCAAGATGCCAAGCAAGTTTACTATCTCCCATACCCGTGCCAAACCGACGACCGTCTAAAGGGTTGGGATGTTGTGTACAAGGTATCGCCACGCAGTAAACTACCTTTACCAAACAATGAAGATTACAATACAAAGCCAAACACAGATGCTGGAGAGTTCTTTCAAGAAGATGGGCTAGAAGGGGGTTTCGTGATAGATTTAACCGAAGAGGTCGGAATGGAAGTAGACAACGAAACAGTTGTTGAGGACGACGATGCTGGAGATGTGGTTTTCAATGTCAACGACTTGAAATTACTTGAGCGATTACAATTAGGCATCGACGACGATGACGACATTCCCCCTTCGGTGCACGAGCAAGATGATATCGACATTCGTGATAGTGACGATGAGGAATGTGAACAAGATAATCCAGATGATGATGATTCTTTCTAATACATGTATGGTGCATCTATTTAATATTTGCAGTACTATGTTCTATTTCTGTTTTATTAATTTTGCATCTATTTACTATTTGCAATTGTATATTACTTTCTAATTAAGTACTGATGGATTTAATCTTTTTAATTGCAGGTGATTGATTAAAGATGGTGGGGCAGGGGTGTGGTGAGGTCGGTGAAGTCGATTTACGCAAGAGCCACTGGGAAGGGGACCGATGAAGCTGAGGGGTCCGGGGGCGGGAACGGTCGATCGAAGAGTCGAGGCAGCAGAGGTGGCGGCAGGCGTCGAGGGAAGTCTGGGAGGGTTCCGTCGCCTTCTCCTTCTCCTTCCGTGCACGACTCTGGTGAGGAGGAGGAGGACGAGTGGGAGGTGGGGGAGGAGCGGGAGGTGGAGGAGGAGCTACCTTCCGTGAACGGCTCTGAGACTTCTGAGGACGAGGAGGAGGAGGCTCCAGAGGAGCCTTCCGGTGTCTTTTCTCGCGGTCCCGCACAACTCCCGAGCCGATCGATTCCTTTGGATAGACGGCCTGTGATTCGACCTGTACTGCCTAGGTATGTAACTTTAAATGTTGTCGATAATTTCTCATTTTATTATATGTTCAAAATCACAATAGAAACTAACAATTTGTCCTTTTCACTTGGCAGGAGTTGGGATGTGATCACTTCAGGTGATCACGATCGCCCCCCCAATGGCATCCTCGGTATTATGTGCAGGCAGTGGTACCCGGGCGTGGTGCAGTACAAAGGCAAGCAGAAGCCGGTCTTGACGTGGGACCACTACAAAGTCGCTCAGGATATGCCAGATTCGGGTGGCAGGTGTTTTGCCCACAAGGCGGAGCGGGTGATGATGGAGCTCTGGGTAAGTCTTCGTTGCACTACATTGTCAATACATCGCTTTTGTTGGATAATATTGAAGTAATGAAAATATGCATTGCTTCTTTATGCAGGATTTCTTCATATGCGAGCCAGGCATGGAGGAGGTGGCGGCTCGTGTGGTGAACAAAGTATGTCAGAAACTCGTTCCTGACATGTGGTATGAGGCGCGGATCCAGGCCGTCATAACCTACCACGCCCAGGTCCACAAGACGACGGTGAACAAAACTCAGGCACGAACCATGCAGCTGACCCGAGCACAATACCTTCTGGTAAACATGAATACTCAATTCTTCTCGAATACGCTTAATTTGAACTTCTCATATTTATATACTTGATGATGTGTAGGTGCCTCCGTCGTCGTTGGCCACCCATCATCACAATAGAAACTAACAATTTGTCCTTTTCACTTGGCAGGAGTTGGGATGTGATCACTTCAGGTGATCACGATCGCCCCCCCAATGGCATCCTCGGTATTATGTGCAGGCAGTGGTACCCGGGCGTGGTGCAGTACAAAGGCAAGCAGGAGCCGGTCTTGACGTGGGACCACTACAAAGTCGCTCAGGATATGATAGATTCGGGTGGCAGGTGTTTTGCCCACAAGGCGGAGCGGGTGATGATGGAGCTCTGGGTAAGTCTTCGTTGCACTGCATTGTCAATACATCGCTTTTGTTGGATAATATTGAAGTAATGAAAATATGCATCGCTTCTTTATGCAGGATTTCTTCAGATGCGAGCCAGGCATGGAGGAGGTGGCGGCTCGTGTGGTGAACAAAGTATGTCAGAAACTCGTTCCTGACATGTGGTATGAGGCGCGGATCCAGGCCGTCATAACCTACCACGCCCAGGACCACAAGACGACGGTGAACAAAACTCAGGCACGAACCATGCAGCTGACCCGAGCACAATACCTTCTGGTAAACATGAATACTCAATTCTTCTCGAATACGCTTAATTTGAACTTCTCATATTTATATACTTGATGATGTGTAGGTGCCTCCGTCGTCGTTGGCCACCCATCACGCCACATGGGACTTTATGGCGAGGAGGTGGTGCGACCCCGAGTGGTGGGAACAGACGCACAAGGCTGCCCGGGAGCGGTGTTTGAAGATGGCTGGGCCAGCACACCATCAAGGCAGCCAAAGCCTTAACCAATACGCTAAGAAATGGGTACGTGACTTCAATTCTTCATTATGACACTCTTCAAATCAACATAATTTCTTATCATCTCTCTGTTTTCTTTGCAGTCGGCGGCACATGGTGGCCAGCCATGCGGCCAGTTCAAGGCGTCTGTTTTGGCCCACAAGGGCAAGGCAGAGTCTGAGGTCGACTTCAACCCGGAGGACCCCCCCCCCCCCCCCGGCGTACAGCAACGCCACCGTCCACAGTCGCATCAGTCAGTACACAGCAGCGGCAAGGCAGGTCCATGGGGAAGATTGGAACCCGAGCACCCACGACCTTGATGGAGAGCTCGTGATGAGGGTGGGTGGAGGCAAGAAACATGGTCGGTACTGGATTGGCGGCGACAGCACACTCGACACGGCCTCCACTCCGACCATCTCGCAGATCCGAGCAAGGAGCACGGACTCAGCCCCGCCGATACGCCCACGGCCGACCGCGACACAGATCCAGATTGAGCAAGTCCAGGTTATTTCTATTTCATTCGACGTTCATTGATTTCGACATATGTTTGCTTTGCATTGTAACATTGGGATGTCATATTGTAGGCGTCGATGGAGGCGAAAATGGAGGAGAAGTTGCGGGAAGAGCGGGAGAGGTATGAGGCGCTGATGAGGTCGCAAATGGAGGCGATGTTCACGTACTTTCAGCGTACCGGGGCGCCGCCGCCACCTCCAGACCTATTCCCGGGACTAGCCGGCGTTCCTCCTCCCGTTGGCGTTCCTCCTCCCAGCGGCGTTACTCCTAACATCGGCGCTTCTCCAGCCGGCACTCCGCTGAGTCACTTGAGATACTTGGACTTTCATTTTTTTCCCTCGCAATAGGATATCCAATGTCTTAGCTTCTATGAATCTTGTGTCACATGCAATCTTTTGATTTTGCAGAACCAATCCGAGGCATCCAACTTTCCGATCTCGCCTACAAGCCCTTGGGCGGGGTGGCCACCTCAATGAACTTGTAGTTGTATTTCTATTTCATGAACCTACTATCCTTAGCTTGCATTTCATGGACTTTTAGTTGTCGTTGTCGAGCACTTTGTATTTGAACTACGTGGACACTTTGTATTTGAACTATGTGGCACTCTCTATGTGGACTTGAGGTGAATGTGATGTGATTTAGTGTTTGTGGTCATTTTATATGCTTGTGATGGTGATGGTGATGATCAATATGTGTATCTGATGATGCTGATAATATATGTGTCATTTTTTTGTGATTGTGGTCCAGGTTGTAGCAAAAATAAACATTTTATTGCAACCTGGAATTATATTTTGCCGAGTGTCTGGGGCCTTTGCCGAGACCCAGGGCCAGGCACTCGGCAAAGTAACCTTACTTTGCCGAGAGCCAGGGCCATGTACTCGGCAAAGCAACCATTATTTACCGAGTGCCTGGCCCTGGCACTCGGCAAAGCAACCATCATTTGCCGAGTGCCCTGGCCCTGGCACTCGGCAAATGTTCAGGTTTTGCCGAGTGCAAATGTCAGAGGCACTCGGCAAACCCTGGCTGACGGCCGTTTGGGCCGTCAGCGTACCTTTATTTTGCCGAGAGCTATGGTAGCACTCGGCAAAGGGTTTGCCGAGTGACCGACATTTGGCTCTCGGCAAACCCCTCTTTGCCGACTGAAATTTGCCGAGAGTTACACTCGGCAAACCCTTTGCCGAGAGGGTTTAGGGTTTTGCCGAGTGCTCCTTGCACTCGGCAAATAACTGTTTTCCTGTAGTGTAGCTGTTCCGTCTCCTGTATGTTCATCATGTTGGAATGTGTTTGTTTCAAGATCCATTTATTAAATCCATTTCAAGAAAATGGAGCCACTTATTAAATCTAATGATATAATTTTCTATAAGCCCTCTACGGAATATTTTGGTTTGGTTTTGATTTTTAACCTTTATTTTGAAAACAATCCAATTTACGGGAAACTTCTATGTGTTACATAAATTAGAAAAAATTAATAAGTAATATGATAATTGATACATCCCTCCGTCCTAATATAATTGGCATCCTGGCCCTAGGCGGCGGAGATTAAGGAGAAAAAGAAACGATGGGTGCACAAAGAACAAGAAGGAAAGATAGCTAGAGATAGAGACGTATTAAAGGTGCATTGGAAAGTGAGAATGCCAAGTATTTTGAGGAAATTTTGAGAAGGCTAGGACGCCAAGTATCATGAGATAAAGAGAGTAATAATATATCAGAATAAATCAACATGATTGATATACATAAACCTGAGTGATAATAATATTACAATAACATCAATTTCCCATAAAACAATAGGCAATTAAGTGTGTTCCCATTCAATCAGAGGTTACAAAATCACGATATAGGAATATTTGGTTTATTGCAAACGGGATGCAACCTAGTGGTTGCAGTGACCTTAGTACCCATGTCCAGGGTTCGCCTCCCCATAGAAGAGACATGAGTGCCCCTAATTGATAATTTATTATATTATATGTTTATTGTGATACAAGTATGCAGGCAAAATATGATGCACCACTATCCTTTAGCATCAGAAGGAAAAAAACAAATAAAGGAGTCAAAATAAGGTTGTAGAGGCATAATCTTCCTTTATCTAATGACCCTACTAAAAGAAGTTGTGGATTGACAAATCACCTACCATAGTTTCGGCACACAGTTTTCGTTGGACGAATTCTGCCCATAGTTTCACGGGGCACTTTGACTATATACACTGTGGTTTTTAGTGGTGAACGTGTCTTGATAGCAACTGATAGCAAATATTCTTCTGCAAGGGAAGTAGCATATTTTGTATATGATATGTGAATTTTGCGCGCAGCAAAAGTTATTGCACTAAAGTACTTTTTTAAGGGAAATTGCACTAAAGTACTTACAACAGTGTCTCTGTGGCCCAAAGAAAAATGATGACGGGTGTTTATGCTCATCAGAAAAGTTGTTTAGTGTTTCACAAAAGAAAATGTTGTTTTGTGTCCATGCTATTCTATTTCCATTCGCTGTTTTCTATTAAATTGAGGATCCGTAGACTTTTTTATTATCTTTTTTTTTTTTGGCATTTGGTTGTTGGGCCTTCCTCAAGAGAAGCATTATTGTCAATGAACCCAACTCATAATTTTACACTAAACCTATTGCATGCATACATATTAATCCTAGCTTAAATGCTAGGGAGCTACTCTTTAGATACTATTCCTCCAAAATCTAATCACATGTATCGGACCTGAGGTTGGAAAATGGGAGCCTGCTGCCTCCCATCTATTCGGCAATGATTTGAAATTTTTACTAGTGGAGCTACTAAAGTTTGAGAACGACAGGTCTACCCATTGTATTCTCTAGAAAAAGAGGAGCATCGCATTGTATTTTTTGAATAAAAAAAGGTGTCGCTGAAAAATGACCTTTGTAACTTTTTTCCTTATGACCTTTCCGGAATTGTTATTACTTCGATTTTTTTTTATATCGGTATTTTGTCATGTCAGAGGACGATCCAAGCTAGCACAATTCCAATTTGAATTAAGTCTTTCGTAGAATGGATCATATACAAGTTAGGTTCCTTAAAAACCTTGACATTATGATACAAGTAACTAGATAACTTGTCACATTCGGGCTTGAAGTACTGTAGGTGACAGCCAGAATTGATAGCTTAGTTTCAAGTACCTTCTATAAATCAAATTCCTTCGGCAAGGCCACAAAAAACTATGAGACAAATTTGTTGCTCAGGGACAAGCTTGTGACAAGAGTTGTCACGCCATATACACCTCTTAGTATTTTTGTCTTCTTCTAGGCTTGTAATAAATCGAAGCACCTGAAAACATGGATGGAAAAAAAACGTGGATTATGCTACAAGTCGTATTATCTCTGTCGTGACAAAAGAAAAAGTGAAAAGGTTGAGAAAAAGTGAAAAGGTTGTTAAGTAAAAATGTATGATATCATGTGTACTCAATCTTAGTTAGCTAGTCATGTTTCTCGTTGAATTTATTTTCAACATATCGTGAAGATGAAATGGTTTATTGAACTTATTTTTAAATTTTTCAAATTTCAAATTAGTAGGAATATCAAAGTAATGATTTGTGTGAAACATAAGGAGAAATATAACCAATCACTAGTGCGTCCCCAATGGTTGCTTCTTAGCTAACTTTTAGAATTGTTTATTAGAAAAAAGAAGAGAGAGAAAGTTGTTAACTCTCTTTCAAAAGGCAGTCTCTAACATTTATTGAGGCACTCACATGCGGGGCTAGTCATTACTTTAGAGTTGATATGAACTCTTATGTTGCCTCTTACATGATGTGAAGATCAAGTCAATGCCGCCTCTATCTTTCGGGTCGCTCTAAGAGCTTCCCCAAAGGCTGACTCTAAGCTAGCTCTTAGAATTGTAAAGAAAAAGAAGAGAGAGAAGACAGCTTGCTCTTACTCGAAAGCTAGCCCTTAGCAAAGTATAGAGAGTGAAATATGTAACCCACACCATATTATTCAAGCTAACAACTAGCTCTTAGCTAACACGACCTTTGAGGAAGCTCTAAGGCGAAAGATGGTATGCTTTAAATGAAAAACGCTGTTATTCTATACCAGCAGCACTGATCCATATAGCTTTGAAAACAACGGACCAATCCATTTGGCTTTTTCCTAATAAGTTCATTGCAGCTGCTTGCAATGATCAGGTATATTAACGAGAAAGTTTTTTACTTTTTGCCAGGTAGCTACAGTCAACTTTTTTGATGTGTTCATTCCACTTTCACAGTTTTTTTTTTCTATTTATGACTTCAAGGGAGTAAATGGAAGCGTCAGAGAAGAGGGAATTAGCTTAGTTGAAGTGACAATGATGGATGGAGAATCAAATTATTAGTTCCTCACCCATGCCGTGACAAGTCAGAGAGAAGGGAGGGTCGTAGTAAAATGGAACCACAAAGAAATTGAAAATTTTGAATAGAAGTGGCATCTTGTTCCATAATCGGTAAAAATGGTTTTGTATCCATGCCGCCTTGCAGTAGGTTGTGGCTGCCGCGCAGCCAGCCAAACCCTTCGTCTCCAACTTGGTCAATCCCATGGCATCAGAAAAAAGGAATGGTACAATGGTATTTTTTCCTCTTTCTATCGACTATTATTTTTAATTCAATTGTAATGCTCCTAACGTAGTACAGATGAGGACATTTCCTTCTGCAAATGAACAATAATAAAATTAGAAGAATGCCCGTAGAATTTAAAGTAGAGATACAAATTTAATTGTCTTTTAAATAAATACTTCCTCTATTTTTAAATATATGACACTGCCGACTTTATATTAGTTTACTATTATTTTTTAATAAATATTTGTGTAAATAGAAAAAATATGTAAATTAATCTTAAAGTTCTTTTGTTGATAGATCCAATATTCATTTCACTTTAAGTAATTTTTAATTAAATACATATTAATGGTCAAAGATCTTAGTAGAAATTAATAATATTATATAATTAAAACGGAGGGAGTATCGGTATATTGAACTTTTCTCATATTTACACTGTTCAATATCTTAGGAAAAAATCTTCATGGTGAGAGTGGCGTAAATCATAGACAATCACGTGTAGAGTGTACTCATGAAGAGTGTATTACCAAATTACCGCACCTCTTTTGCTTTGTGCCTCATTTTCTCGTACTAGTGCATTACTTGGGATACTTTAGTCCCCTTAAACTGCATATGGCTTTATTCCTATAGTTGAGCCTCATAATAATCAAACGAGACCATTCGAGAAATGAAACGCTTCAAATTAGTTCTTGGAAGTTGATGAAACTGCCGACGTGGTCCTCTCAATGTTTCAACTGTTTATCGAATGTGGTTCCAAAGCGTTGGATAATGCAACAATTTAAATGTCTTGGGTTGTTTGATTGATTTGTTTGGAAGATTTATCTTCAGCATTGATGTTTTACTTCAGTGTGATGGGTATTGCTATGGATGACGAATAGGCTGCCCATAGTGGAAAAATATGAGAAAAAGACAATATGTATTTTCCTCAATCTATTTTTTGTATTTTAAGATTTTTCTGTAACAAATATAATATTTCAGGGCTTTTTGGAGGGGCTTTCCATCCCGCTTGAGAGCCCATGCTATACCAAACGGCAAAAATTGAAAACGGTTGTTTCGATCTTAGAAGTTGTGCCTATGGTATGGAGGAGCGGATAATTCAAAAAAAAAAAAAGAGCCAAAGTAGCCGGATTTTGAGAAGCAAAACCTGACGAGGACATCACTCCTTTAGATACAAGTGACACTCCTTCGCTGAACATTCAAAGAGCAATCACTAGAGCTCGCGTCTGACAATTGAATTTAGAGGTGAGCTTGTTCCTAAGTAAAGCATTATATGTGAATGTTGAGAATGGTATACTATCTAATGATTATATTTTGTTTAGGAACAAAATAGAGGACCAGAAAGCAGATGGAGAGGGACTTAGAGGCGGAGGAGACCAGTAAGGACGTTCATGTCAAGTTGGAGGCCTAATCCAAGTCGACTTCGAGTCTGTTTCGGAGTCCAGGAACAGTCTGCACTAAAACGGTAGCCCAGTTCGCATACGGGCTCGGTTTTGGACGTTCTATATACGGATAAAAAGATAATTTGATAAACTTTCTAATGGTACTGGTCTCATGTCAAAATTCATCCGGAATCAATGGGAATCGTCGAAACAAGTGGACGTCCAGAATCTGTTCCGGTGTTGCGTCACCGTAATTTGGCCTTTGGATTTGTATCTTGTGTGAGCCCACTAGAGACACGTCTAGGAGGTCTTGCACGTCCCAAGTCTTTATTAGCAGCCGTCGCCATCCAAATTAGGGTTGAGTTTTACTTAGATTATTTTGTTTTGACAGTTTCGTCGTACATCGGTTTGAGACCCAACTTGTGAGCTTAATCATTCATCTTTGCAAATTATGTTGCATTTTTTTTCTTTTTTGCTTGTGTTCTTCGATTTGCTGGTAGAGATTAGCCTTCTTGGCGAGGTCAATCGTGCTTGTACAGTTGATAACCATAAGAGACGTGGTGCTGCGATTGCGGGGTTTCGAATTGTGTTGTTTGGAAGCAGGATCGATCAAATCTCAATTAAATCGTCGTTTACCAGAACCTTTCGGCATTTTTTGTTCACATCGAAACCTACTAAACTGGCATCTAATATAATTTTTTCATTGGAAGAAAACAGAAACGCTTCAAAAACAGTTCAGCATCAAGCAAGTAGTTGCGCACAGGCTTTCCCGGTCGGGCCGTGGCCTCCAGATAAGGATCACACACACCCGCACGTACGGCTGCAGCTGGACCCGCGGGCCCCTCCAACCCAGAGTTCTTTAATTCCTCGCACTCCCAGCGAGAAACAAACCGCACTGTACAGAAGGATAGACGCCACAACAAATCCAATGCGAAATTTCGGCTTAAAATAAGGTTTTCTCCTCTCTTCCCACTCTCGATCCGTGATGTCACCAGCTGCCTTTCTTCAATTCTTCACTGTGTATTTAAGGGCACTCGTTCTTGCTTCTTGCTTCCCGTTGTCTTCCTTTTGTACTTTGTTCTTCTCTTGTGGGCTTTTGCTTGAAGAGAAGGGCGAGGAAAAGGAGGGATTGTGCTGGGCAGGCAAATGCTCTGCTCAGGTAGCGTATTCTTGGGGGATGTCTTCTTGCTTCTTACTTTTCTATCTTATGATCCAGGGGGGTGGTTGTTGATCTGGGGTGCAAGAACAAATAAGCATTTGCAATTATGTTCTTGCCCCATTTACTGTTTCTTGATTGTTGTTCTTTATATGGTGGCCTTGCAGTTTACCATTGTGGCAGTATTGTTGGTGTGACGGGAGATTGGAGCTAATGCTTATGAGTCACTAGCGTAGGGGTTAATACGGGGAAGAATTCTTGAAATATAGTTGTTGTGATAGCATGATTAATGGCTCCCCAGTGGTAAAAAGACGACCTCTGTTTTCTTCTTGGGTTTTGATCCAAGTAATAAAGTTAATGGAATTTTCTTTACTCATAGGTTCTCAACTTGTGCCCCTTGCTTTTTCGCAAAAAAAAAATAATAATAATAAAAGAAAAAAAACTTTTGCCCCTTGCCATTTTTGATGCCTTATTATTGTTCCAGAAACAAAAAGTTTGGAATCTTTGTTTAGGTTTGAGCCCAAATGATGGCTGTTAGATCTTGCATTGACTGATATTCCTTTATCCTTTCGTTGGCCCCTGTCTTTCCATTCCGGTGATGATCTGCTTTTTACCTTCATTGCCTTGTGCTCAGTAATAAAACTGATTCTTTTTTAACTTGTTATTTTCCATCGTTGAAAAATATACTAGTGATTTGATGATATCATTACTAGACCTGCCTTTTTAATTTGTTATAACCTTAAATACCCCCCTTCTGAAGATTTTTAAGAGAATCCATGCTCGTAGTTTGTTTAAGCAGCATATGATGCCTTAATTTATAGCTTTATGTTTGAGATCATTCGACTATCCTTTAAGGGAGTTTGAGGCTTTAGACCCTTCACAGAACAGAAGTGAAATATGAGCGGCTATAGCCTCTTGGAGGTCAAGGCCGGGATTGTTGTTTCCCATTATCTAAAAGAGAAGTGAAATATGAATCTTATTTAAGATCATTCGACCATGCTTTGGGAGTTTGAGGTTTGTTTCCCATTATCTAAAAGAGAAGTGAAATATGAATCTTATTTAAGATCATTCGACCATGCTTTGGGAGTTTGAGGTTTTGAACGCTGCCCCCTACATAGATGTCATATTATCTTTAGGCGTATCTAGAAATCGTCAAACCCCAAGTTGATTATTAATATCTTAATGGCTCTCATACATCCATCTTCGCTTTAATGACACTCTAGGAACCTTTTTTCAGCCAGCCTTCACAAGTTGGCTGCCTTGTGGATTATTGAATACACTAGTTTTGCCACTGTTTGTCAATCCATGCGTAAGAGAACTGCAGCTGGCTAATTGATAAATGTCGTAGAATCAGTACGGATAATTTCTATGAACAATAACTTGTGATACTGAACATGTTGTTCGAAGATAAAGCATTGCCTGAATCAGTATATAATTCAGATCCTATCTTAAGCAGATTCCTTCTTTAATTATTTTCTAAAATTCCTTTGAAAACACTAAATTGAATGCCTTCTCATACTACTTGTTGCAGAGTGGTGTTCTCGGAGGAGTATAACTTGGTTTAAGATTCAAGACCAAACAAAATTATGGAGAGTGAACTCAAGACCTCTTATGAAACCAAGAAGAACTGTGAAATCAGGATATTTGAGAGTTTAGACGAGATGGAAACAGATCTGGCTGAGTTTATTTCTCAAGTTTCAGAAATCTCTGTTAAGGAAAGAGGGTTCTTTTCTATTGCTGTATCTGGAGGGCCTCTTGTCAAATTTATTCGGTACTGCTATTATCACACTAGTTCATATATAGCTACCAGTTTCCTTTTTCGAAATGAAAAATAATCTCTCTATGTAAATTATTGTACCTTTACATTCTGTAAGTCTGAACTGCTTTTCTTTAAAATAGGAAGCTTTGTGAAGCACCATACAAGAAGACCCTGGATTGGTCTAAATGGTACATCTTCTGGGCTGAAGAACGTGCAGTAGCAAAGAATCATGTGGAAAGTAACTACAAGTTAACAAAGGAAGAATTTCTATCCAAGGTATTCAACTTCAGATATTTCATTCGTTTGTTTTGGCACTTTACAAATCACTGCATTATAGATGTAAAAGTTCATTGCACCAGAAATCTTCAGGTATCTAATGACAACACGTATCTGACAATAATTTCTCATATGTTTTCCTGTTATTCGTTTGATAATGTCCACCAACTGTCACTGTCCTTATCTTTTCATGACTGCTTAACTTGAGCTTGTCCTTGGAGATTATTGCCATGGAGTTCTTTGCTAGCTATGGATGAAATTTTATTATAGATTGTGTCTTTAGTTTTTCTTTGAATGCTTGATGCCTGTTTTCAGATAGGATTAATGAACAGAATTCTTATCCCATCTTCTTCTTAATATAATGAAGCGAAGCTCTCCTGCGTTTTCGAGGAAAAAAGGATTAATGAACAGAAAGGAACTGTTTGAAAATATAATAATTAATAACGATGAAAATTAGGTTGATATAACAATACTAATAATGGAAAAATCCATTATACTCCCTGGTGTAGTTACTCCCACTTTCAAAAAACCACTATAGGTATATGTACATACCCAATACGACATTTAAAGCCACTGCTGACTTTTCTGTTTTCTTGGATCTAAAATCCTTTTGTTTGCTTTGATTATTGTTGTTACTAGTATGTGAGCACGTAGGTACTCAAGAATTTGCGGCCAGAGCTAGAACTTCATGGTGTCTGTAGATTCTTTTGTGTGCTCTGCTAGCCTTCATGGATCCAACATCCTTTTTTTTTTTCTTGGAGTTCTACGCATTATCAGTATTGGATATCTTTTAAATTGTTTGAGGTTGAGGTTAAATCGAATGTGAGTAAAAGGTGGCCTAGTACTCTGTTAATTACAGGTAGTATGCAGGAGAGTTTCTGCAATTCGTTCTTTGGACCAGTATCTTTTTTTTTTCTCGAAAACGCAGGAGAACTGCGCTTCATTATATTAAGAAGAAGAAAGGGACTAGAGCCCAGTTACAACACACACCACACATCACAAATCATTACTTGTTACGTTTGCGCCTTTTGAAAAAACTAAAAAACCGACCAAAAAGAGGAAACAACGACGCACAATTCATGTCCCGCCCTGGGTGGCAGCCAAGAAGGAGATCCCTCTTGCTCCTGCCATACACCAAAGCCGACGTTCTTCACCTGCCTGGGTCAGGGCGTGAGTTACACTAGGTGACATGCCATCAAAAACACAGCGGTTTCTATGATTCCACAGGATCCAAGAGCCAAGTATGATCAAGGAATTTAGACCACGTTGCACCATACCACTGGTTGCTTCATTGGCTTTCTCCCACCAAGCATCAAATGAGTCATCAATTTGTGGAGCAAGGGACTGAAGCCCAACCTGCCTAAGGAAGATGTACCAAAACTGCCTAGCAAAGACACATGACGTGAGGAGATGGTTGATAGTTTCCTCTTCCTGATCACACAACGGGCATAGCTCTGGTCTAGGCAAGCCTCGTCTCGCCAGACGATCCACTGTCCAGCAGCGGTTGTGAGCGACCAACCAAAGAAAGAATTGGCACTTGGCAGGCGCCCAACTCTTCCATATTATTTCCCAAGGCCTGAATTGTATAGCACCTATAAAAAGGCTCTCATATGCAGATTTAGATGAGTACTGTCCATTTGAGGAAAAACGCCAAATGTGGGTCTGCTGAATTTTATCACACTACACTTGTTAGAGGATCTCGGTGATTGCTGCTCAATCATGGATGTTGTTCTCATTCTGAACTTTCTTTTTGTTTTGACATAGGATTTGGCCTACTCAGTAGTCTGTACAGCTCAAGCAACATCATTTTCTGAATAACTAAAGGCACAATAAGGTTTCCTACCTACTGATTGGCCCACTACTCTAAAATTTCTAGCTGCTTACCACATCTTCACATATCTTTCTACCCGGTAAATAAATCATGTGTATCTTTCTATTTTAATATGTCCAATTGTTCAAATTTAAGGCATGGCCATCAGCTGTATTTGTTCCCCTCGAAAACGCAGGAGAGTTGCACATCTTTATATTAAGAAGAATGTGGGATAAAGACCCGTTACAACACACTACCCACACCCATTTCTTCACCTGCTCAAATCAAAGCACCAGCCAGGTTGGGAGCTGCTCCATCGAACACACATTCTGTATTAATCTGCTGGCTGATCTGCTCACCTTTCGCCACCATAAATCAAAGCACACATCTGTAGCAGCTGTATTTTATTAGGACAGAACTGTTCTTTGTTAGTGAATATCATCCAGGACTAGGAAGATATTAAATTCTACGAGTTTGCATCACAATTTTCGATTACATAATTGCTTGTCATCGGATCATACTTCACGGTTCACGTGCCTGGGCCTGAATGCTTGTGACTGTGTAACATAGGTGCATGTGTTGGTTGTTTGTAAAATTGTGGTTTGAGTTTATTTTCTTATGTGAACTCCTTAGCCACTCCTTGTTTCTGTTGACTTTTAACAATGAGTACATCTGAATGACTTGTAGGTGCCTATTCTTAATGGCCATGTTTACTCCATCAACGACAGCGCCACAGTGGAAGAGGCAGCAACTGACTATGAATTTGTCATCAGGCAATTGGTCAAGGTTCGTACAGTTGGAGTGTCAGAGAGGAATGACTGCCCCAAATTCGATCTCATTCTTCTAAATATCGGTTCGGATGGACATGTAGCCTCACTGTTCCCCAACCATCCAGCACTTGAGCTGAAAGATGAATGGGTCACCTACATCACCGACTCTCCAGAGCCTCCACCAGAGAGGATCACCTTCACGCTTCCTGTGATAAATTCAGCGTCAAACATCGCCATAGTTGCTACTGGAGAAGACAAGGCAAAAGCCGTTTCCCTTGCCATATCTGATTGCATCGAAGGTCGAGATGCTCCATCAGTTCCTGCTAGAATGGTTCAGCCAACTGAGGGGAAGTTGGTATGGTTTCTGGACAAGGTGGCTTCAACATCTCTTGAGGCTAAGAGTGATGCCTATGAGCATCATGGATACTGAGACAAGGTGTTTTGGAGTTGAGCACTCTTTTTGCTGTAAATGAAGAGTTCTTGTAGCTGATAGGATCTGATGGAAGGAAGTTTTTCTCTACCTTTATATGCAGAGCGAGCACTAGGTTTGTTCGTTACTTGTATCTGAGAAGTTGAAAACATTTTCACATCATTTGCAATTGGAGTTAGACTAGAACGATGTATCGTGTATTATCTGTTGAGAAGTCGAGGATCGGAATAGCTAAACTCGACCAATGGTGAGATGATAATGATATGATACTATTGCGCATGCGCTCAGTTCTGTGTCGAAATAGGCATTTCAGCTAAGCTGGACTTCGGCTTCATCTTTTCCTTGTTTCAAATGAAGAAAAGTAACATTATTTAAAAATTATTACACCATCAGATCACTGCTGAATACACCACCAAGCCAGTTTTGCTTGTAAAACTGTCTGGACCATGGACCATGTTGACCTAGTACTGTCCAAGCCACCTGTTTCTTGAATTTGTCAGCAGCTTGCATTTCAGATGCAATCCACCTAAACCTGTGGCTACTGAAACAACTGTTAGATCTTTACTTGCTATGGAATTATGTTCTGAAGATTGCAGCATATGACTTAATCAAACACAAATGACAAAATCTGCTTCCACCTAAACGAAGAATGTAGCCAATGAAATCAGCTAGCTTTAGGGGGTGAGTCTTGTGTTTGTGTTGGGTGCGGTTTTTTTGTACTTCATATTGCTCCTTCTTAATACACAGGCGCGCAATTCTTCTGCGTGTTCAAGAAAAAAAAAAAAAGGACAAAGAAGATACTGTCTACTCCCTCTGTCCCGGTATACATGGCGCTCTACATGATGCTCTAGAGGATATCACAGGAAACAAGGCATGGGAGAGTTTTACCCTGCTGCCTTCATTTAACACAACAGTCCAGCAGTACAAATGTGCATATGATGGGGCAGAGAACATCTCATTAATGCAGCAGCTCATCTGCCCCCATGATGCACGTCCGAGACAACAAAACAACACATATCTACACATTTCATTTGCCACCAAATTACAACATCAGCAACCAAAAGAGACTAAAATGCTCCTAATTTTGAAACAGGCGCCAGAACTGAAATCAGTACATCTATTTAACCACCTAGGTGCTCAACTCCTCATTTCCTCATCTCAGCTCTTCCTTTCCTCATCTCCATCCTAATCTCCCACTCTCTAATCCAAGCTATGCTACTTGACCTGAATGGTCCCCCAGATTTAGAAGATGGAGACATCCCACTAGTGTTCTCTCCGGATGGTCCAACAGGAGCAGAACATGGAGGAGAAGAGGGGCCGGTGCTGGGGATTGGAACTGGAGCAGAACTGGAGGAGAAGAGGGCCAGTGTTCTCTCCAGTAGGTCTTCATCATGCATCAGTAGCTTGCGATCCTTCCTTGCGAGTTCCTGTTGTTCCCGATCCTTCCTTGCGAGCTCCAGTTTATCCTTCCGCACACGTAGCTCCTCAGCTGATTTGTGGAATTGCTCCACCAATGATGGTAAAGGGGGGAAAAGACGGCGCAGCTCCAGCACCCTCTGATGCCCTCGTGCGACACTGCGGCCACGGGATGCATGAGCCTCAGCACTTCAATCGGAGTCGGGAAGGAAGAAGAAATCATTACCGCCCCCAGGACATGGACGAATCGGGGGAGGAACACGGCTGCGAGACGAGTAGATCGGGAGCACGCCTTTTTGCTGGCCCAAGTGGGGAACGCGGCGCCCAGGCCTGCGAACACAAATCGGAGCATTCGTCGCCCTCTTCCTCCATCCTTTGCAGCTTCACGCCGCGCTGCGCAGCGGATTTGTGCCGCTCGCTGCCACAGGGCGGCAGTGTCTTCACGAGGTGGCCGTGCAGCAGGGGCGGCGCTCGGGCCTGCGACCACAAAGCCGGAGCCTCGTCTCCCTCTTCTGCCATCTCTGCAACTCGTCGTCGCCGCCGCTCGCTCCCGCCGTCGCCTCCGGGTCAACGCGAGCAGGTGCCGCCACGCCGCAGGGGACGGCTCGAGCCTGGGGGAGGCCACGCGGCAGAGGAGGCCGCGAGCCTGGATGCGCGCGGCTGGCTGCTGATTCGTGGACGGGAACGACGGCTGCCGTTGGAGGAGACTGGGAGAGAGAGAGCGCGCGCGCAGCGGGGCCGTCGGTGGAGATGGGGGAGAGAGAGAACGAGCGATAAAACGATTCGACAGGTGGGCCTGTGCGTTTCTGGACGGGTTGGCAGGCAGGGGTAAAATGGGGACTTTATCCTTAAAGTTGTGTTAGGAAGCGAGAACGCTAAGTATTTTGGAAAAACTAGACGTTCATCAAATATTTTGGGACGGAGAGAGAACATTTCAGTGGAGCACTCCAAAGCTTTTGTGTTACTGCGTCTCGTCTGAACTATGCATCTTTTTTTTTTTTTTGAGTTTGAGAATTTTTGTACCGCTTGGACGCTTCATTTATTTTAAGTTCCTATGTATAATTTCTTTTGCGGCAATTCCCTTTTTCAAGTTGACGTGTTCATTTATCATTTAGGGCTTCTTTATTGACTTTGTTGCGCTATCTTTCAAATCTTGTCTACAGTAAAAATTTTAATGTTATAGGAAAAGAACTTCTTTTTTTTTTTGCGGAAAATAGGAAAACAGCTTCTGGTGCCCATTGAGAAAGCCTACAAATATTGTGAAATTTCCTGGCAAAAAGAACCCCCCCCCCCCCCCCCCACCCACACACACACACACACCCCACCCACACGCGCACACACAAAGACCACTGTTGACAGCGTGGAGCATCTTAAAACAGAGGTTGTATTTTTTAGCAGGTCTGAGTATTTGTGTACTGTTGAAATTTACTCAAAAGTAGTATACTGTTCGTGTTCCGTTTCTAAGAATTTTTAAAAGCTTTAACAGTTTTTTCCTGTATTCATACGTGCACAGTGCTTAAGGCGTCCTATACTCGTATTTTCGTGCGCACCCCTAAAGAGAACATCACAAGTAAAAATGCAAAAACATATCAGATTAACATTACCTGGACTTAACACACATAGAAGGTGGCAATTCAGCACCTAGTTCTGCTGGGGGCTCACTGCAAGTCTTCTCAATATGTCCAAACCCGAAGCATCTTTTGCATTGGTAAGGGCCTCTTTTTCCGGCCTCGCCGCTACTCTTAATCCTTCGTACTCTCGGCCTACCCGCAGGCCTCTCTAGCTTAGGAGGAACCATTACAAACCCAGGATCAGCTACAGGCCATAGTGCCTTGTCAACCATTGGGTTAATCTCAAACTGATAAGTAGCCTTAAAGCGTTCCACCGAGTAGTAGTCATGCACATAGTCCTCAATTTTAACTTGTCTCAGAGAACCGATAAAAGCAATGACATGGGTGCATGGTTTCCCGGATATTTGCCATTGACCACAAGAACATGTCTTGGTATCAAGGTTCACTGCATGCCTCCAAGGAGTATTTTCCCTAGTGACCCTAGATATCTCAGCTTTAAGACCACCACACCCTTTCACACCATAAGGCAAGTTTCTACTCTTTGTGTTCAGCTCATGAATAACACTTGGAAGGACACGCCCTACAAGTTTGGAGGCTATAAGCTGCCTGGTTGCTATCTTTTCCATGATCTTTCCTCTTATAGCATCCATGAGTGAATCTACAGGAAGAGCTTTGTAGTCCTTAATCCAATTATTAAAGCACTCAGAAATGTTGTTGTTAACATAATCAACCATGCATTCCCCTGAGAACTTAGCTCTTGACCAGATTAGATTGTGGTTTGTTTGCAAATAAGTAATTGCTTCTGGACTGCTCTTGACCATTGTCTCCATCATACCAGAAGTTTGCCTCCTGATTGCTTGCCCATGAATAATGTTGGAAGACATTTTTCTCCATTTCGATTAAGGAATACTCCTCTGAATCAACCCACCATTCCAACACTCTGCCCTTGTGATACACAGATCGACCATCCTCGACTGTCTGGAATGAGGTGACATCAATCTCTATTTTACAACCATTCTTCGGATGGATCCTGAAAAAGTAGCAGTACAGAAAAGTTAACAAACTGTACTGCTGCAGGTTCAGATCAACCATCGAAGAAATACTCGACCAATCACCACATATCAGCCACAAATTGTCCTCAAATTCGAGTTCAAATCAACCAATCACCACTAGAATCGATTCAAACAGGAACTAATTTAGAACTGTTAGGGTTTCAATCTTACCCTTCGTCGTTCTGCATCAAGCCGTGGTGGAGCAGGGGCGTCGCAATGTTGTGCTGGATTACGGCGTCGTCCTGGAGCTCCGTCGTGCCGGAGCAGAGGCAGCGACTTGCCGTCGCGTCGAGCAGGGCCGGGAGCCGTCGCGTCGAGCAGGGGCGGGCCTGGCCGTCGCGTCGATGCGGAGGGGCGGCAGCAGCTGGCTACAAGAGAGGGAGGCGGGAGGCCGCAGCAGCTAGCTAGAGGAGAGGGAGGCGGGAGGCGGCGGTGGAACTTCGACGGCAGGCCGGCGGCGGCAGCTCGTCCAGAGCAGAGCGCCGACGGAAACGAAAGGAGCAGAGCGCAGTTCTGTGTTTCGTTTCCAGGGGCAGGGGAAAATAAGTCAAGGGCACTCTCGTCATTTCCTCTGCACATTCTAACAAAAGTGCTATTTTCAGAGTAGACATGCACCTTTCGATGCTATTTCCCGTTGGCGGTAACTTTTGATGGTATTATCCATGATCGGGGAACTTTTGATGCCATACAACCAATTTTCCCTTTGTTTTACATTCATAGCTCCCTTCAAAATACGAATAGCTTCCCCTAGGTCCAAATGGAGACTTGAGAGGCCTAAGTTTATCATTTGGGCCAGTGTACGAATTTCATCGTACACCATCAGAAGCTACTAGTGGAGACTTTTCCTTTTCTTTTGGTGTAGCACCGCTAATAACTTTTTAGTTTGTCAGAAGAACTATTCATTTTTTTTTTTACTTGCAACTACGCAAAATGTGGCCTCAACCTCACAGTTGAACTTTTGTTACTGTTCCATTATGAGCCAATCCAAGCATAAATCCCCCAGGATCTAAATGTCAAAGTCCCAAAAGCTGCTAACATTGCCATCCTCTTTTGGCACTGAAACTTGTATCCTTTGATCTGAGCACTGCAACTTCAGATTATCAGATAACTAGTTTACTGCCAAGAGGGGGGCATCTCTTATGTACTCTGAACCCTGGCTAATTTTGGAGAAATATTGCACTGCTATCATCTGGTGTAAAATTTGCAGTTATTAAAGTTACATTTTCCCTACTTGATTGACAAAACAATTGTTTTCATGATTGTGGCAAAGAAACCAATGCTGATTGTTTCAGGGTTTCTCCCATTTTTCCTGATATAATCCAGAAGATAGTGTCACTATCATTTATTTTTCTCAAGTAACTTGTAAATTTAGATCCATATTGTGCCAGATTTCTTCATTTATATTGCTTAAATCAGTTAGCCGCTGATATTTATTATGTCAGAAGTCGAAGAGCATAATGGCCTTAATATTTTGAGTTGTTATATATGAATACGTGCAGAATCTGTAGTTTTTTATACTTAAATTTCATGTCAATGTAGCATGTACCTAATCTAGGCTCCATGTTTTCCCAATTTTATTTGTCTTACTTCATCATATCAAAAGGTGTCCACAACACGGTTTAGGTGCTCTCTTTGTGGAAACTTATAGAGAGGAGAAATGTCATGATAAAAGGTCTAAAATTTGCTGGTTTTCCTCTTTATGTTCTGCAGAAGCATATGATCCTCTTGATCCAACTGGAAATATCACAATCAAATGGGACATCATGCAGTGGACTCCAGATGGCTATGTTGTATAAGCATAACGTTACTTGATTCTATCGAGGCTACTTTGGCATATATCAGTGTGAAGAAGTCCAATCACAAAACTTATATAAGTGAAAAATGCTTTCCTCATTACAGATGGAATATAAGTTTTCATCTGTGACGCTGTGATGCTTTCTATCATTATATTGGTTCTTTGGATTGATAACCTTTGGCTGTACCCTTCAATATTACCTTATCATCAGATGACCAATTTTCTTAGAAATTTGTTCCCTCTGAATTCAAAAACAGAACACCACACAAAAATTATTTTATTTGAGCTTATTCTGACATTGAACATCAAACAAGCAACTGTTTGCATATATTCCTTAAGAAAATTATTGTGTCCTATTAAACTCTAATTCACCAAGTGCCTGCAAGTGTGCTGGTTGCATATTCGCAGTAGGCAAGGCTGATATTTTGCACAAAATCACTTGTTGTAACTTGTAATATTGTATTAAAAATACAATATTACAATGAAGCTCTCCTGTGTTTTCAAGGAAAAAAAAATATTTTTATTAAAAAATATTTCAAAAGTTATTGTATCATAAAGCTTCATATTTAACCAGAGGAGTAATTGTGTACGCTTGGCAGGCAGGGCCGCCGTTTTGCACATCACCTTGTTGTAGCTTGTAACGTTTTATTTGATTCCTCAATGCCCCTTACATAATTTTGCAATGGTAAACATTTTTTCCCTGTTGATGTCTTATAGAATCTACCTTTTGCAGGCTGTTGTTTCCATATACAATTACCAGAAATACAGACATATCCAAGCACCTGGGTGGCATCTCGGGTGGGTTTGGGCAAAGAAGGAGATCATCTGGACAATGGTTGGTGGGCAGGCAACAGAGCAAGGCGATTGTTCTCAGTTCAAAGGCAATATACCACACTGTTGCAAGAAGGATCCGACCATTGTTGACTTGGTCCCTGGGACGCCTTACAACATGCAGATTGCAAATTGTTGCAAAGGAGGAGTGCTTAGCTCGTGGATTCAAGATCCAGTCAATGCGGTAGCATCATTTCAAGTTAGTGTTGGCCGATCTGGAACTACCAACTATACGGTGAAGGCGCCTTTAAACTTCACTTTGAGGGCCCCAGGTTCAGGATATACTTGTGGAGTCGCCCAAAAGGTCAAGCCTCCTACTAGGTTCATTTCTCTTGATGGGAGGAGAACAACTCAAGCTCATGGTAAGTAGTTCCAATCACTCATGTTTAATGTGCAAAAATCTCGTGGTGAAGAAATGTTTGGGGCGAATGGCATCAGAACTGAACAGTGTGTTAAACATATGCCTAGTTCGTTGAACAGTGAATGTCTGGTTTATTTTTGCAGTGACATGGAACGTGACATGCACATATTCACAATTCGTTGCTCAGCGGGCTCCAACATGTTGTGTCTCCCTCTCATCATTTTACAATGAAACGATAGTTAATTGTCCAAAATGTTCATGCGGCTGCGATAATAACATAACCAGACCGGGAAGTTGTGTGGAGTAAGTACTATCAGATCACAATGTCTCTTAGATACCATTACAGTTTGCGTACCCTTTTAAAGATTTTGTATGTATTTATAACAATTGTAGGGGTAATTCACCTTATTTGGCTTCTATTGTGAATGGACCTGGCAAGAGCAGTTTGGCTCCTCTAGTACAATGCACACCCCATATGTGCCCAATAAGAGTGCATTGGCATGTGAAGCTCAACTACAGGGAATACTGGAGGGTGAAGATGACTGTCACAAATTGGAACTACAGGACGAACTACTCACAGTGGAATCTAGTAGTCCAACATCCAAATTTTGACAAAATCACTACTATTTTCAGCTTCAACTATAAGGCTCTGAACACCTATGGCGAAATAAGTGAGTATCCATTGCAACCTTTGGCTATGTTTGACAAGCTCAATGTGTAACGTTTTAGTAACATTTGGGTGCAGATGATACAGGAATGCTATGGGGCATCAAGTACTACAATGACCTGCTCATGGTGGCTGGGCCAGAGGGAAATGTGCAATCCGAGCTTTTGTTTCGTAAGGACCCATCGACATTCACCTTTGAGAAAGGTTGGGCCTTTCCAAGACGGATATACTTCAATGGAGACAACTGCGTGATGCCTCCACCAGACGCGTACCCATGGCTACCTAACTCTTCCCGCGTGTTAAAAGTATCATCCTTTCTTCAGCTCATCGCCATGTGGACAACATTGTTGTTCTTCAGGCTTCACATGTAGTAGTGGCTCCGCAAGTATTAGCTAATCGTCTTTAAGGAACAATAGAAACAAGTGATCGCATCACGTTATCAGGCTGCTGCTGCTGGCGCATCCCTGTTGTGTTGCTCGTGCAAGCTTAGGTTGTAGCATTTCGTGAAAGGGTGATCCTCATGTTCCTAGTGCTTTTATTTATGTTGTGATTCTACAAGCTAATGATTGTAGGTAGATTCACATTTTGTACATTCTAGCTCTGAACATCAATTTGACATGTTTGGCATCTATTCTCACTAAGCATTTAACATATCTTTCTGTCAGAAAAGCTTGAACATCTTCAGTAAGCCGGTTCATATCATTCGAACATAGTATCTGTATACAGAATAAAAATGAAAGAAAAACCTGTGCTCTACATATGTATCACTTCTGAGGCCGGCCTAATTGTAATTACGAACCCAAAAAGTGGCAACAACTTTTCCAGCCTGATTGCCTTGTACAATGGAGATCTGACCTGCAATTGCAAATTGTTACGCACACACAAACACGTCCTCTGAGTCCGAGTAAGCAGCCGTTCAGTCTCCAGGGCGCGAAACATGTCTGGCCCATGGCAAATCAAAATGCTCCTCCTGCCTACGCTGCTCCTTAGTCATGGGATGCATTGCAAGAAAGGAAACAAAAGCCGCCTTCATTGATCATGCGGCCGCTAGGAGCAGCAGGAGCAGGAACGCTGTGGCAGCCACGGAGGCGGCGATCCGGGAACGTGGCGGGGCGGCGTTGGGCAGGTAGGGGTAGGAGTCCGGCGGCGGCATCTTGCATTCGTCGCCATTGAAGTAGATCTTGCGCGGGAACGCCCATCCCTGGCTGAAGGTGAATGTCCTGGCGTCCTTGCGCATGAGCACCTCCGACTGCACGTTGCCGAAGGGCCCGGCCTCCATGAGCAGGTCGTTGTAGAACTTGAGCCCGTAGAACATGCCAGTGTCATCTGCGAGTAGGAAATTTGGGCATCATCAACCACACATACATGTGATTCATCATACATTCAAATATTGTTTCAGCAGCCAGAGTCCAAAGAGAGGAGGAGAAAGACTACTATACTCACTGATGGAGCCGTATGGGACGAGCGGCTTGTACTGGAAGCTGAAGACCTCGGTGACGTTGTCCAGGTTTGGGTGCTGCGCCACGAGCGTCCACTGCGTGTAGTTCATCCTGTAGTTGAAGTTGGTGATGGCGATCTTTGCGCGCCAGTAGTCCTTGTAGTTGAGCTTGACGTGCCAGTGCACCCGAATGGGGCACATGTGCGACGTGCACTGCAGCAGCGGCGTCCCGTCCTTGCGCGGCGTGTTCACCCCCGCCGACAGCGCGCGCTTCGAGTCCCCCATGATGCACTCGCCGCCGCCGCCTCCATGGCCGCCGCGTCCGCCGCCGTTACGGCCGCCGTGTTGTTTGCCGCCAGTTGCGGCCGTGGTCGACGCCGCATCCGCATGCGCACTTGGCGCAGGGCACGATGGTGTCGTTGTAGAAGGAGGAGAAGGAGACGCAGCATGTCGGGTACCGCGACGCCAGCTGCTGCGAGTAGGTGCACACGACGGTCCACGTCATGAGCGCCTGCGTCTTGCGCCGGTGGTCGGCCGTGAAGTACACGGTGGACGGCACGACGCGGGCCGGCCCGCAGGTGTACCCCGGGCCGGGCCCCTGGAGCGTGAAGTTCTTGGGAAGCTTGACCGTCTTGTTGGTGGTGCCGGCCAGGCCCACGGAGACCTGGAACGCCGACAGCGCGCCGGTTGGGTCCTGGCCGTAGGCGGAGACGACGCCGGCCTTGCAGCAGTTGGCGATCTGCTGGTTGTAGGGAACCCCGGAAGGAGGTCCACGATGGACGGGGTGCGCTTGCACGAGTGCGGGATGTTGCCCTTGAACTTGGAGCAGTCGCCCTGCTCCGTAGCCTGCGCGCCAACAATGGACCAGATCACCTCTTTCTTTGCCCATGACCAGCCCAGCGTCCACCCAGGCGCCATGATCTGCCGGTACTGCTGGTAGTTGTTCATCGTCACCATCGCCTGTGCAAGATTAATTCAGTAGTTAATTGGCCTGGTGATGAGCAAGCAAGGAGGAGGATTCATATGCTTCTTGTTATTACTGCTGCTAATTGTTCATCATCAGTCACGGAGACTCACTCACCACGTATCCGTCGGGCGTCCAGGAGATGACGTCCCATTTCAGGGTAATGTTGCCGTTCGGGTCCAGGGGATCATAGGCCACTGCAAATATGCTATTCCATCAGACCAGCATCAATATAAAGCAGAGCAAGCTGAATGTCATAACAGAGGAGGAGATCAAAACCTGCGACAGAACAGGTGACTGCCAGAAGCAGAGCAAGCAGCATGGAGTTGCGGACGTCCATCCTTCGAACGGGCACTCACCGGCCTTGCAAGAACAACACGCCGATTCTGCTGGCAGCACAAGCTCCTCGAGCAAGCGTCAGGGGACGAATTAAAGGCCTCGAAGAATGAGAGGGAGATGCCATCGAGATGGCACGTCACACCACGGCCGGCCGGCTCGGCACGATCAGCTTAGCTAGCCTGGCCGACGTCGGTTGGGTTCCGTAACCAGGACTCCATTTGAAAATCCCATCCCAATCCCATGCATGACGCGGGAGCTGATGGCGCTGCGCCACCACCTCTGATCGCGCGATGCTCTCTGCTTCTCTCCACGGCGTCCTTGCGCGTTGCTCCCGGTTCAAGCAACCGCGGTTGGTGACCAAGAAAGGGACGCTGGGGATCTCGATTAATTCTGGATCGAGAGGAGGATTGGCCACGGCAACTGTATCTCTCTTACTATCTTGGTACGATTCTGACAGCGACCGCGGAACACTTCACACTTGGATCTTTAAATGAGTAAGGTGAGAAGATGCTGTTCCGCTAGTTGCGATGTTTGATCATTCACAGCTCTGTCACGAAGATGCACTTACAAGCTATCCATCTTGATTTTTGGTTTCTTTTTCATCGATCATTCTGTGCTGGAGACTAACGTATGCTTGTAAGTAGACTTTTTTATGTTCAACTTTTCTAGGCCGGCCAAAATTTCAAATTTTTTTTATAGAGCAAGAAGTAGAAACATTGCTTTCTCGATATTTAATTATAACGTCGAGTAGGTAAGGATGGACTTTCTCGCTACATTCTGTTAACAGCTTGTAAAATCGTGGACCAAGAGAAAACAGACTCACTCATTCATTTGGAGAGGTAGAAGTACCATATCAGAACAGCACTATCAGCACTTGTATTACGACAATGATCTGATTATATATGCAAACAAAGTCACTGTGCTTTGAACCCCGTTGGATGCTGCTCCTCCTTTACCCCCGTTGAAAGTGTGCAATACAAATTCGACATATAAAATAGAATAATGCAAGAAAATATTTCTAACAAAATCTGAAACAATTTTTGTAGCATAGAGGATGATGTCATCTACCATCCTACAAAATTTTAGCTTCAAATATAACCCATACAAAGAGAAACAAAAAAGTAAAAATTCATGACGAGGTGAATTGAACCAATCTAAATAGTTGAAGAGAGTAAAATGAACCAAAAATTACTTTAGCGGGTTAAGTGAACTACATGGATACTTGAGGGTAGTAAAATGAACTTCTTCCTTTTTTTCATAAAAAGTCTAAACAAATGAGTCATAGTATATTTTATTTAGATAATGAAAAATTTGCAATAGTTCTGGCTTTGGCTGTCAAAGAAGTCATAACCACACTGGCGTTTGCTCTAAGCCAGTCTTAATGCACACTTTCATTTTATTATTTTCAAGACAAATTTTAGGAAAGAGAGTTAGCTTCCTTTCATGGAGATGAAAGACCTCTCACAAAAGATGAAAGTTTGCCTCCTCTCTCCTCATAATTACCTTACCAAGTCAGCACAAAATGCATACGTTGCATGAAATTTAATGCTTATTAAAGGATGCATTGAGACTGCCCTAACAAAAATTACAGCCAATTCAATCACGAGCAATAATAGTCAGCTATCATTAAAAATGCACAAAAACTACATTAATGAAAGAAAAACACATAAAATAAAATAAAAAGAACATATCATTTCTGCAGCTTAGGATAAGCAATTAAAAAAAAACACTGGAAGAGTGTAAGATGACAAGTAATACGTGACGGATAATTCATAGCTCAATCTTTTATTATCTTAGGATAGGAAGAATATTTATGTGTCGAAATATTGTGTGATGGTCACTTTTTTTAAAAGGAAATTGTTGGTCACTTCTTATTGATCGATCGCACCATCGCACACCCTTTTCAATCCAGTGGACGCCAACCTCAGTGAAAGGCCCTTGTCACCAAAACATCAAACGACATCCCGTTCTCTTGGAGGCGCCCCTGAAGATCGGTAGGTCCAAAAACAGCGCTGGCCTGTCTGAACCCCCTTTGGGTAGTTTTTCGCGCAGGCTCAATAGGACGAGGGCACATTGGACTAGGATGATCCGAGTTGCCATGTACCCAGCAGATCCTGAAACTTTTGTGATGATCTGTTTGTCCGTCTTGCATTCATGCTTTGAGGCACGCGCGGCATCACTGAAGCCACGCCCAACGAACCACATCTCTAAACAAGAGTTCTCAACCTCGGCTTCTGTTGGTCTGTTCTTTCTGAATAACTCGAGGGTAAATAACTTGGGGAACTTGAGGAGAATAGATTGGCCAAATATGAAGTTCCCAAACAAGCGAATTAAAAATCCAGTAAACAAAAACGGTACAATGACCTTCAACGAGGAGATCCTTACACCAAAATGAGCAGGTTTTGCTAAAGACCAGAAGTTTTTCCTATGTTCGGTGAACTCTAGACTTTCTTCTGCCCCAGGTAGGCCCTCTGGGTGCTTCGTTATTGTTGACAGAGTTCTGTTCACGACCATTGTGTCAGCAGAAGGCAACTTCATAGTCATAGCCCATATTCCTAGAGGATTGTCACGCTCTAGCAGTGAACCTTTGGGAGGTGGATGGCCTCCTGGTATCTATTACATGAATGAAGAAACCGAAGACACTTGAGCATCAATCAAGAGTTTCAGATGCAGCGAGAAATTATTAATTATCTGATCTGATGTGATCTGAACAGTGAGTGACTCACATTGGGCCTCGGTTGCCTGGGCCGTGACCTGCGCAGTTCCTGCAGCTTGCCGGCGTCTGCCAGCCCGAGCACGACTGACTCCTAGAAGCCAACGTTGCCGGCGATCATCTTGACTGCACGCTCACGTAGGCCTCCACGCTCTGGTGTGGAACAGGAAGCCGAAATCAGCCGGGACGCAGCCAAACCGGCACGCGGAGACGATGAGCGACACGTTCCTGGCGGCGACGTCGTGGAGGTCGGCCTCGACGCGCTCCATGAACTCGGGCTCCCCGGAGATGTCGAGGCAGTCACTCCATTATACTATCACCCTTTGAAAAATTTTAAACAATGTGTTCGTTCTTGTTGTGTGAAACGACAATAAAAAAAGAATGGAAGGCGTTGACATTAATAAAAAAACATGAAAAGACTTCTTTTTCTGTAATCATTAGAACTAAGTTTCTTAGAATAATTTTTAAAATTCCGTGACTTGTTATTTAAAATAATCATGTAATTAGTTATTAGAGCAACATATTTGAACACAGGACACACACACACAACCCCCCACCCCCCTCCCCCCCCCCCCCCCCCCCCCCCCCCCCCCCCCGCGACCGGAAACCACCGAATAAAAGGTAATGGATGGAAGAATCATAAAAAGCATGTTCCTAAAGATGTTTCTACAGAAAGGATATTTCATTAGAGAAACTGACCTGCCTAGACTATATGAGAGCACCAATAGTTACTTTCATGTTTGGGTTAGTGGAACAAGTAATTTGATTTTGGTATTGTGGAACCAAATTCTACTCTAGTTTGATATATCCTATAATTCACAGTATGTGTGGTGAACTTTGTTTACCATAATAAATACCATATACAAGGTTAATACTTTTGTTGCATTACTATTTATGTCAACTTAAATATATTTAAGAACAAAATCTGAATGTTAGGGCACAATGTGAACCCATTTATGTAATGTTGGTTTCTCTAATACATTAATTCTTTGACCGGAAAACTATGGGGGCGTTCCCCATAGTTCAAGCCATTTTTATGTATATTAAAAAAGGAAACTGTACTAGAGAACAATTAAAAATAGAAAACAAAAAGAAGAAAAAAAGGAGGATACACCAAGGCTATTTACATGTCCTCTCTAATACATTCAGGCTTGACATTTTTCCCACTTTGTTGTCTACTTTGCTCAACCGAGAAAAAGCCCTTATTCCATCCATTTCATTTTGTAACATGCGTGTAGTATAAAAAAGTTAGAAGCATGATATTACTTGAATTCCAACAAATTTTCTTATTAATGAAGAATTTTATCTTGTTAATAAAAGTAGCTTTTAGAATTTATATGATTCATAATACATGATTAAATAGGCTAGACAACTTTTAGGCTAGTTTGCTAAGTATGCATAGGCTGATACACCATAGAGGTAAATATGCGTATACTATTAATGATGAACATTTGTTTTGTCACTAATATTTCTCTCGTACCCAACTGTGACCAAACTAAATTTTGACACCAATTCATGCATTTCTGTGACAAGAACTTATATTACCATTGAGTACACCAATATCGAGGTAACCCGGTAGTGGTGATATATTTGCCACTGTTTACCGGGGTAGTTGTGACAAAATGTAGTTTCTACCAATTTTATTCTATTTATTATCAGTGCCAATATATGTTTCACCATGATATCACCTTAGAGAAATGTAGTGACCACATAGTGTTCTTATTTGCCTGACACTGTAAAACGCTAATCACCAAGATCTGATCATTTACATAAACTCCCCTTTTGTACAATTGATAATGTTAGGGATATTTATTGTACTTTTGACCAAAACATATTGACAAAGTTCATCAATGAAAAATAAGGGGCAGTACCAAAATTTTGTATAGAAAGTTATATCATCAGTATAACATTAAATTCATATAAAGCAAGTACGGTTGTAACATCCTAGTAAGGCCAAGGCCGTGACGATGCTCTTTTTTCATTATCTAAAAAAAAAACAAGCGAGCAAAATAGCAACCAGTGCATGGCGTATCTTGATTTGAACACTATAAAAATAAAAAGATGTCCATAAAAGAGAATACAAGAAATAAGGAATTTGGTGATTTTACCCTTAGTTTCGAAGTCAATTGCGATTTTACCCCTTGTTTTTTAACTTTGCGATTTTACTCTTGGTTTTTCAAACTGAAGCAAAAACTTACCCTTATTTACCCATGCTTTGCTTGAAAACCAGGGGTAAAATCGCAACCATAGGGGTAAGTTTTTGATTAAGTTTGAAAAATCAGAGGTAAAATCACAAAGTTGAAAAACAAGAGGTAAAATCGCAATTAAGATGCAAACCAGGGGTAGAAATGCAAATGCCCCCTCAAAACGCATAATTTCACTGAACATGGATGCTAAAATAAGGCAATCAAAACCTCTGTAAAAGTTGTTCCAACAGAAACTAAAGTATCAGAATACGAATAAAACAAAACAAACAGTAAAAAGCTGGCAAAATCTTTAACGTTTTACCAATAATAATGCAGATCTCTCTAAGCAAACACTATGCAGATAGTTCTGTATCTTCATGATATCTATCTAATTAAAAAACTATCTTCACAATATCTACACCGTGTGACAATTAACATATCTCCGTAATCCTTTACTACACACCTTTGAAGATTATCTAGGGCCTCTAGGACTTTTTGGACTCGTCACTGCAAAGCCTGAAATTCCTTCACCGGTGGCAACACCAGAGAAGCTGCTTGGCACGGCATGGAAGCTGCTAGGCATGGCGTTTGCGGGGTCATATCTCCGAGGAGGCGGCAGCACCTCGGCGTGTACGGCCTTCCCCCTAGCTTGCGGTCGAACGCGATGAGGATGCCTTCGGCGAGCGCGACGACGGCGGCCCAGGAGAGCGCGGAGGCGACGGCTTGCCGGGGACCGCGGCGCATAGCTAGAGAGCGGATGCCCTCTGCTGCAGCGACGGCGGCGACGGAGTTCCAGCCGTCCTCCTTCCCGCCTCGCGCGGCGGTCACGGCGCACTCGGAGGTGAAGTAGAGGGCGAACAGGGAGCCGACCGTGCCGCCGACGCGGGGCGCGTTCGCGCGGACGGCGCGGGCGGCGCCGGCGAGGCGGGCGCCGCTGTGCGAACGGCGGAGGCCCCTGATGAAGTGGAAGGCGGAGCCGCACGTCGCGCCGGCGAGGAACCCCCAGCCCGCGTCGCGGACGAGGCCCTGGGGGAAGTCAGGGATCTGGCCGTAACTTGGCGTCTCGTTCGTGCTGCCCATCGGCGGCTACCGGAAGTGAGTCGGCGATCTACTAGCTGGCTTGGAAGGGATTGAGTCCGGGGATCGTAGGGCCGGTGGGCAATGCAGAGCGCAATAATGTTCGAAAGCTCGGCAGAAACCGTAACCACCACGTCGTTGAAGTCATATGAGGATACGAAACATAATTGATAACAGACATTGGCACATTGTCTATGCATGATCGAGTTACGAAAAGACCCGTAGTAGCAATTGTTGGCTTAAGTCGGTTGTCACATATCATGAGTTCGAATGAAAACGTGTTGCTTGATTTTTCACTCTTATCATTAACGAGCTAATTAGCAACTAATTTACACTACTTAGTTTGTCCTCACACACAGGAAAAATAGTTTTAGCAAATACAATTACATTCCAGCCTTACCTGCTTCTCCATGACTGGCACACGACCTTGTTTATTAGTACATAAAACAAACGGATAGGAGAAAACAAATATGGAGGGAGTAGTTCATTAATTAGTAGACTGATTTGGCTTTTAATCATGGAGGAAAGGTAGCTGTAATTTTCTTAGGACTTAGGAACACAATGAGATATTTGTATTTAGGAGAAAGCATTTAACTATGTTATACAATGAGTGTGGATTTTGCACTGAGCTCTCGGACAAAGATCAACATATAATCTGCACCGCGCCAGGGCCAGGTCAACGAATAAACTAATCGTCCAGCAGAACCGTGAATTTGTTTGAAGTTTGCTCATCCATGTTCTAGTGCAGGACAACCACAATCCTGACATGGCTACGGTAAATCAATCTTCAGTGGCGACTCATGAGAAAGAAAATAATAATGAAAAAAAATATTTGTAGCGGCACCCATTCCATTAATGATTCGAGATTAAGGAACCAAATGCCCAATAGACTGTCTACCACATGATATACACAGACATTCTGAAAGACATCTTGAGCACATTTGCACGCAACAGATCACTACATTTAATTATATAGGCCTGAGTTCAAAATGTAATTTGGTTACAGTAATTTTCACCAATAAAATTGGGTCCTACGATGAGCATAAGTTTGATTTTGTCCTTCAACCTACTGTCGACAAGCCACAAAAATCTGAAGATTCTAATGCTCCTTACAGGTAGCTAGTATAGGATCACCTGCCCTCCAAAACTGGAAAACAAAGAATTTTCATTAGAATAAAGGATGTTAGGCTAACTGTGAAAAGCCAAAAGTTCAAGCACACATTCATACTTTTACAGGCCCAAATAGATAAAATACAAATTCCTTAATGAAATACGGATTAAAGACTATCGTCGTTTGGAAACCAAAAATACCACAATATGGAATGAACCAACTAACAAGTCACACAAAAGGACATACATAATTTCCTCCAGCTATCAGTCTGTCAAAATTCAGTTCATAAGCGTCGTCCCAAGACTTACCAAAGTGCAAACTAGCATTCTCACAAACTGTCAATTGGCTTGGCAAATAAAACCTAAGGGACACATTAGGTTTGCATCCAGAGTCTAGAGACAAACAGATATACATTTTATTCTCTAGCCATGAGTCAATCGAAGTTCAGTTCCTAAGCGTCATCATACTTGTATTCTGGAGATTGTAACATGAGTTTCTTACAAACAGTCAATTGACTTGGCAACAAAAACATAAATTGGCATACTGTCCATATTATAAACATTTTGCAGAAAATATTTTACATTTGATGATTTCAGGAACACAGTTTCATAAGAAACCACAAAGGTGTGGAGCTTGGAACCATAATCCTCATATGAACATTGGTGGATCCGACTCAAAGATCAAGACCCATAGCTAAAATCCTAAAAGGATTTTCACAAAATCAAGTAGTACAAAACAGAACGGGGAGCTAGTTACTATCCCTGATCAAGCAGCTATCAAGATACTAATGAGTGCATAGCAGAATGTACTATCATTCTGTTCAAGGGAGATGTACAAACAATATTTGCAGCCATGGGACTGTATTTGGAAATTTAAAAAATGGTTAACATCAATACAAAATGCTCTACAGGGTTTACTAATCAAGAAGAATCCTGGTTTCATTCATATTTTAAGAAAATTAAGAAGCCCTGAAACTCCAATGGCTGCTAAGAGATTCAAACATGCATGGTTTGTGCCTCTCGTTGCTAGTAGAATAAATTGAACCACATGGTGATTCCAGAACAACAATATAACAGTTGACACAAAAGAAGAAAATATATAGGTCCTAAATGGCCCAGAATCAGCTGCGAGTGTAAGAACAGGGGTAGAATCAGCTGATTCTACGCTATTCTTACACTCTCTAACATAAAAATTAATTTGATCAACTATCCTGTTTTTCCGACTCGCAGTGTCATACCATGTCAATAAAAAAAAATCGTTCTATTTAGAAAGTTTTAAATTTGGGCTAGCTAGCGATATTCAGCAATATCATGCACCGCATTCCCTGGGACGTAAACATTATGGGAGTGTTTATCTTAAAAAAACATTATGGGAGTAACTAAGTCGCCTAGATCGACAACTCTATCAATCTACAAATGTTTATATTTTCCCACAGTACAGACAAGAAAACAAACCACACTATCCAAAGGAGATCAAATAACAATTCACGAGAGGAAGGAATAGAAGAAAAGCGTTACCTTTTTCACTTGTAGTCGAAGGAGGGAATGGCCGGGCTGGGCAAATCTAACTCCAACACCTCCGACTTACGATCCACGCTGGCAACCTGCTTCTTCTTCCCGAAGAAACCACCCAACCAGCCAGCAGGTCCAGGCTCGGGGACGGGGATCTCCTCGACAACGATCGGCGGCGCCGGCGGCACGCCCAGGAAGCCAGGCGCAGGCTGGACGGTATCCTCCTGTCCAGGGAACTGCGACAGATCCTCGGGCCGCGGCTGCAGTGAGTCCATATAGCGGTTGAGCATGATCCCGGCGCCCTCGATGAGCGCAAGGAGGACGCCGCCGGCGATAGCGGACCTGCCTGTGGCGCCGAGGCCCTGGCGCAGAGATAGCAGCCCACCCGTGGCGGCGCCGGAGACGATGGAGTTCCAGGGGTCCTCCTTCTGGCGCACGTAGACCATGCCGCAGTCGATGGTGGAGAAGAGGCCGCCCCAGACGGCGAAGCTGCCGCCTACGCGTCCGACGTTCATGCGAGCGGCCGTGGCGCCGCCGGCGAAGCGGTGGCCGTTGGGGGAGTTGTAGAGGCCCTTGGCGAAGTGGAAGATGGAGCCGCCCACGACGCCCATGCCGAAGGCGCCGCCGACGTCGTCGAGGATGCGATCCGGGCACGGTTCCCGCGACATGTCTTGCGTCGACCGCATCTCGATCGCCCTCTGTGTCGGTCGCCGGCCGGCGGCGGGGGAAACCCTATAGACGACGCGCGGGGCGGCTGGCTTGGATCACAAGTTGGCGAATTGGAAGACCCGAGGGAACCTCTCTGCCCTCCTTGTAGAGTTCGAGACTTTGATGTGGCCATCAGATGTTGGGCCGGGCCCACCCGGTCTTTCCTTTTCCACGGAAAATTCCAACATTAAAAATAATAACATGGTAATATCTACAAAAGCTAGAATTTTAGATAACCGAAAAATAGGGAGACATCAACATTGTTCGGATGATTTATTGAAAAACAACGGCAAAGATTTCCATCACCGTAGTCTCCATATATCATGACATGCTTCGTTTAGGTGTCTTTATCACTTTGGTAATTGTGCCTCAAGCCGAAACCAATGTGTGTCCTTTATAGTATCCGCAAGGAGATTTATCAAAAATAATATCATTCCTATTTAGCCATAGAGTCAAACAAAAGACAGAATGTTCAACCTACTAACAATTGTGCCTTAGACTCAATATTATTTAACTAATTATTGTATTCACTACAACTAATGGTTAAGTTGACAGAAATAAGGTGAAAGGGGTCTTGACATAGCGGTTAAGGCATCCGAGTAACATCTTTGAGGTCCTGGGTTCGACTCCCGGTGGGAGCGAATTTTCTAGGATTTAACGGCATTTGTGCTTTCAACGGTAGGCGACGTGGCCGTCGACAGCGAGGCGCCAGTGGTGACTTCGGGAATCTGGAGAATTTGCCGGCTCAGTCTTCGAAGATGCTCATAGAGGTAGGGTTTGCCTATGTGCGTTCATAGGGGTGAGTGTGCGTGCGTTGTGAGTGTCTGAGTTGTACTGTGTAATTTCTCAAAAAAAAAAGTTGACAGAAATAAGTTTAAATTTGGAAAATACAATAAGAAATTGTATCCATTACTATATTGTATAGCCAATATGAATTCTTAACATCTGATGTGTTAGTCGGTTTTAATTGGCGATCGACAACGGTTATCATTGCATTGTTTGGTCCCACTGGTTAGTCTTACTGACAAGACACCCTAACTTGTGAGGATGACTTGTGGGACAAAGCTATACACTTGTATTTTTTTGAAACCCATGAGGCGTTCCGTAGTAGTGACTGAAATTTATCCTTTTTCTTTCTCAGCATAGAAATTGAATTTAAAGCTCAAATTTGAATGATTATATAGCTCACACAAAAACCTATGGTAAAATAATTATAGCAATTTTTTATACTACTTACATAGTTTAATAGAAGTAACTAACGATACATTGATAGAAATGATATTAGAAAACTAGGTAATAATAATTATTTTAACATAACCGTTGCGTGAATTATCATAAGTTAAAATTTGAGCTTGAAATTCAACATATACTCTGAGAAACAAAAAGACAAGTCATAACATTGGGTACATTGCAGCAACTTTGAGCGAGTAAATCCAATCAAGATTGTTCATAGTTGTCTTGTTGATGTCAAGCATTGCAAATATGCTATTAACATATGCTAAAAAGGAGGGCCATTTAGGCCCATTTTGCATCAACACGAGGTACGATAATTGTTAGTCAGAGAGGCTTTTCTCAAAATCTCCCCTCTTCAGGGTGTTAGAACTAATACATCAATAATAAAACTCATGCACACGGATCCTTCCAATTGGAAAATTGCCTGGATAAAGATAACGATTCGAACCTGAAGAAGTATTATATTAGGCCCTCGTTGGTAGGGCTTTTCAAACTGCTTCTCCAGCGACTTCACGTATTTCTAACTAAAGGGGGTGCTTCTTCAGGTGCTTCTCCTTAAAAAAACAAGAAGAAATTGTATCTAAAAATAAAGTGAAGCATGAAGCCACAAAATGGTAGCTTCACCAGCTTCTTTTCCCTACAACGCTCTATTCTTTCCAAATTTGTCCCTAAAAATAAGAAGAAGTTGCAGATAAAGCCGTTTTGCCAAACGTTTTAGGCACAACCGCAGCTGAAGCCGGCACAACCGTTTTTACAGAGAAGCCATAACCACAGCCGAAGCCAGCACAACCGCAGTCCTACTAAAGCTCTACTAAAGAGGCCCTTATTGTGTCTCCGTTTCTGTGAGGAGTTACCAAAAATTATGTGAAAGATTGTTTATTTCTAGTTCCTCTGATTGGAAATTATAGATGCTCAGACAACGAAATCAGTTGAGAATTGAGCTAAGCGCACTGTCCGAAGACAATATTTCACAATGTTATGATGAAACATCCCGTTTTCATGTAGTACTATCATAATGCTCTGCTTTTTATGAGCGGTGAAATGATACTTCTCATTCCCTCTTTGAGAACGTAAAATGCTCACTTTTTCTAATTATTATTTACACATGTACACAAGGCTATGGACATGCAAGATTCAACATCATGCAAAGATGATCTGAAACCTTGTTTGGTCACGAGAGCGCTGCCAGTCCCATCGCATGACAACGGTGATGGTTTCCCATCGCATGACAACGGTGATGGTTTTCTTGTACCACTCGCGCTCGTCCCGGAGGAAGTCTGTGAAGCGCGGTGCGACGCGACATCCTCTTTGTGGTCGCGAACCAAGTGCCGGTGCCGGAGTCATGTTGAGCATCAGCAGACAGCACCACTTCCCACATTTTCTTTCTTTTTTTTTTTTGAGAAAAACACCACATCCCACATGGACGGGCGGTCCGCGGGATCCTCCGGTCCACAGCAGCGCGACGTGCGCGCATCGCCTGATCTGGCCGCCCACCCAGGAGTGTCTGGCTTCGTATCCTCTGCCTTTTCCCCCTCTAATTATGGCAAAGCATGTGTTCTGAAATCAACGCTGCCGACGTCGTGCAAACCCTCCACTAATCCCCGCTGATGCCGATCCAAAATGTTTCTCGTTTTGATGCAGACGGATGCATTGATGCCGATCCAAAATGTTTTGTATCCACGAAATCAACAGCGCCGCGGCACCAAAGTTGCTTCTTCTATGATCAAAACGTGCTCACCAGAACCGATCAATTTGATTTGATTTGCATTACTTACTCATTTAAAGCCTCTTCTCCGGGTGTTGAGTCTATTTGCCCATGTCTTCTTGAATGAGGTGATGTGCTTCGCCGTGCAGCGACGGGTGGATTAGCTTCGTCAGCGCCTTCTGCACAAACACCACGTTCCATGCCTAGAGCAACAAGCCAACAACACATCGTCGCCAGCATTAGCGTCAATAAGAGGGACAGTGTACGAAGTCGCAAAGTGATGTCTGATACTTTTTTTTTTGTTGAAATGGTGATGTGAGATAGTTCATACTCATGAAGGCTCAAAGACTTGCGGTCACCGATTGAGTAGGGCGTACCCGTTCCTTTTGCCACTCAGGATCTCTAGATGCCTTTCTTCAAATATTCTGGGGCCATGTAGCCACTGAGAAAAAATATCTATAAACATAAGAATGTTATCACTGCAAACACTGGAGTTGCCGAAGATTCTCAAAAAAAAAGAGTAGTCTTTCCAATAGACTAGCTTAGCTCACAAATCTTGAATGTTGATCATCGTATCACAAATACTCTGCTTTAGTATTTGTTCATGACACGGTGATGAAGATTCAAGATTTTCGAGCACAAGAGCCTTGCGCAGATGCACGGGGATCCCGAAGCATGCCTGATGCCTCAATGTGGTCACGTATGCCCCGTGAGATATCGTTGCTAAGAATCTCAGGATGGGATACTGGACTAGTGTTGGCAACTACTATTGTGTTTGCAATGTATGGATAATCTGAAGTTTTGGTGGAGCTGATCCCTCATTTAAAACAGGAGAATTTTCTGTGTCGTCTTGAGCAGTTTCAGCTATACTGTTGTTGAAAAATATAACATCACTGCCAGGTGTGGAGCGAAGATTTGGTCTGCGGTGTCATGCAGGAGATCTGCAGTCCGGAAAATGTGCCATGAAATTGAAGAGAGGAACAGAGAAAAAAATGTTTTCAGGAAAAGCGAAGAGAACTGGAGGCATTCAGACTGGATCAATAACGGATATATTGACTTGGCTACAGACTTGGTAAATATGGAACCGGTTGAAGCTTGATAACTGTAGTCACGGAGAGATGAATCAACAGACTCTGCATGCAGAGACGCAAAAGATTCTGCCTGCGTACAACGTAAACGTTCAAAGACCACATGATTTCAGAGTTTTTTCCCCGACGACACATGATTTCAGACTTGACTGGTTAGTGGTGATAACGGCAATCCCTACGCCAGGACCCAGGAGGGAATATAGGAGAGAGGAAGTGGCACCGATCACCCAGGAAACAAAAATTCTCATCTCTATCCTGGAGGAAAAAATGGTCATCGATCCTCTTTTCTCTCTAACTATTAACAGACGCTGGCTATAAATATGTCGTTTCCTGCACTCCCTTTGGCGTACCATTTTGTCTATGCCAAACAAGAAGATGAATGCGAAACAAGCTACTGTCTTGTGCCTTCTCTTAGTGCTCATGCTACACGCAGATCATGCTTCAGCAGTCTCCACCGGTTCGTGTTCCTCTCGTATCTCTGTTCCTTTGTGTGTTCGAGCTGTTGGGTAACATGATCAATTTTACGTTTATTTGGATTCTGCTTATTTGACACAATAAGTCCCGTACAAAATTAGACTACTGTTTGCCTTTTTTGTCTGTTCAATTTCATGAACATTTTTATGTCATCAAGAAACGTTGATTGCACGCGCATTCATATTGCTGTGTTTATGCAGGCACGAAGTGCTTCTACTCAAAGCCTTGGATTCCATTCTGTAAGGCATGGAGTTGCAAGGCCGAATGCTGGATGGAGGCCAAAGGGTTATTTTTAGGAGCTACAGTCAAGGAACACAAGTGTATCAAAGGAGGGTTCAAGGGCAGGTGCTACTGCCTTATGTGTAATAATCCATAGGCTCGTGTTAATTTGCATGGGGGTAGAAGAAGTCAGCGTCGAAAGGGAATAAGTCAATAGTTTGTTATGTCTTTTGTTAGTCTCATATCAGCAACTTCAGCTAGTAGATAGGCCTCTAGAGATATCTCTGATTCATTTAGTATGCCAGCGTCTACTGTTGTATCGAAACATTTGGTTCAATAAATCTATCAGTGTCCAGTTTCAGAGTTTATTCAATCATTGCCATTTCCAAAAATAAAAAGTAATAAGCTACGGGTGTTATTTACCGAAGTTGTTATTCATATTCTGGACTTTCTGGACAAAAAATGTGCACAGACAATGAACTGAAGTACATTATTAAAACTATATGTTAATTTGGAACCGGCTGAAGCCATCATCATCAAAGAAGAATCAATCAATAGCTGTCATGTCTTATGTTAGTCTTATGTCAATAATTTGAGATAGCTGATTGGTCTACTGGATCGGGTTGTCTTAGTTATCTTAGCAATGCTAGTGATAGTCTCTAGATCGAGCCTTCCCTGTTATATTAGGCAATGTTCGTGCCTACTCCCTCCGTTCGAAATTATAAGTCGTTTGACTTTTTTTTCTCAAGTTTAACCATTCGTCTTATTTAAAAAATTGTGTCAAATATTATTTTTTTATCATGACTTACTTTTCTAATAAAAGGTTTTGATAAATAACTTAAATTTGACTATATTTGCATAAATTTTTTGAATAAAACGAGCGATCAAACTTAAGCTCAAAAAAGTCAAACGACTTATAATTTGGAACGGAGGGAGTACTATATTTTCTTGAAAACTCTCATTATACAATCATTGATCGGTGGTGTCTAGTTCCTTCGCTTATTGACACTTCATTTTTTAAAAAAAAATAAAGTCTTGCTCTGTAACGATTAATGATTTGGAGAGAAAAACTATGCGTAATCACTAATATGTGGACATACAGTATACATCGATATGTTTTCACTCATAATCTGAAAGGAATATCCTAACTTACATGATGAAAACAAATAAGATCAGACTTGAAGTCTGGCACTTCAGTTAAGAACCGAATCAATCTAACGAAGAAAAACGTGCAGTAGAGTTTCAGGTTGGGAGCAGTGCGGGCATAAACCAGAGCCCTCCCATCAACGGCGGTACAGAAACTCTTTGGTTCTGATCCTCTCCTTGTGTTCCAACCATACAAAGATATATCTTGCAGCTAGGAGGGGCGTAGTTTAACCAGATTGATGGAGCAAAAGGGTCTAGAGTGTTGGAAATAAACACACGCCATGGCGCGTTCCAGGCGTGTGTGTTACGGTGTGTTGCGCAGTTGTCATACCCTAATTTCTGGAACATGTTGTGCATCATGTATCAGTCTCTGAATCAGTAGCTGATACGCACAAGAACACAGATATGGTAATCAAAAGCATACTTTATATAGGTAAATAGTATAGTACCTGATATAAAGCCCTTAGTGGCGGTACGACAAGGATTCCGAAGTATCCTAGTCCTTCTGACCAACTAATGGCTGAGCAGACAAACAGCGGAAAACACGACCCAAGCCACAGGCAGACTTGAGATGCAGGAACGAAAACCAGACGTCGTCGCTTCCTACGAAGGCTTCTCTGACTAAAACCACAAATGCAAGAGCGTGAGTACATAAGGTACTCTGCAAGCTCTACACTACATAAGGGTAAATATACATGCATATTTGGTCTTAGCAAGGAGAAGGCTGTATGGTTCCTTTGCAGAAAATCCATTTTTATGCAGGGTTCACTAAAGCAGTCAAGGATTTATAAATAAAAACAGGAGATTTCATTGTCAATATTTTAGTTGGTTGGCCCTGGAGGAGTATATACATTCTCGCCAGTTCCCAAATTTTAATTGGGCCTTCTGACCTCAAGGATCATACCGACCCGGCATCCATGCCAACACTTCCAAAACACGGGTTGTCTACAACCCACTCACACGTAAAGGATAGAGAGAGGTGGCTAATCTCAAAAGCGCATAACCATAATGTGCCATATGCCGTGGCAACGTCCATCCGGATGAATTGTTATCCTCTGCAGAGGTTGTACAGCTTTCCCTACGGGCTATGCACTCTTGTACGGAGAGTGACATAACGCTTAGTCCATCTTCTCTGAGCACTTTGCAAAACCACTACGGAATCACACTCAGGGGCCTGTGATAATGAATTGTCACACTACGGCACAACACACCTTTAACAGGTGCATTCGTGCTCCCGCAACGAGTTGCAGGATCCGAGTACAAACAAGGACAGGCGGCTTTCCCATGCACCGACAGTGGGTTCCGCGGCCAGACCGCGGGTACGTTTCCCGGGTCTTCTCCTGAGCTTCCGTTGCCACCATCAGCCTCCGGTGGTGTTGCAAGTGTACCCAAGAAGGTAGGATAAATCCTGCCCATTCAGGTTCCGTGGTTGTACGGGAATCATTAGGTTTTCGATCAAGAGAACCGGTCCTTATATAGCCGGGCAAGCACCATATCCCACACTGGTGGGCTATCACACTATCCACATCACCTCATCAGTGGTCTTGCCCGCAGTCCAACCCATTCCCATCACCAGCTCCATCATCATCACCTAACACAGTTGTGCTACTCCCAAACCCAAGTATTTACTCACACCACCAAACTCATTTAACACATTTTCAAAAGCAAGTGTGTGAGAGGTGTGGCTATGTAGAAACATTGCGAGGGGTCCTAAGCATTTCTATTAGAAAGGTAATTGTATCATCATAGAAATGATGGAACTGTCCTAGGGTTATCAAGGAGAGGGGTAAACAAGGGTAATCAAGGATTTCCGGTGTTAATGCCTATATAATGACATCAATACCAGCAAGCAAGTAGGACATAGCTACACAATTAGTAAAATAACAATCAATGCATATTACTAGAATAGGCCATATAGGTGCGATGCGAAAACAATATGTTCAATCATAATCAAGGAGATGTAGAGCTTGCCTGACAAACGCTTTCCTAATCTTCGAGTTCTGGGTCTTCGAGCTCTTTTGTCGAAGTCGATGTTTTCAAATTTTTTCCCGAAGCTTGTATCTTCTGGATTTTCCTCGAAGCTTGAGTTCTTCTAGATCTTCCTTGGCTCTCGCGTAAACTAACGTATAAAGATAAAGCGTATAAACAAACTACCGCAAAAGAAATAAAGATCGAAAAAGAACCAGATAAGATCCAATTAAACTCTGATTAAGAACTAGAAGAATTCCAGTGAAGAACAAGTGATATGAATTATGTATAATGCAGCATATTTAATGCAGGGCATGTTACTGGTCATAGGTGATATACCTGGCCTTGTAAGGGCCATATTCACCTAGACAAATTATTAGTTTCTTATGTTCTCTAATATATGAACATGGGTGTGTGGTTATGTATATGATATTCGTTTGTCAAACACCTTAGGGTGAAAGGTGATGAGATGCACATGCTTGCTTGATGGTGATTGCGTGCATATCTAATATGCAAGCTTCTATATTATTTCTATAAAAGAACATGCATGAGCGCAAGAGATGGTGTGGGCAGCGTGTGTACGTGTCTCTTGTACATTTGCATGCTTCGAGACTTTACGTAGGCCGGAACCCACATAAAGGCTCATGCAGCACTGTACAAGGTGCAAGGTGTGCCACTTTAATTACCTAGGTTAGTTATATTATTATGCAAGTGCATGATGGCGGTACGTGTACGTGATCATACATGACATGAATGCGTGATTGCAGAGAAATCAACAAAGTCAAAGATTAAGAACAAATTAGCAATTAGAATAACGATAAAATAATTATTCAAATAATACTCAATAAAAGATTACTTATAAAAGAAGATGATAAAGTGATAGGGCTTGATAAGGAATTGGTGATAGCATCGGAATAGGTGTTGGGGGCAGGGTTAGGTTTAAGCTTGATTGGGCGAGGATTAATCAAGGCTAGGTTCGGAGTCGAACTCAGAATATAGAAGGTTGCGGCATTTAGAAGCGATACCGCCTGAAAGATTTATCGTTAGCGGGTAAATAAATGAATGTGCGGTATAGGAATGGAGCGGGGTGCGGGTTGTCATGTGGAAGGTACTAGACGAATAGCACCACATAATTGGTTAGGTTTGGGTGAGCAACAATTGTGACATGCGAGTTTGACCTCGCACGATTGTCGATAAAAGGAATATATTAGGTCAGAGGGGTTTTTAGGACATTGATGATTTTTAGGTATGATGTGGGGTTCCAATAGTAGTACCATGATGTACTACGCATTTCTACGAATCCGTGAGCGCAAGAATCGCTCAAAACGGAGTTATGGTTGAAAAGATATGGACATTTAAAGATTTGGGGAATTATTTGTAATTACAAAGGATTTAATTGTAATTACATGAAAGGTTTTAAGGACTTATTTGTAAGGTCAAAAGTTTTAGGGACCAATATGTAATTATAGAAAAGTTTGGGGGCCTTGGTGTGAACAGATGAGGACCAAAACATAATTACAGAAAAGTTTAGGGACTTTTTGTACAAAGATAGGGCTTAAACATAATTACTGAAAAGGTCAGGGGTTTATTTATAAAAGATCAGGTCTAAAAGGTATTTACAGAAAAGATTGAGGGGTCTTCTGTAAAAAGGAAGGACCAAAACATAAATACAGAGAAGCCTGAGGGCTTATCTGCAAAATGTACAGGGCCTGGGGATTTTTTGGAATTTTAGAATTATTTTTGTATTAGAAAATCCGTGGACCAAGTCCACAGAGTCGTGGACCGAGGACGGGCGGCGGTCCACGAGTCCACCGTGGACCAGAGGGACGCGCGAGGTAGCTGCTCACCGGACTTCTCGCCGGCGGCGCGCAGGGTGGACGAGGGCCGACGAAACCTCGTCGCGGGGGACGATAAGGTGGTGGCGGAGCTGATGGTGGCACGTGTCGTCGACGGGGAGCAGTAGAGCGGCCACGGCGGCTCGCCGGAGTTGTTGGCGGCGGCGGCGCCTAATGGAGACGCGCGTGCGAGCCGAGAGGGAGGGAGAGGGAGCGCGGGAGAGGGAGAGAGGAGTGTGGGGGAACCGTGTGTAGCCTCGGCTAGGCCAGGGAGAGCTCCACGGCGGCCGAGGGAGAAGGGGAAGAGAGGCGGAGCGGCGGAGCTCGGTGTCGGCGCGAGTGCGCGTGGGGGAGGAGGGAAGAGGATAGGGGATGCGAAAGAGGGGTGCGCGGTGGTGCTCACCTGGGACCCGAGCTAGGCGGTGGTGGCCGAGAGCGGGTCGTCGGCGGCGAGAAAAGTTCGTCGGTACCCTAACTCGGTGAGAGAGAGAGAGAGAGAGAGAGAGAGAGAGAGAGAGGGAGAAGAACGGGGCGCGGTGCAGTTTTAAGGGGGCGGTTCCTTGGCGGCTACGGCGGCGCGCTCCGGCAGGGCAGCGGGAGCGGCGGAGGCGGGTCGGAGGCCGGGGCCGACGGGGCGGCGGCGCGCCGCGTGGGAGAAGAAAGAGGTAGGGGCCTGGATGACGAGTGGGTCCCAGCTGTCAGCGGGAGAGGGAAGGAAGGAGGCCGGGCCGCGGTGGAGTGGGCCGGAGAAGCTGGGCTGGTGAGTTGGGCCGGGAGGGAAGAGAGCGGCCCACGCGCGGCTGGGAAAAAGAAAGAAAAGAAGAGCGGGCTGGGCCGGAAGGGGGTTTCGCCCCGAAGACGTTTTAGGAAAGGAAAAGGCTTTTCATTTTCCTGGAATTTGAATTTGAAAGGATTTCAAATTCAAACAAAAACAAAAACTAATCAAATATTCAAAATAAAGCCAATAAAATCTAGAAATGCACATGGTGAAGTTTTTTTTGCAAGATTTCAAAATCAAAACTTTTTAAATTCAAAGTGTGTTTGACAAACTCAAGACAAATTTATTTAATTTGTTGTAAATTCAAAATGGTTCAAATTTTTAGTAGATTTAAATGGATGCAAACACTTGAGCACTTGTTTTAATATTTCAAAATTTCAAATTCAAACTAAGTTTGATTTGTTTGGTGAATTTTATTTTCAAAAATCATTGGAAGGAAAGAGATTGGACAAAAATTTAAATTTGGAGTGATTTTTATTCTTTTTTATTTTTCTTTTCTTTTTCTTTTTGGCTCCAAAAGTGAGGTTTTGTCGAGTCCGGCGGCGACGGAATCGGAACTGATTACAGTCGTGGATGGAGGGATTCAGATTTGAATAGGCCCGTAACCGATTGCGCCGTAACTGATTACGGTCCACGCCTAAACAAACACATGTAACGGTATCGCATTCCCTCCTAATCGGATTCCGTTACAAAACGACGAACCAAACACTTCGCTAGTGATTAAGGGAGAATGCAGCTGTGTTGGGGGGTGCCAGGCCCCCCTCCGCACCCCCCTAGTTTTGCCGACATACAGCATTATGCAAGGATCTGAAAACCTTTGATCCGTCGGTCACGAGCACTACTATCGACTCCTATCTCATGACAACGGTGATGGTTTTCTTGTACCTCTCGCCCTCGTCCTGGACGAAGTCCGCGAAGGGCAGCGTGCTGCCGTACCGGCGCGACGGCCTCTTCGGGGTCGGCAGCCCCGCGCCGGCGCCGGCGTCGCCGTTGAGCATCAGCACCACGTCCCACATGGACGGGCGGTCTGCGGGATCCTCTTGAACGCACAGCAGTGCGACGTGCGCGCACCGCCTGATCTGACTGCCCACCCGGGACGGCGCTTCGCCGTGCAGCGACGGGTGGAGTAGCTTCGTCAGCGCCTTCTGCACGAACACCGCGTACCATGCCTAGAGCAACAAGCCAACAACACATCGCCGTCGATCAGCCTTAGCGGCCAATAAGAGGGACCCAAAAAAAAACAATTTATGGACAATTGATGTAACAAGTCGCAAAGTGATGTGTGATACTTTTTTTTTTTGGAAATAGTGATGTGTGATACTTACATACTCGTGAAGGCTCAAGGACTTGCGGTCACCGATTGAGTAGGATGTACCATTCCTTTTGCCACTCAGGATCTCAAGAAGCAGGCTGCCGAAGCTGAACACGTCCGTCTTGCCTGAGAAGATGCCTTTCTTCGAATACTCTGGGGGCATGTAGCCACTGAGAAAAAAAGATGCCACTAAGCATAAGAATGTTGTCTTATAACCTGCTTAATCTGACCGTACACCCACCAAAGAAAATAGAGTTCGTTCTTACTGCGTTCCTGCAATGACGTCTCCCTTCTGAATTTTATCTGGATGGCCAGCTCTTGCTGTGCCAAAATCAGAAATCTTGGGGTTCATCTCAGAATCCAATAGGATGTTGCTTGGCTTGAGATCCCTGTGGATAATATTCAGGCCGGAGAGTAAGTGGAGATAAACAATTCTTGAGCTATGCCTCCAATTATTCCAAACAATGTATCCCAGTTCAGAGAACCCCCGGCTCTTGGCCCTGAATTTTTTAAATGTAACAGCACATTAGAGTCTAGAGAGAAGAGATACAACTGAAACTGTGATACAAAATGCAGTGCTTATCAAGGGCCTCTTAGGATTAATTATAGATGAGTTGGTGCATATTCCTCTCTTCTGAACACCCCAAAAAATGACACATTTAATCACGGAGGTTATAACTGAATAGGGAACGTACCAAATATGAATTTGTCGAGACTTTTGTTTCTCATGTATTCATAGACCAGGATCCGTTCCTTCCCTTGAATGCAATAACCCTGAAGCTTCACAATATTTCTGTGCTGGAGCTTCGGAATGTATTTTATTTCGTTTTCAAAGTCAGACAAACGCTCTGGGCTTGATTCTATGAAGCATCTCTTGATTGCAACAGGAAGTCCTTGTAGTTGTCCCTGATAACAGTGAATGGGAAATTAATACGTCCGCTAGCTGATAGGGATAATATTTGAATTGTCTATCATGCTCTTTTACCATGAATCAGATTAATTGATACGCTAAAATATTATTTGTTCGGACCTCTTTATATGATACTAATCGGCATTGCCTGAAAACAACATTGTTTTTTTTTCAGAACAAAATTTGATTGTGAATTGCTTTTTTATTTAGTAATGTTTTTTTACTGAGAAAGTAGAAATACTAAATTAATGGTTATGCCTTTACCCCTTTTCATCAAAGTCATGGAACTATATATCTGTAACTTTTTTTCTAGGTACATTCACTACGGGAAACCGGCTATATGCCGAGTGTTACACGGTTTGCCAAGCGCTGTTTATCGGGCACTCGGCAAACAGCCTTTGCCGAGAGCCATAGGGCAAACTCTCGGCAAACTGTAGGCACCCGTTACAAACGGAGTTTGCCGAGTGCCAGGAGCCGGAGCACTCGGCAAAGCCATAATTTGCCGAGTGCCAACGCGTCAGGGCACTCGGCAAACTACTTTGACGGCCGTTTTCTGCCGTCACGTTACTTTATTTTGTCAAGTTCCTTCCTGACACTCCGTAAACTTTTTGCCGAGTGCCCGATAAAAAGCTCTCGGCAAAGTCCCCTTTGCCGATCAGCAGTTGTCGTGAGGACTTTGCCGAGTGTTACACTCGGCAAAGACTTTGCCGACGGTTTTCAGGGCTTTGCTGTAGTGATTAACTCCTTTTTTTTAACCTGTACAAGACATTTTTAAAGTTTTGCATGCAACTTTACTGCCTTGCGACCTTGTGCATCCATTAAGGGGAGGAAAAATAATATGTTTGCCCACTTGTCCTATTTTGTGTTTTATTCACAGATTTTTTTTTTCATGCATCAGACATTGTTGCCTCGTCTTCAGTTACACTATAGCTAAGTAAACGCTTAAACTATTGTCCATTGCATGATAACAAAATTAAAGATATATTACCTTATAAACACGACCAAATCCACCCTCACCGATCTTGTATTCACGTGTGAAGTTATTTGTAGCTCGTGCTAGCTGAGAAAATTCAAATAACGAAAACCCTGCTGAAACAAAGACAAAGGAAATATCAATAAAAGTTGATTCATGCATTCGCCAGTATTTTTGCTCCATACTTTTTTAAAACTTTGAATTGTATTTATGATAATTTCTTCGCTATATTTAATACCAATCAGGCCTTGGGTGCTGTGCGTCAACTGATGAACGTTATCACTGCTCGATGATGCCCTTGCTCTATGGCTCCGAGCACCTGCATGAAGGCACAATCAACGATTTGGAGATATATAGGTACCTTAAAAGTTAAAATGGGAGGATAGGGAAAAAAAACTTTCATAGGTCCAAGATGAACTCGCTCCGCCCTTAAATTGTTGTAATTAGGATACTTTGTTATGCAGTTAAAAATAAAATTAGAAGAATAAACTGTATGCTGTCAATTAGTGCCTCTTTGGCATGACGTTCATGGGCCACATGTCAGAGATACGACAATGGTGTATTCAGGATTCAGAATTTTAGAAGGTGATATTTAAGGAAATACCTTGCGAACATGAACCTGCGGTCTCCTCCCTATTTATTGCAAAAGGCTCGGTTCTGGCTTGAGGCCTTTCAAATGAGTAATCATCGTTTGCTCTTGACCTGCAACCAATCAAAAACCTTAACAGTTTGATGTTTTCACATTGACTTCATTGCTGCATAATTGAAGAAATAAGTATCCACTCAGTAGTGAGTAGTACAAACTACTAAATGGAGGTTGGGTACGTAGCTGACCGTGTTGCACGGCCCGAACGACTTGAAGACGATCGCAGAATGTTCTGCACATGTCCATGTTTGAGAACTTGAGCAATCTGTAATTTGTGTGTGTGTGTGTGTGTGTGTGAGAGAGAGAGAGAGAGAGAGAGAGAGAGAGAGAGAGAGAGAGAGAGAGAGAGAGACCTGTGTTGTGGGCGACTCGATGCCACCGAGTAGACTCACGAGGCGTCGTGTGGTGTCGATGTGGCTGATGACGGGGAAGATTTGGAGGTAGAAGTCAATCTTCTCCTTAAGGCGCCGGAACTGCTCGGCGTGCTTGTCGCTGCGCAGGAAGCGGCGGAAGTAGCTGCTCCCCTGGCACGCGGACACGAGCACGCACGCCTCCCGGAGCGTCGCCTCCAGCTTCCCCAGCGCGCGGTCCATCTCCGGGTGCTCGCGCTGCACCTGCGGCAGCAGGGCTCCGATGGTCTCCGCCTGCTGCGCCAGCTGCGCGCACTCGTGCCGGTTGCGCCGCACCGTCTCCGCCCGCTGCACGATCAGCGCGATCAGGCCGTAGGCGTCGACGCCGGCGATCTGGGCAATCGTCGCCACAGGGTCGACCCGGTTCCATACCGGCATCGTGGATAGCTTGACGCCTTGACCAGAGCAACTACGTACGCCGACGCTCTGATGAAATGCTCCCGCCGGTACTTACATTACATGGAAAAGCAGGCACGACAAAAGTCGGTGTGGAGTTTGCGCTACTATCCCATACAACTACTCGACAGATATGCTTGTATACGAGAGAAAACGTAGGACACGCTAAATAACGTCATGCTAATAATATTTTTGGACGCAACTAACAAGCGAGTATATTGTGACGGTATACCATCCACAGCATTTGTCCTCGGCTACTTCTTGTCAATTCCTTGTACATGCCGATACTCACTCGACTGTTGTCATCATCCTTACATACATGATATATATTCCCTTTAGTCGCTTCTCAAATTGTTGTTGTTAGGACAATCGGACAGGATGGTAGGCTCTATAGTATTTGCGATTTAGTAGCTACTTTCTCTCCTTATTTTTTCAACTAGAGAATACGACTGGAGAGAGAAAGCGTATTTACCTATGAGGTGTGCTGACGAATGCAATGGCCGTGATCATGTGGAGTACTCACATATTTGCACTTCTTTGGAAATTGTCGTTCAAGTTCGCCAAGTTGACACGCCATCGGTTACGCTAATGGCACCTTGTTGCTCGCGCGTGGCCGCTGACGCGCCGTTCGACTACTATCGACGACCTTGAGCCGGTTAAGACCCTAAGGCAACGCGCAACGAACAGTGAACTAATCAGTAGCTGACGTTGGCCCCCGGTTCCATCTGTCTTCCCAATCTCCCAGAACATTCTACTTCTTTTATCTTTTCGTCTCCTTCAGCTACGACTGGTGCAACGGCGATATATAAAATTCATGCCAACGACGTCTAGCTGACCACATGGTTGCTTCCCAAAATGTATAAAGACATATTCCCTCTGCTTCAATATTTATGACGTTGGTTAGCTCAAAATTGAAAAACGAATGTCATGTATAAGAGAATAGATTGAGTATCATACACCCTGCTCAATATTGAACACGTATTTTTTTTATTTTCTTCTCAGTATATATACTTCTCTTGTCATGACGGGCTACCTGCTGCTATAGTTGACAACAAGCATTTAGAGATTACGGTTGACGCGGGAGTTATCACTTCTTTTTGTGAAAAATATTTTTTTAAAAAGGTTACGACACATCATCTCAACCGCGCCCAACGAAAGCGCGCGCGGCTCCAACGAGGTCGCGGAGATGCGGCCCAGCAGCAGCGCGCGGCTCATCAGTGCACAGCTCTTGGCGAGCTTGGCAACGCGACCGGCCCGCAATCGAGCTCAGACACCTCAGCAGTCGAGCTCTGGGAGCAATTCAGCTTACGCGTGTGCACGTGTCAACACTTCTATTTTTTGCGAGACCACATGTGTGTCAAGCACTGACATCCTATGATCTGGAGTCATGTGCCCCGACGACCTATTTGTTTGTTGCACAACAAAGTAACACAGTTGCAAATTCACGGAAGGAAAAATAAGCAAGTCTTTTTTTTGGCTGGGGATCCACAAGAAGTGGATGAATCGACTTTGTACAAAGATGGTCCAGTCAGATTCAACTTGTTCTGCAGAGACTCTGAAAAGTTGAAGGGGAGTACTGAATTATTCATCAATGGAGAAGGTCACAATATTGAATGGGTAGTGGAAGCTGCTGCAAAATCTGATGGTCAGCCAAATATGGCCCAACCAAACTCAAGGTTTGATAGAGGCAGGGATAAAGAAGAAGAGGAAGGTGATGGAGAGTACAAATATGGGGGCCCAAGAGATAAATATGAAGACAAAAGGGGTAAACCTACATCAGGAAACAGAGAGAGTGGTTTCTCATCATCCCAAATGGGTAAAAGAAGCCATACTTTACAGACACCACTATCACAAATCTCTGAACACAAGGAAAAAGGGGTACTGGAAGAAGGTGAGATAGAAGTGCGAACCATCCATTCTGATGATGAATCCTCAGAGGATGAGAGTGAGAACTACACAGAGGGAGGTGTCACCCAAAAGGGGGATGTCTCAGAGAACACAGTGGACTCTCATATGGAGAACAGCCCTGAATGTTCAATAGAGAACAGATACAATGAGAAGGTGGTGGGTAAAAACCTCCTGAATGTTTCTACTGACACTTCTGAGGAGATCCCACTCAATGATACTAACCCGCAAGAGGGTGATGGGGCTAAAGAAATGTTTCCATCTAAGAACTCTGACATGGAAGTGGGTGAAGATGATAAAGAAATGATCCCACCAAAGGATCCTGACATGTTAGAGGATGAAGGTGACAAAGGAAAGAGAGCATGCCCTGAGCTGGATCAGGAAGACTTAGAAGATGTGGATATTACCTTCACTAGTCAGGAAATGAGAGAATATAACAAATACTGTGATGAGTTGGTTGACTTTGAGGAAGATCCACTCCAGGAGGACACATCAACTCTTCCAGAAGATGGTGATTCTGAGAGAATTCGACAAGAGAAAATCGAAATGCAAGAAATTGAGGCCAACATCGAGGCAAGAACAACAGCCCTCGCACCTCTAATGAGTTTTAATATCAACAAGCAGAAGCATCCAGAGGAGGTGACCCAGGTGGGGGATGACCAAGGCAAGTCAATGGCCACATCTATTGGGGTGCCTCATGACAAGTTGGAGTTCATAGATGTCAAGAAAAGGAACCGGCCGTCTGTGATTCGAGCTGAGAAGAGAAGCACTAGAGGTGAAGAGACTGGAACAACAATCATGCAGACGGCTATCTCCATCAAGCAACGACAAAATGACTTTTCAGGTAACAATTCTCGTAATTCTTTTTCTATTTTTAATTCTGTTGACCCTTTGGTTTTAGCTCACATTGCATCTGCTTGTAAAATAAACACTGGTGCTGATGATCTTGAGAAACACCATAATATAAGCATGATCCAGGAAGCTGAAGAAGCTAGAGCAGCTATTGCAGAGGCAAAACAAAGATTAGAGGAAGAGAAGAAAAAGTTGGTGATATTAGAGGATACTAAGATAGAGCCAAACATAGAGACAACATATGATTCAAGATTATTAGAGCAGCAAAATAGAGAAGCTGTGCCGTCAGATCAAGATGAGTCCCCTTCCTCTGATGATCAGACAGGCAACAGACAACCAAGGAAAACTGTGCGAAAAAGGAGAAAGGGTGCCAGGGTCAAAAAGATTAAATGATAATTCTCTTTTGGAATATTAGAGGGATGGGAAGTAAGAAGCGTAGAGGACAATTAAAAGATATGCTAAAACATCATAGAGTGGATATTCTATGTCTGCAAGAGACAATTAAAGAGGATTTTGTATACAGAGAATTGAAGGAATTGGTTGAGGGGCAGTTTTATTCCTGGAACTGGACTGCTGCAGATGGAAGATCTGGTGGTACTCTAATTGGTGTTAGACAGGGGGACATAGATGCTATAGAGATGGACTCTAGTGTTTTCTTTTCAAGTGTTACTGTGGTAAGCCAAAAGACAAAGGTAGCATGGGAAATCATTAATGTTTATGGACCTGTTCAAGCAGAGAGGAAACCGGCTTTTCTGTAGGAGTTATACCAAAAGTTAACACAAACAGAGAATCCAGTGCTTATTGGTGGTGACTTTAACCTAATCAGGGAACCAGAGGACAAATCTACTGATAATTTTGATCAAACCTAGGCTGATTTCTTTAATGCTTTCATCAGTGATACAAGGTTGAGAGAATTACATAAAAGTGGTGGAAGATATACCTGGACAAACAAGCAGTCCAATCCAATCAGATGTAACCTTGATAGAGTTTTCATGACAGATGAATGGGAGTCATTGTACCCTAAGGCAACAGCAAAACTGATAACTAGAGTGGGGTCAGATCACAGTCCAATTATAGTTGACACAGGAGAAGATTTAAATTTGAAATAAACAATGTTCAGATTTGAAGGGGCTTGGTTGACACAGGAAGGCTTCAAGGATGAGGTGATTTCGAAATGGCCTGATAGCGGTAACCGAGACATTCAAGATTACTGGAAGTCAGTAAAGATTACAATTAGGAAATTTTGTAAAGGATGGGGTGCCAACTATGGAGGTTTAATGAAAAGACAAAAAGCCAATCTACTGGATCAGATAAAACAATTAGACGAAAGAGCTGAACAAACTGGTTTACAAGCAGATGAATGGCAACACAGATACGAATTAGAGGAAGCGCTTGAACAGATTTACCATTATGAAGAGGTTCTATGGAAAGAAAGATGTGGAGAAAATTGGATCTTACGAGGGGATTCTAATACTGGCTTTTTCCATAGCACAGCCAATGGTAGAAAAAGGAAGTGTACTATTTTCTCTCTCCAAGATGGAGACAGGGAAATAAGTGATGAAAAGGAATTAAGAAATCATATTGAAGAATTCTACATGAAATTATTTGGCTTTGAAGATAGAGGTAACATGTCTTTACAGGATAACATTTGGACACCAGAGCAGTGCTTGTCAGATGAGGAGGCTGAATGGCTGATAAGACCTTTTACTAGAGAGGAAATTAAAGAGGCTATAGATGATATGAAGGTCAATACTGCACCAGGGCCAGATGGTTTCTCTGTCACTTTCTACAAACAATTCTGGGAGCAGGTCAAGGACAGTTTTTGGGAGATGTTCCAAAAATTTCATGAGGGAGAGTTGAGTCTACACAGATTAAATTATGGGTTGATCACCCTCCTACCGAAAATCAGAGAAGCAAATATAATAAAACAGTTTAGGCCTATTTGTGTTCTGAATGTAGACTATAAGATCTTTTCCAAGGTGATCACTAGGAGATTAACTCCATATGCTGATAAATTGATTGCTGGTACACAAACGGCGTTTATCCCTGAAAGATATATATTGGATGGAGTGGTCATACTACATGAAGTGCTACATGATCTGAAAAAGACAAAAAGGAAGGGTGTCATTCTGAAATTGGATTTCGAAAAAGCTTATGACAAGGTAAATTGGCAATTTTTAGAGGAAGTATTGATCAAGAAGAGGTTTCATGTTAGATGGATACAATGGATAAGACAGATTGTAGAGGGAGGAAGAGTGGGCATTAACATAAATGGAACACCAGGTGCCTACTTCAGAATGTATAAGGGCCTGAGGCAGGGGGACCCACTTTCCCCACTATTGTTTAATCTGGTAGTTGATGTGTTAGGTTCCTTGTTAAACAACGCTAAGAATGAGGGATTGATCAAGGGTTTGGTACCAGATCTGATAGAGGGTGGAGTGACTCACCTCCAATATGCTGATGATACGATTATGTTCATGGAATTAGATGATCAATCAATAGACAGTGCAAAGTTCATTCTTTACTGTTTTGAGAGCATGTCTAGTATGAAGATAAATTATGAGAAGAGTGATGTTCTGGTTGTGGGTGGTACAGAAGAAGAGACGAATAGAGTAGCACAAATGTTTAACTGCAATAGAGGTTACCTTCCAATGAAATATCTGGGAGTGCTGGTTAGTGACACAATGTTGTATGCAAAGGATTTTGCTTATGTACCACACAAATTAGTGAAAAAGTTAGATACTTGGCAATGTAATTTTTTTTATCTGGAGGGAGAACAATTCTCATAGAGTCAGGAATGAGTTCAATACCAATGTACACGATGGGTCATGGGTATGTATCTGCTGGGAGAACCAGTACATCAGAATCTACAAACACCAAGAGCAACTTTCTTCTGGGAAGGCAAAGGGGCCAAAAAAAGATATCACCTGATCAAATGGGAGGAAATGGCTTTACCAAAAGAGTATGGTGGTTTAGGTTTCACTGAGATTAGAACAATGAACATCTGCTTACTAGCAAAATGGATCTACAAGATTGAGAGAGGCGACCAAGACTTATGCATGCAGTTATTAAGAAAGAAATATCTGGGTAATGGTGGTTTCTATAGCAGTAGATGTACAGGAACATCACAGTTCTGGAAGGGCCTTCACAAAATTAAAGAGTTTGCAGCTCTCGGATTGGTCTATGTGGTGGGAAATGGAGAAAGAACAAGGTTCTGGTTAGATGTATGGCTAGATAATGTGCCTCTCAAAGTGAGATATAACAGATTATTCCTTATATGCAACCAGCAGGAACAGTCTGTAGCTCAAGTGCTGGCATATAACAATATTAATCTCTCTTTTAGAAGAAATTTTGGTCAGGAAGAAGGTGAGGAATGGGAACACATGTGTGAGGTTCTTGATATGATTCATCTTTCAACAGAAGAGGACACAGTAAAATGGATTTTAGAGAGCTCAGGAAAATTCTCCACGGCCTCGCTGTACAGACACATTCTGAATCCGGGAGTGAAAAATCAACTGATGATTGACATGTGGGCTGCCAAAATACCGTTGAAAGTGAAGATCTTTTTGTGGCAACTTTTCAAAAACAGGATTCCCTCGGCGGATGTTCTGATAAAGAAGAAATGGAAGGGAAGTGAACTGTGTAAATTTTGTGGGAAAATAGAGACGGCCAACCATATTACCTTTAGATGTCAGCTAGCTACGTTTACTTGGACGGTTATTAGAGAAACCTTTGAATGGGACATTGTCCCGGCTAATCTAGAAGAGTTCTGTCATCTAGCACTTAGAGAAAATAACCATGATTTAAATAGTAAGATGTTAGCATTGCTGGGGGCCATATGCTGGGCATTGTGGCTTACCAGAAATGATTTTGTTTTCCGAAATCAGCTGTGCCCCTCTCCACAATCAATAATCCAAAGAACTATATCGCTGATGCAGAGATGGAGGGCGCTATCGAAGCAAAGTGAGAGGGGGGTGATCGACGGCTTGATTACCAAGATCAAGTCAAAGATGGAGGCCAGAAGCTATTTGCCAAGACTGTTATGTTAAAATGCTGTAATAGGATAGCTTGCTGGCTTATTTTGAGACTGTCTGTTGGTTTCTGAACTTGCCGTTGTTTCTCTTAAGTAGGTTAAGACTTGTTGAACTGGTAGCTTTGGTTCGGACTATCCGAAGTCTTTTCTTTTCGTTGCTGTTCTGGCTCTGCCAGTGAACATCATATGCTTTCAAATAAAGCAGGGAAACTTTGGTCTAAAATAAGCAAGTTTTTCTCCATGCTACTTGAGGGGAAATAAGGTGAATGTATCCTTTTGAGAACTGTTTAATAACAGCATCAATAACCGTAGTGGCAGCCAGGGTATACAAATTTAGCGTTGGCAAATAAGGAGACTAAACTTTTTTAATACTAGAAAGGCATATGGACGACCACAAAAGACTAGATTTTCAATAGAAAAGAGCAAACAGTTCAATCGATCAAAGAAAATTTAGTTTCTTTGGCTATCTCACTGCAACCAAAGAATGGCTATAAGCGCTTCAATAGCCTTTTCTCCATTTATATTTAGTTTCTTTGGTTGCAGGGAGATAGCTATTTTTCTTTCATTTTAATTTATATAAAACTAATATACATATAATCAGCAGGGGCTCCCCTTACCTTATGATTCATAAACAAAAACCATCAGATCCGCAATGTGTACTTTGCATCATTCATTCAGGACAAGCAAAGTACACAGAGAAAAGGCCGGCCAGGCATCTGGCCAGAGGCAAATCAAAAGGATATGAGAGAGAAAGAAAACACGGCGATAACACACTACTGTTATGATGGAGCCATACCTAGTAACAATTTATATATCTGCTGATGTTACTACAAAACTGGAACATGAAGTACAATCCATTTGCAGGTGTCGAATGTTGATTTGTGCTGTGAAAAGAACTTCTAATCAGAGATGATTTGTCGTGGTTGAGTAGAGAACGTGCAATGACGAACTGATGAATCCTGTTTGGCCTCCTGGTGTTCCGCCCGTTCCACGAGCACAAAAAACTGTGTGAAATCGAGAGATTTTGCTTGAGCAGTTAAGCTCGACAACGACATAGTATATTCCAAAGCATTTCCATGATTGATAGCGAGGTAAATGGCAATTTTTTGTATCATAATTTTTTTTTTCGACTTAAAGGCGGGACAACCCTCTATTACCTGTTGGCTTCAGTTGAATCCTGACCGCATGTAACGCAGCACGCCTACACCGGACGGACCTATTCCGTCTCCATGCCGCCGACGCGTGTTCCTCCCATCGATGATTTCAACAACCAACCACCTGACGAAACCAAAGTCTTGGCCACCCAACAAACAAACCGCCTTGGAAGCAACACCAACTGCTGCCGCCCGTCCAAGACGTCACAGTATCCAAGGAACAAGGCAAATGACCTGATTCATTTCTTCCGTCTACACGACATTTGGCAGAAGCAGCAGCCCGAAATGGACGCCGAAATCGGAACACGTTTCTTTGCCAGTTTTCCTCTATCTGTGTCATTTAATACCTGCCTGATCTTGTGCGTCAAAATTTGGCAGTTGCCAAATCTGAATGGATTTTTTTTTTTAGCCAGCGTTTTGTTTCTGCAAACAAGCTGCAATCTCTTGATGCTCCAGAGTAGTATAAGTTGTATGACAAATCTAACCTTCGTCGCACTTCAACCACTCCCCGCTTCTTCCCCTGTCGCAGTCCCTCTCTCTCGGTCGCAAATGATTAGTCCAAGGAAGAGCCATTGAGGAATCCTAGACAGCATTAGCCTTTTTCGTTCTTTTCTTCCCTGTCTCTCCACCTTTCAGGAGCGACAAGCAGCCACATGGGCAGAGGAGCCTTTACAGCGGCGCCCGCACTAGGCGTCCTCCTCTTGCTCGGCAGCCTCTTGGGAGCAGCAACTGCCAATGTAAGCGGTCGCCATGGCTTTGTTTCTCCTTCGATTCAGTACTTATCTCCAGATTCTGAGCCTTGGCTGCATGTGCTGTGAATTCAGGTTGGCGACTCCTGCTCCTCGAGCTCGGACTGCAGCGCCGGGCAGTGGTGCTTCAACTGCGAGCCGGAGTTCTCCGGCTCCCACTGCGTCCGCTCCGCCGCCACCAACACCTTCCAGCTGATTGTAAGCCGCAGCTTGCTCTGTTTCATTTCCTTGTCGTGCCGGAAAAAGGGGTTAGGATTTAGGAGCAGTAGTCTTGTACTCATCTGTCATGTCTTGCGTGTTTGGATTTTTTGATTCAGTGTTCGTTTTAAGAAATTCTTGTCTGCCCAGATCTGCTCTCACGTAGTACTCACATGAGCAGTTACGTCAGGGTGTTCTCGCTTGTCCAAATCATCCTGATAACAGAATGAATAAACACTGTCAGGATATTGGCAGACTTATGTATCTTTCGGAGTTTTGGCGATTCTATTGTTGGGCTTATTAGCAACATGACATGAGTACGGATTTCCTATGTGGTTGTTAGGTGCACGGTCCTTTAAAAGGTTGTACAAGTTAAGCAGAGAAAATAAACATTTCATTATTGTGGCAGAGGTTTTTATTTGCTCCAGTGATTCCTTTTTTGTGCCCCGAGGATACTTCAGTCTGTATTATCGGTCCAGTTGATTCCTATTCGAGATGACTTAATTTTAAACCATCGAAAATGCAAGCATATTATGAGCAAAAACAACTTCTGTTCATTGTCCTAAAGCCACATCCTGAATCTGAATGGATTTTTGTCTTGCAGAACAATTCGTTGCCATTCAACAAATATTCCTACCTCACGACGCACAATGCATATGCGATTGTTGGGGAGCCTTCGCACACTGGAATCCCACGCATCACCTTCGACAACCAGGAGGATACAGTCACTGATCAGTTAAATGTACCTTGTGGTTCCTCCCATTATTCTACATGTTCTATTATGCATCTTTCTACCTTGAAATTCTTGTCCTGATTGAAGTAGCAATACCCTGCAGAATGGTGTTCGAGCGCTGATGCTCGATACATATGACTTCAAAGGAGATGTATGGCTGTGCCATTCAAGTGGAGGGAAATGCAATGATTTCACAGCATTTGTAAGTATATACTGAACATGCTTGAGTCCATCAAATTTGGAACTAAAGGGTTTTCCGAGTACAGTGTCTTAGAGTACTTTGGATCACTGTAGGAACCTGCATTGGACACATTCAAGGAAATTGAGGCCTTTCTTTCAGCAAATCCATCTGAAATTGTTACGATAATCCTGGAAGACTATGTCGACGCACCAAATGGACTGACAAACGTGTTCAACGCCTCAGGCTTGTTGAAGTACTGGTTCCCTGTTTCAAAAATGCCACAGAATGGTCAAGATTGGCCCCTTGTCAGCGACATGGTCTCAAGCAACCAGCGCCTCCTGGTGTTCACCTCCATCAGATCCAAGCAGAGCACTGAAGGAATTGCTTATCAGTGGAACTTCATGGTTGAAAACAATTGTAAGGCAACTAATTCCCCCAAAAAGTTTGCAATTTGCAGTTGAGCACGCTTGTTTACTCTCATTTGATATCAGATGGTGATGATGGAATGGATGCTGGAAAATGCTCGAACCGCGCTGAATCTGCACCTCTCGATGACAAGACCAAATCTCTGGTCCTCATGAACTATTTTCCATCGGTGCCTGTGAAGATGACATCATGTCTACAGCATTCCCAGAGTCTTACCGACATGGTGAATACATGTTATAGTGCCGCAGGGAATCGATGGGCTAATTTTCTCGCGGTTGATTACTACAAGGTGCTGAGCTTATTAAGGTTTATAGAGCTTTAGCTGACAATATTTCAACTAGCTATAGTTCAGAAATTCTAAAACAGCTCAACATCTCAGTTTCTTCTCAACATAGTCTATGGAAGTTCCAACAGTTTCACATTTTCTTGGCTGTGACAATATTGAACCATTTTATTTCAGAGAAGTGATGGAGGGGGTGTGTTCCAGTCCATGGACTTGCTCAATGGGAGGCTACTGTGCGGGTGCCAGGATGTCAAGGCATGCGTGGTGAGATATCCACTGCCTCTTCTATTGATGTCGATGCGCATGCATTGTTCATGACATCATGATATGGTAACGATGGCATGAGTTAACCAATTCTTTTTTGTCTATTTACAGCAAGGATCTGGTGTCGTATGCTCTTCATGAGTCGAAAAGAAATAAAGAATTTGATTGGACTGCTGCATACGTACAGAAATGAAAGAATTGAATTGGTATGGTGAAGAGAGTTTTTTTTTAAAAAAAAATGTTTGTGCTTCTTGCTGTTGTACATTCTCCTTTGAGGTTAGGTGATTTTAGGCTCATGACAAACATACATAGAAAGTAGATTGCCTCAGTGTGATTGATGTAATACAACAATGAAAGCTGTTTCCTCAAAAAGAAAAAAAGAAAAGAAAAAAAGGAATTCAACCTGTCTCCATGCTGTCCGATAATAATGTAATTTTGGTGTGGACACTGTCCTCAAGCAATAATGCCCGTATAGGAAGGTGGTTTCTTTTCATACGCTGGCGAATTCCAGTTTCATCAAATTTTAATCGAGTCATTACCCTACCTTCAATCTAATGGCACTCGTTGCGATAGAAGAAATCGACATGGAACATTTCTAAAGAAAATCAATAAAAAATAATTATTTATACTACTAGAAAAATCATATTTCACCACTGGAATATCTTGAATATGATGCAATACAAAATAGTATAAAGAAATCATAACAATTTAAAACTACGTTGAAAAAGAATAAATAAATACTATAAAATGATATAAAATATAATATAAAATGTAAATAAGAATGAAAATAAAGTACAAAAAAAGGTGATAACGTAGGAAAACTCAAAAGCACCCGACAATCATTAGTTCTTCACTAGAAAAATAAAATAAAGAAGTGACCCAAATAATAATTTCGGCCATGCTTAGACTGACCAGCAGGCTAGCTTGTTACTGTGTACAACAGTAACAAGCCAACGTAGTTTTAAATTGAACAGTAACAATGTACATGAATCTGAACGGTTGCATGAATCCCAAATATTGACTTTATTTTGAAATTCTTGATTTTTTTTTAGCCAAAACCGTCACCCTTATTGTCTCACTGTATCATGATTGTTACAAATGCTAACGGGTGGCCTAGGAATGGTAATTTCGCTGGAGCTTCGGCATTGGAAATTACCATTCTCGGACCTCACTACTGCTGCAGCTACTGCAATGTCTGAGTTCATGGATATAGAGCGACATCTACATTTATATTCATCATGCTGCTCGGTGGAGGGATCCAGTGTGGCGCACTCCCTTGCCTCACTTCCTTTTTCTCATCCTTCCTCATCGTCATTTGCAGATCCGAAATAAATCTGTTGATGAAACAATGAGTCGATAATGGGCTTTGGTAGTTATTCTCGTGTATGGCTTGTCTCCGAGCGTACCAGATAGCCCATAGTGTCACTGTCACCCGAACGAGATCATCCTGGGACAGTGTATTCATGACTGCAGACAACCATCCTTTAGCATCTTGTTCCTGTACTTCACACATGTGTTCTGTAATCTCTTCTCGGTCAAGAGCCCACACGCTCCTCTTCTCGGTCAAGAGCCCACACGCTCCTCGACATGTTACAATCAAGAAGAGAATGTTTCCATGAGTTGATCTCACCGCAGATTGAGCATGCATTAGTTTCAGCCATGTTTCGGTGATGGAGAACGTTCTTGGATGGTAGAGAAATTGTTGAAATAGAACTACAAAAATGTTGACTTTTCTGTTTTGAAATGTTGATGTTCTGACTTAGACCGAAGACTTTTCAGATTTAGTGAGCTATTGGGCCGAAGTCTATTTGGGCCTTGCTTCCGAACTCAGGCCTACCCTGGCTGAGCATGCTTTGTGCTCGGTGGGAGTGTGGCCGTGATGGGTCCACACTTCACCCTACGGCCGGCTGCAGTACGCATGTATTTCATGACTAGTGCATGGTCTATGTGCAGCACTGCACGAGCATGTCACCACGCCACTGCACATCACCCCACACCAAACAAACTCGGTAGTAGCTGTAAAAATAATAAGGAGATTTTTTTAGTAGGAAATTAAACGGCTTGTCTGCGGCGCCACGTAAACAGGAAAACATAATAATGCATATAGCAATATTTCAATTGAAAAAGTGTGAAGGAAGCTACAAAAAATCTTTGTACTTTAATTAAGGACTTGCCACATGCCTCTCCTTCCCCAAGAACAACCTCTATCCTAGCTACGGGGTATTCTCATGCACACGCAAATAAGTGATCTCAGCGTTACAAGACTCATGACCCTCTTCTGTATCACCCTAGCTACTCTTTCAGCTGGCCATGGATGCACGGAGTTAGGGGAACTTTGTCCGGCTCATCGGCAGAAGAAGATTTTCCTGAATGTCTCCTCCTCCTCCTCGGAAACCAACCACGCCCTGACGTCAGCCGACCTTATACTGTTGCCGGCCGGCGTGCCAGTGAGCTCGCGGTGCCTCTTGTCATAGAGCGCCTTCATGAAGTAGTCGAACCTGCATCCCCGCGAGCAGAACGGCAGGCTCCTGCAACAAGCCATCATACAACGATCAAAGTGATTTCTTGGACGGTAGTAGAGGGTAAAATAAGCAGAAAATAATGGTCAATTAAGAAGTCCTAGCATGATATGTATGATCCAGGCCAGCTTACCTGTACATGTAGACTGCTCTTGCGCCGTCCAGCCTGTAGGAGCAGAGTGTGCAGGAGTTGCCGACGCTGGATGACGACGTGGTGGCGCCGTCCAACGTGCCGCAGCAATAGACGCTGCTGCAGGCACCGTTGCAGCAGAGGTCCGTCATCACGGCGAAGACGCCGGTGGTGACGGGCTTCATGGCGACGCGGAGGTACGACGACGCCGGCGCCGCAAGAGCGGCAAGGAGGCCGATGCCGAACTCGGGATGACAGGGTCTGCTCGCCATGTATGACCCCGAGATGCGCGACGACCGCCCATGCGGCTGGTCTCTACGGAACAACGACCAGAAGAGCTTGATCAGGGAGGCCATTGATCGAGCTGTTACATGCACTGTGTGCTCGAGAGAGTGAAGGGAGTGATGGATATTGGTGTGTGAGTATCGAGCCCACGGAGGGGGCTTTATATAGGGCTCACGGAGGGAGTCCCTTGCACTTACTTGATTTGCCTTTTTATCTTTTTGCAACAAAAATCTGTTTTAGTTTGTTTGCACATTTGTGTAGCTACAGAAACATCAAGAATGTACACAGACCATACCATGATCATCGCATCGGCATCGATCAACACGTACACAACAAAACTAAATCAAATCCGTAAATCGAGATAAAAAGCATATGAAACTTACTTGAGTCTTCAAGTTATAGAGTTCCGGTGTCCACGGCGAACAATAATTTTCAATTGGGCTGCCTGGTTGTTGACATCGAAAATACAAGTAGTTTTGATCTCGAAGGGAACTCATTCAAAGAGTATAGCGCTTCGCTACCTATTTCGACTATGCGCATCCTGAAGGCCTACGAAGCCGACGCCTTCACTTTTATAGGCGGCACGGAAGCACCGCGTCGAATTGTTATTTTTACGCTTTCATCATATTCTTTCCGGCCCCTAAAGTCTTGGTATTCACATAGAACGGACATACCGACACGGAAACACGCTGAACGGAGGGCCTCGTTTCAAATTTGTGTAAGTCAAGTAATGTGCACTTACCAAATTTACCAAGTAGAATTGGCAAATAGTATCACCACATTTTCCGATGGATTATTATTGCTGACTCACTGACACGCCGGCCAGAGCTGGATACAGAGACCGCTGTGTGACCCATGCAACGAAGTAGCTAGTGCCACCAGAACGTTCAGACGGAATCATGCTCGACGTGTAAAGCAGCGAGCGTTTGGATTAGGACGACAGCTTCACCGTAAATTTTGGCGGGAACTGAACGGATTTCGTCTTATGCCTAACAAATTTTAGAGCTTCTTGAACCGATGAATGAAGACAGGTTGTTGATCAGTATGCGAGCACCGCATGCAAGCAGACAACAGCAAACGTAGTAACGAACTGCCACGCCTGTCAGACGTGTAAAACAGCTAACGTTTGTGCGGGCATGCATATCACTTAAGTTACCAGCGCCTGCGCCTGATTTGCTTTAGATTTATTCAGGAAAGTAAACTGATTTCGTCTAATGCCTAACGGATAGTATTGTCTTGTGTCTGGGTTGAGTGCGTGCATGCAAGGTGCTGTGCTCGCGTGCCGCACGTACGCTCAGCGTACATACGTCCGGCGAAGTTCAGAACGTTCAGACAAGGGTACAGACATACGGACTCATGCGTGACCCATGCAACAAAGTAGCTAGTGCCACCAAAACGTTCAGACGGATTCATGCTCGAGCGTTTGGATTAGGACGACAGCTTCACCGTAAAATTTGGCGGGAACTAAACGGATTTCGTCTTATGCCTAACAAATTTTAGAGCTTCTTCAGCGACAAATAAAGACAGGATGTTGATCAGTGTGCGAGCACCGCAAGCAGGCAACAGCAAACGTAGTAACGTACTGCCACGCCTGTCAGACGTGTAAACCAGCTAACGTTTTCTGTGGGCATGCATATCACTTCAGTTACTAGCGCCTGCGCCTGATGCGCTTTAAATTTAGTCAGGAAAGTAAACAGATTTTGTCTAATGCCTAACGGATAGTATTGTCTTGTGTCTGGGTTGTGCATGCATGCAAGGTGCTGTGCTCGCATGCCGCACGAGCAGCGTACACGTCCGGCGAAGTTTGTTTCGTGCTGTGGTCGCGTGTGCACGATGGTCCGTGTATGCGCTGCATGATGCTGGGGACTCTCGCCGTACATGTGAATGACCAAAAAAGATAGTTAAGCGTACAGAAATTAAATAAAGTACTGTTTTTTGCCAAAAAAAACATACGTTTATATAGGTAACTTTTGTCTCGCAAAAAAATATATAGGTAACTTTTGAGTTTCAAAGTTCCTGGTGGTATTATTTTGGAGAGTGCATCACCATGGTGAAATATATATGCCCGGGGGGGGGGGGGGGGGGGGGGGGGGGGACTTATTATAAACGTTGAACCTAGTCTTTAAAATATGTTATTTTGAATATTAAACCTAGTCTTCAGAAACGTTGAATGCACAAAATCATAAAATAATGACTAATCACAATCACTAAGAAAAAAAAGAAATTAATTGCACAAGAAATTGAGCTTTTGCAGGTCAGCTGGGCTATTCCCTTCTACATACTTTGTGCGCTCTCATTAAGGCCCTGTTAAGATTAGTTTTTAAGTAACTGGTTTTTCTTCAGTTTCTAAGAATTTGGGTTTTTGATAGAGATTGAAGGGGGTGTTTGGAGAGTTAGTTCCTGAAAGCTAGATTATATTTTCTATCTCTCTTCCTGGTCTCCTTTTTAGAAACTGGGAGACTAGTTTTAGAATGTGGCCTGCCAGGTGCCAAAGCCTTTTTCAGATGGAAGGTTGGAGGGAGCATAGGTGGTCATGGCCTCATGGGCTCGCTGTGCCAATTGTGGGGAAGAAAGATGGAGACATTATGAATTTTTGTTTAAAAAAAGCAACATATTTACTCCCTTCATGTGCACCAAATACTCTATGTGCACCCGATATATCCTCTTGTTTTATCACTAAATAAATTTGAAACATCACTTATAATTTGGCATATTTGAGCTAATATTTTGAATAAAATGAACGGACAAACGTAACTATAAAGTTCAACGGCGACAACAATTTAAGAATGGAGGGTGTATGTGCAAAATCTTGTTCAGGGTTTACGAATATATTTGCCCATACTTTTACGGTCCTTTTGTCTAGGGTCGTATAAAAATCTCAAAACTAGTAAGAGGGTGCCGCTTGTTCCTAGCTCGGCTCGGCTTGAATGCAATTTCAACAAGCTAACCTGAAGATTTAGCTCACTTTGTTAATGAGCTAGCTCATATGCCCGCAAGCCTAGTGAGCCAAATAACATCATGTAACATGTTTTATTTTTTCAATAATCTTAACATTTGAGGCTACGCTGTTGACGTATATTTGAAGCATATTTAACATGATTTGTATCTTAGCATTTAAAATTTTAGACATAACATCTCTAGTTTTATATTGATCACATTAATGTACAACTCGCAATCTAAAACGAGCTAGCTCCCAAGCTTAATGAGCCGAGCCAAGCAAGCATTCTAGCTTGTTAAGTTAATGAACCAATCTCGAGCCGGCTCAGTAGTCCAGACACTACATTAAATACAACAAAATGTCTCATGCTAGATGTTTGCTTTGTGCGAGATATTGTGTATTAAAATAGAAAATACTGTAAATGCAACACCAGTGTTAGATCTGAGATTTGAAGCATACAATGTATTGCTGCAATTGTGATGATTTTGGTATTTATTTACTGTTGGGTCGATAATACAACTGCGGCATGCATGAATGAATTAAAGGGGCATATGTCTGGAGGGAAAAAATCTGAAGGATTTCTCTAGTCCAGTTCCCCTACGCCAGGGGAGCACTAGAGAAAATAAGGAAATGCAGGAGGAGGACCAGTTACACAAGATATCTTCTCGAAAATACAAACTATGTCCATGGTTTTTTTTTTTTTTTTTGGAGATGGTATTCTGCTTCATGTTTAAAAGAAGCAAGGAAAGAACCGAACAAACCGATATAACGGATCTGCTAAGCATATAGACCGGAAAGAAATCCGGATCTATCCTTCTTCTACATTCTGTTGATTCATCGGCCGCCGCGACAGAGGAAGAATACGATGTGGGCGTGCCGGCAGTTTGCGAATCGATCTCGGGTGCTCCTCTCCCAGCTCCGCCCGATCCATCGCGTGGTTCTTGCCGGCGCCTCTCGGGGACACGCCTCGGAGGCCATCGACGGTGATCGTCACGTGGCCAAGCACGCAGCAGCCTCAGCCGTCCGGTTCCATGGCGCCGATCGCACCAACCTTCTGGATGCAATGAAGAAGAAGAAGCATATGTACCTGGTGTTGGACGACACGAACAACGGGATCACCGTGCACAAGTTGGATGTAGATGGTGGTGGTGACCCATCAGGCGACGCTCTTGAGCGCCTACCCAACCCTCCGGTAATACGCATGGAGTCGCCGTCGCTGGGTGATAATCCGGTGGTTGCCATCGTAGGCAGCAACATCATCGGCGTCGGCACCGGAAGTCCTGATCCCCTCAGTGATTACGAGTTACGCGACGGCGTCACCGTGGCTTTCGACACCAAGACGGCGGTGCTCACCGTTCTCCGAGATCTGCCTGTTGATCTGCGTGATAATCCTGTCGAATTTGCCGTGGCCGCTGGGAACTGGCTGTACATGCTGGAAGGCGGAGGCTCGTCGCGCAACTACTACTACGGCTGGTCATATCGGGGCGAGGAGTTCTGTCCGGGAGGGCTGCACTGCCTCAAGGTGGAAGACAGTGTTGATGTTGATGATGCGACAAGATCAAAGCAGGATTCGGTGGGCTGCTGGTATCACCTCAGATCTCCATCGCGGTGCCTCTGGAGCGATGGCACTAGTGGGATTCCAATGTACGCCGGCAACATCACGGGCCATGCGCTAGACCCCGAGGGATATGCCTTCTTTTTGTCAGTAAACGGATACTGTACTACCAACGACAAGCGCTGCCGGGGCACCTTCTCCTACGACGGCGCGACCGGCGACTGGACGCGCCACGGCGACTGGCAGTTGCCGTTCGGAGGCCAGGCGCACTACGACAACGATTTAGGCGTATGGATCGGGCTCCACTACAACTATGGCAGTGAACACACGGACGGGTACCTCTGCTCCTGCACTGTCCCGTCTCTCGGCGCCGAGGACGAGCCGGAGCCAAAATGGAAGCTTATTGGCAATGAAAAGCTGTTCCTCGAGGATCCGGAGCGGCACCTCCAAGCCAAGCTGGTGCCCATGGGCGGCGGAGGAAGGTTCTGCCTCGTTGAGATCCTCACGCGCGACAGGGTCGACGTTGAAAATTACGAACACCTCGGTGATGGGGACAAATGTGTCCTCCGCCTGGCAACCTTTCGTGTCAAGTCTGGAGACGATGGAGAGCTCGTCGTCACCGAGCGCCGTTCTGCTGGTTCGTACAAGCTGTCCAGGTATGTCGAAATGTTTGAGGTGCAAGCATCGTGGATGTAATCTATCAGCGATATGGATTTCTTGCAATATCCGTCGATCAAAATACTTACTACTTAGTAGGAGTGATTCAGTAGTTGTGTTTTGTTTTGTCGAAGACCTAAGGCAGCTTGGTTCCTGTAGTTGTGTTTTGGCGAAGGCCTAACAGGTAGCTTGGTTGCTTGTGCCTTTTTGAACCTTTTAGTTGTTTCTAGGGGAATGTTTTTTTAATGAACATTTTCTATGGGAATTTTGAAACTTTTAGTGGCGAAGGTAGTTTTTACTCGTATCCGGCAGGGCCGCCCCATAATCCTGCTAATCAAAATAGTGGCGTCAGGAGTCCCCACCTCTTCAGCTATCTGCCACAGCGGGTGAGTGATGATCATACAATAGGCCACGTAAAGCAAAGTAGCTAGACTTTGTCTCGTCAGTCGCCAGCAACCTGTTGGACGAGTTTCGGGTTGATGCGACAACATTGACGACCGCCATATATACAAGGACTGAGAGGTAGGAGCGGAGGTGTGTGGAACAATCAGTGTCAGCTAACATCGACAAAATGCTATGAATCCTCCATAAGATTACAGCTTCTTGCTAAGCTGACACCGTCCTCCAATAGAGCAGAGCTGTATATAAGCAATTTTTGAAGATATGCGTGTGACTGGACCGTGCAGGTCATATGTTTATGCATCCTGTAATAATGAAAGGTAAATAAATCCATGGGAGGATTTGATTAACTTGAGGCAAAACTTGAAGCTATATATTAGTAGATGTTATCATGCTGAGTTGCTGACAATTCAGTGCAATCGTGCAACTAGACGTCGGGTCCGTAAGATTGCAATTTAGCCGTCCAGAAAACACCATCTCACAACAAAAAGTCCTTGTGCATAGGAACTCTGGATCTTCCTCCGCCGCTGCAGCCGCAATCGCTGGTTGCTGGATGAGTCGATGTGTCCCAGGACTCCTGCATCCACGCCAATTCGGTTCGCTGATACGGTCTCGAACCGGGTTTGCACCAGAATCGTGTGCGGGCTCGACCTGTGTATCCATCCCCTCATATCTTTGTATTGATTGACTTTGCCTACCGTGAACAAAAACATAAAAAAAATTAAAAAGTAACGCCGTTGCCGGGGATCGAACCCGGGTCACCCGCGTGACAGGCGGGAATACTCACCACTATACTACAACGACTTAACTGGACAGTGCTCATCAGTAATTAGTTAAAACTCAGCTGTTTATACGCTGTTTAACCCATAGCCTCGTGCACGTGGGGGGCCAGTTCCGGTGCCAAGTGAAGGAGACACTCTATTTAAGAAGGGAACAGCACTTGCATGTACATTGAGAGGTGTAGACAGCGATGAAACGACATGGGATAAGGTTCTGTAAAGACTTTTGCGCGCATCCCAGCACACGGCCCTACAATGGATGGAAGCTACTTGATTTAATCTCCAATACATATATTATATGAACTTGAGTGGATACATGAACAAACTATCAGCATGTTTGTTTCGCTGCTTTGCAGCGGCTGTTTTGCAGCAGCTACAGTGTCCGCAGTTATTTCTTCTGCAGCAGCTACAGTGTTTGCAGTTATTTCTTCTGCATCTGCTACAGTAAAACGGCTACTTCGCAGCGAGGTGAACAGGCTGTATAAATACAAGCATGTACTGTACATAAGTACGCACGTATGTAAGAAACTGTACACTACATGAAGCTCCTAATTAATTGTTTTCCCAAAACACACACAATTAAGTTTGTCACGAGTTCCTAAATGCAACCTCACATAAAAATCAATACAAGTGTGCACGATGCAAAACAATTCAATCATAAGCAGTTTGTTCCATCCCATATTTTGATACGCGGAAATTATTCAAGATTTGTCGATACATTCTATATCCAAGTCAAATAGATCAGAACTAGAGTCACTCTCCCAGTTACCAGGACTGTTACCATCTTCTCCTCCTTCCTGGACCTTGTCACTTGATGCCGCGCCCAACATTCCCATACGCAGTTCCTCCTGAAACCAGCTGGAAGTGCACTTCACAACCCATTTCTCGTCGTCGCCCCCGCTTCCCCTCACGACCCTGACGCCTTGTAGCCGCCTGTCGCCGGTTGCAACACCCAGATCGAGGCCATAGCCACAACCTTGCGATTGCACGCTAGCCGCTGAAGCAATAAGATCATCGGTGCTTTCGAGTGATGAGGTTGTTGATGAAGAGAACTTTGCGGGTTCGCCACCTGCTGCCGTTAATCTACTAGTCGGTGGCGACAGATTCTTGCGAAAGCTTGCTCCAGGTGAGGGAGACGCCATGAAGCCGAGGAAGGAGGCGAGCAAACTCTTACCTGCAAGCTTGGCTGGTAGCAGCTCTTGGTCATGGCTCAGATCATGTACCCGAAGCTGCTCAACATGACCACGAAAGCTTTCCGCCATCCTCTGGTCATGCAACACCACCTTCCCTTGGTTCAGCCGGTCGTTAGGCTGATCAGTTGCATCAGTGGCACGGTGAGCGTGGGCGGCGAAGTAGCGCGTCGCTCTGAACACGTCAAGCTCAACGGAGCTGCCGTGCTGAGTGCGGCACTGCATCTCGAATTAATGTAATGTTTGAGACTAAGAGGGTGTGTGTGCGGAGTTTCTTCTTATAAAGACCACGAGGTGGGGTGCATATGTAGTTGGACATGATTTCTGGTTGTAAAGACGACGAGGGGGGATGCATGTGTAGCTGGGTGTGAGGCTGGGAGGAATGAGCGGAGCTGCTGGAGACGCGTGCGGCACCACACGGTACATCAAGAATTCCAGATCAAATGTCATGTAGCTGAAAAAAGACAGGTTTTAATGGATGAAACTGGAGTACAAATCTCATCCTTTTTGTCCGGCAAATGATTGAAGTGTATGGGCATGTCTGCTCCACTCCGCCAGCATGTGAGTCGTGTTGGCTCACAAATTAAGTCATAAGGCCAGAAACTCAAGAATGTTCTTCTAATTTATTGCCGCCATTTCAGTTCTCCCTATGAGATTCATCTGATCTGTTGACATATAACACATGCGCGTTTGAGTTCAAGTATTATATATGGGACACAAAATCACTGATGGATCTTTAGGAACCGCGAGAGACAGAAAAGAAAAGAAAATTAAAGGTCTTTTGGGTGATATATATTTTGAACCATGTAAGAACTATTTATATTACAAAGATGACTGATAAGTGCCTTCGCTTACACAGATTGTAGCATTGTTCCATCAGGGAGGGATATGATATATAGCTACCTATCTTCACAATCTAGGTTCCCGCTCAGACAAGTGAAGCGTCAACCCATCAATATTACACATGTTTCGTGATCAGCAGCGTAAGGTCTATGTGACGAGCTTGTTACTGGGGATGGCAACAGGGCAGGTTCCGATCGGGTGGAGCAACAACCCACCCAAGACGTAGAAGGCCTGGGGTGGAAAACGGCACCCACGCCCGCGTTAGTCGGGTCTCACGTGGGTGTACGGTTACGGTTGGGTTTGACATGTTAGTAGATAAAGATACATCAAAATGAAATGCCTCCATGCATTTGCAATAATATGCACATGCAGGATTCAGCAAATAATGGCACACGTTTAATTGAATGCTTTAGGAAAACATATATAATGCATATAGGTTCCAACTAAAAAAAGGTGAAGGAAACTACAAAGTTTGAACTTTGAGGACTTGGGACAGGCGTCTCCTTCCCCGAGAGCAACCCTCCACAATGAAAGAATTTCGTGTACAACAATCAAAGGAGGATGTACAACAGCAAGAAGCTCAAGCATGTACAACAATGAAAGAATTTAATGGGACACAAAATCACTGATGGATCTAGAGCTTCTTGCTGTTGTACGTCCTCCTTTGAGGTTAATTAGGTGACTTTAGGCTCATGACAAGTATATATAGAAAGTAGACTGCCTCAGTGTGGTGTAATACAACAACGAAAGGTGTTTTCCTTAAAAGGAAAAAGGAAAAAAGGAATTCAATCTGTCTCTTGTAGCCTTTCCATTAAATTATCATTATGTAATTTTGGTATGGAAACTTCCTAAAGCGATAATGTGCGATAATGCACATAAAGGAAGACCTGATTTCATGTGCCCACGAGTAATGCCATGTTTCGCACTAGGAAGCATTCTATGGGCCCACATGTCAGGTATTCTTGGGCTGACAATCAAACATTATTCCCTAACTGATTTCTTGTGCCCGCGAATAATGTCACGTGGTGCACTATGAAGCACTCCGTGGGCCCACCTGTTAGGTATTCCGAGGCCTACGATAAAACATTATTCATCACTGATTTTTTGTGCTCACAAATAATGTCAAGTGGCGTACTACGGAGTAGTTCGTGGGCGCACATGTCAGGTGTCCTTGCAATTACAAACAAATGCACAATTTTATTGTTGTCTGAAAATTACAAAAAGGATTTGTCATTTTTGCACAGTCTATTGTGCTCTGAAAATTACAAACAAATAAATGCACAATGTATTTATGATTAGAGAAATCTAGAAAGATAATTACAAAGTCAAATAGATATTATCTTATCACTTTTCTAGTCTGAAGTAGGTATTATCTAAAGAAGTTAACATCCAAGATGATTAATCGCCATTCTTTTTAGTGCTTATACACAAATAGTAGCCATGGGACCCACAATGCTTACCAATGAAAAAAAAAAACTAGTGACAAAAATTTCATAACAGCAATGATTTAAGACAGTCATATAATTGTGAGGCTCTTTTTAGCATCATATGACAAACAAATGTTCATCGTAATATTGCTTTGCCTTAGTTTCTGATATTTTTTAACTAGTTTTTATTATGGAAATCTATTGTTCGTCACTAAAATCAATGGACTGGTATAAATCGTCATAAAACATGGTGCCCTAATGATGCTCTGGTCAATCGTCACTCCAAAATCGTCACCGAAAGGCAACATTTCTTGCCGTTAATTGTAGCAAAGGTCCGTCGTTGCCATGACGACGCCAGTGGCGATGAGCTTCTTGGCGACACAGAGTTATGACGACACGGGCTCTGCCATGGCGGCAAGGAGACTGACACTAATCGATATGTTGCAGAGGATCGACACACCGGCCACAGAAGGACTCTCCTATAGGCGGGCCTCAAGACACTATAGAAGAACGACGACCAGAAGAGCTTCATTAGGGATGCCATTCATCGAGTGCGCGAGCTCTTGGTTGCACTGTGTGCTTGAGAGAATGAAGCTCACCGAGGGGGCTTAATTGCTTTGCCTTTCATCTTTTTCGTGAAAATCTGTTTTAATTTAATTGTCTGAACATTTTGTGTAGGCTACACAAATTGCCACATCATACGTGTGTAGCCTACACAAAATCGGTGACGATTGACCAGAACATCATTAGCTAGTAAGTCGTAGGTCACTAGATATGTTATAATTTCTATATTTCTGTAATGGATCTGGATTGATTTTGTGCATGGTTCGGATATATTTCATGTCTCGTATATATTACTTGTAGATAATTCGGATTATGTAGTATTCTAGTATAATTCATATGCCATATACATGCGGTGCCTCTATTTTGGCTTTCCATAACCAAATCATGCTTAATATCTGCAATTAGTAACGTATTCTCAATGTGTATGGTTCTTTCTTAATGGTTCCTGGTTGTACATATAAGTTGGTGCTACAATATATAGCAAAAATGCTCTTCAGTACATCTATGAAGATCTAAAAGTCAGGAAAATGATTTACTGTGTTTTGGGAATCAATGATTTATTTATTTTATTATGACAGTACCCTCCTCTACGTAGTTTTGCATCACTTGGTTGGGTCATTTATTATTTATTTAGGAGTTAAAGCACGTAACATCTGCCGTTTTCTTGTAGTGAATGGAACATCTCAAATCCACAAGAAAACTGAATCCTGTAACAGGGGGGTAGTTTTGACACTGCCTGATGGTACTTTTGTGGTTGGAGGCATTCCCCAGGGGGCACTAATGTACTTTTGTGTGGTGATATATCGTGCTCTCTTATCCGACTGTGAACACAACCCAGTATCATCTTGCTCTGCAGACTGCACGAGGGGGCGGGAGCTATTCCTTCCGAAACCAGCGGCAATCTCTCTGTCCTTCGAAATCCGCGAGCAGATCATCCGAATACCACCGCGTTGGAGGCTGCTGCGATTGCCGCAGGGCGGGAGAAGTGAGGGGCGGCGAGATGGAGGGGCTGACGGGCAGCGAGATCGCCGGCTTCGTTGTGGGCGCGCTACTGCTCGGCGCCACCGTCGCCGCACCAAGGGTCGACGGCTTCATCGCCTCCTCCCAACGAAGGTTCCTGCTCTCTTCATCTCTCTCATACGCACGAGTTGTGTTGTGTTGCTTAGTATCCTGCAGAAGGATTTGTAAACTGCAGGTAATTTGTAGTAATATAAGGTCTGGGCTGCAAGTAATTTGTGGTCATAATGTCAGCACTGGCAACAGATTTACTGAATGTAAATTAATTTGAAGTGGTTGGAAAAAGATATGGATTAAAACAGTACAGTATTAACGAAGGATGTGAAATGAAAATTAATTTGCAATTAGAATATTTCGAATCTTGGCTAACAAACTCGACCAACTGAAAGAAGCATGACTAAGTCCAAGTCGAAGCTATATTCTGTGGAGAGTGAAGCCTTGGCGCAATTGTTGATAGACAGACGATTTGCAAGCGTGATATATTAGCAAACGAAACATCCGTGCTCTGCATGTAGACCTTATTATACCTTATCATAGTCATTGTACAGAGTGAATTCATCTAACAATTTAATGAGCGTAGTATATTAGTAAACGAAGGTATCTTATATCTGAGGAATGTATTATTATCTGCAGGTCACTTGGTATGTGTAAGAGGTGTGGTGATCTTCGAATAGTAGCATGCCCACAATGCAAAGGAGTGGGCTCTGTTCGGAAAGCAGGGATGCTTAATTTGAGCATGCTAGACGATCTCTACGAATCACTTGGAGCTGAAGCCAAGACTGACAATCTGGTTCCTTGCACAAAGTGCAGATCCAGAGGGCGTCTTTTGTGTCCAGAGTGCTCGAAGACACGATGACTGTCAATAGTTTTGGAGCAAAGGAAATATATGTTTCCATTTGTGCTCATGAATTTTGCTACCGTCAAAGTTAGTAAATGAATTGATAATGCTAAATGTCAAATGCGGTATTGCTCTTCCTTTTCTTGATCGCATCTTTTGATTTCCAGCTGTAAATTGCTACTATTAATACGTGTGTCTATTTTACAGCTTGAAATGAATAGATTACATATATTGCTTTTTATCAATTTAGCATCCAGAGCGTCAGGAACAATGAGAGCAAGCATGTTATCACCAACTGCAATGAGATATTTTGTACAATATCCAATAACTTGTTCATGTAGAATTTTAACTCTGATATTTCAGGAGACGACTTGCTAGTACGCTGCCTGAAATTCCATATATTCCACCGAATAATTTATTTAAAATTTAAGTTATAGCCATGGTACCAATTTTTTTGTCAGACTGGCATCAATAGAAGAATTTTTTAGTGTGAAAGATATGCCATAGACTTAACTTGCAAAGTCCTTGGTCGCATTCATTGTTTTATCTTCTTTGATCAATCGGCGCCGGCAACCCGTTACCCATACGCCCTGCCCCAAAGGCCATCACTGCCTCATGCCTACCGGGGGTTTCGGGGTTCAAGGCAGTTTTCCTAAACCTTTGTTATACCCGCCCTCTCTCCGTCCCAGCACCAACAACAATCGATTTTGGTCACGGCTCTAGAGAGTCGATCTTGAGATTGAAAAAAGAAAAAGAAAAAAAAAAGACCCTTAGCCAACGAGTTTCGATTGGTACAAGGATTTGGGTGCCCTCCCACATAGTTGAGGACTCCGGTATACTCTCTTCTTCCCAATATGTTGTTGTTGGTAACAGGTCTATGACCTCCATTGGCTCTTCCATGTTTGTCATTCACTTTCCGGTCCTTTTGACTTGAACAATGTATTAGTAATATTCTCCCATATATCAAGAATTTAATTTATATTCGATAATTTGCCATGACAACAATTGTTCTTCAAATTTGACTGTATTGACTTTTGTTTTTGTGAAGGATGATTGTACCTAGACCCCTTCCAATTATCCCATATCATAAAAAAAAAAAAACAACTAAAATGCAAGCACACATATGCCTCCCTCTGCGCTTTGACTTACCTGTCCGTACATTAGTTATTTTTTTTATTACAACACATCACACATGCTGGCTACAAGGCACAAATATGAAAAAAAAAAGTCTACTATATAGTGCCCTGGCCGTCAAAGTTCGTTGCCTTCCCTTCTGATAACTGTGTTTTCTACTGTTGCTGGTGGCTACTATTGGCCGTGGATGTCGACATCTCGACATTGTTCTTCTCCTCTTCCGGGGACTGCTGCAGGTAGCCGTCTGAGGCCATGTGGGGGATACCGAATAGCTCGCCCATCTGCTCGAGTGTGCGGCCGCGCGTCTCAGGGAGGTAGGTAAAGAAGAAGACCCACGCGATCGAGCCGATGCCGGCGTAGAGGAAGAAGCTGCCTCCTATGGTGATGCCCTTTGACAGCGACAGGAAGGTCATGGAGATGATCCCGCTGGTGACACGGTTCAATCCAACACCCAGCGCGCAGCCGAGCGAGCGGAGATGGAGCGGGAAAATCTCAGAGCTGTACACCCACGTGATGGGGCCGAGCCCGATGGAGAAGAAGGCTACCACGCCTAGGATGGAGGCGATGCAGAGCCCGATCGCCCAGGGGACGGTGGTTCCCGGCGGCTGGTGCCCGACGACGGTGAGGCCGGCGCCGAGGCCGACGAGGCAGGCGACCATGCCCCCCGTGCTGGCCAGCAGCAGCGGGCGCCGGCCGAACCGGTCCAGCGTGAACGTGGCCACCAGGATGAACACCGTCTTCGCCACGCCGACGGCGCACGTCGTGCCGAGCAGCTTGTTCTTGTCGCTGATCCCGGCGCTCTGGAACACGCGCGGGCTGTAGAGCACCACCGAGTCGATCCCCGACGACTGCTGGAAGAAGTGGATGCCGAGCGCCGAGAGGAGCACGCGCCGGACGCCTGGCGTCGGGGAGAGGATCAGCTCCCTCCACACGCGCTTCTCCTCGCCGCCGCCGGTGGCGTCGTCCCGAGTCTTGGGCACGGCGACCACGTCGCCGTCGAGGTCGGCGGGGACGCCGGCGGCCGCCTTGATCTCGGCGAGCCGCAGCGCGGCCTCCTCCGGCGAGTCGGAGGTCTTGTCGAGCACCGCTTTGGCGTCGCCGAGGCGGCCCTTCATGACCAGCCACCGCGGCGACTCCGGCATGCCAAGCACCACGAGCGCGAGCACGACGGACGGGGCGGCGCCGACGCCGAGCATGAGGCGCCACCCGAGCCTGAGGCTGAGGTGGGAGAAGGCGTAGTTGGAGACGTACCCGAGGAGGATGCCCACGTTGATGAACACCTCCGGGAACGAGGTCAGGAACCCGCGCGACGACGCCGGCGAGACCTCCGCCGTGTACACGGGCGCGATCATCAGCGCGTACCCGACGCCGATGCCCGCCACGAACCGGCCGGCCATCAGCATGGCGTAGTTCACGGAGAAGCCCATCATGAACGCGCCGACAAAGAAGATGACGGCGGCGAGGATGATGGTTAGTCGACGGCCGATCCAGTCCGACGTGCGACCCGCGGCGAAGGAGCCGATCAGCGAGTACAGGTTGAGGATACCCAGCAGGACCTCCACCAACACGTCCGAGATCTTGAGGTCCTCCTTGATGAACAACGCAGCGCCGCTCATCACCCCGATGTCTAAAACATGTACAAAAGATTAATTATGTACGTACAAAACGTATGAGGTATAGCATCCACGTAGTTAATCTTTTGTTTCCAGAGCAATAATCTCACATGTACTTGCTTAGCAAGATCGAGCCAACAAGTTACAGCACTGTATCGCTAATCTTTTGTTTCCAGTACAATCATCTCAAAGGACTTTAAGCAACTAAATTTCAATTGATTCTTATCTTATACTCTATTCACAAATGATGACGTTAAGACTAAAGTGACCTGGTTCAAAGTTGTACATGCCCCAACGTCATCAGTTGGAGAATAGTGAGAGTACTAGATGATGAAGGTATACCGTATCCGAGGAGGATGGAGGTCATGGAGGCCAACATGGCGCAGGCAAAGGCGAACCGGACGTTGGTCTTCTTCCGAGGCGCAGCTTCATCCTGCAGGCCATCTGAGACAGTCATACCTGTTGCTCTGTGGGGCTGCTCTGCCATTGCTATGTCGTCTCGAGGGATGAATAGGTTGTGGTTCAACTCCTTCCTAGTGGTACGCAATGTTTAGCATGTCCCTAATAACCAACATGCCCCAAAAAGACTCTGGAGGGGGCGTGTGCTATATAGTTGCAACTTGCAAGGTACAACTCACATGTTCGAGTCCACATAGTCCATTGTCTGATTGGCCTCAGTTTCGTGTCAACTTTGATCTCGATGATGAGGTAATTTTCTACAACGTCGCGGTGCCGCTACCTACTATTCTTGTCGTGCTGTAATCTTCTTTTGAGGAGAAGGAGATGCTGTAAATACATGTATTTGCCTGAACAGTTAATTATGATGAAATATCTTCATGATCATTGGGCCAATATACCTCTATTTTCTTTATAACTAAAGTTACTCAAATCATCAACAGCAAAAACGGAGCATAGGGTCTCCATGAGATGCAAATCTCAAACAATATGACAGTCGTCGCTGCTTGTTTAAAAGAAGAGTAAACATCACAATTTAACCCGAGATATAAGGACCATGATTTTTTAATATGCTTCATATCATCTCTTAGGTGGATCAAACAGCGAACATGCATAAAGACAACTGGAATCATCATGCTTGATAAATAATTGCAGCCATCTGCTCTCCTAGAATTATATGAGGGATTTTTTTTAGATAATAATATGAGGGATTAAATAACCAAAAAAAAGGATAACGCGTGTCCTCTGGGATGACCAAATACTTGTACCTGTTTCTCATGTTTCAAGAAACAACCAAATACAGCACAAGTGGCACGGCCATACAGAAGTCAAGAGTCAATGCCTCACACAAATTTCTTTCGAAAGATTCTCTGTCCTATTCGTCAAAGCTTAGCAAAGAACGGAGAAAGACAGAAGCATCACCCATCACTGGTCACCAGGTATTCACGAACGCTAATACAAAATTCCCTAATCGTTTCGTCTCTACTCGTGTGCCAAGTTAGTATACTAAACGAACATACTAATCCACAGACACGTAGTCATATATCATTGTTCACTGATGCGCCATCTGTATAACATCAACAATAACCAATGGGATACTAATCACTTCAATGACCTTGATTATAAACATTTTCCTTTGTTGACCAGGGTTTTTTATGGGAAAAACCATTGCCGTTTCATTCGTATGCTTCAATATCTTATCTTCCGGAATTAGGCTAATGTTGCTGGTAGTAGAATAAACACTCACCATGCGGGAATAAACATTAATGCATCATAACGCTGTTGTAGACTTAATGTACAGTAGAGTTGTAAAGGAAAATATTCAATGAAAACCCCACATTTGGTGGAATCGTGAAAACCCTCTCACAAAACTTATATAGAACTGAATATTTTCCCGAGTTGTAACTCATAACTTCCTTTACTTTCGAGTTTTACAAAACACAAGTTGTAGACTTAATGTATCCTGTGTTGGGAAATTTGGTAAAGTCATAATGATGTGGTTTAAAAGAAGACATAAGTTGTTACTTCTATGGTGGTGGTTTTCAGAAGAATGCACTGGATTCGGTTTTTGACATCTTTGCAAAAGGGGGAGGGGGGCTGGTCTAGATTGGTGGTGTTGTGCGCTTGAAACCACAATTTATGGATGTTTATGCCACGAATTACTGGAGCTTTAGTAATAGAATTGAGTTTAAGTTTGCTGAAAACAATGGTTTGTTTAGTGGCAACGTATCCTATGAGAACCAGATCATGTGGCCCCAAATTGGAGTTCTCATAGTTCTCACACGAACCTGGTTCTCATAGGATACGTTGCCTTGTTTAGTTAAGCATGTTGGTGCATGGTGTGCGATCTTTCAAGAGTTTTGTTGGTTGTGATAACAAACTTCATGAAAAACTATATGCATTAGTCAATGTATACGGTGAAATATTGAAACATATTTCATATTTAAAAATAAACATCCTCAACGATCTATTGATGGGTTGCACCCAAGGCTAGTGATAGCTAAACGGTTGATGCAGCCTGACATGAGCACATCGGGCCGTGCCACGTGCCCAGGCGTCGACCCATGGCACGACACGAAATTGCGCTGACGGTTGGAGGGATACTGGAGGGATGGAGTACCCGATTTTTTTAGTGTAGTAGAATTAATTGATTGAAATATTTTTAGCAAAATACAAGTGTCAAATAGTGCCAAATATTCTGAACCAGGTAGACCCTAAATACGAGGTAGTAATTAAGAACCTTTGCAAAAAAAAAAAGGTAGTGATTAAGAAAGGGCAAAGGTGTAAATATTAATAGCATTTTACAAATTTTATACGAACTTGTAAAGAATTATTAATTGACATAAATTGGAGAGTATAGAAACTCAGGCGGTCTGCAAGTTATCCCGTGGCCGAATCGAATTATTCCAGAGCCCGACTCCAACGGAACGCCGCCATCAATCGATCCAATAAATCCCCGAATTTCACCTTCCGTTCTCCAAATCAAGACGACACCGCCGCCGCATCTGCTACCGTCAATCTTCGCAGCATCAACCCACCCAGAGAGATGGGAAGGACCACGGAGGCGGCGGAGGGTTTCGCGCAGAAGCACTCCACGGCGACGGCGCCTGCGGCCGGCGGCAAAGAAGACGAAGACGGTGCGGGTGCCAGAGTCGCGGATGGAGAAGATCCTAGCGCGGCAGCCCACTCGTCGCATGCCGCCGTACCCCAGCCTTGACGTGCTGTCGGACCAGCCCGAGCTCCAGGAGCAGCTCCACGCGCAGCTTGACAAGGCCCAGGCCATCCTCAGGAAGTCATACGACGAGGACGAGGCCCTCTACCAGCAGTTCCTCGTCAAGGGATACGCCGAGGTTGAGGTCGAGGTGGACGATGGCCAGGACCAGGAGTGAACTCGAGGCATCCACGGACGAGGGTGCGCAGGAGTGCTGGACAAAAAAGAAGATGGTGAAGAACTAGTATTAGGTCTGTTTCATGCATCCATGTCATCTTTTGCAGTCTTTTTGGTGGTCAATGTCATTAGCTAGTTATATGAAGCCCTTAATATTAACTAAATTTAACTGCATCAAAATTCCACTTTGTAAAGTTTAAATCTTAAGACAACAGAATTTAGATAGTGAATCGAATCATTTTTTTTTTTTTTGTTGAGGGAAAACGCCCACTAGGGGCTACTAGAAACTTCATTGCACCAGACAGTACAACAGCCAAATTACATGGAAACCCTTACAAGATCCAGGAAACACAGCTAAGTCCATGCAAAAGGCTATGAGAACATAAAACAAAATACAAATTACAACCAGGTCCTCCATGAGAAAACATCGTCGTCGCAGAGGAGGAAGACCACCGCGCCGCCGAAAGAGACCCTTGCAGAGAGTGGGAAGCAGCCGAACCACAAGCACCGGAGCAGCTGAAGAAGTCGCCTCCATCTTCACTTGGACCAGACGGTGTGGACGATGTAGAGGAATCAGCCAGCTACCGCAGTGAAAATGGGGAAATGCCTCACTGCACCATTTGATTGTCACGTCGGCGGCCCACCCGACGGACGCTTCAGGGATGGCACCAATCGAGGAAGAAAAAGTCAAAGCCGTAGATCTAGATGACGCATCACCGGGCTCGACTAGCAAGAGATCCACCTGACGAACATGGGGATCAAGCTGACTGCGATCAACCCAAATCAGGGGATCCCAGCAACCTCTGACAGGCTCAGCACTTGCAGGACAACCACGAGCACCACCACTTCGCCATACCAAAATTGGAGCAACAAAGAAGCAGAAAAGGGGAAGGATACACCCGTTGGGGAGGAATCCAGCGGGGACAACAGCCATCTCGGCAAAACCCATGGAGGAAAGCTTAGAGGAGAAATGCCATACCGAACAAATCGCCTCAACCATGAAGATGACGGCGAGCTGCAAATCGATAGGCATCTTCCACCAAACAAACTTTATTCCTAAGAGGAGCTTAACCTACAACCTACTGCTGTACATGGGGAGGGTCCCTCGCCCAAGATCCACGCCGGCAGCAGGCCAGAGCAGCTGGGGAGGGGCCGGATCTGGTCCTGGTTTGGGGAACTTTACTGTAGAAAGGAAGGAGGCGACGAGAGCTTTCGGGAGGGAGAGAGATGGAGCGGTCCCTCCGTTCAGCTACATATCATATGTTCGTTTTCGTAATCGAATCATTATATTTTCCACAAGTTAAACAACAACCGAAACATGTGCAGAAGAAAATTAGTCCGTTGCCTTACTACTGCAAACACAAGTAGTAAGAAGTACCAACGTCTGCCATATAACAGTCGCATTTTTTTTTTAGATATAATGGGTAGATTGTATTAAACTTGGCATGGGCTCTCAAAGAAACTACATCCGCACTGACTTTTACTTTCCAAAAGTTACACCAAATACAACCACCAATAATTGTCGGCCATATTAAAAGTGCATAAATGCTACATGAGAAAATATCACCCAAAAAAAAGAAATAAAAAAGAGCATTTCCTAACCGTAGCCCTATTATCTTACAATGCGGTATCATGGGTATGGTCGACTAAGTATATCCCTTCTTCCACCTCTTGGTGATAGAGCAACGATCCAACATATATGTCAATCAAATGATGAACTACATCTCTTGATTAAAGAACCATCCATATTCAGTTCAAAAAAAAAAAAAAGAACCATCCATATTGCATCACTTGAGAAAGGTTCCCATCGACCTTCCTGAAGAGATTCCGGAACATCCACGACCACATCAAAGTTGTGGATGACTACAGAAGACCACAATCATAGAAGATGAACTCAACCAACCAACCAACGCCGAAGTGGAGAGGAACTCCAGGGCAATGCCTCCAAGTAGGATACGGCGTCAAAGACACTGCCGATGCCCATCGAATGCACGAATTTAGGTTTTCACCAACAGAACCAAAGTGGGAGATGGTTCCATGATGACAATGCCTCAAGCAATGTGAATGGTGTCCATGACATCATCATTGCCGTGACATGGAACAAAGGCTTTAACCCCGATCTCCACCACCGCTCCATTGTCAGGGAAAAGTTAAACGTTTGTATCCTCAATCCGCCATAGAAGTGGCAGCTTAGGACACCAATCTACTTGTACGAAGACCCTGGACGCGCCACACGGAGGGTGGTGCACGCCACCACTCCGCCCAGGACAATGCACAGGTTCTGGCGGCACGACTCAAAAGGTGCCTGCAGGCGATCGGACAATCAGAATGACACATCTGACATCCGCTTGGATTGCATGCGGAGTGACTTGATGCCCAGGTGGCGCGAGTCACGCGACTCGGATGGCGGCAGTGGCTGAACACAACGACGGCACAAGATCTAGGCCACTAGTTGGCCCACCCATCATCTTCTTTGGCTTTGAGGTGAAAAGGGGGAGGCTAAAGGATGGGAAAGAAGAAGCTGGCCCGCTGCCGCCTTCCTCATCTTTGAGCCGGCCTCAGGCTCCAGCGGGGGACAGGCAAGGCGATGTTGGTGAAGAGCTAGTGGCGGCGGGCGCGGTCGCTGCCCAGGAGGGGGCGACGCGGGGACATAGTTTTCTTTTTTCTCAAACACGCAGGAGAAGTGTGTGTCATTGTATTAAGTTAAGAAAAAGTAAAGATCATGTACAGTATCATGCTCTGGCCGAGGTTAGTTTTTTAGTTACATTCACGCCATTTGTTATGATTTCTACCAATCGAAACTTCTACTCGGCCTGCATTAGCTGTCTTAGCTTCTTGGCCCCCGCAAAGCATCCACAGGTTGGCTTCCTCCCTAATCACCCGTAGCAGTGTTTGCGTTTGTGGTTGCATGCCGTCGAAGACACAATGGTTCTGGTGCTTCCAGATCTCCCATGCAACAAGGATGACCAGCAAGTTGAATCCCTTTCTCTTATCTTTGGCTACCCTCTTGTTTGCTCTACTAAGGGACGGAGCTCAAGTCTGATTTCACGGGTAGAGGATCCGTGACGTTCACATACGCCTAATAAACGACGGGCTCTTGTAAACAAAATCAGGTCGATTTGTTCTTACGAACCTGGAGACGATACATGGACAGCAGGTCAGGTCTGAAGAGATTGGTCTGGCTCCTTGCAGCCTGTGTTTTCTGGAGTTGACAGCAAGTAGCAATGCTCCCGGGTGTCCTGTATTCAGCTTGGTAATGAAGTAAACATCGTCCTCGTTCTGCAAGCTAAGTGGATGGGGTGCACTAGACACACCTTGTTTAAGTCTAGCTTCTCTGTCTCGTAATCCCATCAGCCCACGCCTGGCACAACAAAGGAGAAAAACTGGTTTCGGTGGGCTGACAGAATTTTAGCAAGGTTGACCCTGAAACACTTTCACCAATTTTTAATGACCACGGCTGATTTGTTCTCTCGGCTGCGATGCACGGAAGATTGAAGAGGCTGGCGGGGCGACGCCTCGTGAATCGTCAGGTGCCATTAACGTACGCGGCGGCCGCCGCTTCGATTTACGGTAGAGTTTGATGATTTGTGCACGGGTTCCCATCCGACGCCGGAGCATTCATACTCAGTACAGATGCTCGCGTTTTCCCATCGAATGTGCACCGGTACGTCTCCCTCGCTCGCTATAAAATTACCCTGTTACGTTTGGTTCGTCTCACCACAGAAGAAAGCAAGCAAGAGCAAAGAGGGGTGACACGACAATGGGTGCTGCGGTGAGCACCTCGCTGGGTCCATTAGGCTTGGCTGCGGCAGCGGCGGCGGCGAGCACCCCGTTGGGGTCTTTAGGCCTGGCTGCGGCGGCAGCATCCCCACTTGGGATTGCCATCGCCGGTGTCTTTGGGGCTGGGGTGGCGGTCGGGGCGGCGCTGAATCAGCCGGCAAAAACTTTCCCGGACCCTTGTTCATCTGCCGCGAGAAAGGTCGCTTCCGATGCCCTCGACGCGGTGTCCAGAGCAACTAAGGAGGTGATGGACTACTTGCGCGAGCTATGGCGCGAGGCCAAGGACGCTGCGTCGGCTGCCCAACAGAAGGTGAAGAAAAGCTGTGCCTCGGCATACGAGGGCGTCAAGAAAGGTGCCTCCGCGGCGTACGAGCGCACCAAGAGCGCCGCGGCCTGGGCACACGAGAGCGTCAAGGAAGCCGCCGTTGCCGTCAAGCGCGCTGTCGTCGAGCTCATCCGGCGCCTGTTCGGCAGCGAGAAAGCCGACGCAGCGGAGCGTGAGGTGGGCCACTCTGCGGCGAATTTTTCTGCCAACAACATGTCCAACTCGTCGACAGCCCTCGTCGCTCGGTCCGCGGGTGCCACCACCGGCGGTTATTGGGCGATCGTCCCAGCTAACGCCACGCCCGGAACGTTGGCCCTGGTGGAGTCCGTGTCTCCCGTGGCAAGGCGCGCCGCAACAAGCACCGCCGAAATGATGGCTCTTGTAGAGGTTACCTTCTCTGAGAATGCTGAGGTGGGCGCAAACGTCCCTGCGATAGCCAGGTCGTCCATTGCCGAGATTGCAGCTGCCGCAGAGATGTGCCTTGCGATGTTGTCACCTTCCATCTCGCGCGGCACACCAAGCCACCAGTGAGGGGTTTTGTTCCAGTGATGTGCCATGGTGGTGCAGTAGCGTGTCGTCTGTGTCCGTCTGTCTTCTGCAGTTCGAGTTAGTACTGGTATGCTTTAGAAAATGGTTCCAATTTTATCCTCGTCTTGAAGTAAGATTTCTTTGAATTGTAATATGTGATGCTTCGCTTTAAAAAGTCTTAAATGTATCAGTATCATCGAAGTCTATTGTTCTAACCTGTTTATTTCTTCGTGATGCCATCAATGCTATGAGAATTGTTTCCACTTCCCATGAGAAAAAAACGGTTTGCTAAATTTTATCTGAGTATCTCATGGTATTTTTGTGTATTCAGATGAGATTTATGCTTAAAACTGATGAGTTCATGTGCCATTAAAACATTATGCACGTAAAGTAAGGTCGTCACAGATTACAGAAAGAACCGTGCTACACGTACGAATAAATAGGCTATGAAGAGATTACGAAGAAGAATAACTGGCCAACGTGATCGAATCTCCACATGCCAGGACCCACTCCGACTCCTGAATTGCTGCGTTTTCTTCCTCTTCCCACTTATCTCAAAAACTCCCAACCCAAAGCTCCACTTCAAAAGTTGAGGATTTTGCATTCGAATTCAATGCAATCCAGTGCACACGACCACAACGCTAATGTGAGATTCTAACCTATCGTGCACGACGAAGACTTCCCATACGGCTTTGCCCAACACGCATGGCGTTGACCAGACATGGACAATCGTGCATAGTGCGGCTAGTATACAACTACAGGTGCGACCAGTTTGCGGGAGCTTGTTGATGCTGCCGCGGCTTCGTTGTCGCAGAGCCCGCTCAGGTCACTCCGTTTCCCTCATTATGAAGCCCAGGATATGCGGAGAGTTGGACACCATCGTCGGAGTCGACTGCGAGTGGAGCTCGATCTAGATGTCAGCAGGGTTGAATGTAGCTGAAGGACTTCAAACTGGACTGCGCCAAGCTCAATTATAAGCTGGGTTTGAGGAAACCTTTGATTTGTTTGAGCGGCGCTGCACTCGACGGGAGGGAGAAACGCTAGCAGGAAGAAGGAAGCACACGTTCATGGTGGGGCCACCGGGCCAGCTAAACCGAATTAGGAGAGAGAGGGGCTGAGGTTTCTTCGTATTGGTTTCGTGAAGGCTTTCCATTCCATTTTGAACCATGATCTCTTAGTTTGCCAAGATGGAAAGCAGAATTCAGAGCAGCTTTCTCGCTGACAATGTATGCCCAAGCCTAGCAAGACATGACGCTATGGCTAGCATCCTTGTAAAGTTTTTTTTCCTGTTTTTCCTGTACATAAGCTAACCACTAAATACTAATTAATAAAAGTGCAGCAGGGGAAATCCCCTTCTGTTTTCCGTCAAAAAGCAATTACTATTTGCATCATCTTTTCATCTGCATTAAATTTCCGGGATTCATATAACATGGTATAAACACTTCAAATTACTCAACTACAATAGCATATGACAAGGTGCATAATCCAACAAATAAGGAATTTTTTTTCTTTGGTTAATAAAAAGGCATGTAAGGGAATAAGATTTTCAAAAAAAATTAGAATTTGGTTATTGAAGGTTGACATGTGCAAACATCACAAAGACCTAGTGTTTGGAAGTGAAGGTGATAATTGAACTGGTCCTATGCGATGCACTCCTTATACCGCACAATGTGTGAGCAAATCCGAGACAATAAAATACAACATGTTCAGAAAAGACTAACGAATGATATTACAACTGTGTGCTTGGGCACGTACTATACAACGAACAATGTATAGAATGTAGTTTCCTAAAAATCAGACTTACGAAGTACGTACCTACTACGGTAGCTATCTCTTCTTGATCCAGTACTGATGATGTAGCTCACGTCGCCAAGAGAACCAGGTTTTACTTCTCCCTAATAAAAAGTTGTATAAATGCAAATCTTTATATGATTTCTATATTTCAATGCAACCATTGCACTGATAGCAATGTAACAATTATCCCAATGATGGTTTCATTTTGAATAAATGGTTTGGCATGTCAACATTTTTTACGATGTGGTGAAGAATGAGAAGAAACCATTTTGTATACACTAGTTCCAATACTGCACATTGTTTCCAATGCAATGAGATTAGAAAACAATAAATATGAACCGTGCATTGGAGAGAGGTGTTTCATTCACGTTCTAAAAGATAAGGCACTCTTGAAAACAACAAAATATAGTAACTAAGGCTTGTTGGGGTGTTCTTCCAAAGTACATTCTTGGGGAGGTTTCCAAAAGTTTGGTATGCAAGTTGAATAGCCCTGTGTTTAGTTCTTCTTCTACACTTATTTCTACTATAAATATTATGCGCTCCAACACGTCAAACAGATATATGAACTAGGTTGTGGCAATTGTGTGACAGCATATATCGAATCTCACTTTGTGGATGTTTATGTTTTTGCTAACATGAGAGTAGCTAGTAAGATTTATATAGTAAGAAATTTCCTTTGCTCACATTGTGGATACTTTTGCTAATAATCGAGTAGCTGCTGCATGCTGAATACTAGGTAGTAGATTTTTTTAAGGTTTGAACTCGTCGTTCCTATTTTGAAGCCCTGTAAATATCTCTAACCCTTTGCTCTACCCGAGGCGCGACGACCTATGTGAGTGTGACGCCACAGCTCCCGTTGGTTGGGAAACGAAAAGGCCTCATTAACTAACGAGTGCATAACTATACTCTGATAGCACAAAGCTGAAAGCAGTTCCATAGCATTTTAAAAGACGTGGAGCTTTCTTGGACCTGCACGTCAATTTGTCAAGACGTGGACCTCGCTGTCTCCTCCACGTACATGCTGCTCACCGCCTTACCCCTGCTCCCTCCCCTTGTGGGCTCTCACCATGTGCTCTGGCCTCTGGCTTCCCTGTAACTATACTCTGATAGCACAAAGCTGAAAGCAGTTCCATAGCATTTTAAAAGACGTGGAGCTTTCTTGGACCTGCACGTCAATTTGTCAAGACGTGGACCTCGCTGTCTCCTCCACGTACATGCTGCTCACCGCCTTACCCCTGCTCCCTCCCCTTGTGGGCTCTCACCATGTGCTCTGGCCTCTGGCTCCCCTGTGGCAAACGAGCCCGTGCCCGGCCATAGTTTTCAAGCAGCCTGATTGGTTGGCCCGCCTGGCTCTCGCTTGGAACAGGATAAAAAGAGGGAGAAGAAAGGAATCGGGTCATAGCCGGGATGGGAAGAGACAGCGCGGAGAAGAGAAGACAGCGGCGCAAATGGAATCTGATGGAACTGTGGAAGGCATCAAATAGGAGTACGAGGTACGAGCAGGAGGAGGAGGCGGGATTGGGTCGCCACGCTGCTCCCCGTGCGTCGGCACCAGTCCACAGGCCGCGGGCGATGCGAAGGGCAGCTACCGATGCCGATGGGAGGCCATGCCAGGAGCCGACGTGACGCCCAGCCCGTGTCAGGCCATGGTTTCGCTACCATGCCCTTCACCGGCCTCGAAGACGATGCGAGAGGCTTCACGCGAACGGAGGAGGAGAAGCCGCTTCAATCCATGTCATAGGCAAGGACTCCGGCGGGCTGAGGACCCATGGGAATATCGGATGGGGAACTAGGGTGGAGGCGAGAGGACAACAGCTCAAAAAAATCTTGCTTGGGTTCATCAACTGAATTGGGATAGAAAGCAACGAGAACGGTGAGGAAGAATGGAGCTGTTCTTGGAGGCAGTGGAGGAGCCTTCCATGGGCAGAGTGCGCAAATGGCGCTGCCGATGCGCGTGCAGTCTGCAGAGGAAAGGAGAGAGGAAAAGGAGAGGAGGAACTAGGAAGCCCGTCTTTACTCGCACCTGTTGACGTGTGGAGAGCAGGAACGCCGCGTGGCCCTGCCAGTCCTGTGCTGCTGTGCGCATGCCACCCGTGTGGCGCTAGAGAAAAATAAAAGAAGAAAGGGATAGGATTGTTGTGGGAGGGGGACACCTTGCTCGCCCAATTCATCGGAAGTTGAGTCATTGTACGTGGTGCTTCTTCCTTTGATCTCAATTTGGTTTCTGATGAAGTGGTGGAAAGAACAGATGCAAGTGTTTTCTTAGCTAGATGAAATACTACCGATCTGGATTTTTCTACAGAGAGCAGGAGTGCTTCTGCAATACATGACCAGCAGCTCCAAAATCCATGACCCCAAACCGAACGGCATCACCGAGCAAACAAATTCACGCGGCACTATTCATATGCATGTATAGGCATACACGATCAGCAGCGCGCAAGGCATTGTCGGGCGCGGCGGAGCGCGCCTTAACTTGCTAGTTTCTCCGATAGACGAACGCACGCGTGCATCCATGCTCTCCCCTCATGCCGTCCTCTGCAATCTATATAAATCACGCAACGGATGAAATGGTTTTCTGTAAACTTCCCACCCACCTGTTTCATTCCACTGCTATAACAATGGGAGGTATCTGGAGCCAGATTTCTAGCAAGATTTCCAGCTACCCTTCGTTCACCAGTGTTGAAAGGGATTTCGGTGGACACATTGATGCGGGAAGTGGTTCCGTCCCTTTCGGCGCTTCCACGGAGGTACTCGCCGGCTCTTCGTGCATCACAAGAGCGGCGGAGACGGCAGCGAGGTACGTGGCTAGCCTGTCCAACAAGGCTGCCTCGGCCGCCACCTCCGCCTACGAGGCCTTGAAGGGCGCCGCCAGCGACGCTGTGGTGGAGCTCGTGCGGCAGCTGCTCGGTAGCGGTGCGGCCAAGGTGGCGAAGGACAACTTTGCTGGTGTGGCTGTGGCGTTCCGAGAGCACGCATCATCGTTCGCCACCACGATCGTGGCTGCCATGGAATCGGCCTGCTCCGCCGTCGCCCCGGCCGCGGCCCGTGTGCGAGATGCCGTGGCCGCCATGCTGCCAAAGAAGCTTAATTTAGGCACACCAGGGTCAGTCATCATAGATATTAAGGCTCTAGTTCGCTGCATACTGATCGTGGAGAAGCTCCTGGGACTGCCCATTCCGAGGCGGGTCAAGATCGCCATCGCCGCCGTGGCTGTAGCAGCAGGTGTGTATTTTGTACTCTATGGCTTGCCGGGGACCATGATGAAGGCACCTGCAAGTGGCGGCGCTTTCACTGTTCCGAGGGTGGCGTTCGAGGCCAAGGCACTGTTGTACTTGGGCATACTTTAAGCGTGTTCGTTTCGTTTAGGACTAAAGTTTAGTCTAAAGTTTTTGCTATTTAAATGTATTAAATAAAGTGTAATTACAAAACTTTTTGCAGAAACTTGAGCTACTTTGCGAGACGAATCTAATGGGAGTAATTAAGCTGTGATTAGACGATGATTACTGTAGCATCACTGTAGCAAAACATAGCTTAATTAGGCTCGTTAGATCCGTCTCATAAATTAGCATTCATATGTAAAAAGGTTTTGTAATTAAACTTTATTTAATACCTTTAAATAGCAAAATTCTCTGAACTAAACTTTAAGACTAAAGGAAACGAACGGGCCCTTCGTGCTGATGACCCAGCGGCCGCGGCTGCACGTCGCTTGTGAGTTTGGTGTGACGTATTTTCCGAAATCATGCATCGCGCACGAGGCAATGATGAATCCACTCTACCAACTATCTGGTTTATCGCCTATTCATATGCATGCTGGTGTAGTATTTCTGACTTCGGAATCCACTGTTTTCTGCAGAAGCACCATGTCGACTTATGTCTATGAAACTCGTTATATTCAGCGTGTTCGTCTCGCTGCTTTGCAGCGGCTGCTTTGCAGCAGTTACAGTGTTCACAGTTATTTCTTCTGCAGCTGTTACAGTGTTTCTGCAGCTGCTACAGTGTTCGCAGTTATTTTTCTGTAGCTGCAGCGAAACGAACAGGCTGATTCTGTTTAAGTTCTCAATTGAAGGTTTTCCTTTTTTTTTCTTTGGGGTTTGAAGCGTGTTTTGCCCCATTTCCAAAGTCGGCGTTTCATTCATTGGAACCTACGCTTAAGGTGTCAGTAGGTCTTGTGCAAGCATCTGACCATGATTCATACTAATTCGCCGAGTTGATGGTGTGTGATCAACCACACTATAGACCTGGTATGCAATCATGCAAATAAAAATTGCGCTAATACAATAATTAATCATTTTATAGCTTTAAACTTTTCTGAAGGTCAACGCAACACAATACAATCCTATACATAGGAACAGGTTATCTCCCATCGTGCACGCTACTATGAGGGCAAGTCACTACAAGATTTACACCATTTCCTAGTATAATTGGCCAACAGTTCTATACATAGTTTGTTTGTTTTTTTTGGGTAATTGGCCAACAGTTGCTAGTATAATTTGTTAAGAATCAACAAAACTGTGGGTAATGAGCTTGTAGGAAATTGTGTGTTGGCAAACTGCTGAAACTTTAGGGAAATACACAATTTAATTTTTATTAGAAAACTCTCAGCCACTGAAATGAGAAGATTAGGACAACAAATTCATGTCGGCCATTCACTGAGAACGGTAGGGAAATGCTAGTAATCTTGTAGTGAGTCGGCTAGTAATCTAGTTACCGGATATATGTAATGTTCGTTTACAGTTTTGACTCCAGATATATGAGGTACATTTCACATGAATGATTGTAACACCCCAAAATTTCAAAGCAAAACAAAAAGGAATAAAAATCACTCAAAATTTAAATTTTCGTCTCGCTCTTACCTTTCCATGAATTTTCAAAATAAAATGCACTAGATAATTAAAACCTAGTTAGAATATGAAATTTACAAATATTAAAATAGTGCTCAAGTGTTTGTCTTCATTTAAAATTCACTAAAAGTTTGAACTTTTGAATTTACAACAAACTAAAATAAATGTATGATAAACTCTAGCAAATTCACATCGAATTTGAAACCTTTGAATTTAAACTTGCACAAAATACACCATATGCATTTCTGGACCTTTTGTTTTTATTATTGTGTGCTTATTTGATTTTACCCCCCTGTTTCAAATTTGAATCAATTCAAATTTGATTTTGGGTAAGCCCTGCAAAAACAAAAGCCATTTCTTTTCACTAAACAATCATGGGCCTCGTCCTCCTTTTCCCTCTCAGCTGGCCCAACCCAACTCTCTCCTCTCTTTTTCCTTTTCTGCAAATCACCATGGGCCACAACACTTCTTTTTCTAGCCCAACAACAGCCCGTTTGGCCCAGTCCGGCCCACTTCCCCTTCTTCCTCCTCCCTACCAGTGGACAGAACCACCGATGCCACCGTCGGACCGCCGGACCTCCCACTCCGCCAATCCACGCCTCGTCGTACCCCTCGTCGACCCCATGCACCACACGCCCATGCCGCGCCTTAACCACATGCTCTCCCCCATTCGCCAGCGAACTGCCACCCGCGCCGCGTGTTGCACGGACGCCGCGGAGCGCGGCCAACATTTATGCCGGCGAGTTCCCTTTTCCTCGAAGCAACCCGTCCTCCTCCGCCTATAAAATCGACCGCGCGACACCCCTCTCCTCCTCCCTCAGCTCACTTCCCCTCTCCGAACACCACAGAGCTCCAATTTCCCCTTTTCCCCATCTCCCACTCACCGCCGACCACCGCTCAATTCGCCGCCATGGAGCCCTCCCTTGCTCTCTGCGAGTGTGGTCCAGCTTCGCAAGCTTGACCTGCATCGCACGCTCCCATCCGCGCAGCCCGTCGAGCACCGGAGCTACCTCACCGCCGCGCGCCGCCATCCGCCGCCGCGCAAGCTCGACGCCAGCCATCTTCCCGGCCTCGCCCCGCTCAACCCGTGCGCGCACCGGCTCCACCGCATCGCCGCGGACCTTCCCGAGCAACAACAACTCGACGAGCGGCGCTCCCTCCTCTTCTCCGTCAAGCGCCGCCTCTGCTCTTCGCGTCTCACCGTCGCGAGCTTCCCTCGCCCCTCCTCGGCCTCTCCCGACCACCCAGGTGATCTCCCCGCTCTCTCCTCTCTCTCCTAGTCCAAGTCTCGTCGCGATTGGGCCACCGGAGCGCCGGATGGGCTACTCCGGCGAACCTCCGGCGATGGCTCCGCCGCCTCTGCCCTGTCCGGCCACCGCGCGTCGCCCCTTTCGCCCCTGGCCGCCCATTTCTAAACCGACGGCCACGATTAGATCACCCCATACCCCTTCGTTGTTTTAAATCTCGGCCTCCCGTTTGATATCCAACGCACCAGATCGATTGGGTCCATCGTGGACCCGTGGACCGCGGGCCTCACCCGGTCCACGAGCCTGTGGACTCGGTCCACCAGTCTTTTTCAATAGAAAAATAAACCCAAAAATTCCAGAAAATCCCAGCCCCTGTATTCTTGCAGATAAGCCCCTGAACTTTATTCTATTTATGTTTAGGTCCTGTCTTTTTACAGAAACGACCTTATACTTTTCTGTAATTATATTTTAGCCCCTGTCTTTTTGCACCAAAGCCCCTAAACTTTTCTGTATTTACAGATTGGTCCCCAAAACTTTCTGTAATTACATTTCAGTCCCTAAAACCTTTTTGTAATTATAGATATGCCCTCGGTATATTTCTGTAATTACAAGTAAGTCCCTAAAACCTTCGAATGGCTATAACTTCATCACTGCAACTCCGTTTTGGGCGATTCTTGCGCCTATGCGTTCGTAGAAACGCGTACTACCCTTTGGTACTACTTTTGGAGCTCTAAAATGGACTAGCAAGACGTCAATACCATATAATCTTCCCTCTTTTGATGTTCTTCCGTATCGCCACTTTATGCAACGTCAATCTTGCATGTGTAGCAACCCGCTTTATCGTTTAGCGTTGAGCCTAACCAATCATGCAATATCTCTTTGCCTCACATCCTAGTACCCTCCTCATCGCAATACATCTTTCCGCCTTAACCTTATATGTCGCACATACACCCTCACTCGCTAGCAGTAAACCTACCCAATCTTTCATGTTGTATCGCTATAAAACCTAATACCCTAAACCCCATGTCGATAAATCATGTGATGTCGAGCTCGCACATCAATGCACGCTTATCTTTTGGCGACGAGCTTATCCAACCTTGTCGTACCGCTCTATATCATAACCTAATATCTTTTATCGCAACTCAGCTACAAGTCTAACCTATCTCAACCATCGCTCAATCAACCTTAGCCTATTGTTTACCACCGATCCTTACCAAGCTTTGTTATTTATTACTGTTCTCGTATTTATGTGGTCCTTCATTGGAGGTTATTGGATTTATTATTTCATCGTTATTTAATTGCTGGTTGATCTTAATAAATTGATCCTTGTCTCTTATTTGCAACCGTGCACTCATGTCATGCATAATCACGTACACGTACCCTTGTCATGCGCTTAGCTCATGGCAAATAATTAATAGCTTAATCTTAGTAATTAATCAATATAGTAAGTAATTAATAGTTAATCACCATTAGTTAATACCCTAACATAAATAGGTAATTAAGGTGACACACTTTGCACTGGTACGCTTGTTGCATGAGCCTTTATATAGGTTACGACCTATATGAAGACTTAGTGTTGCAAGTGTACGAAAAACACATACACGCGCCCTTTCCACCTACATGCACGCATGCATTTATCATGGTTTAGCATCCCTCATTTACATCAAAAGCCCTAGTGCTCGATGCATCACCCCTACTAGCCTCTATTAAGATAATAAGATCTTCCTAAAGTAAAACCTAATGCATCATGCATAAATTGTGTCCTTTGTCTTCTCTCGGTGTTCTATCGGTTCTTTTGGAGTTAATTGGATCTTATTTGGTTCTTCTCGACCTTTCTTTCTTTTGCGGTAGTTGATTTATACGGTGTTTGTCTATGCGCTAGCTTACGTGAGATTCGAGGAAGAGCTAGAAGATTTCAAAGAAGATTCAGAAGACCCAAGCTTCAAGGACGAGCTTCGACGAAGGACTGAACACATCAACCTCGACATAAGAGTCAGAAGATACGAGCTTCTAGGAGGGATCTGAGGACTCGGATTACGAGGACGTGAAGAAGAAGACTAATTAGTGAAGGCAAGCTCTACATCTCCTTGACCATGATTGAATCTACTATTTTCGCAATGCACCTATAGAGCCTACTCTAGTATTATGCATCACTTGTTATTTTACTGCTTGTGTAGCTATAAACCTACTTGCTTATTGATATTGATGTCTGTTACTTAGGCGTTAATATCTGAATCCTTGTTTACCCCTTCGTTTACCTGTCACCTTGATAACCCTAGGATAGTTCCATCATTTCTATGATGGCACTTTTACCTTGCTACTAGAATGCTTAGGACCCCTGCAATGTTTCTACATTGCTACACCTTACTCACATATATGCTTTACAACTGTGTTAAATGAGTTTGGTGGTGTGTGTGATATATAATGGGTTTGGGAGTAGCACAACTGTGTTAGGTGATGATGTTAATGGTGGCGGTGATGATGGGATGGGTTGGATTGCGGGCAAGGCCACTAGTGGATTGATGTTGATGTTATAGGCCCCTAGTGTGGGATATGGTGCTTGCTCGGCCATATAAGGACCGGTTCTGACGCCCGTTAACATAATGATTCTCGTACAACCACGGAACCCCTATGGGAAGGACCTACCTATCTTCCCGGTATTCTTGCAAATGCCATCTGAAGGCCAGTCGAGGCAACGAAAGCTCAGGAAAAGGACATAGGAAACGTACCTATGATCCAGCTCGCGGAACCCGCTATAGGTTACGGGAGTGCCGCCAGTCCTGGTATATGTTACAGGATCTTGCTATTTGTTACAGGAGCATGACGTACCCTTTTACAGGTGTACAGTGCCAGTGTGTGACCTTTCATGTCACAAGCCCCTGAGTGTGATTTCGTGGTGGAATTGTGAGACTACTCGGAGGATATGGACTAGGCGTTATGTTACTCTCCGTACAAGAGTGCATAGCCCGTGGGAAAAGATGTACAACCTCTACATAGTGTAAAATTCATCCGGATGGACGTTGTCACGGCACATGACACATTATTGTTGTGCACGTATGGATTAGCCATCTCTCTCTCTTTCCTTGACGTGTGAGTGGGTTGTAGTCAGCCCGTGTTTTGGAAGTGATGGCAAGTGTGCCGGGTCGGTATGATCCTTGAGGTCAGAAGGCCCAACTAAAACTTGGGAACTGGTGGGAAGGCTCCATACTCCCCCAGGGCCAACCAACTAAAATATTGACAATCAATTCCCTGTTTTATCTATGAATCCTTATCTTGCTTTAGTGAACCCTGCATAAAGCTTGCTTTGCTGCAAATAAACCATATAGCCTCTTCCTTGCTAAGACCAAGTATGCATGTATATATACCCTTGTGTAGTGTAGGGCTTGCTGAGTACCTTATGTACTCACGCGTTGCGATTGTTGGTTTAGTAGGAGAAGACTTCGTAGAAGACGACGACGTTTGGGTTTTCGGTTCTGCCTCTCAAGTGTGCTTGTGGCTTTGGGCCAAGGTTTCCGCTGTCTGCTTCACCGTTAGCTGGTTGGTTGGACTTGGATATTTCCTTGTCGTACCGCCACTAAGGGTCCTATATCAGGTATTATGCTTATTTACCAATTCGAAGTATGCTTTTGATTATCATATCTGTGTTTTTGTGCGTATCAGCTACTGATCCAGGGACTGATACAGGATGCACAACATATTCCAGAAATGGGGTATGACAATGATTTATTTCAGAACGAATTACAAGCTGTATAAAGTAAGAGAATCAGGATAATTTAATTCAAGAGTAAGTGGCTTGATTTGCTTGTAAAATCTCGCCAACCACACGCTTGAGCGCAAATTCATCCGAGATCATACCCTTGTGTGTCGTGTTGGGGATCAAAATTGACTTGAAGAAACGCTGATCCGGGTCATCACCGATAACCCTCTGCAATGCCAACACGGTCTGCAAGTTGATTTGCCCATCGCCGTCACCGTTGACGAATTCAGGCATGGCGCTGAAGTTACCATCCCAGAACACCAGTTTATCCACCGTCGGCACACCGACGCCATTGATGGACGTCATCGGCACGCGCGGCGCCCTGAGATTCAGCGTCACCGGCAGCGCCCTCGTCCGGTACCGCTCCACGTCATCGTCGGAGAACCCCGCTGCCGCGAGGAACTCCGGGACGTCGTCGGCGGAGTAGTTCCTGGCCCGCGTGATCACCAGGGGCGTGTCGCCGAACACGTTCGGGGACGGGAGGAGGGAGAAGGTGCTTGCGAAGCTCCTGTTCCCGTACGTGAGCACGGTGTACACCAGCGACGGCGGCGGGAAGGCCGGGGCGGCGGCTATCGGCCACATGTTCAGCGGCGAGCCGCCGACGCCGAGGCAGAGCATGACGAGGTGCTTGACGTACCGGGTGCGCCACGGCAGCGGGCTCCGGCTGAGGAACTCCATGGCGAAGAGCCCGCCGAGGCTGTGCGTCACGAGGATCACCGGCTTGTCTCCGTTCATTTGGCTCGCGCGCTCCACGAGGAGCGTCAGGCTCGAGAGGAAGTCGGAGAAGACCCTTTGCGGCAAGCCGGGAGCGGCCGGCGCGTACCGGAAGTCGTACGGGGCGCCGAACAGGTTTGCTCCCTCGCTGTATCCGACCCCTTTAAGTGCCTCCACGAGCCCTTCCATGCACACATTCCTGAGGATACATGAGGAAAGGATGTGTTTAGTCGATCGAACTCCTTGAAAATTCGACAAAGCATCCTTAGCTTACTTTCGCGCCGGGTTGTCGGAGCCGAAGCCACGGGTGGTGCCGAAGGACACGACGCGGGTCTTGACTCCGGGCACGTTGCGGTAGTCGCCGGCGACGGGGTCGTACACCAGCCGGAGCTGGTCGGCGTAGCACGGCAGGAGCGCGGGGTCCTCCTGCAGCGCCGTGAAGTTCTCCCACAGCCGAAACCATCCACGGCCCTGCTTGGGTATGCCGCAGCCCGGCGTGGAAGGCTCGTACTCGTCGGTCAGCTGCCCCTCGAGCTGGCTGCATGTGTTACCCGGCAACAGCACAACCGGATGGAGGCTGGACGGGGCCTCGCCTGCCACTGATAGCGAAGCGACGAAGAGCAGGAGGAGGAGGAGAATAGGCAAGACGCACTGATGCCGCGTCTCCATTTGGGAGAGCTTGAGAATTTTGCTACTCTCTAGCTAATGCAGAAGATGATGATGCATCAATCGGATTATTGTACTTATATATGAGTAGCGTAGCGTACCGCATTAATTAGCCAGATGTTCCTAGTAATGATATAATCACATACCAGTTCCTTCTGTTGCTTGTATACCCACACGGGCAGCCTGATGAATATGATGCACTGAGTCATATGGTTGACAATCATCCTGCGAATGCGCGAATTGTTTAGGGCTATGGATTATTCTCTTGTGAGGCAAATACGGCAACATCATGTGGCTGCAAATAGTTGGTTAATTAGCAGCTAAGTTTCGTTGACTTTATAAATCAACAATACATGTGGATGTGGAGGATGCGTGTGATCCTTTGTGTACCATGATACACTATTTTGTTTCGAAACTAATGAATGATCAACTCCGAATGATATATATTATAGCTAGATAAGATTTTGAAACAGTCTACAAGGTGGCACTATATCTTATGCAGGCATCGTCAAACCTATTGTTTGCGGTGTCATGCTGTGAGGTACTGTCCGATGACTTCCCGCGTGGACAAGAACAGCAAGATAACATGCATTTGGACTCGCCAAGACATGGCAGTGCAGCTAGCTGCTTGCCTTTCCTCAAAGACTCTCCCCTTTCACATGTTTTCTGCTCCATCTGGTTGTGTTGGGTCGAGGACGTGTCCGGCGAAGACAATTGCACCAGACACTTCCTCCACCACAAAGAAAGCAAACGGATGATCAGCAACGAAGTCCACAGGCACAGGCCGATTGTTTGACAGACTGCATCCACGCATCATGCAAGCAGTAGTGGCTGCAGCCTCCGTGCCTTCCTCGTTCACCTCGATGACTGCCTTGTGCAAGACGTTACTTAGAAACAGAGGCTCGCTGGCCCCGCCGCTCTCCAGCATGTCTCCCAGGTCAACTCTTGCCGAGAACACATCCTGGATCCCAAGATTCTGGAGGACTCTGTTCAGGCTAGCGTACAAAGAGAGCTTGAACTTGGGCACCAGAAACCTCCCGACCTTGACACGTTGCTTTGGCTGGTGGTCACGCAGAAAGTCAGGGCTGGACCTGATTTTCTTCTGAAGGCTCCACAGACCATCACGCTCGTCAGGGAGGACGACGTACACCGAGTATTGCGGTGGCGGCACCGTGCTCGTGATGACAGAAATCTCCTCAGCCATCGCGTCGTCAGAGGGGTCGTGCGCTGTGTACGGCATCTTGAGCACCTTGAACCCATCGTGTGCGACCACAAACTGGTTTTTGTAGCTGTTCATGAACTTGGCGTCCACCGCGCTACCGTCAAGGCGGTGGAACTTGTCCTCCCTGGTCCTTGTCTTATCTAATGGCGTCTTCCAGCTACTAGTAGGTAGCCTCCTTTAATCTGGACCGTCTTTTTTTTTTTTTTTTTTGGCTCCCGGTGGATTGATTTTATGGGCTGCAACAGTTATTGTTCCTCTGCTAAATGCTCTAACTGATAGTGGGCCGTATTGAAAGGTGGGCTTGTTGGTTAAGAACAAAATTGGGCACATTAGACCCAGATGGAAAATGCAAACTCGCGCTGTCACTCATCCATCACTCGACCCATGTTCCCTCAAATAAAAAAAAAAAATTCATTCGACCCATATCACGCATGTATGTCGTTAATTGATTCTAAAAAAAAAAATCGTTAACACACCTTCTCTCTTTGGTTTTTATTTGATGTTGTGAACTAAAAGTATTTTGTTAACACCATCAATTAAAAGTGATCGAGGTGGATTAGTACGCATTTGTACTGATCAAGATGCCATACCATCATTAAAAACTGATGCATTGCACGATCTGATACATACATCTATTCAGTACTTTTGGAATATATAACGTCATTCATATAAAGTCATTCACCGGAACAAAAATAATCCTAGGGAAAGGCATTTTCGACACTCTTACCTACACAGTAACACAGCCATGGTCCGAAGGTACAGGACAGTATTTCGAACGGGCAAGCGAGGGAAGCACAAACATGTCACTGGTAAAGGCATTTCTAGATCTGGATAGTTGCTGGATTTTCATTCACTGGACCAAAAATCATCCTAGGGAAAGCGTCCGGCGAAAGCAACACAACGGTACACTGCGATCGATCACAACTCACATGCGCAGCGCAACATGGCTAAGCAAGCGGCGGCTTTTGTTTTCTTTTCGCCTTTTTAGCTGTTCCCTTTAGTCCCGTCGAATCGCTTGTCCCGGCTTTGCCTTTGCCTTTTAAGCCCGCCGGTATTTCACTCGACTGCACCTCAGAGCAACTGAGCATAACACTAATTAATCATGGTCGTGCCCGTCGCCAACCTCTCGGCCATCGTCACGGGCGCCATGGACGCGGCCAAGGCCTTGGCCACGGAGATGCTGCCTGCTGCCGTGACAAGGGACGCTGTGGTCGAGGGGACGAGAGCCTCGGCGGCGTGGATCATGCACCACCTCTGGGCCTGGCTCGCCGTCGCCAGAGCCGTGGCCGCGGACAACCTCCCGGCCGGCGCCGCCGCCGCGGCCAGGAGCGCGGCGGGCTCCGCGGTCGAAGCGTCGGGGCCGTGGGTCCAGACCGCGGCGAAGCTCCTGCAGGGGCTCTACGGGTGGCTGGTCACCGCGGCCGTCGAGAAGCTCCCCGACGTCGCCGCCGAGAAGCTGCTCGGCGACGCCGCGGCGTGGTTCATGCGGGGCCACGGCGTCGCGGTGTACGTGACGCTGGCGCTGGCGCTCCTGGCCGTCACCTTCCTCGGCGGCGCCGTCTGCGCGCTCACCTGCCGGACGATGAAGGGGCCCGGGCTCGGCGGCGCGCGCGTGCCCCGCGCCGTGTTCGAGGCCAACCCCAAGCGCTACTTCTCCGCCGCGCGGAAGGCGCGTAAGGCGCGGCGCGGCGCCTGCAGGACCGGATGCAGCCTGCTTGCCAAGGGACTTGTTGTTGCGTTTGTGGCCTACCTGGCTGCAAAGGTGCTCAATGAACGTGTTTAAGGTGCCCAGATTTCACAAGAAAATGTTCTTAGCTGCTAGGGGTTGTTTGTGAGTTTTTTTTCAAATTATTATATGTGTGCAAATTCTGCGATTGGAGTCTACTAAATTCAATGTACGTGCCGCTAGAATTGAGGACAGCGAATTCGAATATGCAGTAAAGTAGCATATCGTTCTCTTCAACGAGAGCTCATTATATGTGTGGAGTTTTGCACGAATGATTTTTAGTCGTGATAATGGTATAGTGACTGAGATCACGGGAGACGGGTTTTTTTTTCTCTCAAACTTTGTAGGATGCTCAAATTTTAGCTAGAACACGACTGACCATTTGTCAAATTGTCCCCCTTGACAAATACTCCAGCATCTCTTCTTTCTTCATGGGCATCGTACTCGCGTCGGTTGAGTGGTTCGTCCGCCTCATCCTCACCCTGTTTAGCAACATGGCGTCGTACCCTGTTCAAGCCTTGCAGCTGTTCTGGGGAATGGCACTGAGGCTCCTCAATTGTTTCTGGAGCCTCTTGTCCGACATTGTCACTGGAGCGCTGCTCGTGACGAAAGCTGCGGCCGTGCTGATGCTCCCGGCCACCGTGACTTCACTAGGCTCCGTTGTCATGTTGGTCAGCTCCGTTATCATGTACATCAGTCAGCTGTGGAATTTGCTCGTTCATGAAGCCTCCGTGCCCATCGATTGGGTGCTGCACGTTGTGTCGGCGGCGTTCAGCCATTGATAGGAACGGCGACGGAGAACCTGTACGAGTTATATGGGTGGCATGCAGAACCGGTTCTTGGCTACAACGATGACAAATTAGTACCAGCTGATTGTTCAAGGTGGATTTATCTTTAAAATTATGTTGGATCATCTAGCAATGGTGTGGTGTAATATATGTTTGAAATTTGAATCATTGGAGTTACTGCTCTCTTAGTGTTGCCATTTTGTCACCACCAAAATTTGGTTATTTCTCCAGCTAGTAGAATTCTGCTTCGAGGACAGATGTGACTAAAATGTTCCGCTACCGTTTCTAAATATGAATATATATTCACCCGCCAACAAGGCATGTTACTGGTCTTACCTTTTACTTATCCAAACTATACTACTACAGGAATTCCTAAGTTTCACAAAGTAGTGCAGCTAGCCTGTAATGAGGAGTAGCTATATATATTTGCCAAGGGGCACTGATGGATTTGATTCCCTTTCATGAGCTAAGAAGAACTCTCACACATGAAACGTAAGACCCATATCAGTGTATATTTTAAGCCAAAATTAATTGAATAGACAATAATATTGTCGATGTCTATTTATTGAGATGATTTTGGACATTAGTCGTCATGAAAGTTTTACCAAAACATTTATGCTCCTCTGAGTGAAAAGTTAGGTCGTTTATGTCATAATGTGATCCCTTGACAAGCAAATTGTATAAAATATATTATTTTGAATAAAACATAGGCGTATATTAAGAATATATTCTAGAAACATCGATATTATGTTGTTATAAAACATAAGCATACTTTAAGGATGCATTCTAGAAACACAATCACCTGAATGAGTGTGCTGTAAACCAAAGAATACTATAGTTAGCTGGTTGTGTTAGGGCAGACACCTGGAAAATACTCGCTATGCTACTGAAGCATCTAGGGTCTGTTCGGTTGATGCCATGGCAGGCAGCTCGTCCACCAGGCATCGATCTCAGCCTCAGGCGTCCAAAATCGGACGCCTGAGCGAGACGCCTGAGCCAGGCAGCTTTGCCAGGGCGCAAAGCAAACAGGCCCTAGTCCCTGCCTCCTTTGTGGATTGATGTCGTTCAAGACATCAAATTTGCACTAGCCGCAGCTCATTTTGTTGTGTCGGACTGACATAATTTTCAGGATGGAGAGAGTACTCAATATAACCCCCTTGCCAGGTTCGCGTGATATGTGCCTAAGTGAGCCACGTGTAAATGCTTGCAGGTCACTGTCAGGGTGATATCAGTAGGAGAAAAATACTTGGCCCATTCATGACATTTTGAGCCTCTTAATTACTAAGATTACAGATCTCTCATTCAGGTGAGCCTCTCCTTTTTGCCGTATCGGACACATTGAGAAGGCTCATCTGTTCTTGAAGTCCAAGATTTGCTTATGACGTCGGCGGCTTGGCCTTTGGTCAATTAGCCCTCTTGCCTACACATGAGAAATGAACACTTCCTGATTCTGTTCAGGCAATTCCATGTCAACAGTTGAACATAAGCAAAAGCAGCCCCATCTCTATGTGCCGCAAGGTTCTCATCAAGAATAACTGCTGCTCGAATTAAAAAAACAACATGAAAGAACAGAAAGGTTTATATTTGCACCTTGAAAACCATAATGGAATGTAATGCTCGACATACTTACCCTGTGATAAATTTCATAACATGTCACTTCATTGTCGTAAGACTCGTAACACAACCAAAAATGAAGTTGTAAATTCTGGGTAGACCGCAAAAACATTGCTGTCACATCCAAAATGGACATACTTTCCTTTGAGTCAACACTCTGCTACAAGACCATTCTTCAGTACAAGTTTTGCTATCTTTATCACCGCGAACATGCAACTATTCCATTTTTACCTATAATTTTTGTGTGAGGATTCATCATTTATGAGCTATGACAGGAAAGAAACAACACGAGTCCCACTAAGAATCCCAACAGATCGAAGCTGAAGCTCAGTGGTTTAATTTTTTTGTCACAACTAAAGCATTGCATAATAAGAGCATAAAAAGGTAAAGAACAAAACATCAGGCACAGTGACCGATCAAAGTGTAGTTCAAGGTTTCCATTTTGTCACACTAAAGATTCAACACATACAAAAGCATCGATACAACTCTGGATAACAACAGCTAGAGTTCATCCTTTAGTTATGTTTCTACTCTCAACCAGCTAATGAGTCTAATAAATATGGAACATATGGAAGATATGGAAGAAATTGATCGTACAAATGCTCTTTGAGATTACAGATAACAGAAACTTTCCCTCGATCCATGTCATAAGACATTAGTATATCCTCGCATTTCCAGACAAAGAAGATCAATCTGCATTCTGGATGGATCGCGATCAAAGCATAGTCTCTTTCAAACTTTAGATCCTTTACCCCAAAAAGATGGAAAGTGCTAATGTTGTACTTAAACTTCCATTCGTCACCATAATAGTCCTCAAGAACCCAGACTGATAGTATAGAAGTATCTCTATCCCTCATATTTATGTAATACAATTGCCCCTGAGATTGACCAATAAAAGCAAGATAACCTCTCCAAAAGCATTCAACACGCATTCTTTCCAGCAAGGAAATGGTCCTCCATGTCTTCCCCTCCGTATCTACTGTCAGTATCTTGAAATCATTGGTCATCAAATGCAGAATCCCATTGAAAAAAACACCTCTGGATTCAACCACTTGAAGCTCCTCATTCACCCAACCATTTCCATTGTGACTCCACTCTCCAGTCTTTGACGAGTAGATATTCATACCAATGACAAATCCATAATCCTCATGACCCTCTAGAATCTGGAAAACATGGAAGTGGGAGGAAACGATCGGGTCGAAACCCAAACGGAAGTTGGATGCACCCGTGTGATAGTCGGAGTCAGGCAAGACAACAAATTTCTCCGTCGCAGGGTTGCACACCACATAGTTGCACTCATCTTCGGGGGAGAGCTTCCAGCAGAGGCAGAGGAGAAGGCCATTGCAGCACATCTTAGGTATAATCATCCTATAGTCGGTCAAGAAGGACAAGGACGGGTTAGAAAACGGCAGTTCTTCGCCCCCCGAGATGTCCTCAAAGTTGGGGTACAGTAAAAAGTTGTCTTCCTGGTCGAGCCTGCAACCAGGGTAGAAAAAGCCGGAGAGAGTCTGGGGGAGCTTCCTGCGGTGCTCGGGCTTGGTGATGAGGTTGTACCAATGCCAGGACACGCACTTGAACCGGCAAATTGATTTAACCGGCAGCCGGGACAGGATCTCAACGATGAGGTCGTCGGTGAGGTCGGCGGCGGCGGCCATCTTCTTGGAGTGATCCGTCCGTCTGCAAGACTGCAAGTTAATCCACAAAATCAGACAAGTACTATGTCATTTCGTTAGAAGAGTAATGAAATTGACGGGTGAGCCCTGTTTTGGAAAAGAAAAGGAACTGCAAGTTAATCTGAGAAATGGGAGTGAGGAGAGTGGAATGAAGATTTAAAAGAGAGGTCAGTGCAGGGACATAGGAACAGAGGAAAAAGGCGGAATGGGCTCACTAGTCTGCCGGAGAAGAGAACCGCACAACAAAGCTGGAGGTCGGGGTCAGACGGCGACGTTCGTGGCGGCGGCGGCGGCGGAAGGCGGACAGGAAAGGAGTCACACAGCTACGGATGGTGGGCTCGTGAGAAGTTAGCGAGGGATGGTTTGTGCAAAACTGCAGCACATTTCTCGGTCTTGGGCTCGTATTAACATTTTGCACTTGGATCTGATCATCTGCTGGCTTGGGCCGGATTCCACATAGACTTGAAGGAATCTGAGTTCAGACTTCACATCCCAAGTCGTCAGTTTTTTGTTTTTTGGGAAACCAAGTCGTCAGGTTAGGCAGCGTATCTTTTTCTTCTTTTTTTTTTTGCGAGGGAAAAAGTTGAGCTTTATTAGATCATGGTAGGGTTACAGTCAGCTGCTACCATATTAGCAGCAAAATCGGGAGCACGACCACTCCTGAATTTTGCATGTTGCCATTTTGTTTGTCGTACGGATTTCAGACTTGGCATATCTGATTGCATGCATCTTAGAGGAAGCATCTTTCATCAGCATCCGTTCTGTAGGAAACTGCTTAGAGCACGAGATGCCAAGTTCAATGCTAGAAGATAAGCACTCCTCAATTCCCTTCAGACCAGCGTCATCACAAGAGTTTTTTTTTTTTTTTTTTTTTTTTTTTTTTTTTTGAATCATCATCACAAGAGTTCTGTACATACTGAAGCAACATTTGTCGGATCTGCTTCTTCCATAACATTGTTGCCAATACCAATTGTAGCATAGGCGACTCCAGGATTCAGGCAAAATTGGACTTTTTTTGAAAAAAAAATTGGGTTGAATTCTTTTGTAGCAGGGTAGTAATTAAATATACTCTGACAAGTGACCTAGCATTTCAAATGTGAAAGTTTCTAGTGCTTAAACTTTTAGAAACGGTGGAGGTTGCACCGAGACGAGTGTTACTGATTGGGTTCGACCCAGCTCAGCACAGCTCAGCCAGCCCAACCCACACCAGCCACAAAAGAAAAAACAAAAAAAATTGACATGCATGCTGCATGCAAGAATCGAACTGGCGTCTCCTCACTACAAGGCCACTGTCTTACCACTAAGGCATTGCCGCTTCAGTTTCAATAAAAGATTCGGATGAGAAACGGCTGACGACCCTTCTTAGACTTATTAAGTAGTAGAGATTTCATATATATACATTATTCTGTTCGTAGACGCATTGCCTGTCCCGCATCGTTGCCCCAGCATCCTCTTGCAGCAAGAAGTCGTGATCGATGGATGTGGAATCTATTAGCACTATATGTACGGGAGTCGGCGGACGGTGTCTCGAGGGAAGGGGGGAGGTACCAGAGGCAAGTGAGAGTGAGGGTCATGAGGTGGTGATGACAAACATGAGTTGGGATAGAGGTGGTATGGGCTAGGCCAACCATTTAGTTGTTTGTGCCCGTGTCGTCCAATGTTAAGTGGCCGACAATGCACTAAAAGATTAACATTTTTTCTCTATTGTGCCTTGTAAGTGGCCAACAATGCCTAGTCTATTTTGTTAAGTATCAACCAAAACTGTCAGCACTGACTGTGTAGGGAATTACGTGTTGTAGCCAAATGTGTTAAAACTATCAAGAAAGACAACAGTTTTTACTAATAAACAGTCGGCCACTCAAAAGAACAAAAGGCTAATGAATAGAACTGTAGGCCCTCGACAGAAAACTTCAGGGAAATACTATCTTGTAATGGTGGTAAACTGGTAACTTATCAATCTTGAGATGAGTTGGCTTAGTCTCTTAAAGACTTTCATTTGTGTACCTTGTATGCACGGGTGTTCATAGTTATGAGTGTTCATGAGCATGTATATATTAGTGTCTTAAAAGAACACATAGTCACATGTTTGGAATCAAAACTCAAAAATCTGTAACAACAGACATAATTAATCTAAGCAATTTAAGAAGACATATAGTTAATCAAGAGACATATATAGTTAATTAAGTTTCATAGATATATATTGTTTTCCATAATCTATTACATAATAGGCTATATCGTTAATCAAGAGACATTTTTAATGAGTTATGTGAATGTGGATTTGGAGCTCTAATGACATTTGATTTGTATTATGTCTAAAACATTTAGCAACTTGTGCTATTAAACATTGGTTCATCGAGCATGAATGTTGGCGTCATTTAACTGCATGATTTATAGGGTAAATAGGATGTCTTTAATGTCTTATTCGCCTATTATTACTAACAATTAACCCTATTATTATATGTATTTGTGGATCTGTGCAGGAAATTGGTGTAAGCAGGGAATCTAAGGACGAAGAGCAGTCGGGAGCCCGAGAAGAGAAATAGAAGGCTGTGCCGATCGGTGCACCTCTGCGCCGACGGGAACCGAGGGTAGACAGCCCATCTCGAAGCCCACTCGGAGAAGATTGAAGCCCAGAGAAAATGAGAGCCAGAGCCAGAGTCAGTGCAGTCGAAGCCTAGAACGTGGAGAAAACAATATAGAGAGAAAAAATCGTCAGAAGATGGGGGGCAGAACATCATAGAGAAGTTCTTGACCTAATTAAGGTTGAAGGTTGCGGCGATGACGATGGCAAAATCTGATCATCATCACCTGAACGAAGAGTGTGCCGACCAGTGCATCATTGTGCCGACCGGCGCATCATTGTGCCCATCGGCACCTGTGCGGATCACGCAGTAACCTCCCGTCCAACTACATCCACCATGTCAATGGCTTGTAGCACAATGCGTGAGTAGTTCTCATATTCTCTCCCTTGGCGAAGGGGACCTGGTTATGTAAACTCTCAACACTTATGACTTTCGTTTGGTATGCTTACTCTATGTGATATGCTTATTCCATATATGATGAGCTGCAGTAATTCATGTATGATCTTAGTAAGTTAATGTACTTATGGATAATGACATAGTGCAAGAAACCAGCGGGGAATGAATAGCTCCTGCCGTGACAGGCTAGGGTGAGTGGAACTGCCATGTCTTATATAATACTAAACACTCAAGTAGATTAATTAGTGTGAGTTGCTTCATAGTAACCTGAACCATAGGAGGAAATCCCTTTTATACCTTCATCACAACCTCACGTCATAATAACCTCTAGCTGTTCATCACTATCTTTAATACATTCTCTTGTTACACACAGTTAATAGTTTAAATAGTAGTAGAAGTCCCGCTTGTTCATTGTGGATTCGATATAAACCTTGAGATACCTAGGGGAAAGGCTACAACAGCATCATGCGCTTGCGGTATACAAATCTAGGTGCTACAGTTGACCAACAATGAACAACATTTAACTCTGAATTCATCATATTTAATAGAGACATCAAACCAATCCTTTAGTGCATTTTGTATTGTTATTTTCGTTATATGACTGAATATGGTTCTTAAATTTGTATAGTTTGTGGCTTCCTGCTAAATTGTGAACTGCAATTTGAATGAAGGAGCCTTAAGGTGCTATATGTGATGTTGAATTTATCCCATGAGACGACACATTATGTTCCATTCCTTCAACGTGGTTGAGTCATCTTATCGCCGTGTTCTTGACAGCTATCGGAAACCAGCTAGTTACATATTAGGAATCAAAGCACAAAAACTGTAATTGTTCTACGTTCTTTTTTTTTTCTAGCAAAAATATGAAGCAGTGTTTAGAATATGGACGTAAGCACGTTGCAATTGCCCACGGCAACACATGCAACTTATCTTATTCTAATTACACCCCTCCCCTGCCCTTGCCTTAGACTTCTCTGCATGCAGTGTTCATTAGGTTGCTGCGCTTCCTCATTTGATTTGAGTTCTTACTTTCACGGACACACGGTGGTTGTAGCGACACGTGGCTAACAAAAGAAGCCCCTATATTCATATTCTCAAGACCTAAAAATCATACTAACATTTATTGAATTAAAAGGAAAAATAACAACAAATCTGTTATGAACAAACTAGTATAAATTATCTTTCTACATGGGACAATTCATATTTTGCCATGAGTTATAGCTGTAATCCACATTATTCCACAATTAAGCTCTAAAAACTATTTTGCAACCTAATCTGACATAGGTGACCATTTTGCCCCTCACTCAAAACATATGAAACATCCCAATCAAATATTTTTTTAAAACAAATTGCATCACAGTTGCATGTATGATTGACATCATTTGAATAAGATCATTGTTCAAACAGTAACATTTGAGGTCATTGGAGAACATCAACCTTCCACTACAAGTGATGCTAGAGTTTTTCAAAAAAGATATTGTGTCGCACGTACATCGTTTATTGTCTTTATGAGTTAGGGCAAAATGGCCATTTATATGTCAGATTAGACAGCAAATAGTCATTAGAGCTTGTGGCAAAGTGTGAATTCCACCCTTATTCATGACAAATTGTGGATTCCAGCTTTAACCAATGGCAAAATGTGAATTGTCCTCTCTACATATTTTAACAAATTCAGTTCGCAAAAAAAAAATATGTTAATAAATTGTTTGGCCACTGATCATTATTAAAAAAATATACTAACCAAACTACTTGCAACCATCACTATCATTATAGGACTGCATTAAATTAGCAAAGAAAGACGATGGTACCCGCAGCTAAAATCCGGGCACATAAAAGAGCAAAAGACATGGTAGTGATACAAAAAGAAGAGATCAGGCAAACGCAAAATGGATGATACAACATTATATGCAGTTATAATAAACTATTGGTGTTAACCGTGCAAATGTGCAAGCTGCCCTGCTAGTTTGAAAGATGCAACCATATTCAATCTTTTACTTTGTAATACTAGTAACAATGTACGTGCGACACGCACGTATTTAAAAGGCTCAAAATAATATTCAAGATGAAGCTAATAATATGATATATAAGGACAATAAAATTAACTTTGTTAACCCAGCAAATAGTAGTAGATCTGGTAAAACAAAAAGGTGCAAGATATACTGCATGACTAATTATCTTTGATAAGACGCATGAAAAAAAAATCTAAAGAGATACATTTTGTTTCATGATCCTTGTAAATCAATAAATCGTGTAGCACATGCATGCATGGAGCCATTGTAACAATCATTTTTTTTAAAAGAAAAGATGTTGCTACCATACATCATTTGAAAACGCTCAAAGTGCTTCTATTTTTTGCAGAGTGCCATTTTTTGGGATGGTTGAAAAACAATATAGAACAATTAATTTGGTAAATTGTAAATAATAATGACTTCTCGTAGCAATCATCATCGTTTTGAATAACAAATTAAAATTTTCTTTTAACAAAAATGCCTATCAATACACAGGATTTGGCAACAGAACTCCATTAGACTAATTAACCATTTTTAAAGGAAAAATGCGAATAATTCAACACTCATCATGAATGGCAAGTCCAAAGCTCCGGCACCATGTACCTTTTCATCATCGATCTGAAAAAGAAAAGAAAAATTGTACATGGCCTTCGTTTTTTATTGCCCTCAAGATAATTACCAAACAATTAAAATTTTTTAATACCGGATTGTCAATTCAGGTGTTGTAATAGTTCCTTCTTCTCACCAACTTTCAGTTGGTGTAATCATTTTCAAATCTTGTAAATGTTCAGGCATCTCCAAAGGAGCGTAGTTCTTTTCAGAAAAAAAAACTTTGTAATAGGGCAAGAATAGGAACTGTGGTGCCGAGTAGGCGAGTAGTCACCATGCCGGCTTGCAACCCGAGGAAACCTGGACACCCCACTGACTCGGTGTGAAGCTGCTATCCCAAGCTTGACCGGCAACCTAAGGCAAGAAAAAAAAAGAGACCGTATTGCATCTTGTCATATGGAACTTCAAACAAATTCCGGACGTCGCAATTAAAGTCATCGGCGTGGTCATCTTCCTGCCTTCCTGCATGCCGCCTTTCGACATCCTTACCGCGCTCCTGCCTGCCCTCTGACCCTCCCCACCGCCCTCCTGCCTACCCACGACCGCCGCCACATAGTAGACGTCTAGGAAAATTTCACATAAAATTCAATTATTTCTACAAGATACTACTGCTTGATTATTTTGGCAGAAATTTGGTGGAAAGTAAATGAGCTAAGCTAAGCATCAACATTGCCAAGGTAATATCTGAAAAATAAAACAGACAAATCAGATCTGAAACTGTAACTCAATAAATAAATAAATAAATTAATCATTGTAAGCAATCACTGAAATAACAATGAATAGACAGATAACTGGAGCAACTGTACAATCGGAGCTTCTCAAAAAAAAAAAAAACAAGAAGAAGTATAATTGTAGTAAAATTTGCCAGTCGCCTTCCATATTCCCCATTTACCAACCAGTCACCAGAACCCAGAAATTGCATATCAACTACTGAAAGAATCCATGTGACATGGAGTCACAGGACATAGACATGTGAATCAAAATATCATAATACAGTAAGATTTTCATTGAGAAACAAAGTCTAGGTGCAGTTACCTGATAAAAATCCTAGAAATTAATGGCACCAAGATAAGGAGGATAGTCTACCGGGCGAGACATTAACTGCTCGCACACATGGATCAGAACAAACATCTTTGCTAAAAGTAGGCAAAATTTGCTACAACAAGCGACACGCTATACCATACCAGTAAAGTAAAACCTGTGAGCTCCACACAAGCGTTAAATAGGATAACAGTGGCAATCCTTGACTAACCATCAACTAAACATCTGACCTTTTTTTTTTTTCCAATATTGGCAAACATCAGCCACCAATAAGAGATAAACTGCATCACCAATTTTTAGGTATGCTTTATATGAAGCAGTTTAGGTGTCACATCTCAAATTTGAAGCAATGTGTCCCAACAAAATCAAAGAGATGTTCTCCTCTCTAGAAGGACATATAAATAACCGCAATTTTCTCTAGCAAGTGAAATGGATATGCAAAACATAAACTTTCAAAAAAAATTGCAAGGGGTACTGATACCGCGTCGGCGTCGAGGTGTGCACAAGGGAGAGTGCAAGATGAGTTGGGACTGGGAATTGGATCTTGTTGGATAACGAGGAAGGTGAGGGCTGTTCTCACCGGCGGCCATGGAAGCCACGGCGAAGAACAACCTCACCTGATTACAGGAGGATTGTTACTTCTTCGCTAATCTGCTACGAATGACACTGCCCCTTTATAAGCCAGGGACCTCTGCTAACAAACAGCTAACAACCTGATAACTCAAACTAACAACTTGCTAACAAAATTGCTAAAACTCCTCCTATCGCGCTGATCTTCTCCTGACGTGCTTAGCCACTTTCCTGCTTCTTGTTGCGCCTCCAATACTTCCGGCCAATAAAAGCGTCGATAACATTACCCCCCTCCCCAGCAAACAGCTTGTCCGCGAGCTGTACAGAGGGGTACGTCTGCTTGAACTCTTGGAGCTGCTCCCATGTGGCATCAGCAGCAGCACGCCCCTCCCACTGAACAAGAACCTCCCAATTGCCACGGTTCAGGCGAGCGCGCACCACTGTGAGCGGCGTGGGCACGATGCGACCATGGACGATGGGCGGCAGCGCGACGGTGGTTGAAGGCGGCGACCCATCAAACTTCTTGAGGAGCGCGAAGTGGAAGACATCATGTATGCGCGCCTTGGCGGGAAGCTGTAGATGATATGCCACGGCCCCAACACGTTCAATGATCTGGAAGGGCCCGTAGAACCTTGGCGCCAGCTTCTGAGGACCTGCCGTCGTGATGCCAGTGGCGGAGCGATGATGGAGGTGGAGCCAGACCTACTCGCCAATGACGTACTCCACACTGCGGCGCTTCTTGTCATGTTGCTGCTTCATGGCGTCTTGAGCGAGCAGGAGGCATTCGCGGATCTCGGCGATGAACACGTCCCTCTCCTGCAACTGCCGGTCCACCCCGGCCACCCGCGCCGAGCCTGGCTGGTAGGTGAGTAGGGATGGAGGGTCCCGACCATACACGACCTTGAAGGGCGTCGTCTTGAGCGCGGACTGGAAGGACAAGTTGTAGCAGAATTCCGCCCGAGGAAGCTAGCGAAGCCAGTCCCGAGGGCGGTCACCAGCGAGGCACCGGAGGTACATGGTGATGGTGCGATTCGTCACCTCCGATTGGCCGTCTGTCTGAGGATGGAATGCCGAGCTCATGGCCAAGTCAGTCTTGGTGAGGCGGAAGGGCTTGGTCCAGAAGCTGCTGGTGAATACGGGGTCGCGGTCACTCACAATCGAGGTTGGGAGCCCGTGGAGTCGCACAACGGTGTCGTAGAACGCGCGCGCCACCGAGTTGGCCGTGTACGGATGGCCGAGCACGATGAAGTGGGCGTATTTGGAGAACCGGTCCACCACGGTGAGGATCACGGACTTGCCACCAACGCGAGGAAAGCCCTCCACGAAGTCCATCGCGATGTCGCTCCACACCATGGACGGAACAGGCAGGGTTGCAGCAATCGTGCCAGATGAAGATGATCGGTTGCGTTGGCAGATTTCACAAGCGCGCACATGCTCGCACACACGGCGGTGGGCAAGCGAGCTGTAGAACGATGCCCGAAAGCGGTGGAGTGATTTCTCCATGCCCTCATGGCCTCTGTCATGGACATCAGCGAGGATGAGCGGCCACAGCGAGGACGCGTCGTGCACGAACACGCGCCCCTTGAAGAGCAGCAGGCCATCGGTCTCCGTCCAGCCGTCCACCGCAGTGCCTGCCGCCAGGGCGGCGCGCACCTCCTGCACCTGAGGGTCATGCTGGCCCTCCGCGCGCAGCGTGTCGAAGACACCAAAGCTTGGAGTCGAGATGGCGTTGATGGCGACCTCCTCGTCGCGGCGAGACAATGCGTCTGCCACAACGTTCTGCTTGCCGGGGTGGTACTCGACGGTCATGTCGTAGCCGAAAAGCTTGGAGACCCACGTGTGCTGTGGGATCGTCGACAGCCGATGGTCGAGGATGTACTTCAGGCTGTAATGTTCGGTGCGCACCGTGAACGTCCGCCCCCAAAGATAGGGACGCCAAAGGCAGACGGCGTGCACGAGCCCGATGAGCTCCTGATCATACGCTGGCAGCTTGGCTTGTTGAGGCGCCACAGCTCGGCTGAAGAACGTCAGGGGTCCCCCACCCTGGTGTAGCACAGAACCAAAGCCGGCGCCGGATGCATCACAGTCCACAACGAACCGTTCTGCGAAGTTGGGCAGCTCGAGCACGGGTGTCGTGATGAGGGCGTGCTTGAGGTCGACGAATGCCTGCTCTGCTGCCGGCGACCACGAGAAGGCCTCTCGGCAGAGGAGGGCCATGGGAGGCGCCGCGACCGCGCCGTAGCCGGTGATGAACCAGCGATAGTACCCGGCGAGGCCGAGAAACCCGTGGAGCGCCCGGACCGAGCATGGTCGTGGCCATGCCGCCACCACCTCCACCTTGCTGTTGTCAATGGCGACACCGTCCGCCGAGATCACGTGGCCGAGGTAGGCGATGGACGGTTCACCAAAGAAGCACTTGGGCTTCTTCAGTGCAAGCTTGTTGGCGTGGAGGACCTGGAACACCTGTTTCACATGCTGTAGATGCTCGGCTCAAGATGAGCTATACACGAGGATATCGTCAAAGAAAACAAGGACGAAACGACGGATGAAGGGCTTGAGGATGTCGTTCATGAGCGCATGGAATGTTGCCGGCGCATTGGTTAGGCCGAACGGCATCACCAAGAACTTGAAGTGGCCGTGGTGTGTGCGGAACGCCGTCTTCTCGATGTCGGCCGTGGACATGCGAACTTGGTGGTAGCCGCTACGCAGATCAAGCTTGGTGAAGAAGCACGCGTCGTTCAGCTCGTCCAACAGCTCCTCGACCACATGAATAGGAAATTTATCCTTGATCGTCTTCTCGTTCAGCGCGCGGTAGTTGATGCAGAATCGCCACGAGCCATCCGCCTTCTTCGCGAGCAGCACCGGTGAGGAGAACGCTGCTGTCGAGGGCCTGATGATGCCTTGCGCAAGCATGTCGTCGCATTGCCGCTCGACCTCATCCTTGAGCAGGTGAGGGTAGCGGTACGGGCGCACCGCGATCAGTTGGGAGCCAGCCGCCAGGTGGATGCGGTGGTTGTGGTGGCGTGCCGGAGGGAGGCCGCGCGGCTCGAGGAAGAGGTCATCGTAGCTCGCCAACAGCTCGGCCAGCAGATCCCGCGCCGTCTCCATGACGTTGAGGGCGGGAGCCGTGCCGCCAATGCCGTGGAACGTCACTGGCTGGTCGTGCCATAACGCCATGGTCAGCGCCTCAAAGTCCCAGATGATGGGCCCGAGAGAACGCAACCAATTGACGCCTAGCCCGACGTCGAAGCCATTGATGGGTAGCATGAAGATGTCGAGGCCGAGCTGCTCCTTGTCGATGGTGACCGTGACGTGGCTGCAGATGCCCGAGCTTGCGACGCGGTCGCCGTTCGCCACACGGACCGAGAGGCCAGACTGTGGCGTGAGCGGCAGGGCAAGGCGGCGGGCGATCTCGTTGTTGATGAAGGTGTGCGTGGAGCCCGGGTCGACCAAGGCGGTCAGTGTGGTGTCGCAGATGTGCACGGTCAGCTTCACGGTATGCGCCGTGCTGATGCCGGTCAGCGCCGCCAAGGAGATCTCTGGGTCGGCGCCGTGTTCCGATGCCATGCTGTCGTCGTCGCCGATCAGAAGGTAGACCCCCTTGGACAGGCACTTGTGGTCGTTGATGTCATCGCCGAGGCGCATCTCGTAAGCCCGTGCGAGGCTCATGGCTGTCTGCAGGTTCGTCGGCGCTTGCAGCTCAACGTCGGTGCGGAGAGGTTGCCCAGCCCAACCGTTAAGAGGTTGACCTGCTGCAGCGCGTCAAGTCCTCGCACCGGCAGAGGAGTGCCAAGAACTGGCGTTGGTACTCCTCGACGGTGCCGCTGCGCTGCAAGTCCTTCAGCTCGGCGAGGGGGTTCTAGCGGATGGGAGGCCCAAACCGCAGGTTGATGAACTGGACAAAGCATGCCTAGGACACCGCGCCGTTGTCGCGTTCCATGGCGTAGAACCACTGAGCGGCCGTGCCATCCAAGTGCAGGGACGCGAACCACACCCGCTCCTCCTCCAGAGTCCTCATGCCACGAAAATAAGATTCACATTTGTTAATCCAGGTCAAAGGATCTTCCTCACCATCGTAGCGCGGGAAATTGATATTGGGGAGGCAAGACGCCGGGCGATGGTCGTCATGATGGCGGAAGGAACCGTCGCCGCCGCCACCACCACCGCTGCCGCCGTCGCCACCCTTGCCATGGCCCTTGGGATGGGGCGACGAGGAGTCGTGCGGATCGTCATCTTCCTCAGAGTATCCTAGAATTATGTATCCCAGCCTGACAACAACAGAGTCAATACTACTAATGATTCCTTACATGCTCAAGTACTAATAATAATACTTTAAATCCTTGTGAGCAACTGATGCTAGGAAGTTAAGAAACAATCAAAGATCAGACTCTACATCATGCAATTTGTGTACATCTTTCACATTAGGGTGCATGTTCAAATTTTTAGGAAATCAGTAAGAAAATCCATTACCAGCAAAAAAAGTCTAAATAAGGAGAAAGAACTGTAAAACCATGCTCACAATTAACCTTGCCATCTTGGGTTGCCCCACTGTTTCCACCACCTCTGTCCTCCATCTGACATGTGTTAGCATTTTTTCTCTGCGTAATTGAGATGGCTTGCTTCCCAAAATAATCATAAATATTTACTGCCATCTAAACGTGTTAGCATACAAAGGCAAATTAACCTACAAAGTTAGTACCAAGAAAAATAATATCAACCTAGCCAAATTATTCAAGGATTTCCACTGGCTCCAATGAAGAATGTCCCGTCATCCAACTAAAAACCGAAACAACACTTTGCCAATGGTAAATGAAAGAATACAAACACGATGCATTATAAAAGAAAAAAAAACATGTCAGCTAGAGACACATGCACCAGCCAAGATCGAAATCCTTCACACTAAATCTCCCGTGGCATTCCTCAATAGGAAGGCAGATTGTATCTGGTAGTAGTTGACATCCAGAATAAAGCAAAAGCAGGGATCAAAGAGATTCGTTTATTATAAGATGATCCTCATGCTGCTCACCCTCCTCTCAAGGGGCTCCTCATGCTTAACTTCAGGCGCAGCGGCCCCAATCTAAAACTTGGACCAATTGTAGCATTATAGCATTGCCCAGAAACCTAGTGGGAACCGCCACAATGATCAACGGTAATAAAAAATAAACGATAATTCAGCCTTTTAACCAAGATATAACTGATGTGGTTTGTGCCATCAATGGTGACAAAAATTAAATGATAAATGAAAAAATATATACCTCGCATATGAGGTAAAAGATATTTTTCCAAACATCAAATAAGTCTTTATATGCTGGACAGTCCTATGCACAATCCAGAACAAGCAAATTGGCAAGAGTCAACAGAAGAACATCGAGACATCTCTTAGGCCCTGTTCGTTTGTTTTAGCGCTAAATTTTAGAGGCCTCTAAATAAAGAGAATCTAGTATTAAATAAAGTCTAATGACAAAACCTTTTTACAGATGGGTACATCTTTACGAGACGAATCTAACGAGCCTAAGTAAGCTATGTTTTGCTACAGTCATGCTACAGTAACCATCGTCTAACCACGGATTGCTTACCCTCATTAGATTCGTCTCGCGAATTAGACCAGGGGTTCTGCAGTTAGTTTTGTAATTAAACTTTATTTAATACTCTTAAATAATAAGATTCTTTTTTTTAAACCCTTCTAAATTTTAGACCCCTATGAAACGAACACCCCCTTAGTGTCCAATGCAGTTGATCAATCATATACCTCGATGTGATTTCCCTCCGGACGGAGTGATCAGCCTTCGCGTCGAAATGGCCGCTGTCCTGTCAAAGTCTTGGGGCGTGTTGATAGCCTGCACCTGATGAAATGTTAAAAGGTACTCCCTCTCTTTCATAATATAAGTAGTTCTAGCATTCAAAAACTTTGTCAAAATATAAGTAGTTCTCACTTTCCAATGCATTTGTCTCTTCTCATTCTCACTTCTCAATGCATCGTTTCATGTTTGTATCTCTATCTCTCTCTTCCTTCACTCTTCATTGTTTTCTGTGCCCATCACTTTTTTCACCTCTCCTTTCTGTGCCCAAACCTGAAACTGCATATAATTTGAAACGGAGGGAGTACTTCTAACATTTATTAGGGGAGGACAACACCCGCGAAAGCTGTGTGATAAAGGCTTTTCCAGATGCATCAAATATGTTATATTATGTGAGTGAGTTGTGGTCTCCAGCTTTGAGGAGCAATGAAAAAAGCGTTTAGAAGCGAGAGGATGGTCTCAACCAGTATTGAAAGAATTTGCAGACAGTAGAAAGCTAGGTTTGCAGTCTGATATTCAAACTAAAATCTTCAGCCAAAAATGACAAATAGGACAGTGAAGGAAGCACGGATGCATCAACGCATTTTCGAAACAAATATTCTTTGAAGTGCAAGTGATAAACTACCTGTAACAGATCTACTATCAACATAACAAAGAAATCTAACTAACAATGTTATCTAGTGTCTGGAAGTTACAATTACAATTCAATAAGCATATTAAAACTTAGAAAATGGATGGTAAGAACAAGGCCCTCAGCTTGACCGTCAAAGAGTTCTTTAAACACAGCTGATTTAAACGCGGCATGCATTTGTACCTTAAGATTTTGATTCCAGTTACCCATGCATGTTGATCCAAGCATGCATGATTAACAGCCAATCACCAATCCTTCCAAGAATCATCTGAAGATTAAATGTTACCACTTTCATGACAAATAGGACTAACCTCACAAAGTCACAAGCCTGTAAAAAGAGAAGATGATTCATTTTGGTGAATCATGGAGTGTATATGTTGCTGTACGGGCCGGACATGGGAGCTGCAATATTCCCGACGACCTCATCCATAATCTGAAAAGCGCAAGTAAGTTCAGAACGATTAACATCGGAACAAAGCTTAGAGTAAATACCTCAAGCGATCGGAGGCGTCGAGGATGCAGAATGTCAATCTGCTCAGCTGCCGGTACAATTGGTTGTGACATCGAGGCATCTGCTCAATCCCTGTTTGAAACAGTTCAAAAGACCTTTAGCACAAGTCCCAAGAAAAATTTACACTACAAAGTGGAAAAAACATCGCAGGTGAACCTTTTCAAACCTTGAGCCGCCCGAGGATGAGGTCGGCAGAGACGTTGACGCCGGAGAGGATGCAGCCGCGCGCAGAGCAGATGTCAACGCCGAACCGCATGCTCATCCCAGACGTCGTACACAGCTAGCGCAGCCCCGTCACCGTCATCACGAGGCTGCCCAGAACGCCTTCGCGTAGGTGCCGGCACAAGGATGCCGAATCCGGCGACGGATGCGTCCAGGAGAGCCGACCCCACATTGGACATCGGCGGCGATGGTCTGTGCCACTTCTGTTCTCCATGGCGACCTGCATTGGCGGCGATGGTCTGCGTCCAGGATGGGGCTGCGGCTGGGAAGAAGCAGTGGCGGCGCTAGGATGGGAGAAGCGACTGCCTGGCTGGCGAGGAGGTGCGGGAGGGGAGGGTTGTGCATTGTGCAAGGCGTGTAGGAGGTGATGAGGCGGCGGTGTAAAGAGGCCATGATCTGCACCTATGGAAACAGAGGCACAATTAGGGGAGGTGACGGAAAGAAAATCATGGGGAAAAGGAAGGAAGGGAAACCTGATTTGGGGGCGGCAAACATGCCGTGATCTCAGTTTAGGAAAGTAAAAAAAATCAATTACGACTTGGGGAACCGGCTAGGAAAGTAAAATGAGATGAAAGTAAAAAAAACATGCCGTGATCTCAGTTTAGGAAAGTAAAATGAGATGCAGAGCTGGAAGAAAAAATTGAGAGAACATGCAGACTTACCGCTAGGGAACCGGCTGGTGGATGCCCCGCCTCGTCGATCGCGTCACACAGCAGGCGATCGCAGCTACGCTCGACGATTGCGGCGAGCAGCAGGCGATCGTCGCGGCCACTTTACCCGATCGTGGCTTCCTCGACGATCGTCGAACAGCAGGAGATAGCGGCAGGCAAGGTTTCGTGGTGACCAGCAGGCGATGGCGACGAGCGGCAGGCTTTCTTTTCGCTAGATGGAAATTTTCTTTTCGCTAGATGGAAAGTAATGGTGCGATTTAAAATTATTTTCGCATGAAGATGGAAACTAACGATGCGAAAGATGGAAACTAACGCTGCGATTACCAAATAAAAAATGGAATGAATTTTCCTTTCGCTAGATGGAAAGTAATGGTGCAATTGAAAATTCTTTTCCCACGGAAGATGGAAACTAACCATGCGATTACCAAATCAAAAACGGAATTTACGCTGGCGGGTCGGGGTGGGTGTGTGGGTGTGTGGGTATCGAGTTTGGCCGGTGAAAAAAATTGCCCCGAAACGGTGGAGTGTTAACAATTTCAACGTAACAATGGTGTCACGCGTGACGCCCCTGCGTGTCGCATCACGCGATGTTAGCTCATCCGCGGTTAGGATGGTTTAGGGGTTGTGGGCCTAATCAGATCAAGGGTGGGTTTAGCAGAGGGTAAATAAGAATTTGGTAAGCCAACAATATGTAGGTGGTTCGTGCTTTATTAGTTTAGAAAAGATGGCTTGCGCCACAAAAATTGTTGTAATTAATACTGAGTCTACTAATTTTTGCTACATTCTTGCCTACTAATTTCCTTTCAAGTGAATGCGTACTTGACCGTCTTACATGTTTTTTTTTTTTTTTTTTGAGATTGATCGTCTTACATGTTGACAACCTTAATTTGCACAAGAATGACATATATCAAAATTAAAAGGAATAAACAAAACCATCAGATAAAGCACAATCCTCTTCATCATTTCCTTATCCGTTCTCTGCTCAGCAGATGGGCAGTGGCTCGCCGTTCCACTCCTTGAGGCACTCCAGGAGCGGGTCGATGTGCTTGCCCTGGTTGATGGCATTGAGCACCTTGTTGAGCTCCTCGCCGGGCGACCGCGTCTTCTCGCCGGTCAGGTACTCCGTCCCGAGCTCCTCGCGCACGAACCGGTACAGCGGGTACGAGCGGCACTCGGCGATCCGGTTGGGGATCGCCGCGGTGCCGTTCTCGACGGCGGCCCGCGCGGCCTCGACCGCCTTGGGCAGCGCGGCGCGCAGCTCCTCCTCGAACTGGGCGACCTTGGCGAACACGGAGGTATGGGCGTCGAACTCGGCGGCGCCGTTGGCGAGGGCGCGCCCCACGAGCACGTTGCGCAGCTTCTTCATGAGCGGGTATTTGGCGCTGCAGGGGTCGTCGGTGTAGGCGAACACGGCCTCGCGCTCGATCTCCATGAGCATGTCCTTCTCGCAGAACCACGCGGCGTGGAGGTCACCAGTGGAGTTGGTGCTCAAGTTCTTCTTGGCCACTGTCATCACGCAGCTCTTGACGGCGCTCTTGACATTCTCCTCGACGTGGCGCAGGTCGACGGCCTGGCACAGCGCGACGAGGAACGTGGACGACATGAGCTTGAGGATGTCGATGGCTTCCGCCGTCTTCCTGGCGGAGATGAGGCCCAGCGAGTTGACGTCCTGGTTGTCCTGCTCCGCGCTCTGCACGTGGTTGGTGACCGGGTTGCCCAGGAACTGCAGCTCCGAGCAGTAGGACGCCATGGCGATCTCGGCGCCCTTAAACCCGTAGTCCAGGCTTGGGTTCCGGCCACCCGACAGGTTGGACGGCAGGCCGTTGTTGTAGAAGTCGTTCACCACCTCGGAGAACTGCGCGAACATGAGCTTCCCGATGGCGGCGACGGCGAGGCGGGTGTTGTCCATGGACACGCCGATGGGCGTGCCCTGGAAGTTGCCGCCGTGGATCGCCTTGCCACGGGAGACGTCCATTAGCGGGTTGTCGTTGACGGAGTTGATCTCGCGCTCGATGGACTTCGTGGCGGCGCGGATGACCTCGACAGCGAGGCGCCAGTGGTGACTTTGTCAATCTCGAGGATTTGCCGGCTCGGTCTTCGAAGATGCTCATAGAGGTAGGGTTTGCGTATATGCGTGCGTTGTGAGTGTCTGAGTTGTACTGTGTAATCACAAAATATATACATTATTCGTATACACATTGCAGTGTCTCAAGGAGAACACGGGGAGGTACCAGAGGCAAGTGAGAGCGAGAGTCGTGAGGTGGTGACGAAGAACTTTGTTGCGTATAGAGGTGGTATGCGCTAGCTTAGGCCAACCGTTTGATTGTTAGTGCCAGTACCGCCCAATATGGCGAACCTGTAGCCCAAGCACATATATGTTTGTTCACAACAAGATGTCCGTTGTAACTTATCAATCTTGATATCAATCGTCTTAGTCTCCTTAAAGACATTCATATGTATACCTTGTACACACGTGCGTTCATAGATATTAGTGTTCATGTGTTTGTATATATTTTTGTCTTAAAAGAATAGTGATGGGTACACATAATCACATATTCGGAACAAAAGCACAAAATCTATAACAAGAGACGTAGTTAATCAAGACAATTTTAAGAAGACATATAACTAATTAAGAGACATTTATAGATTAGTGCTTGGTTCAATTGAATTCATGCCAGTGTCCCAATCATGCACACTTCGTGATGTGTTCAGCTGGTGAATGCAGCATATTGATTAAGCTCTTTTGCTGACTCAAGGAGTATGCAGTTACAAATTTGGAACCCTAATGACATTTGGTTTGTACTACAACTAGCGCATTTAACAAGTTATACTATCAACCTTTAGTCCATCAACTGTGTACAACATTTAACTTTGAATTCATCATATTTGATTGTGACATCAAACCATTCGTTCGGTGCATTTTCTATTCTTATTTCTGTTTATGACTGAAATATGGTTCTTAAATTTGTGTAGTTTGTGTGGTTTCGTGCTACAAATTGTGATCTGCAATTTGAATGAAGAGCCTAATTTGCTATCTGTGATGTTGAATTTACCCCAAGAGACATTATCAACACAACAGTATGTTCCATCTCTTCACCGTGGTTGAGTAATCTTATCGTTGTGCTTGTGTTCTTGACAGGAATCAGCTAGTTACATATATGGAATCAAAGCTCAAAAACCGTAATTATGCTATGTTCTTTCTTCTAGCAAAATGATGAAGCAGTGTTCAGAATATAGACGCTGCAATTGCCCACGGCAACAGTCATGCAACCTATCTTAGGATTACATGCATTGTTCTGTATGTTGCTGCGCTTCCTCATTTGAGGTCTTACTTTCATGGTGGTTGTAGTAACACGTGGCTAACAAAAGAGGACCCCACATTCATGTTCTAAAGACCTAAAAATCGTAACATTTACTGAATGAAAAAAGGAAAACTAACAACAATCTATTATGAATACACTAGTCGAAATTACCTATCTACATGTGTTTATAAATCAACCAAAATACCATTATATATGTTAGCCCAGCCATTACAATTATCAACCAAAATACTTGCAACTATGATTATTAACTATCGTCATAGGGCTGCAACGAATGCATAAAATTAGCAAAGAGAAAAGGTTGGTTCCCGCAGCTTGAAAGATCGGGCACATAAAAGACATGCTAATGAAAAAATAAAGAAAGATGATGAGGTAAATATAATTGCAAGATGATATAACATTATACGTAGTTAACAAAGTGTTATTGTAATACAGAGTCTTCTAATTTACTTTCTTGCCTACTATTTTCCAGTATGGGTATTGGCCGTCTTACATGTAGCCCCCTTTGCAGAGGAACGAACATATATCAAAATTAAAAGGAATAAAAAAACCATCAGATAGAAGCACAATCGTCTTCATTTCCTTATCCGTTCTCTGCTCAGCAGATGGGCAGTGGCTCGCCGTTCCACTCCTTGAGGCACTCCAGGAGCGGGTCGATGTGCTTGCCCTGGTTGAGGGCATTGAGCACCTTGTTCAGCTCCTCGCCAGGCGACCGCGTCTTCTCTCCAGTCAAGTACTCTGTTCCGAGCTCCTCGCGCACGAATCGGTACAGAGGGTACGAGCGGCACTCGGCGATCCGGTTGGGGATCGCCGCGGTGCCGTTCTCGACGGCGGCCCGCGCAGGCCTCGACCGCCTTGGGCAGCGCGGCGCGCAGCTCCTCCTCGAACTGGGCGACCTTGGCGAACACGGAGGTCTGGGCGTCGAACTCGGCGGCGCCGTTGGCGAGGGCGCGCTCGACGAGCACGTTGCGAAGCTTCTTCATGAGCGGGTAGTTGGCGCTGCAGGGGTCGTCGGCGTACGCGAACACGGCCTCGCGCTCGATCTCCATGAGCATGTCCTTCTCGCAGAACCGGGCGGCGTGGAGGTCGCCCGTGGCGGTGTTGGTGCTCAGCGTCCTCTTGGCCACCGCCGCCACGCAGCCCTTGACGGCGCTCTTGACGTTCTCCTCGACGTGGCGAAGGTCGACGGCCTGGCACAGCGCGACGAGGAACGTGGAGCTCATGAGCTTGAGAATGTCGATGGCCTCGGCGGTCTTCCTGGCGGAGATGAGGCCGAGGGAGTTGACGTCCTGGTTGTGCTGCTCCGCGCTCTGCACGTGGTTGGTGACCGGGTTGCCCAGGAACTGCAGCTCCGAGCAGTAGGACGCCATGGCGATCTCGGCGCCCTTGAAGCCGTAGTCCAGGCTCGGGTTCCGGCTACCCGACAGGTTGGAGGGCAGGCCGTTGTTGTAGAAGTCGTTGACGAGCTCGGAGAACTGCGCGAACATGAGCTTGCCGATGGCGGCGACGGCGAGGCGGGTGTTGTCCATGGACACGCCGATGGGCGTGCCCTGGAAGTTGCCGCCGTGGATCGCCTTGCCGCGGGAGACGTCGATGAGCGGGTTGTCGTTGACGGAGTTGATCTCGCGCTCGATGGATTTGGTGGCGGCGCGGATGACCTCGATCTGGGGCCCGAGCCACTGCGGCGACGTGCGGAGCGCGTACCGGTCCTGCTTCGGCTTCATCAGCGGGTCCAGCTCGCCCATCTTCTTGGCGAGCTTCATGTAGGAGCTGCCTTCCAGGAGGTGCTCCATGATGGCGGCCGCCTCGATCTGGCCCGGGTGGTGCTTGAGCTTGTGGGTGAGGTGGTCCGTGTACTCGGGCTTCCCGTTCATCACCTCGCAGAACACGGCGGAGAGCACCTCGGCGAGGACGGCCAGGACGTTGGCCTCGAACAGCACGGTGGACGCGAGCCCGGACCCCACGGCCGTGCCGTTCACCATGGCGAGCCCTTCCTTGGGCTGCAGCTCGAAGAAGCCACCCTGGATTCCCGCGATCCTGAACGCCTCGGCCGCGTTCACCTTGCTGCCGTCCGGCGCCACCGCCACAGAGTTTTGGCGGCCGGTGACGAGCCCCGCGATGTAGGAGAGCGGCACGAGGTCGCCCGACGCGGTGATGGTGCCCCGCAGCGGCAGGCACGGCGTCACGTTGGCGTTGAGCAGCTTCGCCACCGCCTCCAGGATCTCGAACCGGATGCCCGAGTAGCCCTGCAGCAGCGTGTTGATGCGGACGAGCATGGCGGCCGCGTCGCCTCGGCGGGGAGCACGTGGCCGCTGTCGCCGGCGGTGCCGAAGGCGCCGGCGTTGAGGAAGCGGATGAGCTCCCTCTGCAGCGCGCCGCCCTCCTTGGTGCGCCTGTGGGACGTCGCGCCGAAGCCCGTGGTGACGCCGTAGCTGTCGGTGCCGTTGGCCATGCTGTTCATGACCCAGTCGCTGCTGGCCTTGACGCGCTCGCGGGCCGACTCGTCGAGCTCCACGCGGGCCTCGCCGGCGCCGTTCGCCACGGCGGCCACCTTGGCGATGCTCAGGCTGGCGCCTTCGATCTTCACCAGGGGCTCGCGGTACTCGGCCACCATCCGCTTCACCTCGTCCAGGTGGCTTCCCGTCATATCCTCCGCCGCCTTGCCCCAGTTCAGCGGATCGGCGCGCGGCGCCGCCATACACAGACCGGCGTCACCGACGTTGGCTGCAGAGACGCGGCCGTTCTCGCACTCCATTGCAGATAAGCGCGGCAGACAATTCAACCAATGAAACTGAGCCGGAAATTGTTAGCTAGGATCAGTAAGTAGGCAATGTCCTGCTAATTTGGAGCTTGTTGTTGCGTGGTGTGTCTTGGACTTGGAGAAGAGCTTGCTTTGTGTCGCACTGGATGGTGCTGCTCTTCCTGAAGAGAAATGGGGGAGGAGGCTGGGTTTAAATAGGAATCGTCGGCGGCGCAATGGGGTTGGTTGATCGAAGGAACTGCTGCGAAGGGTTGGTGACTTGGTGTCCAGCAAGACGGCTTGTCACCCACCAGTCGTGTGTCTGAACAGCACGAGTGCCGCGTCGCGAGTCGCGACTATATTTTTCCCGGGGTCTGGTGGCGTGGAAATCGTTGAAATTTCGTGGTCGCCGGCCGGCGCTGGGGCGGAAGGCGCGCTCGGTCGCGCGGCCTGCGGTTGGTAAGTGGGGGGTTGGTGACGGCAGGGGTCCGTCCGTGCACTGTGTGCTCGCCTTCACCTGACGTTCCCGGGGTAGTTAGAGGTTACCTGCATGATTGTGTGATGAACTGATGGATTAAGACAGGGGCCGGGTCTCGCTTCTCAGATAGTGGTAGTTGGTCAAAATTTTTGGTACTTACCTGGAACAATTCAGCAATGAGCCCATTTTGTACTATATATGGAGCACGATGATGAGTCAAAACCAATGTTTTAAATAGCGGGCTAAGGGGTTTAGCGGCATGTCTCTAAAACAGCTAATAGCGGAGCTAAATCGGGCTATAGCGGGAGATAGCGGTTAATTTATACATGAACACAAATAGCGGTACATTACCTCAAAAGGCTATAGCGGGCTTTAGCGGCAGCTATAGCGGGAGATTTAAAACCTTGGTCAAAACGCATGCATTTGGTTTGAAGAGAACAATATATATACTCTGAAAGCTTGAAGTATGTTTGTATCATTGGGTGGGGTGAAGAAGATGCTAGGGCAACAGGTGCAGAGTCCTCCATTTGTTTCAACCTATGGACTGCTTGCCCATTGCAGTTTCCTAGAACTTTTTTTTTTTGTTGGCTTCATCAGAAATTTCTGCCCTCTCTTTTTTGAGAACGAGAAATTTCTGCCCTCTCGTTTCCTATTTTCCGGGTCTCGTCCTAAAGCTCTAGCAACCACTGATATTATACATGGCTATTGAGCACCTAAAAGGACAAGCACGATACTTAGAGGTTATTGGCATGATTGTGCGATGAAATGATGGAATAGGACAGGGGGGCCAGGTCTTGCTTCTCAGAAAGTAGTAGTTGGTCAAAATTTTTGGTACTTAACTGGAACAGTTTTCAAATCAGCAACGAGCAGATTTTGTATACTATACATGGAGCATGATGATGAGTCAAAACGCATGCATGTGTTTGAAGAGATCAATACACTCTGAAAGACTGAAGCATGTATTGTGTATATAGTATATCGTTGGGTTGAACAAGATTTCCAGTCAACAGATGCATGCAGAGTTCTCCTTTTGTTTGAACATACTCAGGATCGAGCGCGAATTGATAGATCCGCAGACCTAGCAAATTGTCATTGTATTTCCTCCTTTCCTTAATCAGAAATTTCTGACCTCATGCTCCCTTAATTTCTGGAACGTCCTGACGCTCCAGCGACCACTGATAACACGCATCGCTATTATGCACCTCGAAGAACAAGCACGGTAAGAATTCGTATTATTTAACTCATAGTGTGCGTTCTTCAGACTTGTGATCACTTTCTCTGAAGAAGACATGGGTCCGGTTAGTTTCCTATACACTAATCAGCATCATATGTTCACGTCCACGTGTTTTACAACATGTGAGAACACCGGGTTCCTGTTATGTCTGGCCATATGCATCATAGACACTAATTAAATGGAAGAGAAACTGCCGGAAATGTTACTTGTTTCTTTCATGAAGTAGGCAGTGGTAAACAACTTTCATAGTACTGAATAAAAACCAAACTGCTAAACATACAGAACAACAGCAGTGAAGTTCACTCGATAGATGCTTAGACCATTACACTACAGTTCAAAGTGTAACTGAGGAAATTACAACTGAACACTCCGCTCTTATTTCTTTATCTGAATTTCCCTGTCCCACTTTCGATTCGGTTATTGCACAGAAACTCATCAGAAAATGGCTTGCACAGCCATCTGGTTATGAGGTTATCGGTCCTGTCCATGTAATGTAAACCTGACCACATGATCTGCTTGACCTTACAATCCAAGTTGGAAGAAATGCAGTGGTCCGCAGTTCGAGTCGTGATCCTAATTCACACATATCGAATTAAGTAGTAGGTCCATCAGTGTGAGGCCACGGCAACGACGAGTCAACAAGTCTTCGTTATGTGAGGTCGGGAGAAGGTCTCCTACTTAAGCATATATTGCATGATTAATAATATTTTCCTATGGTCCTGGCATCATGTACATGAGGCAACGAAGATGACGTGAACCGGCACAGGGGACCAAGCTTTCATATATGCTCATGTGGCTTAAGCATGAGCACGCAAAGCCCTCCCCTCCTAATTCAGTTTGAGATCCAACTAAATTAAAATTTGGGAACAAATTATGTGCAACAGTTTATTTCGATGAGAACGTTTCGAAACACATGCAGATAACTTGCATGGTGGTCTGTGTATTTATGCGCCTAGTATTAACAATACAATAATTTTATTATCTTATATTGAATGTCTCATTAATCTAGTGCCGATGTTATTTTTCTATGACTATTATTTCTAGAACTCATTTTGATGAAGAAGAAAACAAGTGTAATTTATAAAAGTATATAAAGATTTTTTGGTTATTTTTCCATAATGGTCGTGGTGAGTAAATTTTGGACTATTTTTTTATAACGACGGTGATAGGTAATTTATAAAACATTTGAAAGGTATTTGAACTAATTGTTTCATAATGGTAGTGGTTAATTTTTTTCCTCCAATTAATATGGCAATTTTTAACATTGAGAGAGAATGTGGTTGCTCCTTTTCTTGGTCAAATTTAAGTTAGTAGAAGATGCATTTACCTTACTTCTTGGACAGGTTTATATTTGAACCTATCTTTGACTATACTGCATTTTAAAGTATGGTTCAATATGCTTTATTTTTAGAATTCGATTATAAAAGCGTCTTCAGACCATTATTTTTATTTTTTTTTGTTGCTTTTTGAAAAGGGTGATGGGAGCTTGTTTATGAAAATTCTGCATTTTTTGTCATCCGATTAAAGAGTTTTGTTTTCTAAAACCGTTCACCTCTGATTCCTCTGTCCTCCTTCCCCTGCAAGTGAAGAGCTCCGGTTCCCTCCTTGTTCCCATGTGCCAGGAGTTCCGCCGACATGTTGTAATTGCCACACTCTTTTTTGCGACTAAGAGAGAATTTCATTGATCACTCAGGAATAGGGTTACATTCGCGAGCAATTGTAGGCACCACACCGCAGTGTGGGTTGTACGTTTGGCCAGCTGCGTGCACTATTATTCTCTCTTAACGGCCCAGAAAACAACCTCTGACAAAGACCCACACATAGACCTAATGTCTTTTAACTCAAAATACAACTGGGAAAGAAATCTACCTCCTGACTTTAGGCTGGAGATAACCGAAGCACAATCAAATTCCAGCACACACCCACTCAGACGCCAGCATCAGGCCTTCAAGGCATGCGCGTACTTCCACCTCCTCTGCCGAGCGCATCCGAAACAGCACCCGCCAGGCTGTTAGGATTAACTTGCCCTCCTCATCTTTGATAATCACGCCGATCCTGGCAGGTCCTGAATCCTGATCAAAGGCGCCATGTACATTTACCATAACCCACCCAGCATCAGGTGGCTCCCATCGTAGCATCCTCCTGTTGATAGCATCATCCACAAGTCCCATCTTGTAGCAACCTGAAAACGATGCCACATGCTTCTTCCTCTTCCCATCCTTGAAATCCCGGGTTGTCGGATCTTGAACAGTGTATCAAAAGTAGCGGCGCAAGAAACCGATCGAGACCTCCACTGTAATTACCTTAGCATTGTGCACCACCTCATTCCTCACGTGCTAACATCTCCAGAGCAGCAGCACCACCTTACATGCCTCCTCATCATCAAGACCAGCAAGCAAGAAGAGTAGCCATTCCCCATCTGCACGCTGTAGCTGACCTTTGTCCAGCAATTGCCAATGTTCCCTCGTCGTTTCTCTAAGAGTGCGCACCAGAGTGCACACTACTAGAGCGTGGTGCTCTGTTTCTCCGGCTCCATACCACACAGCAAACAGGTGTTAGTAACTTCCAGCTTCCTCCGCCACTTATTGTATTTAGTGGGCAGTCTCTGCACAATGGCTCGCCAGATAAACACCCGCACCTTCTGCGGCACAGGAATCTTCCAAACTCGGTTCCACATTGGCATGTCCCCCCACGGATTAGAGCTCGACGACTGCCTCATCTCCTTTTCCCCTAGCCTCACCGCCAAGCGATAGGCGCTTCTCACGGTAAATTGTCCGGTCTTTTCATCGTGTCATCCAAGTACATCCTCCCTTTCCCGGTCCGGCAATTTGATGTTTTTGATTACCTCAATATCATGCGGCCAAAAGAATCGGTCCAGCAGCCTCATATTCCAGGCACCATCAAGGATGAGCTGCGACACGGTACGCAGCCGACAAGTGTGTGAGCATTCGCCTTCTCTTGCGTGAAGATCTTTGCCAACAATTGAGCATTGAGCTGTCCATTCTCCATAGCCTGACCCGTAGCAATTGTTTTCTCCATCTCTAGCCTGACACCGGTTTTCGGTTTGAGTCATCGTGAGAGACATACTGCCTTCAACGACCTATGTTGTGGAGTTTCAACATTTTCTTCCATTTCACGGACCGCGGATTTCTGGGCCCGCATCGTATATTTTGTTATTAAGAGTGCGGAGGTTCTGTACTTTTTATTTAGTTCATGTTTCACGATCTTTGTGATCGATTTCATAATTGATAACCTTATTTATTGATTGATACAAACTCTAGAATATTAATATATGTGTTTTACTTTTAAAAAAATAAAAAGAAGAAACTATATCTCTACGGTGATGCCAAACACTACATAGTTTATCCCCAATGGGCAGCATCTGTACTGTGGACATTGTGCCAACTAAACATTGGGGGACTTTGGCAGCTGGTTTCTTCGAGATGAAATGAAATCCATCTGGACAACACGCAGTGACTGGATCTTCAATGGCAAAGACCCTTCAATATAAATCTGCAAAGACAAGTTCAAGAGAGAATTCGCCTTGGTTATCCATAGAGTGAAGCCAAGATACCTTCCACAAATCAAAGAATGGCTAGAAACCTTAGCATAGCGTTTTTCCTTTCTTTTTGGTTTGTCTTTGAATATTCGTGAATTTTGTTCTGTAAACTCTCTTTATCTTCCCCTCCTGTTGCTTCTAAAAATAAAATGAAATCCATCCTGCATCATCCCTTATGATGGCCCTGATCTGTGCGCGGATCTTCTTCTAGGGCTAAGGTGCGGGGATCGCCAACGTTTTCTATGTGCTCATCGACGCAGAAGATGTGTCACGACGATTGGGTTGAAGGACCTAGAGGTGGCCGGAAGATGACGGAAGATGGTGGCAACCAGTTATGATGCAACTAGAGATTAGGCGAGACCTTGAGCCTTTTTGTTGCGATGGTAGCCATAGGTGGTTACTCAGCTGCAGAATAGATGTTTTTTCTTTTTGTTTGCTCTTTTTTCCTAGCCTGTGTGCAATTTGGAATGGAGCAATTTGTTTCTTTGTAATTCTATAGCTACATGCATCTTTTTGATGCAGAGGCTGGAATAATATTTTCCCGATTCTAAAAAAAAAATCCTGCATCATCCCCAGAAGAAAAAAAAAACTCGTGTGGGAGCGGACGCGGCTTGCAATTTCCAGATGCTTCCTACGGCCTGCCCAGTCCATCTTCACCAGGAAGGATGGAGGGGAGATTTGAATTGAGTCCACGCTCGGCCCATGCAAATACTTCCAACTGCCGGCCCATGTCTAAACTTTGAAATAATCACGCTTGGCCCAAAGCAGTAGACTGCATCACTCGTCTCTCTCAAAAAAAAAAAAAGTAGACTGCATCAATCCAAGCTTTTAAGGAGAAATATAAAAGAATGCCCAAAGCATTCACAATTATTGCATTTCTCATATTGATGAAATGGGTGAAATGATTATATTTGTTTTTGTGTTTGAAATACTAAGTATATATAATTGTCACACACGATTGCTATCTTAGAGGTGAGGACCCATCACCCACACGTTCAGATTTCTCACTATTATGCAAACAAATGGCGAAAGGCCGCCCTGCCTACACGTTTGCGAGCAAACTGCTTGGAGCAAAAGTAAATTCTACCTCTAGCAGATTTTTATTTTTCAATGTTGACATTGAGATAGTTGAGGTTTACCTCTCCAAGCGTTAACAAAAAAAAGGTCCGTAGGAAGTAGGCACCAAAACTTGAGCCTAAAAACCTAATACTTTCAAGATGAGTATCAGATACCTGTATTCATGTAAGTCCTATTAGCACTTTTGCAGTGTTACATTGTGTACATTCATGTCTCCATATAAGTTCATCGTAGGAGACAAGAAGTACTAAATTATTGTAATTCTAATTTAGATCAAACTATAGCAGCTTAATTAGAAAAGTGCAAATGTGAATGGATCCTTAAAATCTTCTTGACATCGCATAATACTGTCCACATTCCCCTATGGTATGAACTTTGCTCCTGGGCAGTTAATTAATACTAGCCAAACGTGTCCATTGCCAAGTTCCGATGTATTGCATATCCCATTCACCGAATGTAGGAAACAAAAAAGAAGATTAAAATGCGATAAATTGGAAATATTGGACCCACCTGAAATATAAGTAGGATATCTTATTTCTTAGGATCCAAACTTTCAATTTTCGCATTTAATCAAGTCATTTTCCTGCTTTTCACAGGGGCCTTAATCTTGAAGCAAACACACCAACTAACCAAAGAAGCACCCCAACCATCATCATCGTTCTGATCGATCTTCAGCTTTATAAACCACATGCTTAAAATTTTTCTAAGGCAGTAAGGCGACTGCATGTGAAGTTGTTCCCTAGCATGGCTCACCAACCCCCAGTTGCATGCTTTTTATCCCCATGTGCTTGTCCCTTTTCAGTTTTCACATACACGCTGTGAATGAGCAGACAAATCATTCACCATCTTTACAGATGCCATCTATTTAATCTATATAAGGTCGCAAAAACCTTGAAGTTCGAATATATGTAAAGAGATGTCAATTCTATTTCGTCGGCACAAAATTAAACGGCTCCTTGTTGGCCAAAGGGATGAAGAGATCTGCCAAACTCATTGACCTAAAACTACCTACCTCAAAACCTTCGGAGAACTGGTCAGTATTAAATTTCATCTAACCTGTCATATTCAGGATTTCTAAGTAACTTTTGTGTCATTTTGTTGTGCCTACCTTGCATGATTTATAATCAGTCAACCTGCCCTTCCTGTGTCTTTCATCTTATGGAGTCATTTCTTCATGAGAAGACAGAAGTTCAGAATATTGGTCAAGGATTCAGGCATCACCGACAGTTCCTCTTTCATTTTTTTAGGGACGGCTCCTCTTTAACAGGAGGCATTCATATCACGTAGCTTGTGCAAGTTTTTTTTTCATCTGATCGCACGATACCACGCTGCCTTTATGTCTTTCATCTGAAACTTAGTTTGTGTGTTTTATTTGGTATCTTTTATCATCACTTTGTATTGTGCATGTAGGAGGAGGTGCTACAAAAAACTTTATTCCAGCACTTCTATATATTGAAGCAAAGGTAGGGATGACTTTTCTGATTATCTATAACAAACATAGAACTAATTCTGGACAAGACAAACGTTTCTAGGTCAACAGTGACAAGGATGGCTTGGAAAATGCTACAGAAAATTAAGACATGATTAACGTTGTAACTGCATACTTAATTGATTAGACCCCTTGGTCACCTCTAACTTGGCAATCGACACGTTTGGCTAATGGTGGCTACATCGGAACATGATCACCAAATTTCGAGAGGTAGTACATATATCTTGTCAATATTATCAGAATTTTTCATGACTTTTTGGGAGTGGCTTCTGTGCATGGGAGTGCTAGAGCCCCTAAGATCCTCAGCACACCTGATGATATGCTCTCGTGGCTACCTGAGAGCTCACCCACGTATTAGTCATACTCCTTTGGGTCATCGCTGAGAATGACGGTTTCGAAAACGACGTCAGGTTTAATGCTCTGCTAGCTTTGCTTTGAGTAGTGATTGAGAAAGCTTAACGATAAAGGTGCCGGGACCGAGGAAGAAGACCTGATTGCTCCAGCCCAGGAATCTCATGTATATATATTTTGCGTGTGTGTTCCATCGATCTCCATTACTGGATCCTTGCATAGTTGCATTGGCTAGCAGTCAACCCGTTCCATTGGTCTGGGGCCTATGTACTAATGTACTCCTAGTATGGTAGAATATATATGCCGAGTGTTGGGTATCATCTTGAAAGCAGGTCCCTAGCTACCATGAGCCGACAGTCCCCTGTACTCTTAATATAACCTGCTAGGCTAATGTTACTACGGATTGGTAATCTTGAACACATTCAACTGTTGCTTGACCAAATTTAGGCCTGTCATCTTGTAAAAAAATTGACAGATAATAGCATAGCGGTAACAGTTCGGCAACAGTATTAATTTGTTGCTACTGGGGTATATGTTCAAATCCTGGTAACAGTTCGGCAACAATATTAATTCGTTGCTGCTAGTATACGTTCAAATCGTGCTGTTTCTTGAGATATAGGGCTTTCGCAAGGCTCCATCATCAATCGGCAAAGCTTCTTTTAGTCTTAGGGACTTGATTCATAGAGCGAGATAGCTGACCGTCGCTGGGTCAACAAGCAAAAGGGATTCATACTAAGCATGAGCCTTTTACAAGCCATGTGTTTCTGCCTTGGTCCAGACTCCAGACTCAAGCAAAATGCGACAGCACGACAACAAAACACCAAACTTAAGATATGTAGTACTCCTGCAGAGCGGGCGCTCGCTGAAACCCAACGTGTGTTCATTGGGCTCTGCAAAGTATTCCACGCTGCGCCCTAAAAAAGAAATCATTTCCGTCTCTTCTGCTTAGGACTGGAAATGAGCCGAAACCCAGCGAGCCTAGCTACCTGCTCAGGCTCGAGCCGCCCACTCCAGCCGGGCTCAGGTCGAGGCCAAGATTGCATTCTTGCTCGCCTCTAAGAGCAACTTTTTTTTTTTTAGAAAAAGGAAATAGTTTCCCGTCTCTAAAAGCAGCTTAGTTTCTCAATAATCTCTTTCTAATATGGAGCTATTGAGATGCTCCCAATAACATTTTCAGGATATTGGGAGAGGCAACTCCTGCAGTCTCTCAATAGCTTCCTCCCAATAAGAAAACGTATAAATATGATTTGGCTTTTAAAACAACAAAAACATATTCTGTTTCTTCCACCTTGACATCCAAGGCGCCGCCGTCGGCAGCCCTGAACGTGGGTGGGCGGAGCCCCAATCGTCGCGTCGTCCAGAGGCGGCGCGACCACCGTGTCAGGCCACGTCAGGTCGCCCAAATCATCTAGATGGGGTTGTGTCTCGACGAGGTTGGGCAGGACTGGGCGGCGCAAGCTCGACGTAGGCCGACATGACATCCGCGCCGTGTGCACGCAAAGTCCACTGCGAGCTTGAATCGACCACCGTTGGGTGCTGCAACCATGGAGGAGCGATGGAAGGAAGGAAGGCGGCGCTCTAACGAGCTCGCGGCACGGGCGCGGGCTAGGAGGGGTCGAGCGACGGCTGCATCGCGTCAATGTCGGCGTCGGCGACGGCGCCGTGTCTGGTTGAGTCAAGGGCGGTCGCCGGCGTCGCGGCACGACCGCTGGTAGGTAGGGGTTGGGCGGCGGCGGGGGCGCGACGGCATCGCATCGGCGTCACGGGCCAAGGCAGCTCGTCGTCTCGCGCGCAGGGAAGGCGGCTTGCCGTTGCCCGCTCTGGATGGGCTAGGCTCGCCGTTGCGCGGCCGGTTTGGCCTTGATTTGGGCGGCAGCGAGGCCAAATCTAGATCAATCGGAGCGGGTGGACCTCGTCGCATCCATGGATTGGCGGGGCAGAGGTCTCCGGCAGTGGCGGCGCGACGGGGTGCGAGCGGGAAGACAAGCCAGGGTGGGGAAAAGTTCCGCACATAGGGAAGGAAGGGTGGGGCCTGCCAAAAACTGGTATTGGGAGGGGGAGGAAAGCCTTCCTCTGGAGGGAGAGGGCTGGTTTTGGGGAGATGAGAATAAATAGGGAGTTTTTTGGAAGACTATTGGAGCAAGTTTTTCTTTTTCCTTAACATGATCGCCAGAATGAGTGGCATCGTACTCGTAAGCTCACTACAAGATATTTTCTTTTTCCCAACAGTGTTGTGTGAGTGGCCGACATTTTATCTTCTCCTAGCTATTGTTTCCCAATGGCTGACAGTGTCTTAGTGCAAATTCACATCTTTCCCTACAGTCTTAGCAAATTACCTACAATGTTATTACCTACAAACTCATCTCCCACAGTTATGCTAAATAAACTATGCACTGTTGGCCACTAACAGTTGAACTGTCGGGAAATACCTCTTTTCTTGTAGTGGCTTTAACTACTATAAATAAAGCAACAAGATTTACATGCTGTTCGAGCTCTATCATTAGAATCTTGCTCATGGTTCGATCGAGCCATATGTGTCACGTAAACCTATATCCCAACTCCCAAGCAACATCCAATCCTATTTCACCACAAGATCTTCTAGTTTCTGAGTATTTGTTTGTCCTTCCATAGAAATTTCCTTGAGTCGCCAAGTCCTTCTACAGAAATTTCCTCGAGTGGCCATTTTACTAGGAACCTGCGAGAGTTTAAACGAAGTAGAAAACAAAAGTTCACCGTCGGATTATTCCAACAAAATAATTAACTGCCCACAGTTAGTGAATGACATATATGAGTATAGCTGGCCATATGGGCCATGCTAAAAGGGCCGATCCGCGGCCCACTAATTTTGGTTCGGTCTGAACACGACACGGGCCGGTGCGTGAGTGGGCCGTGCCGGCCCGTAGCCCGCCTAGGGTCGTGCTTGGGCCTAGGCGCAAGCCCACCGTGCCGGCACGGCACGGCCCGTTTAGCGGCTGGCCCGTTCAGCCCATTAAAAAATCAAAAAAATAAGAAAAAAAATACATTTTCAGCCTAGGCCCAGCCCGGCACGGCACGGCCCGTGTAACACGGCTAGGGCTGTGCTTGGGCTTGAAGTGAAGGCCCGTGTGCCGGCCCGGCCCGGTCCGTTTATTATAAAGGCCGTGCCGTGCCTCTTTCTCAGCGGCCCGAGCCCGGCCCGTTGGCCAGGACTATATATGAGAACTGTCAAATAAATGAAAACTCGACCGGGCATTTGAGAAAAGTTGTAAAGAAACTTAATGCTGCCCTACCGTTCGTAGAAATGCAAGCAGTGAATCATGGAAAACTTATAAGCAGCTATAAATGACACATCAAACAATATAGACAAAGTGTTCCAGTCGAAGAGGCCGAGTGTGACCATTGCAACTACACAAAGAAGCAGTTTGACCATTGCAATTACACAAAGAAGCAGGTTCTCTCTCTCTCTCTCTCTCTCTCTCTCTCTGGACTCTTGTAGCTTGTCAGGTGATGATCGAGATGCATGGAGGTGGACATCCATGTCCTTGTTCACGCCAATAATTTTGATTACGATCCTTTTGGCCCAACCAACCAACTCGATCGCTTCTCTTCCAAATGTAGGACGTACTTCCATGAACTCCTCCATATCCTGTTCAGAGGAAAAACAATCCCATGACCCAGTGAATCAACGCGCAACAAGACAGGTCACTAGTAACGTACCAGCTATTAGTATATGTCGTGCTATCTCCAAGCAACCAACTCAAACTATTTTTCATACACCACATACCTAGTTTTTTTTTTTCTTTTTTCTATCTCCAAGCAACCAACTCTACCAATTTTTGATACACTGCACATCTAGTATATTATTTTCTTTTTCTATCTCCAAACAACCAACACTATCAATTTGTATACCCAGCATACCTAGTATATTATTTTTTTTTCTTTCTCCCTCTTTTCTCAGGTCTATGTTGAATCAACTGTGCAACTGCAGTAGACAGTAGTAGCAAGTGCTAATTATCTCATCCTTCAAGGGTCTTGGGTTGGTGGTGCACAGAGCCCGGAATAACTTAACGGGCTGCGAATGGGACCGAACTGATTGACGATCTTGCTCCAACTACAGCGTTCACTTAACATGCTCAACTTAGGGCGTGATTGGTTCACATCTGAACGTGGCCTGGCTCGCATCTCAGATGCAGGCTCCTGCCAGCCAGGCCCGGTAGCTGCACCATCAGTCTGTTCGGTTGCCGTATGCATGCATCCAGGCTACGATAGAAACGGTGTTCGGTTGCCTGCTTCCGGGTTTCCCGCTCTCACGAAGATGTCTACCTGCACGCACCATCTGCACCGAACGAGCCAGGCTCGCCAGAAACGAAAACTGATTTCGTTTCTGGGGAGCCAGGCTGCGCCAGCTCTTTTGCATCGCCGGGGCCTGGCCCGAGTTAAAATGCAGGCAACCAATCACTGCGATGCTGCATGCCACGGGCCAGGCTAGCCTATATGCAAGCAACCAAACACGTCTTTAATGGACCTATGAAACAAGCGTGTCCATATCATAGTTTTCACCAAGTATTTGAACTCACTTTTATACACAGATAATTTTATTTTATCGAGATAATAAATATGCTAGCCTCGACATCCAAGGATTTGAACTCGCTAGCTACCTTAACTTTAGCCAATGAGCAGAAGCTAATTTCTCTGTATAACACTATATATGAATACGAACCTATATTATTCTAGCCTAGGACTTTGGAACCTCTGATATCATGTCTAGTTCTTTGACACTTTATTGAAATAGTTGGGCATTCATCTGGATCAAAATAAGTATGATATCTACCACATAGAATCGGATACCAAATGTATAAAAACTATACAATTGTAGTTTCAAAATAAAACTGTAGATACTTCGATCGCCACACATTCTTACATCTAAAACTAAAATGGTAATACAAATCAAGAGGATGCATTATCTATAGGTCAATCTCAAGAGAATTAGTCCGCGAGAGGCTCTACAACCTTTCGTTAAAGTTAATGACTAATCCCTCTGCTCTAAAAGGAGTGACACTCTGGCTTCGTTGAATTTGTTTTCTTCAAGTACTTGACCAATGATTTCTATATATTCTATCAACTTTAACAAAGTACATATTATATTACAAAGTTTTTTCCCATCGTGAATCTAAAAAGATAAATCTCATGGTGTTCTAATTGATTGACATCGTAGAATTTTTTTTGTCAAAGACAGGAGAAAAAACATAGCAAACCAACCAAAGCTTTTGGAAGGGAGTCAATTGTTCAATTAGATGTTAGGATGACATGTAAGACCTAAAGCCCACTAGTTAGCCTCAATCAGTGGATTGAATCGAGAGTTACTTAATGATACAGTATACTAGTCTGATTTCAACTATCATGAACGCCAATAACTTTCTCTAACCTGTATGGTTCAGATGACTTTTGTTTTACAATACAATCTTTAACATCCAATAATCTATAGTACATCCTTAAAATAACATGTAATACCGATTTTTTGGAGTTAAATGAACATAAAGACCTAGAAAGATCACCATCGAAAGTCTGATATAAATAGCAAGTTTGGAGTTATCATTAATGATTTGTACGACCGCAATAGTCAAATACACTTTAACTAGAATTTAATAACATCAATATATAACTATGCAAAATACAATAATAGCATGTAATACCATCCCCATTAATTAATTTAGGGTTTAGGTTCATTGTGGCGGGAGTACGTACGCCACCTTATAGAAACACAAGAAGCATGTCAACATATCGATGAGATCAAGATGGTGCATTACAAACAATTTAGCTCAAATAGTTAGGGGGGAGATGGCTGGTGGAAATGAAGCACCGGCTGAGGAGGATTTGGAGTGGTAGTAATTTGCTAGACATAGCATGCTGCTAGCCGCAACTAATTAATAAGGATTTGTGTAACCCCATTGAATAGTATAATCACTGGAATTCGGTAACGGCATCTACCAACTCAACCGATGTCAATGATACGCGCACATGGCACTTTGGATAAGGTCTAGGGTTATAGTGAGGGAGAAGTAAGTTGACATAACAATGAGATGAAGATGATGCACTATGAACATATGAATAACGAATAAGAGAACATAAAAGAGACAACACTTATATACAATGCTAGACGAAAGGTTGGTGTAATACATTGAAATCAAATAAAATTACTTAAAAAAACCTTAGTGGATTTTGAAGCTCGTTGTGTTCTGCTGCTCAGCATTACGGGTTGCAAGCTGTAATACCAGGAACCGGATGGTACGAGGGGTTGAAATGGAGACGCATGACGGGAAAGGAAGCCTTTTGCTGTCTTTCCTTTTACTTCCTCCCTCCCTTCTCCCCCTCCCCCTCACTCATCATTCTCAGATCTCTCTCTCCCCCTTCCCTCCCTTTGTCTCTCTAAATCCCACCGTTCTCACATTCTGCCGCCCGACCTCCCGGATCTCAGCGCCCTTCCTCGCCGACGTTCTTGCCTCCGTGCTCTGCGGTCCTGTGGAAGCGGCTGCCGGGGTGATCCGTGGCCGGTGTCGAGCCCGCCGCCTCAGCGGGGCGGGTTTGCCGGATGTTTGTCACCTTCTGATTCATCCGGACCCCGGATCCGCCGCAAAGGCGGCGCCTTTGTCGGCTCTCCGCGCCATGGAGGAGGGTTTGGTTCATCGGCGGTGAGGCTGGCATCTGGCTTAGTTCTCGAGTTGGACTAGTCAGGAAAGGCCTTGAGGAAGCGCGCAGTTGAGCGGCAATATGAGGAGACGGGCACCGGAGTACCGGCGCCCGTCGCGCCGGCGGCTGCCTGGGTGGATCTGGTGGCTACTCGGGATCTTCCTCCTCGTCGGCCTCATGCTCTTCGTCTTACACCACAACCAGAAGGAGCAGTTTCGGCCGCCTGTCGTTGTAAGTGCCTCAAACTTCTTCGGGTTGCTTTCCGATTGCTCAATTCTCTGAGATCTTCCGAAAGATCACTGCCTTATTATTTTTACTGGTGAAGAATTATGTCGGAATTTAAGCTTTAAGGTGTATTTCTGTGTGTCACCTGCGTATTGGGTATTGATTAGCACAACAATTGGAGATCTTTTGAATGTACGCGGATAATGTTCATGTATTCATGTTTTGGACTTGTAGCTGTGCAAGCTGAATGTTAGCTTTGCTAGTAGAGAATACATTAATGTGCTTGGCGGTAGGCTGTTGAGCTTCACAGCACAATTGTCCACCTAGATATTTTATTGCTATGGTTCAGTATCTGATCTGTAAAACGGCAGTATTTTCTATCATGGAACTGTAGTTGTCACTTGCTGTTTTATTGGTGGGAAGTATTTTTGGTTAATCATGGTTGGTTGTTAGAAATGGCGAACATGGTTTACAGTTTTAGGAGTTGGTGTGGAATGATAGATAGGCTGTCTCTGGACTTTTTTGGTGATCTGTTCAAGTATTTAGGTAGGAAGTCATTCTCGCAGGGTGGCCTTCCACCTCCCCTGCTGATAACAAATACTATCCACGTTACTACGTACTAGGAAGGCAAATGCTTCTGAGAAGAAGACAACATACAACTCAAAAGATCTAATCCATATTATTGTCAATATACTTTGATAAATGCAATTGGTTTATTAATGGTCTACATGTCGGTAACTGCATTCTCCAAAAAGAATGGCATTCGACTGTCATCACTAATGTTCGTGATTTCTTTTATTTTTATTATTATTATTTTGGCGCCAAGCGACTTCCAGTAACGCTCCTTTATATCCTTGGAGATTCTGATAACGCTAGAAACGCAAGTCGTTTCCACTTTTATTTTGTAATATTTAAATTTCACGGAATAGATTGAGTCTCTTCAATAACTGCCTGTGGGATAAATTCCTACACGTGGTACCTGCTTAATATCAGTTCCTTGGAACTATTGAAGAGAGATCAGGTGAAATCTTTGATAGAAAAGGATACTGTTGAGATATATGACTATATGAGGCCATATGGTTCTAGCTGGTACGTTAATTGGTATAATTATTCTTACAGGTAAAGGCCTCGTGTTAGGTGGTTTTTGGAATTCAAATTGGTAATCCAAATATGAATTCTTTGCAGCATCAAATAAAGGCTGCTAGGAAACGATAATATTTATTAGCTGTTAGGTTGTCTGTACATTTTTTTTAACTTCAAGGAAATATTTATTGCCATTGTTCTACCAGTGCCAAGTGGAAGTACGTGTAGATGCAATAAATAATGATTAAATGAGATTTCTATAATTGTTCCCTAATTATGACTTGATAGATGTTAATCAAACAGAGAAAAATCATGTTTTAATGATATATAGAAGATAAGAATACATGAGTAAAATTTGCTAGTGATCATGATACTAATTATAGGACAATGCATCCTCTAGTGGTACTTGGATAAAAGAAAACATGTTATGCAAACTAGAAATTAGATTCTCATCCGTGGTCTTTCCTGTTCCCTTCATCTATGATCTCAAGATAGATCTGTTGATGCATTTAGTGTTGTGGCCCTGATAAGGAATTACTGGTATAGGTCACTCAGGGCTTGAATTTCATAAGGAATTATGTTTAGTAATTGCTTTTAGATTTTTCCAGTTCATATCATGCTAATACGCGTGAGATGTACATGCCAATATCATACTAGGAGAGGAAAAGTATATATGTTCGTGAATTATAGTAGCACCTAACATTTTTGTTATAGAAATATGTTTTGATTCTTAGACTGGTTCAAACTTTTAACACTAAAGTATGTTATCAATATTAAGAATTTATCATTCCATAGTTCATGCAAACAAAGAACAAAAGCATTGGGTGTATGATTATATAATTTTCCTTACCGTTACTTTAGTAGTTTAAAAAATATGATACCCACCCCTTTGAAACTATTGAGTTGATTAATTTTGTGTTAATCTTAAGTTCCAATTTATTCATACCATCTTCCCCGGAAAGTGTTGCCATGATATTGAGAAGATTGTAGTTCCAATTTATTCATACCATCTTCCCCGGAAAGTGTTGCCATGATATTGAGAAGATTTTAATTTGATACGGACATCACCAGGTCACCCGCATTCAATGAGTACATTAACTATGCTGTGTGGATGGACAGCATAAAACGTTAACCTTTCTGTACCTTATTCATTGTAGTTCAAAGATTGAATTCGTTTGGAATAAATCTTGATTTACTGTTTCTTCTGTAAGGAAAAGTCTCCCTTCCATTTGCATATTTAGTCCCTGTCCACATTTTCTCATGTTTTTTCTTTTGACTTGTTTCAGGATAATGATTCAGAAATTGAGGAAGTCCCTCGTGAGAAGGTGAATTTCACAGAAGAGCTTTTGAGTAGCACGTCATTTGCCCGCCAGTTGGCAGATCAGATGACTCTAGCGAAGGCATATGTTATCCTTGCAAAAGAGCATGGCAATCTTCAGCTTGCATGGGAACTTAGTTCCCAGATAAGGAATTGTCAAAGAGTGCTATCTGAGGGGGCTGTTAGTGGGAGAGCCATCACTCAAGAAGAAGCCCATCCTATAATAAGCCGGCTAGCACGGTTGATATACAAAGCACAGGACTCTCATTATGATATCAGCACAACAATAGTGACATTGAAGAGCCATGCCCTCGCACTGGAGGAGCGTGCGAAGGCAGCAATTGTTCAGAGTGCTGAGTTTGGTCAGTTAGCTGCAGAATCGTTACCCAAAAATCTGCACTGCTTAACTGTGAAACTGACAGAAGAGTGGCTTCGGAACCCGATGCATAGGAGTCGCTCAGAGGAGCAACGGAATTCCACACGTTTGGTGGACAATAATCTGTATCATTTCTGTATATTCTCTGACAACGTGCTGGCCACTTCGGTTGTTGTCAATTCTACCGTCTCCAATGCGAATCATCCTCAGCAGCTTGTGTTTCATGTGGTCACAGATAGAATCCATTTTGGTGCAATGTGGACTTGGTTCCTAATAAACGACTTCAAAGGCTGCACTGTTGAGGTCCTCTGCATAGATGAGTTCTCGTGGTTGAATGCTTCTTCATCTCCTCTGGTCAGGCAGCTAGCTGAAGTGGAAACTCAGAGTTACTACTACTCAGCCGGTTCCAAAAATCTTGAAAGAGAAATAAAATTTCATAACCCAAAGTTTGTTTCTCTGCTGAACCATTTGCGGTTCTACATTCCTCAAATACTCCCCAACTTGGAGAAGGTGGTATTTCTCGATGATGATGTTGTGGTGCAAAAAGACTTGACACAGCTGTTCTCCATAGAGCTGCATGGCAATGTCATCGGAGCAGTGGAAACCTGTTTGGAGTCATTTCATCGGTATCACAAGTATCTCAATTTCTCACATCCAACTGTCAGTTCCAAAATTGATCCGCATACTTGTGGATGGGCTTTTGGAATGAATATCTTTGACTTGATAGCTTGGAGGAAGGCAAATGCCACATCAATGTATCATTATTGGCAGGAGCAAAATTCTGACCTATTGCTGTGGAAGACAGGTACGCTTCCTGCAGGTCTTTTGACATTTTACGGCCTGATGGAGCCGTTAGACCGCAGGTGGCATGTCTTGGGTCTGGGGTATGATTTAGACATAGATGATCGGTTGATTGAGAGTGCTGCTGTTGTGCACTATAATGGAAACATGAAACCCTGGCTGAAGTTGGCTATTCGCCGTTACAAGTACATATGGGAGCGGTATGTCAATTTCTCGCACCCATATGTTAGAGAGTGTATGTTGCATTAGAAAATCTGCAATCTGTGTTCACCTTCCATGTTATCACATACCATTGGAATACTTCAATTCACATGAGGTTGCTTTCAGCTCCTTATTTAAGGTATCTTTCAGAGGTAGAATATATACTCAAGAGACAGCATCAAAGAAGTCAACTATTAAGTTTTCTTTTTGGGTTGGGGGGAGATTCATTTTGGGGTGAAAATAATTCCTTTGCAGGTTTTTACATACAATTTGGACTGGAAATTTAGCAGTCTAACCAGATCATCTGGATAGATATTGTAAAAGAGATACAGTTATTGGATCAATGGGTCATTTTTTGAGATGTTAGGAAATGCCAATTGCCAGTTCAGCTGCAGAGTCACTGGTGTTACATTCTTTCATAGAATCTTGTTTTATACTGGTGAAGATTCCCCTTTCTCCTTGTATAAATATTTGTTTTCATATTCTTCATACAGTATGAACCCAGTTGACCTGGAGAAAAATGGAAGGAATTGAAACCATTTTGATGTGTAGAAGTTGAGTTTCTCATAATCAAACGCTGTCACTAAACTTTCCAATGATGTTTTTTCTAAGCTTGATCTGTTGCAGTATTTGAAGTTCAATATTACCTTTATGTTATGATGGCACCGCAAAATGTGATGATTTTTCATCTGTGGTTGCGGAAAGTTTTATACAAATGAGCATAACCTATAGCCCTTGAGTTGGAATGAAATAGAGCTGTGTTGGCGTTTCTGCACGTAGGCCTTCATCTGTTGCAGTACTATAGATGGGAGTCTTCTCATTACCGACATATGTATCCAGTTGGATAGAGCTGTTACTGCCGTTTCTGCACCGACTTCATCCTGCATTTTTGGGTTGGCTTTCTTTGGTTAAGTTTTACTTTCTCAAAGCAAAAATACCAGCAGTAACACTTTCCAGATACCCCCGTGGATGCTGCAGATATTTCGCCCTACTTCCACGAGCAGCATTTGATGCTGGGTAACAAGCGTGTGACTGCGCTCAGGTAAAAATGCATGTAAGTAGATCCAGATCTGGTCGGCAGCGACACATCGAAAGCTCACTTTTCATCTACTGCCATTGCATGAAGCGAATGGCAAGACATCTCATATGTTACAGCGACACACAGGCAGCTCCGTACCTGGAAAGGCTTCAGTCGTGTGTCCCCGATTTCTGCTGTTACGGCAGCGAATGGTACCACGTTGCCTAGTTGTCCCGGTGTTCGATTACAACTTTCGAAGTGTGATCCTCTGTTGAATGATGATTGCGAGAAGAAGGCATGGCAGTGTATCCATTTGTGTTGCGAGAGGTGGCGGTGCGGATAGTGATCATACTTTCAAGCTATATGTTCGCATTGTTCTGTGGTGAAACCGAAAAGTTGAAATCGAGCGAGCATCACATTTCTTCGTCTCACTTAGATTGTTCTCGGTGTTGACGGAGCTTTAGTTTTCTCCCTGAAAAACAAAGCCAGTTTCTTACTGCTGCTGCTTCAACCAATATAGAAAACCGCCCCGTATCGCTATATTTTCAGAAAACCTTAAACAAGCGTACAAAATTCTGTCGGTGAATCGATGATCAGCTCTAGCCCCTGCACTCCAGACCCCATTAGCTTTGGAAATAGGAGGAGCAGTGTTACCACTGGATCCTGACATATATCCAATCAATTACGATCTTGAACAGGACTTGAGCAATCAGAATTCAGGTCAAGGTGTAGTCAAGAGGTTGGCCTTGCCTGTTGCCAGTCGAAATTTATCAGTCATCAATCACGTTTCTGTCACTCTGTGGCCCACCATATGGGCTCAAACGCTCAACCTATCAAAAGATTTGCAGGTAATGCTGGCAATTACAGCAACGACCATAGATGTTTGAAGGACGCAGATGCGAAGACTGAAAATAAGCACTAGCCAATTCTTCTTTTGGATGAATCATGAATGTGCTGAATGTTCAAAATGATTGAAAAAGTTCGCATACATTGCATAGCAAAAAGTTTGTGTAAAATCAGAAGAACAACGAAGCTTCCTGTGAGTCACAAGTCACAAGACAGTGGAAGATAGATTCTTGTTCTCGTTGTCGGTTTCTCTGTTGTTGAGCACTAGTTGCAACGATCACAGTCAAAGTGCAGTCTGGTGGCCGTACGAGAACAAGCGACTACTTGCCTACTTGTACATATATATAGTACACAACCCAAACCGTTGCTGCGACAAGTGCGTCTGAACTGCGCGTCACTATTGTCAGCATGAATACCGATATGATAAACTTTTCGAGGAAGAAAAACCTTGAAAAGCATCTACTTTTGCTGGGATTCAAATCTTCATCAACTTTTTAGAGGAAATTCTCATAGTATCATTTTGCCAGTTCCATTATTCTTGCATTGCATTACTTTGTGTGCTTCTATTCTATAGTATTGAAAAGACATACTCCATTAAAGTTTGCATTTTTTTTTCCCTTCCATTTGGTTAGGACGTCGTTCTCGTACAACAGCACAAACGGTACAACTATCTTTTATCCCCACGTGGATTGCAAGGTCGCACTCAGCAACAATAGTATATAGCAGCCTTGTGTTGGTTGCATACTCTTGTATTCAAGGAATCAACAACCATCTTTGACAGGAGATATGTTTTTCTTCCAACAAACCGTCGTTTGAGCGCCCTAGATCACTATATCTATCATATGAATTTACCTCTACCTATTGAATCGAACGAAACCTCATGAATTTGAGATCAAAATGCTAGTGTTGCAATACCGAGCTCGCTGCAAAGCCTGCAACAATAGATGTGAAATTCATAATTTTTTATGAGTTCAATATAAATATAGTGTATTTAAATTCTTCAGTAAACAGTTAGTATCACCTAATTCTTACGAAAGTCTGAGAATTCAGGTTTACTTAATTGGTTCAACTTTCGTAATATTCAATTGGCTAAAACCAGCCCTCTAGAATGTTCTAGAACAATTTCAGAGCATACCATAATATGGTTACTGCTCTTCTCTTTGTCTCTCCAGAAATGGTAACTAATAGTATGGCCTGAAAGCTTACAGAATCGGTTAACCATTAGAGCGATCAATTATCATCACCACTAACTGTATACAAAAGGAACCTTTCCATTTTATTCTCTTTTGTGTAGGCAACGTTAGCTCCAACCAAATAACCAGTAAGTGGAACAACCTTTTCAAAAAAAAAGATGGCCGCAATAATGGCGCCAATGTCAACGTGCAATTGCCTCATCCTTGCAGCTGATGAGAAAAGTGTCAGCGTCGAAATGCATCATACAATGTTTCTGTATAATGTAGCTATCCCATTGCACCTCACCATCGGATTCTTATTTTGAAACAACAGTTCTTGAACTTTTCTGTTTTTGCTTTACACTAACCTATGTTCAGTTAGTTGAAAGTTTAAGCAAGTTCCAACATGTGATACCTTTTCTGTCATACAAGTGAAGATATGATCTTTTCAAGGCGTGCGGAACTGCTCAACCTAACCAGAAAGGGCTGGTGGGCATGCATCTTCTATCTATAGGTACTGCAAGAGTTGCTGAAATCAAGTGGTCTCCAACCAAAAACAAGTCGGAGCCTATCAGATTCAGGGGGCAGCAATGTGTTGTGTCCCATAACTCCTGTACTACGTACGGAGGACAATCAGAGTCTCACAATAACCTTCCATGCACAAACAACCTTTGTTCTGCTCCTCGCAATTTGTATGGGTCCTGTCTTGGTGGGCATTGAGCACATGTGGTGGTACTGTCTTAAACTGTAGGTCATTCATGAATGTGTCCATACTCTTAAGCACAAAACTTTCTTCTGTCCCTTAATTTAAAGGTCCACTTGTGGTTGGCAATAGGAAAATGTGATCAGTTACTGTGTTGAATTGTATATCAAGCATGTGTGTCTAAGTATAATCTTGGCGTGTTTCTAATTGGCGCTGAAGGCCTCTCTAAATATGGTGCCATTGTCAACACGCAAGAGAGGAGTATTCCTCTAAAGAGGATAAACAATACGATGACAGAAAACTATCCTGCGTGTTCAAAAATAAACGGGACTAATTATAGAATTCTCAATGAGCAACTCTTGAATAGTAAGTACCCTCCTTCAGCTCTAACACGCAGTAGAGACCCTTTTTTTGGAACAAATAACACGCAGTCGGAACTCACGAGATCTGTTCCAGCTCATACTCTGTCATTGCCCAAAGACGATTGGCAGCTCGCTGTGCCCCTGGCAGTAACAAGATCTGATTTCTCTGAAAAGGCCACTCGGTGCAGATGATCACAGCTCACACTTTCAGAGAAGACTGGGACTGTCTTGTGATGGCAATTTGTTGCTTCCGATGTACTTTAACCATGATGAGTAAACACGTTACATCCCATCTCACATGACTGCAAAATATGCTGAAAGTACTATAAGAATGAAGATGAGTCAGTACAGAAAATTGCAGTTCTTGTTACCTGAATTACAGAAACCTGCAGGGGAAAAACAATGAATATCTCGTATCTGCTGGACTGCACCTTACTTGATTTAGATACTACTATGAAGTGGCACAAGACAAGGTTTTCAAATCAATCGAAATTCAAACAATCTTATGGCAAGTACCGTATTCATAAGTTTGACGAACATATATCACTGTATTTATGATGCGAACACACAATGTGTCATTTCATTTGTAATACTTCTGCCGTTGGAGCCATTTGTTGGGAGCTTATGTAGGCCACTCCCCAGGTTTTTATTTCTTGACGCCAGGAAATTTTTAAGCTAAAAGTTTTGCCTAATGCCATCAATAAAAGAACGGGAGAGGTATTCGGGAAAGGGAAAGAATAAGGAGGAGTTTTGTAAGAGATAAAAGATTGGTCCTACAAACACCAATGATAGAAAATTCAGACAGGTCCCGTCAAAAAAAAAAATTCAGACAGGATCTTTTAAGGGGTTCATAGGTTGATAAGCAGCTTTCTCTATTAACCTAGGAAAACATGTAAAGGCAGTAATTATATTCTATGACAATGTTGATTACTTCCCAACATAGACATGAAACGAACTGGCCTGAATTAGGTCCCAAACTTGTATGGAGTACCATAGCTGGACTTATTCAGTGAAACGCCAGCGTACCAAATCAAAATACCAGTAGCCCTGCATTCTGGACAAGGAATACCAGTGGTAGGTATGTAACATTGCTGGAAACATCAGTTGAACCAAAAGTTGCAGGCCTGGCAAAAATGCTCGGATAGCCTAGTAGCTCAGCACCACAAGATGACATCCAGACGCCTCTTCCTGCCGATCGATGATCGATCCCCTCCAAGTGCTGGATGAGAGTGGACTCCATATCCTAGAATCCAAGCACCAACTTGCAGCCAAGTAGGACCTGTCGAGCTGGCAGCCATTTTCGACATGTGCGCCTAGTGCAAATGACAATCGTGTCATCGTCTTTGCCGCCGCGGCCACGTCAAGGTTGGCTCTGATACCTCAAACAATGAGGCCGACGGTGCTGCCATCGTCATACCACACCCACTGAATTAGTATACACCGTGGGGTAATGCCATTGCCACTCAGGCATTGTGTTTGGGGCCAGCTGGAGCTTCCCTGTTCTGACATGTCTTATGAATCATCAACTGACATCGGCAGCACCAGTGTCACAAGATTGAAAGATAAATTTACACCAGTAATGGCCATGAGAGAGAACAATATTTACATCAATAAAACCATACTGGGTATTCTGATAGCACAACCATTTCGACGGGACTGGAGATATTTACAGCTCTACTCTAAAGGTTGGGGTGTTATGTACAATGACGAGTACTGCTACCTACTATATTCACAAATTGTCGCCTCTGTACATGCCAGTTATGTTGCCCATGGTTCATACTTCATGTCTTCGTCTGATGAATGCTTGTGCTACACAAATATGTTACATCAACATTCTCCTTCATCTGAGTTTACCATCCAATGACGGCGAGCATTGCCAGTCGGTTGCGGCACTTGAGTATCTGTGGGCTGACCAAATGCGTTCAGGATCCGGTAAGACCTAGGTTACAGAGTGCTCTTGGTCTGAAGAGACTGCTCAAGAGAAATCTAGTAGGTGACTCTTGCGGTGATGATTTTAGGTCAGGGTACCCTTTTACTTGAAGCATGGTCTGGCCTATCTCCATGCGTATGGCTTCTAGCGTCTTCAGCTCAACAGAGTTCTCTGAAGCATCACGGACATAGAAAGTGTTGACAGCTTTGTCGTCCCTAGTTGACACTTCTGCTCTTGAGACTGTCAAGCCATTCTCACGGAAGATTCGTGTCACATCTGATAAAAGGCCCACTCTATCGCTAGTTGACAACTCTAACTTCAGGCCCTGCAGAGGATTATTGCAGTCGATCAATATTCCACTAACAACAACATGCTGCCAATTTTTCATCCAGTCAAATCGATTAACAGAAATATGCATTTAGTTGTTCAGATAGGGACTTGAATGTGTGAATCATTGCTTTTTGAGGTAAATTCTAGTTGAAGAGTTGGCATTTTGAATTGTCTGCCGCATTTAATGTTGAGTCACTGTGATGTTTCCATCCTTGTGCTCATGAGGAAGGACATGCCATTTTCTTCTATGTACGGGTGTATTGCTCACAATTAACTCATCCATGCCTACAATTTAATTAAATGCAGAAGTAGCATAGGTGCTCTTAAGAAATAAAACAAAGAAAGAAACAAAAAGAATCATATCGGAGGTGATATAGCCCAATTACCTCGGATACTCTCCGTTCTATTGCTGCTTCAAGGCATTGGATAATTCGCTGCCTGTCGGCCTCTGAATTGATAGGTGACCCGTCAATGTGCCTAATGTAATACTCCTATTCAACCATGGTAATACAGCAAACAAAAGGTTACATGTCTGTGCTTAGAAATAAGAATTAAAGGCAGAATGTTGTGGAGAGGTACCTGGTAAGCCTCCGGGCCCTCGGTATCCACACTCCCATGGAAAACCACATATTGCATATCTGTTAGAGTGCAAACTGTGTCGAAGAGAAGCTTTGGTCGATCCTTGCACCGAACTGTCACCACAGAATAATCTACCTGGAGCCAAGTAACGACAGAAACCATTGGCCTCGGTTTGACATTCGTCCTATCTTTGTCATACGTTTCATAATCTCCATCCTCAAGCATCATTTGGTGCAGCCTCCGCTCCGTATGGCTTATCCCCATTGAAACCATCGCTGTCTTTGCATCTCGGCTCCTGTTACTCCCCTTGAACACATGGCAAAGCCGCTCCTTGATTCTGCCAAGCCTTTCTGCATTTGAGATTGCCAACCCTGACTTACTATCAGTGACCTGAAGAACCGCTGCTGCTCGTTTGTTATGTGTCCAAACCTCTGCATTCACCACATTACACTCCAGATTTGTAAGTACGGCGCTCACTTCAGAGAGAAGACCAGGCCTGTCAGTTCCAGTTAGCTCAATCAAGGTGTAGTCAGAGGAAGGCTCCACTCCAACAGATCTCCTCCGCGAGGGATGAAAGCAAGAATCAGCCCCAAGAGACTGCACCGAAAGAATGTCAAATTCAACAGACTGAACCGGACCAACGACAAAACAAGAAGGTTAACCATTACCTTGTGAATGTGATCTTTTACCCTACCAGCACAGGCTCATCCATTATCTTCTGCCCACTTTGATCAGTCACATTGAACACTGGCAGCACAGACAAAACAAAAAATTCTTACAACATTTTTTTAATGTAAGGGATTACATGAAACAGTTGCAAAAATCACTTCCTACCATCCATGAACCACCCCCCATCCGAGGATATGTAGGCTTTCTTGACAATGAGTCTAAGTTCAGTAAGGACCTGCACCACCTCCAACAGTATCCCATACTTGTTGGCGCTGTCGACCTGTACCATTCAAAAAAGGGAAGAAAAAAAGGGTATATTCAGCAAGAAACAAGAAACATATAGATACAAAAAAAAGGTCCTATAATTTTTGCAGAGACTCACATGAATAACTGTAGCATTTGCACATGATGTGTTGTCAATCGTGACCCTGAACATATGAATCATTTTGTTAGAACTTTTAGTAATAATCAGCGAACAACTTCGCAAAGACAGACGAATGCTGAAAGTGTTCTGTTTTCTGAATGAGACAAGGAATGGTTAGCACCTTGGAGGGTTCATCTTTTGGATGAACTTCTTGTACTCGTCGTCACTGTCCCACGAAGATGACGCCGCCTCCCCATCTGCTAATGCTGCTCCATCGGAAAAACACCCGCTCATAATTCAGAATCAGACCGCAATTGCAAACAACAAATGCAAGAAAAATAAGGTCGCATCCGCAATGATGATTGTTCTACGGCAAACAAAAGGCTAAAATGGAGTTTTTTAAAACAAAAAATCGAATTTGACATGTCAGGGTGCCACATGCGAACAATCCAGTAACAAAACTCACTCTGCTAAGAAAGAAAGACGGGGAAAGAATTGAGTTCTTCGATGTTTCCAAGAAACTTGACGGAAGAAAGGTCCCAACGGCGCCAAGAAACCAGGGAATTTGATAACAGCAAAAACAACGTACTCCGAGAACGAGGAAAACCGGAGTATTTTCGCCCAAAATTACCAAAATCAGGACGGCGAAAAGGGGAATCAGGGACGCCGAAGGAAAACAATCCCCGCCCAACCTCAGCGACACCAAACCAAAGAACGAAAGCAGAGCACGGAGTAGGCGAAGAAGGGAGACGAAGCAGAAGAGTTCTTGGCTTCACATACCCATGCCTGACGATTACGGGGATGACTGCAGCCACCAATCTCGCGAAGAACCAAGAAGAACGCAGGAAGCAGCCTCTCTTCGTGACTCCGTCTCTCCCCTTGCTTGGTCTCTCTCCGTCCGCTGTGTGCTGGAATGGCAACCCTTCTCGGAAAGGCCAGGATTTTTGCCTGCCTTCCTCCTCGAACGGTGAAACGGCACACGCGCCCCAACTAACACGCCCCCAGGCTCCAGCTGTACATCACGCTCTCCCGCTGAGATATACGCGCGATGACGGCGGCGAGGCGAGGGGTCGCGTCGCGTGGCTCCGGGTCCACCTGTCAGCAACGCAGGTGCCACGCGTCTGTCATCCATTGGTCGACGGTTCTGACGCGGCGAGGAGGAGCGCCAGCCCCGTACTGTTCTGTACCGCACCAGAGAAAGAGCCGAGGAACACAGCTGTGCCGCCGTTGATTGTGTCACCAGCGGCTCAGATCGAACGGGAAAAACGTCACATGACCACGGAACGCAGCAATGGTCATGTGAGCAGGGCACGTGGGCGGGGTGGGTGACTGAACGGCTACAGCCTTGGCTACTTTTGGCTTGCGGGTCAGATGTGGTCGGGTGATCTTTTCGTATACTTGCAAGAGTTTTTTTTTTTTTTTTGTCTGGCCTTAGTCTTCTCATTCATTGTTCCTTTTTTTTTTGGTATGGTCTAGTCAGATGTAGGATGATTTAGACAAGAATGCAGATTAGGATATAGACGCGCGATTAGTGTATACTAGGTCCTATTGTATTCCAATCGAGCACAAAAGAAAACACGGCAAGGAAGCCAGCCATCAACCGTCGTCCAACACTTTGGCCCCCTTTGCAACGCGGGATTTTTTCCTATTCATGCGTTTTTTCTGTGAACAGTCAACTGATTCCTGTGAAATTCCTGTACAATTCTTGTGAAATTCCTACGTTCCAAAGGGGGCCTTTACTAGCTAATTTTTCCTGCGACGTTGTTTCAGTCCCATCCACTAGACTTCTAGTATCGTGAGAGTTTCTTCACACATCGTCATCCTTTATTTTCTGATGAAACACAATACAAAGGTAGGCCTTCACATATACGTACAACCATTTTTTTTTTTTGCCCCCTTAAATATATGTGACATCAGCTTCCAAATTCCTCATCACACCAAGTACTGCTAGGCACCCTTCACGTTTTTGTTTATCACCGTTTGACGGTATCCACTATTTAAATCTCCATCATCTTACTTCAAATGAGCTCGAACGCCTCGCATTGGGTTGGTTGAATTTGATTATGGCTCACACGATTGTCCTATGTATGAGACCGATGGACTCAGCCTCGAGTGCTAAGCTATGTCGAACTATGTTAACACGAAATTCCAATCATCATGACATATGCGGGAAATGGGGTAAATTGAACCGAGCCAACAAAAGAAATATGGTGAATACTCGCTTAAAAAGCTTACATAGTGAAATCAAACTACACATAACTTCTAGGATTTAATTTCGTTTGCAAATTTTTGACAGGAAGAAAGCATAGGCGAGAAAAATTGACGATCAAATAAAAATTAACCTTAGAAGTTTATCTATCGTGTTAGTCCTAGCGTAGGTTGAAGAGTTGGTGGATACTGCAGATTGACATGTACTGGCGGGATACTCAATTAAAACATGGATCACCAAATGATAGAATAAGGCAATGGAGCACGTGCTGTCCTGGGGGCTGCTAAGCAAAGAAGGGCGGCAAGCCATGCTAAATTGCTAGGATAATAGGAGTTGATAGTAGTTAAGTTGAAGACCCGTTTGGAGTTTTGCTGTCACCTTTGGTGTGTAGTGTGATCCATCATTTTCTTGCCTTAATAGTACATAATTACTTGTGGATTTTTGTTCACTAAGGAGTTTTAAGATAAGAACAATGGGTCACGTTTGAATTCGAACTCCATTATATGACTATCTGATGTATTAAATGATTTGTCCAACACGTCATATAGATTGTCGTAACAGGAATGAGTATCCATTTGTCTTCTCGTTAAGTTATTTACATCTTTCGACCATCGTCACTCGTCATATATGGATTCCATCTAACTATAACTATCCAGGCTACCTTACAGCCTGTTCGGCTGGGTTGGGTTGATAAGCCACGACTGTTTTTTGTGAGAGAAAAATACTGCTGACTGGCTGGTGCTGATAAGCCGCGGCTGATTTTTATGAGAGAAAAATACTGCTGGCTGGCAATAAGCCGTGGCTGATAAGCCAAGCGAACAGGCTGTTATTACTTTATAATATAACCTTATATGCTCTACTATCTTAAAATATTATGTTGAATAAAAAAAATGTTCTAATTGAAATATTAGAATGCTACAAAAAGGGATAATCTTTGGCACTCAAATTTGTATTTTTGTTTGCAGGAGGCAACTTAAGAAAGATATAATGTTATTATTATTTTTTTAGGAAAAAATATAATGTTAATTATTGATCCTCGCGTTCTTCAAAGTGAGCCGGCCCAAATATAAAATACTGAACTGGGTCCAGTCTAACGTCTTGATCAGCCCAGTTGCAATAAAGGGAGATTGCGCTTGTGGTAGTGGATCTGCGGCCCAGAATGATGTGTTCGAGACTTGTTTGAGCAAAATATAATGAAACGTGGTCTTCGAAAGAAAAATACTATGATGACACGTTAGAGCAAATCAAGGGATTTAATTGGTTAAAGTATTGGAACTTGCACCCCTACAAATATTGGGAGCAAAATTTCGGAAGTGGTGCTGCTAAAAATTAAGTTTTAGTATAATATACTAGTCTTCAACTGTGGGAGGCAGCGTTTTCGTCGACGTGGGCAGCGGCGGTGTAGACGCGCGTACGCTTTTCCTTCCGCTGCAGCGGCCGTCCTGCTGAATTCACGTCACGATGGGCCGGTCATCCTGCTTGCCTTCCTCCTCCTCGGCCTAACGACGCTTGGGCCACGGCCTGCTCTTTCCATCTGCTGGTCCGTGGGCCTGGTTTTCTTGAATCCTCCTCGGCCGGCACCGCTAACACAACAGGATATGTTTCGCTAGCCCAAGCCGACAGCCTGGCGTGGGCAGTGCAAGGAAGTAGAGTAGCTTCGTGTGCCGACGGCACCACGCATGATTGACAGGGCTGCGCGCCTTCAGCGTCTTTCGGCACCATCGCTATGCGCACGGACGGAGAGCTGCTGCTCATATGCCGTCCTACCATGTCTGCGGGGAGGCTTCGCCTAGCGATAGCGAAGTGCCGAAGTACGTGGTTCTTCTTGCAGTTTGGAGGGAGAAAAAGAAAGAGCAGACTGAGCGAGGGAGGATGAGGAGGCTTCTTGCCGCTTTTGATGTTGAACAGACGAACGACGACGACGCTGAGTCACGGGCTCACGGCCACATGCGTTGGGCTGCTCAGCGAGAGAATAGAAAAAAGAAGAGGCCGCCAGCGAAGTGACATGCAGAAGGGCTGCTGGCCACCTGCTGTTCATGTGTGACAGTGTGAGACGTCGAAGGAGTGAGAGAGATACACAACAGGCAAACAAAACCACGTAAAAATGATTAGACGCATACAAAAACTACCAGGCGCGGCAGAGCGCGCCAGCCATCCTAGTACTAGTATATAACGGGAATCTTCCCTCACGCACAGGGCAACGCACGAGCGTCTGACGCCCACGCAATTCCGCCCTCCGCACTGTGCTTCTTCCTCCTCCCGACGCGGCCCAACCGGCCCAACTACCGCGGCCCACCACCGCCGGAGCTCGCCGGAGATCATTCACGGGCCGCCGCCGTCGACGAGTGTGCTGTAGAATCCCTTAGTGCGCGTGGGTTTGTACTTTAAGAATCCACACCACCTCCTCCGGCCATAGCTACCGGCGGCGAGCCGGAGAATTTAAGGTGGCGGCGAACCAAAGAATTTAGGGTGGCGGCGGGTTCAAGAATTTAGGGTTGCGAACGACAGTAGAATTTAGGGTGGCGGCGGGTTCAAGAATTTAGGGTTGCGAACGACAGTAGAATTTAGGGTGGGTGGTGGTTGCGGGCGGCGGCGGAGGCGGCGGGGGCGCCGCCGGAGCCGGGTGGCGGCAGAGGTGGCGGGGGCGAGAGGTTGAAGATAACTTGAGGTTAAAGATAACTCGTCGCTGGGCCGCGGGCTGTGTAAAGGTTGGTGGGCCGAGTGGCCCGCGCGGGAGGGGGTGGGCGGACGACACCTCCGCGTTGACGCGGGCGGAGGCGGCGCGCTCCCTGTGTATCACGAGAACTGCCTTAGCCCTATTTCCTTATAATAAGTTGGAATAATACGATGGCCCATATTGGCACACAAATAAAAATGATAGGCCATGAAGAGATCAGTTGAGATCCTCAGTGCCTGTGAGCTCAGTGCTTGTAATCCTGCTGTAGTCTATGCCCTTCAGAGATTAATCTACTCATGTTAATTAGCTGAAGTAACTGAGCGATCGACTTCCCTTGCGAAGCGGATATATAGCTCTTAAGAGCACATGCTCTGTGACATGCAGCCGTCCGATCTTGTTTGTTGATGCGATCCAACATCTGGCCCACAGACCGTAGAGCGAGCGTATTGGGTGGGAACTCCTTTTCTGCCGTCCGTATGGGGCGAAAATGGGACCAGGCGGAGACGGGACCCACATGTCACGCGCCGGCTTCCCAACAACTCAATCATTGAGCTCTCTTCCCCGGAATTCCTCTTCCCCAGCTCCTGCGCCTCCATCCTTAGGCTTCAAGCTCGCCGGCAATGGTAATGTTTGGTTCTTGATTTGTTTATGCTCCGAATCTTGTTTGCGGTTGATTCCCAGGCTTATTTTGTTTTCGCGTTTGCTTGAAAACTTTTTAGGTCGGCGGCAATGGTGTGATTTGTGCGGACGCTGCTGCAAGGGATGGCCATGATAGCAGCGATGATTCGTTCGTCCTCCAAGAAATTCTGATGCGAAGAAGTTTCTCCGTGGTGGTGCTCCTATTCAGAAGCCTGATCTGAGGTCCGTCGATTCAGAGCAGCAAACAACTGAAGACGTGATGCACTGATGCCTGTTGGAGGTGTCAAGCTGAATTCCTGTTTCTCTGTGAACAAAGTTCATAGTGTTTTCAGTTTTTTTTGTTGGGGAGAAGAAAGAGATAGTCGAATCGATTGGTCTTGGTGGTTTGCTAGCATTCCAGAAAGAAGTTGTAACAGCTACTTCAAGCATCTTGCTTATGAATGGTTTGAAGTTTGTTCAGATGCAGACATCCATCTTCTTCTTGGCTTACCTAATCCTGTTTTTAGCTCGGTTGTCACCAAAACCTGTTACAAGTTGTTCTTCAGATTGTTTTTAGTCTTTGCTTTTTTGTAATACAACAGGTTTGCTTTTCGCATCCGGTGGTTACTCTGGAATTTTTTTCGATGTTCTACAAACTTGTTATATCAGATGGACGATGCAAGGCAACCCATGAAATTGTGGAGCTAATGCAAATGCTGATACGAGAGGCGGCGATGTTAGCAGTGATGAT